>CAWUFW010010456.1:0-694052 GCA_963921515.1 Calotriton arnoldi
CGAGACATATGAAACACAACATACACACAGACTGTGGAGGGCCATCACTATTTTTTATTTTTTTAATCCTCATTTGCCTCTTCAAAAAGAAGAAAACCCATTCCACTTGCACCAGTGAAATGAAGAGTATCATGCCCTTCCGTACGTTTGTGCTGGTAACAGAGGGAGAAGAGGGAGGAGACACCTGCTTCAAAGTTTTATCTGCCCTGGTAGAAGGAAACTCAGTCTTGCAGCCTCAACTCCCTTGCTTATGACTCCTCTGCCATCCTTCGTGAGCCGAGGCACAAATGGGGAAATCATTAGGCTGTGTCACAGTACCCATGTACTGCTGTCACGTTCCAAACACACACCACAGTGACAAGTGAGGACAGATGTGCCCCAGGCATCACTGCTCTTTGACAGGTAGATTCCCAGGGACCATGTATTGCCACATGGACATTGGCATGACATGGCGTATCATGTACACGTCAGCAAAACAACCATGACACCCACAGTTAGTGGCCCCTGTTGCCTCTGCAGGACAGACATGGACGTCTGTGACACACAAACACACAACATCAAAGTAGATGCACAAACAACGTGGATGTGGAGACTGTCTTCCATTGTGCACATTGAATCAGAGACATCTGAAACACAACATGCACACAGACTGTGGAGGGCCATCACTATTGTGGCAATGGGTCACCCTGTGACATACATACCTTCCCACATGGGACTCAGGGTGTATGTGACATGACATACACATACACAACCTGGAAATGTGACCATGCAACATGCCCTGAACTGAACAGTTGCACATCACAGTGGTCATGTGCACAACACACAAAGGAATCTGTCCCCATGAACCCATGCACGGCCTGGGAGTGGCTGCCCACAAGTGCCACCAAAAAATACACAGGTTGACCCCCATACACACACAGGTAATGCAGCCTTACATGGCTTAGGATACAGTGTGGACAGGCTGTGGTGTTGTAGGTGTGCCCCTGAGTCCCTGGCAAGTAATTATGGCTGGCATACGTTCACCAGTGACAACCATGGTGACATATGCGAGTGATTTGTACAGGGACGCGTTGTACAGCAATGGACCGATTGGTGCGCACGCATTGGCCATTGCATATGATGTGAACGGGTACGCGTTGTACAGCAATGGACCGATCGGTGCGCATGCATTGGCCATTGCATATGATGTGTACGGGTACGCGTTGTACAGCAATGGACCGATCGGTGCGCACACATTGGCCATTGCATATGATGTGGTCAGAAATACGCGTTGTACAGCAATGGACCGATCGGTGCGCACGCATTGGCCATTGCATATGATGTGGTCAGAAACACGCGTTGTACAGCAATGGCCATTGCATATGATGTGAACGGGTACGCGTTGTACAGCAATGGACCGATCGGTGCGCACGCATTGGCCATTGCATATGATGTGTACGGGTACGCGTTGTACAGCAATGGACCGATCGGTGCGCACGCATTGGCCATTGCATATGATGTGGTCAGAAATACGCGTTGTACAGCAATGGACCGATCGGTGCGCACGCATTGGCCATTGCATATGATGTGAACGGGTACGCGTTGTACAGCAATGGACCGATCGGTGCGCACGCATTGGCCATTGCATATGATGTGTACGGGTATGCGTTGTACAGCAATGGACCGATCGGTACGCACACATTGGCCATTGCATATGATGTGTACGGGTACGCCTTGTACAGCAATGGACCGATCGGTGCGCACGCATTGGCCATTGCATATGATGTGGTCACAAATACGTGTTGTACAGCAATGGAACGATCGGTGCGCACGCATTGGCTATGGCCTGGCATGGCAACGGACGCGTTTTCAAACCTTTAACGAGTCTGATGCAGTGAATTCAGTTGGCCACCCACAACAATGTTGCAAAAACATGGGTGTCATGAAGTTGAACTTTTGAAGGATGCTGTGGGCGTGTATGAGTGGTGCAATTCCATGGGTTGGCCAGATTCAGAAGATGCAAACGACTTGGACCTATCACTTTGGACACATGGGACAGTATCTGCCTCTGCAGCAATCAATCACAGAATTTGTAGAGCGCACTACCTACCCGCGAGGGTCTCAAGGCGCTGGGGGGAGAAAAGGGGTGGGGGTACTGCTACTGGTCGAACAGCCAGGTCTTGAGTAGCCTCCTGAAGGTCAGCAGGTCTTGGGTCTGTCGTAGGCTTAGTGGAAGGGTGTTCCAGGTCTTGGCGGCGAGGTGTGAGAAGGATCTGCCGCCGGTGGTTGTTCTTCGAATGCGAGGGACGGTGGCGAGGGAGAGGTCGGCGGAGTGGAGCTGGCGGCTGGGGACGTAGAAGAAGAGTCGTCTGTTGAGGTAGGCTGGGCCAGTCTTGTGGAGTGCCTTGTGTGCGTGGATGAGGAGTTTGAAGGAGATCCTCCTGTCGACGGGGAGCCAGTGCAGGTTCCTCAGGTGGGGGGTGATGTGGCTGTGTCGTGGTATGTCGAGGATCAGCCGTGCGGAGGCGTTTTGTATGCGTTGCAGTCGCTTGATGAGCTTGGCCGGGGCTCCCGCGTAGAGGGCGTTCCCATAGTCAAGTCTGCTACTGACGAGGGCCTGGGTGACTGTCCTTCTTGTGTCTGTCGGGATCCACCTGTAGATCTTGCGAAGCATGCGGAGGGTGTTGAAGCAGGAGGAGGAGACTGCGTTGACTTGCTTGGCCATGGAGAGCATTGAGTCGAGGATGACTCCCAGGTTGCGTGCGTGGTCGGTGGGTGTCGGGGCTGCTCCCAGCGTCGTTGGCCACCAGGAGTAGTCCCATGCTGAGGGGTTGGAGCCGAGGATGAGGACCTCTGTCTTGTCCGTGTTCAGCTTTAGTCGGCTGATCTTCATCCAATCGGCGACCTCCTTCATTCCTTCATGGAGATTGGATTTGGCGGCGAGGGGGTCCTTGGTGAGGGAGAGGATCAGTTGAGTGTCGTCGGCGTAGGAGATAATGTTGAGGTCGTGCTGTCTGGCGATGCGTGCGAGCGGGGCCATGTAGATGTTGAACAGTGTTGGGCTGAGGGAAGATCCCTGGGAGTACGCCGCAGATGATCTCGGAGGCTTCGGATCGGAAAGGTGGGAGGCGGACTCTCTGGGTTCTGCCGTCGAGGAAGGAGGTGGTCCATTCCAGGGCCTTGTCTCGGATCCCTGCGTCGTGGAGGCGTGCGCGTAGAGTGCGGTGGCAGACAGTGTCGAAGGCGGCGGAGAGGTCCAGCAGGATGAGGGCTGCGGTCTCACCGTTGTCCAGCAGGGTCCTGATGTCGTCGGTGGCGGCGATGAGGGCAGTCTCAGTGCTGTGGTTGCTGCGGAACCTGATTGGGATGGGTCCAGGATGCTGTTTTCTTCGAGGTATCGGGTTAGCTGTTTGTTGACGATCTTCTCGATGACCTTGGCTGGGAACGGAAGCAGGGAGATGGGCCGGAAGTTCTTGAGGTCTCTTGGGTCCGCCTTGGGTTTTTTGAGTAGGGCGTTGATCTCGATCTGGGAAGGTCGCGGTCTCGAAGGAGAGGTTGATAACGTTGCACAGGTGGGGTGCGATGGAGCTGCTGGCTTTGTTGAAGATGTGGTGCGGGAAAGGGTCTGACGGGGAGCCGGAGTGTATTGTGCCCATGATCTTGATGGTGTCATCGATGTTCACGCTGGCCCAGGCTGGCAAGGGGTCATGGTCGATGGTGTGCGGCGGGCTGGTGTATCTATCTTAGTGGGGGCTGTCTGGGTGTTGAAGCTGTCGTGGATGTCGGCGATCTTGCGGTGGAAGAAGGTGGCGAGGGAATCGCACAGGGGTTGCGACGGCGGGATGTCGTTGGTGTTGGAGCTGGCGTTGGAGAGTTCCTTCACGATGTTGAAGAGCTCCTTGCTGTTGTGTGCGTTGTTGTCGAGGCGGTTTTTGAAGGAGATTCTCTTGGCGGACCTGATGAGGTGGTGGTGGTTACGGATGGCGTCTTTATGGGCTGCGTGGCTGTCCGGTGTCTTATCACTGTGCCATTTCTTCTCAAGTTTCCGGCAGGTACGCTTGGAAGCTAGGAGTTCCGGGGTGAACCAGCTGGCTCTTTTGGTGGTGTTGCTGTAGGTGAGTTTTTTCAGCGGGGCGAGGGTGTTGGCACAGTCGTCTATCCATCGTCTGAGGTTGCAGGCAGCGTCGTCGTTGTTGGATGGGTCGGAGGGAGGGCTGAGAGCGAGGTTTGCCCGTAGTTGGTCTTCGGTGACTTTGCTCCAGCAGCGGCGTGGGATCTGTTGAGTGCGGTGGTGTGTGGCGGGTTTCTGGAAGGTGAAGTGGATGCAGCGGTGGTCGGTCCAGAGGAGTTCCGTGGTGTGGCTGAAGGAGACGTGGGAGCTTGAGGAGAAGACGGGGTCGAGCGTGTGGCCGGCGGAATGAGTCGGTGTTGTGACGAGCTGTCTCAGTCCAAGGTTGGCGAGGTTGTCGATCAGGGTGGTGGAGTTGCTGTCGTTGTTGTTCTCCAGGTGAAAGTTCAGGTCTCCGAGGAGGATGTAGTCGGTAGAGGTCAGGGCGTGCGTGCTGATGAAGTCGGCGATGGAGTCGCTGAATTGGGGTCGGGGCCCAGGGGGTCTGTAGACAAGGGTGCCTCTAAGGGTGGTGTTGGGGTCCGTGTGGATCTGGAAGTGCATGTGTTCGGGGGTGCAGAGAAAGTCGTCGGTGCTGGTCGAGACCTTGATGGAGTTCTTGTGGACGATGGCGATTCCTCCTCCTACTCTGTTGACGCGGTCTCTGCGGGTGATCTTATAGCTGTCTGGGATGGCTATGGCGATGTCGGGTGCGGAGGAGTCGTTCATCCAGGTCTCTGTCAGGAAGGCGACGTCTGGTGATGATGTGTCGAGCAGGTCCCAGAGCTCGACGGCGTGTTTGCGTGCGGAGCGGGTGTTCAGTAGGATGCATCGGAGGTGGTTGAGGTCCTTCTTGGCGGGTGCTTCGGTGGCTCTGAGGCTGGTGTAGCTGCAGTTCCGGCAGGTGAAGGGGCCATGTGTGCGTTTCGGGGCGGCCTTGAAGCAGTTGTGTGTCCGTCCGGGGTTGAGAGCGTGGAGTGTGGTGGCATCGTAACGGCGTCGGTCCTCGAGGCTGGAGCGGGGGCGCGCGGCCCAGGGGTTCTGGCGCTGGGCGCGGTCGAGGCGCAGACGGGCTTGCCTTAGGCGCACCCTTAGCGCGCCGGGCGGCGCGGCACGCACAGCGGCCGCCATATATGGGAAGCTGGGAGGGAGGAGCAGCTGGGAGGCGGGAGGCAGGGGCAGCGAATGGGCAGTCAGGGGGCGGGGCCGTAGGGGACGCAGCGGCGGGGGGTACAGAAGGCAAAGTTGGGCACAGCAAAATGGGGGCACGAGGGGGAACAGAAGGCAAAATGGACACAAGAAATGGGGGCACGAGGGGAACAGAAGGCAAAATGGACACAAGAAATGGGGGCACGAGGGGAAACAGAAGGCAAAATGGACACAAGAAATGGGGGCACGAGGGGAAACAGAAGGCAAAAAATGGACACAAGAAATGGGGGCACGAGGGGAAACAGAAGGCAAAATGGACACAAGAAATGGGGGCACGAGGGGAAACAGAAGGCAAAATGGACACAAGAAATGGGGGCACGATGGGAACAGAAGGCAAAATGGACACAAGAAATGGGGGCACTAGGGGAAACAGAAGGCAAAATGGACACAAGAAATGGGGGCACAAGGGAAACAGAAGGCAAAAAATGTACACAAGAAATGGGGGCACGAGAGGAAACAGAAGGCAAAATGGACACAAGAAATGGGGGCACGAGGGGAAACAGAAGGCAAAATGGACACAAGAAATGGGGGCACGAGGGAACAGAAGGCAAAATGGACACAAGAAATGGGGGCACGAGGGGAAACAGAAGGCAAAATGGACACAAGAAATGGGGGCACGAGGGGAAACAGAAGGCAAAAAATGGACACAAGAAATGGGGGCATGAGGGGAAACAGAAGGCAAAATGGACACAAGAAATGGGGGCACGAGGGGAACAGAAGCAAAACGGGCACCGAGGCAACAGCAGAGGGGCGAGCTTACCAGCAGCAGCAGCGGGCAGGACAACACAGGCGGAGCTGTGTGGCGGGGGAGCGACCTACCTGGCAAGGTCAAGGGTCGCTCTCCTCACCGCGCAGCGGCCGCCATATATGGGGAGCTGGGAGGGAGGAGCAGCTGGGAGGCGGGAGGCAGGGGCAGCGAATGGGCAGGCAGGGGGGCGGGGCCGCAGGGGACGCAGCGGCGGGGAGTACTGAAGGCAAAGTTGGGCACAGCAAAATGGGGGCACGAGGGGGAACAGAAGGCAAAATGGACACAAGAAATGGGAGCACGAGGGGAACAGAAGGCAAAATGGACACAAGAAATGGGGGCACGAGGGGAAACAGAAGGCAAAATGGACACAAGAAATGGGGGCACGAGGGGAAACAGAAGGCAAAAAATGGACACAAGAAATGGGGGCACGAGGGGAAACAGAAGGCAAAATGGACACAAGAAATGGGGGCACGAGGGGAAACAGAAGGCAAAATGGACACAAGAAATGGGGGCACGAGGGGAACAGAAGGCAAAATGGACACAAGAAATGGGGGCACGTGGGGAAACAGAAGGCAAAATTGACACAAGAAATGGGGGCACGAGGGGAAACAGAAGGCAAAATGGACACAAGAAATGGGGGCACGAGGGGAACAGAAGCAAAACGGGCACCGAGGCAACAGCAGAGGGCGAGCTTACCAGCAGCAGCAGCGGGCAGGACAACACAGGCGGAGCTGTGTGGCGGGGGAGCGACCTACCTGGCAAGGTCAAGGGTCGCTCTCCTCACCACGCAGCGGCCGCCATATATGGGGAGCTGGGAGGGAGGAGCAGCTAGGAGGCGGGAGGCAGGGGCAGTGAATGGGCAGTCAGGGGGGCGGGGCCGCAGGGGACGCAGCGGCGGGGGGTTCAGAAGGCAAAGTTGGGCACAGCAAAATGGGGGCACGAGGGGAACAGAAGGCAAAATGGACACAAGAAATGGGGGCACGAGGGAACAGAAGGCAAAGGGACACAAGAAATGGGGGCACGAGGGGAAACAGAAGGCAAAATGGACACAAGAAATGGGGGCACGAGGGGAAACAGAAGGCAAAAAATGGACACAAGAAATGGGGGCACGGGGGGAAACAGAAGGCAAAATGGACACAAGAAATGGGGGCACGAGGGGAAACAGAAGGCAAAATGGACACAAGAAATGGGGGCACACATATAATGCTGGCTGTTCCCCTGAGAGCTCACTTGCCTGCACTACATGCTCCAGGACGACATCTGCCACCACCACTGCTGCTGTCTCTGCATCCTCTGGCTACTGCAATGGCACGTACTGTGGAGAGAGCCCCTGCCTTCAGCACTGAGGAGAACCAGGCCCTGCTGGACAGCCTCCTTCCACAGTACAGCAAGCTGTATGGGAAACCAGGGGAGCAGGTGAGTGTGCTGTCCACTGCCTTACTAAATGTGCATGTTGTCTGACTAGCAAGACTTACAGTGTACACTCTACTGGCTAGCATGCTCACTGAGTAGTTGTCACCCCCCATAGTGTGTAGTTACATGCACTGAACAGGTATAGTGCAGTAACGGTGCATTCCAACAAGGTTTTACTTCCCAGGCAATGATACCATGTAGTAACTGCTGGCAAACTGTTCATAGCCATCGTTGCACTGCCTGTGTACATCATGTGCCCCTGTGATTGAGACATGTATATCCAAATGTGTGATGCACGGATATGTTGCATGTGTAGTAATGGCCTTTTCACTTTGTCATCCTCACAGGTTGATGCCCACCAGAAGCAGGAAATCTGGCTGACCATCGTCCGGGCAGTGAGATCCGTGGGGGTCTACAAGCGCCGGATCCGCAACTGCCAGAAGAGGTGGCAGGACCTTCGGGCTGGACCCGGAGGATCGCAAGGGTCCAGCTGAAGCTGTCGCCTCCTCGCAGGAGGGGCGGACACCGGACCCTGACCCCCACATGCTCAGGATCCTGGCGGTGGTCTTCCCTGACCTGGATGGGCAGCTGAAGGCCAGACAGCAGCAAGGAGGGGTGAGTCCATGACTGCACTGTGAACTTTGTCTGACATGCTATGTGCTCTCCTCTGGCCTGGTTAAACTTCCACAGTACATCAGTCTTGTGGTCCAGGACCCATGTCCCTCAATTGTGACATGCCCACTCCTCATCTGATACCCAGGTGTGGCCCTTAGAGTCAGGAAATTGTGTCACTTGGGTACTGTGTCCTTTCATTTTGCTTAGCTCAAGGTGGGGGACAGCATTTGTTCCTGTAACTTTGTGGTGGGCTTCATGGGTGGGTCAATTGCTTACACAATGCCTGAGTTCTGACATGTAATCTGCGTGTAACTTTGATATGTGGTCCAATTGCTGATCTGACTCACCACATGTGCCTGGGGTATTTGGCACACACCCATGCTGCGGGTGGGAACAATGTTTGGGCCTCAGGAGTATGTATATCAAGTGTGTCACACATACTTAGCCACCTGCCTACTGTCCAGGGCTCATCCCTCTTTCACGTGGAGCAGGACAGTCATGCCTACTCCAGGCCATACAATACACTCTGTACTCCCACTCCCGTGTATCAGCTGACACGTTGTGCTCAGTGAAATGTTCCCTCAGGTGTCTGCCTCTGTGTCATTGTGCTGTGGCTCCGTTGTCAGGACTACTGGGGTGTTTATCGGTGAGGGCTCAGCATGCCACCTGAGATGTGACCATAGGAGACGATACTTGTGTGACATATAGGTGTTTGATCACTTGACTGTGCAGACTGGGTTATGCGACTGTGAAGTTCAGGCAGCTGTTTCCCATTCACAGCAGATTGTGAGGTGCTCAGGTTCAGAGGGTTGTGTTTCATGTCTCCCATATGTCCAATTGTAATGACGTGGGGAATGTCCCTAGTGTGTAGCAGTGCAGGCATGCAAAGGGTGACATCTGCCACTGTCACCCTGTTTGGACTATTATAATGGACTGGCCATTGGCCTTTGTGTTTTTCTGGACTTTCGCTTTTAAAGACACATATGCTGAATAAAGCTACCTTCTGTTCTCTAGTGGTTTTGCTTCAGATGTATATGATGTTGATGATGCTAACAATGCCCTTGCTGCAGTGATGGTGATTTTTGATATCAGGAATATGAAGTGTTACTGTGCAGGACCCCATGTGGTCCAGGGGGAATGTGTCCTATCCTGGTGTGTATCCATGTCATCCTTTGCAGCAATATGAGGGTGTCATGTTTTCAATATTTGGCAATGGGATTTCCAACTTTTATTTGCAATATCACATCTGTGGCTTACACCCCTGCACATCTGTTGTGCTTGCCATTGTTCAATTTGTCTATTTCCCTGACCGTGTGACCATCTCCACTGGACATGCAAGTTTGGGCATCAATGGGGAAGGACTCATCTGTGTTATCAGTGCAACTTGCTATACATGTGTGTTGGATCTGTGCAGATGATTTAGGTGACACTCCCATGACCAGGCTGATATGACGGGAGCCTTCATTTTGTGCTAATTGTTGACTGAGTGACCAAGTGTTCTGCTGACATGATAGAGCCCTACAGAGACAATGTATGGCACAGCTTTCCTTACACAGGAGTGGAGTCCCCTCATGGCAGTGTGTAATTCCGTGACATTGCCTGACCCCAAGGTGTGTGTTGTGTGAGCATGTCTGTGTGTGTTCACTTCCATTTTGCTAGGCAGGCTGGGATCCCTAGTGATGTTTGTGATGCTTGCTGAGTTGACCTATGTTCCCCCACAGTCTTCTCCCTGGGTTCTCTGGGATGTGGGTGCATGGCACATTACTGGTCATCAGGGTGTCACCCATAGGTGTGTTTGCTGTCAGGGCTGAGTTTGTGGGCAAACGCAGATGAGACAGTCAGCATTCCCCTTGGCACTTGTTGGTTACACAAGTCATGTAATTTACAGTTTGTGGTAGCTTTCAGTGATTGTGACACGTTGTGTGTGTGACTGCTGCCACTCCTCAGGGTCAGAGCTGCAATGTTGGAAGTTGTCTATGTGTGTTCTTTGTGGGTGACCTTGGCTTCTTCATTGGTGTGTGACTGTGGCCGGGATCCCATTGGTTGGTGTGGATTTGACGTCATGCCCATGTACGGCGTACTGTGCAGTGTGTCAGACATTCACGAGTCTTGTTGACTGGCCATGTGTGATGTGTTTCTGCACCTTAGTTCCCACCACCACCCCTGGGATTGTCATGGGTGCATGTGCAATGTCAGCAGTCCATGTGAGCTTCACTGCTGCACATTGGTGGAGATCAAGGTGTGTGGTGTTGAGTGTGTGCAAACGAGTTGTTTCACGGCTATACCCCTGCCTCCATATTGGCCTTGGCTGACAGGCCGTGCAGATTGATTTGTGTAGGTGTGATGGTAGTTTGTTGCTCAGGACATATGACTGTGGTTCACAGTGTGAACGACATCTAGCTTTGTCATCACAGTGGGATTATCATGCAGGCCAGTGTCACCACAATGTGGGGTCCCTGGGGGTAGTGCTGTGGTGGGTCTGTGTCTTGCTGTGTTAGTTGCTGTTCCTACAAGCTTGTGTGACATGTGTAATTTGGGCTCCCTCTCATCCAACAATGCCTGATTGCCCACATAGGGGAATCCGATCCATGAGTTACTTATGTGTGGCACTGTATGCACATCTGTGTAATTGGTATTCAGGCCTCCTCATGTGTTGTTTGGTTGCCTGGGGACACTGGCACACCCCCCATCAACTGTTGTGTTTGATATGCAGTGTGGGGCTGACTGTGTTTGTGCATCTGCACCACTGCATTGGCGTATCTTTAGTGTGCCATTGGCTGTATGTTGTTTGGTGGGTTTCCCCTGCTGTCCCTGGGACTCCTAGGTCATCAGTCAGCACGATGATCATGGTTTGTATGTCCCATTGCTGCCATGGTATGGTATTTGTTCACCTCACATCTACAGTCTCCACAGGATATCTACATTTGTGTGCCCATTGGTGCAGATATGTGGGTCTGCATTATGATGGTCACTTCTGTCATTGTGTTATTGATGAATGTTGACAATGTCAGCCGCCATGGGTGATGTTTGTCTGCACATGGCCTAAGGTATGTCTTATTTGCACTGCACTGTTTGCCTCACCCAATTTATGTTGCTATGGGACACAAGCACTACTATGCCACTGATGTTTGTTGTTCTGTGACCAGGAATCATCCATGCTGTTTGGCATTTGCAGCTTTTTCCATGACAACACTTACATTTTGGTCACTGTGATGATGGGGGTTTAGACCCCATTGCCACAATGTTCAAAATGTGCCCCAGCTATGGACCCACACTTACCTTTTGCTCACTGTGATGATGGGGGTTTAGACCCCATTGCCACAATGTTCAATATGTGCCCCAGCTATGGACCCCACACTTACCTTTTGGTCACTGTGATGATGGGGGTTTAGACCCCATTGCCACAATGTTCATAATGTGCCCCAGCTATGGACCCCACACTTACCTTTTGGTCACTGTGATGATGGGGGTTTAGACCCCATTGCCACAATGTTCAAAATGTGCCCCAGCTTTGGACCCCACACTTACCTTTTGCTCACTGTGATGATGGGGGTTTAGACCCCATTGCCACAATGTTCAATATGTGCCCCAGCTATGGACCCCACACTTACCTTTTGGTCACTGTGATGATGGGGGTTTAGACCCCATTGCCACAATGTTCAAAATGTGCCCCAGCTATGGACCCCACACTTACCTTTTGGTCACTGTGATGATGGGGGTTTAGACCCCATTGCCACAATGTTCAAAATGTGCCCCAGCTATGGACCCCACACTTACCTTTTGCTCACTGTGATGATGGGGGTTAGACCCCATTGCCACAGTGGTCATGGTCTGCTTGCATTGTGGAGGCCACACACATTTATGTGTGACACATGTGATGGGGGTCACATTGTATGTTCAATGTCATGTTCAGTGTTGTAGGCATTTGACACAGTCTACACACGCTTGTCATGGTGTTGGGGGGATGTGTTTTTCTGACATTCCTTATGTTTGAGTATGCTGGTTGTGTCATGCATTACCCGTCCTCTGAGTAGGGGTGGTGGTAGTGGTAGGCATCCTGCCCCCTATGAGTGGGGATGGTAGTAGTGATAGGCATCTAGCACCCCCTGAGTAGGGGTGGTGGTGGTGGTAGGCATCCAGCCCCCCCTGAGTAGGGGTGGTGGTAGTGGTAGGCATCCAGCCCCCTGAGTAGGGGTGGTGGTAGTGGTAGGCATCCAGCCCCTATGAGTGGGGATGGTAGTAGTGACAGGCATCTAGCACCCCATGAGTAGGGGTGGTGGTGGTGGTAGGCATCCATCCCCCTGAGTAGGGGTGGTGGTAGTGGTAGGCATCCAGCCCCCTGAGTAGGGGTGGTGGTAGTGGTAGGCATCCAGCCCCCTATGAGTGGGGATGGTAGTAGTGACAGGCATCTAGCACCCCCTGAGTAGGGGTGGTGGTAGTGGTAGGCATCCAGCCCCCATGAGTAGGGGTGGTGTTGGTGGTAGGCATCCAGCCCCTATGAGTGGGGATGGTAGTAGTGACAGGCATCTAGCACCCCATGAGTAGGGGTGGTGGTGGTGGTAGGCATCCAGCCCCCTGAGTAGGGGTGGTGGTAGTGGTAGGCATCCAGCCCCCGCCTGAGTAGGGGTGGTGGTAGTGGTAGGCATCCAGCCCCCTATGAGTGGGGATGGTAGTAGTGACAGGCATCTAGCACCCCCTGAGTAGGGGTGGTGGTGGTGGTAGGCATCCAGCCCCCCTTAGTAGGGGTGGTGGTAGTGGTAGGCATCCACCCCTCCTGAGTAGAGGTGGTGGTAGTGGTAGGCATCCAGCCCCCCATGAGTAGGGGTGGTGGTAGTGGTAGGCATCCAGCCCCCCATGAGTAGGGGTGGTGTTGGTAGTAGGCATCCAGCCCCCTATGAGTGGGGATGGTAGTAGTGACAGGCATCTAGCACCCCATGAGTAGGGGTGGTGGTGGTGGTAGGCATGCAGCCCCCCATGAGTAGGGGTGGTGTTGGTGGTAGGCATCCAGCCCCCTATGAGTTGGGATGGTAGTAGTGACAGGCATCTAGCACCCCATGAGTAGGGGTGGTGGTGGTGGTAGGCATCCAGCCCCCCATGAGTAGGGGTGGTGTTGGTGGTAGGCATCCAGCCCCCTATGAGTGGGGATGGTAGTAGTGACAGGCATCTAGCACCCTCTGAGTAGGGGTGGTTGTGGTGGTAGGCATCCAGCCCCCCTGAGTAGGGGTGGTGGTAGTGGTAGGCATCCAGCCCCCCTGAGTAGGGGTGGTGGTAGTGGTAGGCATCCAGCCCCCATGAGTAGGGGTGGTGGTAGTGGTAGGCATCCAGCCCCTGAGTAGGGGTGGTGGTAGTGGTAGGCATCCAGCCCCCCTGAGTAGGGGTGGTGGTAGTGGTAGGCATCCAGCCCCATGAGTAGGGGTGGTGTTGGTGGTAGGCATCCAGCCCCTATGAGTGGGGATGGTAGTAGTGACAGGCATCTAGCACCCCATGAGTAGGGGTGGTGGTGGTGGTAGGCATCCAGCCCCCTGAGTAGGGGTGGTGGTAGTGGTAGGCATCCAGCCCCCTGAGTAGGGGTGGTGGTAGTGGTAGGCATCCAGCCCCCTATGAGTGGGGATGGTAGTAGTGACAGGCATCTAGCACCCCATGAGTAGGGGTGGTGGTGGTGGTGGTAGGCATCCAGCCCCCCCTGAGTAGGGGTGGTGGTTGTGGTAGGCATCCAGCCCCCCTGAGTAGGGGTGGTGGTAGTGGTAGGCATCCAGCCCCCTATGAGTGGGGATGGTAGTAGTGATAGGCATCTAGCACCCCCTGAGTAGGGGTGGTGGTGGTGGTAGGCATCCAGCCCCCCCTGAGTAGGGGTGGTGGTAGTGGTAGGCATCCAGCCCCCCCTGAGTAGGGGTGGTGGTAGTGGTAGGCATCCAGCCCCCTATGAGTGGGGATGGTAGTAGTGACAGGCATCTAGCACCCCATGAGTAGGGGTGGTGGTGGTGGTAGGCATCCAGCCCCCTGAGTAGGGGTGGTGGTAGTAGTAGGCATCCAGCCCCCCCTGAGTAGGGGTGATGGTAGTGGTAGGCATCCAGCCCCCTATGAGTGGGGATGGTAGTAGTGACAGGCATCTAGCACCCCCTGAGTAGGGGTGATGGTAGTGGTAGGCATCCAGCCCCCCATGAGTAGGGGTGGTGGTGGTGGTAGGCATCCAGCCCCCCCTGAGTAGGGGTGGTGGTAGTGGTAGGCATCCAGCACCCCCTGAGTAGGGGTGGTGGTAGTGGTAACATCCAGGCCCCTATGGGTGTGTATGGCCTTGGTGATAGCCATCCCGCCCCTATGGTTCTGCTGTTGCTAGTGTAAGTCATTTCTGCATCCCAATGTGTGTGTGTTATATGTCGGGTATGTGTCAGTTGTTTGTGTAGTGGGTGTTTAACTTGCCTTCTGCGCCGTACGCGTCCGTACCTGTTCCGGTAAAAGATGTAGAGTATTGGTAGGACCTGCGCGATGGGATTCATGGTTGGTTCGTCTCATTCGGCTTTCTCGTTGCTTCGACTCGTACTCGTGGCTGGCGTGTTCGTCTCGTAGCGTACGGAAGGCGCATCGTACAGGTCCGGCCGGAAGGTGCTGTATTTTGGCTTCCGTGCGACTCGATTCAGCGTTTACGGATCCGACTCGGGCGAGGAACAGGAGCTGGATTGGGTAAGTACGGCTGGGTCGGGATCTGGGCAGTAATGCGCATCGTACTTGCTCGTTCGTACGAATGTTCGAATCGGTCAGGAAACACGCGTTCGGCTCGGTTTTTTTCCAGACAAATACTGTTAGGTGCGCCTCCGCCCAAGATCGGAATCGACCCCTAAATCTGTCTGTGCGTAAAAAAAAGAAAACACGTGTCCTTGTGTAATGTAACTGGTGCTCATCTAAAGTGCTCCAATACCATTTGGGTCGAGTTTGCACTACATTAAACTGAAGAAAAGAAAACTTGCCAATACTTGCGTTTGAGTGTAAGAGAAGGTCGTATTTTCTTTGCCTCTATATGTGACCACTGCACAGCAGCCTGGATTATGTGGAGAGAAAATTCTGTTTAAGATATCTGCGACCTGATTCCATGAATACGTGCATCATTCTAACAGTGTGCTCAGTTTGAGATCCTTGCACACACTCCACAAGTCTTGTCTGAAGTTGTATTAAAATAAAATGTTTTTACTGTGTGTGGTGTTGCCAGCTGTGAAACAGGCTGTCTTTGGCAAAGTAGCATCTCTGATAGCGATTGCAACTCTGTCACTGTACAAAGAACTAGCAAAGGAGCTCTGGGGAGTGTACTGTGCCATGACTGCAGGCTGCTCCTGATGCACAAGTGCCCACCATCTCACACAGTAAAAAGATTTCTGTTTCACTTGGCAGGGATCAGTTTGCAACGTTTTATAGTGCAGACTGTATTTTTCAGATGAGGGAATATGTATGAAGGTGTGCAGCCCTGAGGTCAGATACGCTGCTTCACATTTGCATTGCCAACAGTGAGCATGAGTGAGCTGTGAATCCTGTCAGATGGCATCACCACTGAATCATCACACCCCTGTAGATCCTTAAGTCACATAAATAATATCATGGTAACTGGATGTAAAGATTTGAAGGGTAGATTGTTACTAGTGGTTTTTCTTTAGCGATGGAAAGGGCATGGGCAGGCACGTGCTGTTGTACTGCAGTACATGCTACTTCATTTTGTTACCAATCTCTTTTTTATGCAATGGCATATCTTTCAATGCTAATGTTAAAGCGAAACTGTGTAGGCGTATGTACTTAATATAAAATCCTCAAATCAGCATTAGTATAACAGTAGAGCTGTAAACATTCCGAAAATATTGATTTCCGAACATTTACCAGAATTTAAATATCCTGATATGTGAGCGAGGTTACATTGTAGTAATGTACGATAATGTGCTGCATAGCTAAATACTTATAAGGTCCCAAAGGCAAGACCAATCAATTGCATTGCAAATGCTTGTTTTAAAATGTTACTTTAAACTGAAATTTTCACCTAACCATATCATCAGTTTAACCTTAGCTTTTTCAGTGAATTCCCAAGTTTTTTTTAATGTAAAGTAAGATATCATTGCCATACCTAGCTATAATGTCACTTTAACCTTTTGTATTTTGTTTTTTTCAGTGAATTATTAGGGTTTTGTTTAACATAAAGTAATAATTTATTACCATACATAACTATGCAAAACATGTGCTTTGATTGCACAAAAATCTTTAGTATAAAAACTCATATTTCGCAGGAAACTGTAAAGCATGGAAACTGTTTTACGGTTCCTTGTGAAATATGGATCATCATATTCACAGCCATCAAACCACTCAACAGAAAACTCTCAGCAGAGCTTTACCATTGTCCAGGCTACTATGATTATGCTGCACAGAGGACCACATTTCAAAACAAAATTAACAAAATTATGGGGGGGGGGGTCACAGCCCCCTTTCCACATTCCTACCCAATAGATATGTGAATGTCAGATCTTACACGCACTTACCAGGCACATGCAAAAGGGGCCTGTCTGTGGTTTTACCCACCCTGAGTCCATACATTTAATTTTTCATCACTGCCAACCCCTATATTTTTAATTTTGATCACCTCTTGGAAGTAGGTGAATTGAAAATTATTCACTATGTATAAACTCTCAGCAGCAGGGAGATGGGCTCTCAGATGGGCCTTGTAGAAGGATTTCTCTTTTTTTTGACATTGTGTTACCCAGCTGGAAATGTTTTGCAGGTTGCACAGACATGATGCTTGTAGACAGTTCTTTCTGGTAACGGAATGGCAATAAGGGCCTCATTTAGTGTTTGCCATAGAAGGAGACCTGATGTAAATTAAGGATTGCTTACCTCATTTAGATGCACGTGAACCACCAGGTTTTGGCAATGGAGACTTAGCTGGCACTGGAGAAAACTTTCAGCATGTCAGGGCCATTTGTTTATTAGAAGCAAATGTTTGCTTTTGGATTTTTTAAAACAAAAACGTTTATGCAACAAGCATGCCTCCAACTTGGTAAACTCTTCAACCTTCAGAGCAATCTCAACAGCGGCCAATTCAGTGTGTAGACCCCTCCGAGGGGGACAGAGGTTATATCCTTCACTGACCTGTTCCATCTACTGGCTGCCTGATGCATTCTAAATGAGGGCAACGTGAGATACAAGTAACAGTAGGTAAAGGGTCTAAGTATGCTACTTTCCAGGAGAGACATAGGGGCTCATTAGGATGGCGGTCGTAGGCACATCCACGTTGCCGGCGGTGGCGGAAAATGTCCTTTTCCGCACTCCATCGGCGGTCCTCGTGTCCGCCATATTACAATGGGCAAACATAGCCCATTTTCCGTCCGCTGCGGAGTTACGTGAACCACCAGAAATTTCCTTCCGCAACGGTGGCGGAGGGAGCCAATAGAGAAACACCACCGTGCGGAATGACGTCCCGACCGCCGGACAAATCACGATGCCGCAAACAGCCCATCACACCGCAGGGGAGAATCCAGCCACCCGGAGACGGCAGAAGCACTTCTGCGGAGAGCGAAACTCAAATCCCGGTCACCTCCATGCGGTCCTGACCGCAATGGATCCAGCTCTTCAAGCCCTTCCGCTGCTGTACCTCATCCACTACCAGCAAATAAGACGCCGCGGCGGACAACACTGCAGGTACGCAAAAACACAACTCTGCATACAACCACAACACACAACTCCTGTGCTGACATATGGTTCCTGTCCACATCAGACACTCTGGTGGGGACAGGAACATATCCCCCAGTGTACTCACACATGTCCTGCCTGATAGAAACCCACTTCTCCGCATCCGGGTCACCCATCAACCGCGAAATCACTGCAATGTCACGGGCAAGTCACCGCATCGGTGAAGACGCGGGCAAACCTGCGCACACTGTAGTAGGCAGGGCCGGTGCCAGGCATGGGCGGTCCGGTCAGATTCACAGGGCTCCACCTCCACCCTACCCACAGTACGCTTCCCAAACCCATTTGGGCACATGCTGTGTGCCCCTCCTGTGCCCCCACTGCAGACTGTATCAGCCAGGTGTGGCTAGACCTCGCACCTCACACATCAAAGGACAATGTAGATTGACTGGGAAGGTGGGGGTGAAGATGAACACCCTGCACAGAAGGTCAGGAGCTGGACAACCCTCCTCCTCGCACCTACCTTCCACTCATGTGAATCAAACTGAGTATAATTAAGAAATGAAGACTCACACTGCATATGAACAACCACTGAACTGTTCACACTGCTTGTCAAGTCCCTCAGAAAGATCCCACACTGACACACTGACACATACACATACCATAGGTCAGCAGCAATGGAGAACAATAAATGTGCTAGCCCAAAGTGAAGTGGACAGTGCTGGAAAGCCATGGAGCAAGCCACATAGCATGTGTACATCACATGCAAGAGGAGGAACACATCACACCACCATTAGGCCCTCAAATCAGACATGGGTGGCACAGTGAGTGAAATTAAACCACAGTGACCTCTGTGCAATAACGCAGGGATGCATCAATGCAAGCCATGCATAGGCACAGGAATGATAGGAAGTGTCAGAAGTCATACAGTGACCAGCCACACATCTGTGTCAACTTACTTGACATGTGTATGCCATCAGCACAACACACATGGCTCATTGTCACACTCCCTGACTGTCAAACCCAAGTAGGACCTTCACACATGCCCCTCATCTACCCACCTCACACCTACAACACTCAACACCTGTGAGAAAAACACATAATGGTGCAAATGCTGTCCTGTGAGTTCACTGACAACCAATCAAACACCCTGTGGTGCATCCACAAATGTCAGACTCACACTCAGGGATGCCTGAACCAATGCTGACACAAAACCAATAGCCAAACACAAATCTCACAAACAACAACCACAGAAGTCTAACAAGCCCAGCCATGTGCAGCCAAACAGTGGAAAGGCAATGTGACCCTAGACAGAACAGGAATACACAACATTGTCACTCTGGACCAATGCACAGACACCATACCCCAACACAAACAAGAAGTGTATCATCAAAAAACAATCCTGAACAATAACTGGGATCAAGGGGAAAAATCAGCTAACACACACATACACACCACACCAGTCATCAAGTGAACATGGTGTCATAGTGTACCACAAGCATGCACATGCACAAACCTGACAAGTGACAGCCAAAAATAGGACAAACCACTATTGTGCACTCAAAACAAGTTCATGAACATGAATCCACATTGCTGCATGTGACATACACACAAGAAATGCACACTACACGTGCAACACACATCTGAATGTATCACAATGCACACACTACTCACACACAATGTCATGCAAATAGAACATCACACACACATTGCACCTGTCTGCAGAAAGAGCCAACACTGGCCAAACACTGCATACATCCACAAGAAAAACACAACAGAGGCACATACCAATCCATCACATATCAAACTCAGCTGGACATCAGGGGGATGCACACCAAGCAAGTACAAGGCAACATACACTGACAGCACTGCATGCACACCAAGCAGTGTGTGCACAACTACAAAACCAGTAGCACACATATCTGAGTGCCCCACCATGAACTCACACAACACAAATCATCAAAGCACACAGATAACATCACACTCAGGAAGGGTAGCAGTACCTCAGCAAACACACATGCAGCTTAGCCTTCACCCACAGATGCACAACTCAGGGAAACCCAGATGCAAACAACATGACTAGAGGACTGTGCTGCTCAAACATATGCACTGCACATGAGCAACCATGACTGCAAACTAGTAGAAGAAAATAACATGAAACTAATTGTGAAACTGTCCTGAGTGGCACATTGGTCCTGGACACAGATCATCCTCACACAGTATAGTGTCACACTATGAAGTGGTGGGAGGCTCACACACTGGCAAGGCATGGGGTGGAAGACATGAGACTGAAGTGGTGTGTACATCAGTATTGGACAGGTGAGGAGTGTACAGTCCACAAACACATAGAGGAGTAACTCACAATGTGTAGGCATCAGAAGCACCTATAGTGTATGGTATGACTTCTCATACCACATCCCATACTGGAGCCAAAAATGGGTCAAGTGACAGCAATGCATGAGAAAACTCACAAATAATGTCAGTGTGGCTGGGCAGGTCAGCACAGTGAGCACAAACAGAAACAAGACACATGGCTGATCAACAAAACACAACACAGACTTTGCAGTCACACACTCTGCATACTCAAAACTGGCAGCAACAACAAGTAGGTGTCCCCCAGGAGTGCAAGGACACACCGACACACTGCACAGTGCTCAACCTACAACTCCTACATGTGCCCACAATCTGAAGCACATGGCTGACAATTTAAACAAACAGGCACTCATTACCTGGGTCATACAAGTGTATAGTTGGCATTGCAGGGGCACACACACATCAACACTACTGACAATGACAGGCCATTCACACTGTATGACTACTCAAGTGCACACATTCAAATGTACCCATGTGACTATGAACACAGGCACACACAAGATGACTACACACCAACTTTGCTGTGCACACATCAAGAAAGAGCCCACAGAAATGCCGGACCCTGGCCACCCCGCAAGTAATCCCGTGGATAGCATTCACCTCTGTACTGGTATTGCATCCTGACATGACATGTGTACAATTTAGCAAACCTGAGCGCAGAATGATTAGGAGAAGAGTAGACCATCACGAACAACCATCATTGCACCCTCAAGCCTCAGACTGAAGAAGAACAAAAGTGCCTGTTACCTCTGGGAACCTCTGAAAAAGTAAAACAAGCAATTGGCAATGTTAAAGTGGCATACAGAGCATGTGTCACATGAACCGATACCCATACATAAAACCTTTTATTTAGCAAGGACATTGACAAAGCAGACAACAGGAGAAACTGTCTTTATTACATAATACCCAGATAGGCATCAAAAGTACAAAACAGCAAGGCCATTGGCCAGTACATGTGTGCATGAGAAACTGCACAGGGAATGGGCATCCAAAGTGACAAACAACAAGGCCTTTGGCCAGTCCATAGTTCCGGTGTGCACATGTGTGCATGAGAAACTGCACAGGGAATGGGCATCCAAAGTGACAAACAGCAAGGCCATTGGACAGTCCATAGTTCCGGTGTGCACATGTGTGCATGAGAAACTGCACAGGGAATGGGCATCCAAAGTGACAAATAGCAAGGCCATTGGCCAGTCCATAGTTCCGGTGTGCACATGTGTGCATGAGAAACTGCACAGGGAATGGGCATCCAAAGTGACAAACAGCAAGGCCATTGGACAGTCCATAGTTCCGGTGTGCACATGTGTGCATGAGAAACTGCACAGGGAATGGGCATCCAAAGTGACAAACAGCAAGGCCATTGGCCAGTCCATAGTTCCGGTGTGCACATGTGTGCATGAGAAACTGCACAGGGAATGGGTAACACTGTCCACTGCCATGGGAATCACCCCAGCTCAGGGGATACAAATGGGCAGTCCAGGCACCGCTGGGGGAGAGATGGTGTTGGGAGGGGGACTTTGCCTCAAAATTTGGCTGTCAGTTGAACTGGTAGGTGGCTGATTGTTGGGGCCAGTTGGATGACTGGACCTGGGAGAGAGAGGACCAGCTGAGGTAGAGGCATCAGTGGCTGTGGGAGCCTGAGGGCCGCTTGGACCGGGTGGCGTGGTGGCACGGGGAGGCGGAGACATGCTTCCGTGAGACACCGTGTGTGAGGGTGAATGTTGAGGGCTGGGCCTCAACTTCTTGGGGATTCGATAGCCCACAATTGTCTTGGCCGGAGCGGGAAGTGAGGTGGGCACAACAGCCTCATTCTCCACCAAAGGTGTATCAGGTGCAGGTGGCTCTCCCCGTGGGGATTTGCTAGATCTGGTGGTACGCTTGGGGTGGCCTTGCCTTTCCCCCTCCATCCCTTGTTGTCCAGGTGAACCCCCCACTTTGCTCTCCTGTCGCCGCTTCACAGGGGTGTGGGTGGGAGTTGAGGTTGTGGGTGAATGTGCCTTAGAGAAGTGTTTGTGCTGAGTCGTTGCAGGCACCAGGTTCACAGCAGACAGGGCAACTGTTTGTTTGTCTGTGTGAGCAGGTGTGGGGATGGGAGTGCCCTTGGATGGTGGTGATTTGGATGAATGTGAGGTTGAGGCCTGCTTCTTGGCCTGATGCCCCTGAGTGTCACGTGATGGGCTTTTGCCTTTGCGCTCCTGTGTGCCTGTTTTCTGTTTTGGGGATGGTGTCTGTGGTCTGGGCCGCTTGGAGTGCTGCTGTTGTGTGCTGTGTGTGGAGGACTTGGTGCCTGAGGGCTGTGGCGTGTGGGCACTCTTGTCAGGTGGTGCCACTGGCAGGGTGGTTGCTGAAGGGACTGGAGCTGGACTGGGAGCCTGTGACAGCTGAATGGCTGCCGTCACTGTGGAGGACAAAGACTGGACAGTTCGGTGTAGCCCACCCACGTCAGAATGAATGCCTTCCATGAAGGCAACTACCTGTGCCAACTTCTTGTCATGATCCTGGAAGGCATTCAAGAGAGCAGCCTGACCCACACACAGCTGGCGCAAAAGGTCCACCGCCTCCACACTGATGGCAGCAGGGGAGACAGGGGCAGGGGCAGCGGTGCCTGGGGGGAAGGAGACTCTACCCTTCCTAGGGCTGCGGGCACGGACAGCACTTGTGGGAGCATCCGAGAGGGTGGGCACTGGACGATGTGTGGTGGAAGAAGAGGCAGATTTTGAACTCCCTGTGCCCGCCAACATTGAGGAGTCACCACTGGAGTCTGATGATGTTGAGGTTGGTATCCGGGCGTGATTCATCCACGGCACTCCTGTCCCCCTCCGAGGCGCTAGTCACATCAGTGTCAGTGAGCTCATGTGTAGCAGTCGTGCCAGTAGCTTCACCACTGGTGTCCGTCCCCTGTCCTTCTGTGCCCTTGGTAGATGCTGAAATAGACAGAGACGTAGGTTCAGTATAGTGCTATACTCACAAACATCATATGCAAGCAAAGCACCAAACTAGAAAATGATCCCCCCCATGTTGCCCACCACCATGTGCAGTCTGCATGTGCAACCTTTATGCAACCATCAGAAGATGCATGGAAATATGCATAGTTGACATTAATGACCCATGTGACATTGACACAGCCAAATAGCTGGCCCGTGCCTCCTTGTAACCTAACATACTAATCTCTGTAAGCATACCTACGTGCCTGGAGGTGAGATAGATATACATCTCAACATGTTGCCTCTGTCACATATGGAGTCACTTTAAGGGAACACCACAGATACAGACTCCCAAATGTCCTTTTGCAATGGCCATAAGCTCCTGATATCCACCATGTTGTGCTTTGAAGCACAACTACAGTTGCACATTGGTGTCAGATGTGTAGTTCTCACAAATTTTAAGTTATGCACAGCACACATTTACAAAAGCACACTAAGATGATGCTCACTGCTGTTCACTGCCAGGTGATGTCTATGACACCCATAATGCCGCATATGTCACAAGGCCACATCTCATCTTGCAATGTCAAGGGTCATTGTATTAAACACATGAGAAATTACATGTTGTGAAAATGCATGACAGCTGCACTCAACACAGAGGCCACTTAGAAGCCATTGCATCACACTAGAAACATCACAGAGCTCCGCACTGGCTCAGGGTTGGGATTCATGCAGTCACTCACACCCAAAATCACACTTCGCAGAATACTCACCCCCAACTTGCTGCTGATGGGCCCTCAAACATCCATCCAGCTCTGGCTGTGTCACTGCCAAGATGCGGGCCATTAGTGGTGTCATGCTCCTGCGCGCCAACCTGCCACTCCGAGGAAGCACCCCCAGCATCATCTCTGCCACGTTTTTGCTCAGCCGGCAGATGTCATCCCACCTCTTGTGACAGTGTATGCGCCGTCGGTTGGAGACACCCAGAGCCCGCACCATGCGTGCAATGGCCCTCCATATGGCCTTACGCTGGTGGACCTTAAGCTGCAGGCATGGGAGACAAGAAGAGGAAGTTTCAGTGACACTGGTTTATGTACCACTGTGTGTCAGTACAGGAGCATGAAAAAACATAGCACACCAATACATAAATGTTGAGCCGAGGCCATACAGCATGACACGTAGTATACTTGCATCAAATACTTTCATATAAATATATACATGTATGAGGATGGACACAGTACATGGCCATCTCATACACATGCAAAGTGCCAGCACAGAAACCAATGTGAAGAAGACCCTCATCTGTGATGCAGTATGTGAGTGAGCAAGACATACAATACATTAGAAATGATGTGTCGGGGCAGACTCACTGTGTCCAACACTACACACCCTTCAATGTCCTTGGCCAGTGAATGGCTACCTGTGTAATGGAGATCATATTTAGGGCCACGATCTTACATTCTCACACTCTTCTCACAAGGTCTGTCTTGTGCAATCCTCAGGCCTAAGATAGCTCATTGAGAAATAGGGTGGCAGACAACACATATGTTTCACTCTGTCCATTTACTGATGGGTCCTTGTCAAATTGAGCAGTTTCTGTGCAGGCCAGGGGGACCCACACTGAGGTTAAACGTGGGCCATCAGAACATTCACATGCATGTACAATATAAGAGGGCAAACAGTGCCTACACATGCAAGTCAGAACACATAATGAAAACAATGGAAGGATGATATCTCCAAATTACATTTATCTGATGTGTCATAGGTGAATCACCACCAAAAGTGTTACACTCAGGCCTTTTACTCTTGTGCATAATGCACACATATCCATGGGGGCAATATGAAAACTGTACACCCATTCTTCATTACCCTCTGGAAGACATACCTTTGCAAAGTCACAAATGAGCATGTGAAAACCTCGTGGACTATGTCATCACATAGCCCAGGCAATGTTTTTTCAGACTTCGACTGGGCAAACCAGCAGTGTGACAGTATGTCTGCAAAAACACTGCATGTCCCTCCCATCCTTCAATGCAGCCATGGATCTGTGGAAATAAGGCTACACACCCCATCGACATGAAGTCAGCATGCCAGGCAGTGTATCACTCATTTACATTACCCAGTCTCAGACCAACGTTTGTATTTTACTTGCTGGAGAAGGGCTGTTGAAATGTCCATGTTTCCATCCTCCACAAATAGTCAAGTGCAATATTTACTAGGCCAGGTATGGAGCATGGTACATCAAAAATGAGAATGCATGCACATTAACTTGCACACACAGGCACATACTACTGCAGAGCAATATCATGTGAGCACTCTCAAACTGTCACTCTGAAACACTTACCAGTACATCTGGAGCACCATATAGCCTCCCATACTGTGAAAGCACCTGGTCCTCCAGGACCTCCAGCTCCTCTCTGGTGAAGGGACGGGCCCTGATGTTCTCAGTTCTCGCCATCACTGGGTCCAGGAGACACGAGCAGCAGCAGTTGTTGGTGAAGAATAGCAGGCAGCAGTGTCTGGATGCAATTGAAATGTGTGGCTCTCTCACAGACATATATAGCCCCCTGGGGCTGTTTCAGTGGTTCTCAGCTGCTGCAATTGGTGTTCCAGGTCAGCTTTTTTCAAATGTAACCAATGACCGGGACCGCGGTGGCGGTGCACGCCTACCGCGATTTTCAAATGTGTAATTCACTACCGCGATCGCGGTTCCCATTGGCTGGTAGGGCATGGGCATTGGCAGTGTCACACCGCGGGGCCCAGGCGGTCGCTACCGCAATCGTGCATCTTTTGATAGTACCCAATGACCAGGCCCACGGTAGCGGAGCACGCCTACCGCGGGTTTCAAATGTGTAACTCACTACTGCGATCGCGGTTCCCATTGGCTGGTAGGGCATGGGCATTGGCGGTGTCACACCGCGGGGCCCAGGCGGTCGCTACCGCAATCGTGCATCTTTTGATAGTACCCAATGACCGGGCCCGCGGTAGCGGAGCACGCCTACCGCAGGTTTCAAATGTGTAATTCACTACCGCGATCGCGGTTCCCATTGGCTGCTAGGGCATGGGCATTGGCGGTGTCACACCGCGGGGCCCAGGCGGTTGCTACCGTGAATTGGCATTTTTCAATTGTGGCCAATGACCGTGATTGTGGTGGCGGAGCACGCATACGGCACCTATGGACACATGCTGTAGCAATGGCAATGGCCAATTCTCATCATTGAACACTAGACACTTACAATGAATCATGCCGCCTGAATGGTAAATTCAATGCTAGTGTGACATTGAACTCACTGATGACTACACATGCCATGTCAGTGCACAGGATTACATGCATTGGCATGTACTTCCTCACATGTCACATATGATATTTGTGTGCATGTACACAGATCTGTTGTGTAATGGACTCTCATATTTGTGAACATGTCAATGTGTGAGATGGCTAATCAACCCACAGTAATGATGGACTGACTACATAATGTTCTTATTTCACTGTGTAGATTGCTGAAATCATTTTGATAGTTGATCTGCTTACACACACTGTGCTCATTGTGTTGAAAATGTGTGCTCTGTCCGACTTACGCAAGAAGGTGTGGCAGGTACAGCAGCAACGTAGAAGCCAGCAGTGTTGCTGTTTCAAACGAATGTATGATGATACAAAGCGTACCATCACAACGCGGTATGTTACATCGCGGTCTTGACAACGCAAGTCATTACATCGACTTGCGCTGGAAGGCGCTGGACTTAGGAATAGTGTGAATTACTATTCCAACTCCAGTCTACGTACAGTAGGGAAGGTGTTGGAATAGTAATTCACACTATTCCTTAGTCTAGAGCGCCCTCCAGTGCAAGTCGATGTAACGACTTGCGTTGTCAAAACCACAATGTAACCATACCGTGTTGTAATGGTTTCGTGGTAAAGGATGTTTCCCGTTTCAAACATGTGCTGTGTCAACTACTCTCAGGGCTGGTGACACAAGATGTCGGAATGTACCATTTTCCATTCACATAGTCAGAATCTGTTTTGGAGGTACTCAGTATGTACATACTGAACACATGTACAACTACTTCAGATCAAGGTGTCTCTGCATGTGACTTGTGCTTTAAGCTGTAGTTTCAGTCCAGTCATTGTTTGCGCTGTGTCAGTCAAGACGTAAGATGTTGGACACATCTCATAGGGGAATTGAATTTACATGTGTCCACTTTCATTTTATGTAGGAGACGACCAAATGTGCATCGTCCGTTCACAGTTCTGGCGGACATGGAGCATGAGGACATCATAAGGAAGTTCCGTTTGGATCGACTTACCCTTCAAGACCTATGTGGTCAGTTGGAGCCCCATCTGAGGCCTCACAGAACCTATCCGACTGCTTTGACACCAACATGCATTTCTTTGCAACTGATTCATTCCAGTACACGGTGGCCAGCGCAGGTGGGATGTCTCAACCAATGTTCAGCATGGTGCTACGTGATGTCCTGTCCGCAATGATGACATACAAGGACCGCAACATCCATTTTCCCAGGAGACATGAATTGGCAGATGTGAAGGGTGATTTGTATGACCTTGGCAACATACCGAATGTTGTTGGCGCCATTGACTGCACACATGTTGGCCTGGTTCCACCACAGGCACGTGAGCACATATACAGGAACAGGAAGCATTTCCATTCCATTAATGTGCAAGTGGTATTCCAAGCGGATATGATTATCTCCCATGTCTGTGCCAGATTTCCATGATCAGCACATGACTCCTACATCCTGCGTAATAGCATCCTACCACAGCTGATGGCAAATCTGCATCTGGAGCGTGCGTGGCTTGTTGGTGAGTACGCAGAGTCAAGTAGTGTGCTGTCTGTGTGGCATGCTGTCCTCAGCTACTGTTGATATTACAAAATTGGTCTGTGTATCTCACACCTAGGTGACTGCGTATCCCAACTGGCCTTGGTTGCTGAGCCCACTGAGGAATCCCAGGACATCGGGTGAAGTCCGCTACAATGATGCACATGGGAGGACACGTCGTGTGGTGGAGCGTACTTTTGGGCTTCTGAAGTCTAGATTCCGGTGTCTGGACAAGAGCGGAGGGGCACTACTCTACTCTCCCCAAAAGGTGTGTCAGATCGTAGTTGCATGCTGCATGCTCCACAACCTGGCCTTGTGCAAAGAGATCCCCCTGCTCCTGGACGATGAGGAGTAGCAGATGCCCCCCCCCTGCAAACCCACACATGTTCAGTGACGACGATAGTGGAGAGGAGGAAGGTGTTGACCTGCGTCAACAGCTCATCAACAACTACTTCCCTTGAGGGTGAGTGACATTGTACAACAGTGACATTGTCTGTTGTCTTTGATGGTAGTGACAAGGCTTGGAAGAGCTTTTTGACTGCTGGCTGTTGTTGGCTCTGTGCTAATGGCTGATGTGTGTGGCACAGGGTATTTATGACCAGCTACATAATGTCTATGTTGATGTTGTTGCTCATTGTTATGTGTGCTGGTTTGTGTACCTTGATGACTAGTGGTGTGTTCTAGCTGTGATGGCATCACCTGACAAGTAAATGTCATTCTCTTGTGTCTTTCTAGGTCCCTTCACCCTCTCAATGCAGCGTCACAATCAGAGCTTGTGGTACATTGGAATCTGAGTGACATTGTACATACTGTGATAAACATGGAGCTGACACAAAGACATAGGTGTGTAAAGAGTGTTTATTTACAATGAGTATTTGTGACAGAAAAGTGATTATTTACAAAATGGGGCTAAGTGAATTTCTGAGTTGTCAGTGATGGTAAATGAGACAATAGAGTAGTCACCACATTGATGTAATCACACAGTCCAACAGACACCTGCCATCAATATGGCAATGTGGGTTAGGATAGTCAACAAAGTTAATGTCAAGGGGAACAGAGGTGCCATCATGGCTGGCTCGGCGACTAGCGTTTGGATGGTGCATTGCCACGTGATCCTCCCCTGATGTTTCTCGGACGGCCCCTTGTGCGTTTGGCAGGGGGGGCCACTGCTGCGGGCTCAGCGGTGTCTGAGGAGTCATTTTGTTGCAGCTCATCCCTCTCTGTGGCCACAGCTGAGGTGGTGGGAGTATCATCCTGCGGGCCACTGGAGGGGGGTTGAGCTGTCCTTTGGGCCGCATGTCTGTCCCTCAGAACACCCACTAGCTGGCCCATGAGGTCTACAATTTGGCCCATACGCTTGTCCATGGACCTCAGCAGCAGGCGGAGCTCACGCACTTCTTCCACAACCTGGCCCATGTGTCCCTGGGTCTGTTCATATGCCCCAAGGACTCTGGCGATGTTGGCCATGGCTTCGGTCCCAGTGTCCTCTGGAATTTGTCCCCCAGTTGCCCTCCCACCTGCCCTGCTGACCCGGACCTGTGGCGTTGGCACTCGACGCACCCGCAAACTCTCCCTGCCCTCCTCTGATTGTGTTGGTAACCACTGAGGCAGGGAGAGTGTTGCAGGCAGCAGTGGTGCTGGTGGTGGTGGTTGAGGCCGCACAGGTCATTGCAGCAGGGGTCAGCGCTGTTGTTGTTGCTGTGGTGGTGGCGCTGGTGGGGACAATGGGGGCCTGGGACGTGGTGCGCCCTGGCAGTCCGGATGGGCCAGGTCGTTGCTCCTCATCCGAGAAACGTAGGGAGTCTGCATCCGAGAGTTCATGTTTCGGGGGGGGGAGACTGGCTCTGTATGTTGGGTTGTTTTCTGCAGCAGTTGCTTGTGGATCTCCTGTTGAACAGAGGTGAAATGGTCATTGAAGTGCACTCCACAAGCTTGGTGTTAGACGTTTGGATGTTACATGTGATACACCACACACTTAACATTGAAATCACTTTATATGGCTGCAAGGTACTGAGCATCATGACATGATGTTGAGGTACATACATACATTACTTGTCCATGGTGTGACATGTAAATAGAAACCATGTGCCGCGTACAGGTTGTGTGATTACAAGGACATGTCGTCATCTAACGACTTGCGGCACATCAACTTTAAGTGATGCGTCTTTTTGGTTTGCTCTGCATGGAATCAGTTTCAGCTAATCAAGAACTAGCCATTGTAATGTTATACATACCTATTTCATATCATGTACTTTACTTTGTTTTTCCAATTGACCATGCATGTTTTGTGTTCATATGGGCCTTCATGCTCTGACACCAAGGCACTTACACATTGCATTCTGTGCTGTGCATGATTGGTCCCTGAATTTCTTCAATATGTGACTTTGTGAGTCAAAGTTTAATTTCAGTGACAGTTACGTACGCTTAGCTGTCTGCACACTGGATGTGGCTTTTGGATCTATGCCAAGTTGGCTGACATGTGAGGGCTGGTGTGGTCATATGGCTCCATGCATTTTGAGAAGGATGGCAGGGTGCATGTGATGGAGCAAGGTCTCGTAAGAAAGAGACTTGCTCAGAGGCAATCCACTCGTTTAACTCATTAACAAGTTATTAATCATGTTTGTGAATAACTAATACGCACCACATGAACACGCGGGTTAGTGAAGCTTGCTTATGTGTGTATTAATGCGCATAACAATGAAGACGGACTAATACCGCTTTAAACGGGGAAACTGTTGTGCGCATGCGTCAACTACATCTACGTAGTATGACGAGGTAACGCTTGGAGGGAAATTCTAGCGCATGAGCAGAAGACACTAAAATGGAGTCTTGAAGACTCGCGTGCATGGCATCTGCTTAGCTGAAACGAAAACAAGCTATTTTACTAATGCTAATGCGGGAAAAGTATTAATAAGAAAAGGGGAATAGAGTAGAGGTGGGAGGTATACAGTGTGACCATTTATTTGTGAAATTAATATTTGTCTTTCTGACTTTATTATTAGTGCGCATTTGGGCCTCTCACGCATAACTGAATTGAGCAGAGTAATTCAAAGACTGCGCATGTCCACTGAAAGTTAACCCGGAATGATGACCTAAATGTTGAACGGGAGCCAAGGTCGCAAATGATGTGCCCTGGGAACGGACGGTGAAAAGTTCAGCGAAGAAGACTCTTATTCATAATGTTATAAAAATGTTTCAAGTAAAATGTGAATGTGTATGGGAACTCAATGCATGAATAAATATTAAGGGGATGGGTTTGCGAATAATAGTTGAACTGATTTTAATGACATGTAAGCATGGTGTGATGGAGCTTCCCCCCTTGCCTGACCAATCATATTTTGTATTTTTACGATATTGAAACTTTAGTGGGTGAAACATGAAGAAACAAAGGTATAATTAAGGTAGCTTTAGTTAGTTAGTGTGTTCGAGATGCTGGAGTTCGGGGGGTTTGAGATGCTGGAGTTCAGAGATGCTGTTGCTGGGAGAGATGCTGTGAGATGCTGATGAAGAACCGAATGCAGAACCTGAAGCAGAACTTTCTATCCTAACTTAATTGGGTTAGATCAGAAGATCGCGGAAGAATCTCGAGGAGGAAGAGAGTGTCAGAGAGGGGTGAGGCGCAATTGTCGGTATTCTAGAGAGGTCAACTATCCTGTCCTGAATCTTGTCCTGAAGTCTTTGTCTCCTGACCTATCCTGGGGGACCCTTACTAGCCCTTTGGCCAGGGGGTTGGTCTTTCACACCATTCTTGGAAACTATAATTTCACGTTATTTCCAGATGTTCTTTTCTCTCTGTCCTCTCTTTCTGAGCATTAATTATTGTATGAGTCCGAAGTATATGCTTGATGTTTAATCAATTGAATTTTCTCTCCTAAGAATGATGGTGACTGCACTGTATTTTGAAATGGTTCACATGCACTTAATTTAGATAAAGATTTTAAACCTTCCTGAGTCTGTGATCATTTACTTCAAATAAAAGAATAGTTAAGGGTTATGTTAATTATCACCATCAACTAGTTCAACTAATGGTCCATTGACCAGAGGAAAGAACTTTTTGATCAGTGAAAGATTAGTTAGGAAAATTAAATAACTAATCCTGAATATTATGAAAAATATATAAAACTTTGACGCTCCAGCGGTTTACTCAATTGTGTGTTTTATGGGCCCAGGGGAGTATATGGTAGTGGAGTATCTGTCGTTGGTATACCGCTGGATCACATGCACTGTCTACCTACCTGTTCGGTGACACAGTGGAGGGAAATAGCTGCCACATGGTTGTGGGTGTGGGGGGTGCTCCATCCTGCTGAGTTGTGGGACAAGGGGGCCTGGTGGGAGTTGTAGTGCAGGATTCCCACCCACAAACACCCCTCCCTGTTAAGATGGCTACCTACCTGTGAAGTGGAGCAGAGGAAGGGAATAGGTTACACATGGCTCTTGGATGGGGGAGTGTTCCATCCTGCTCAGGGGTGAGACAAGAGAGCATGAGATGGCTACCTACCTGTAAGTTTGAAGAGAGCAATGCAATAGCTGCCACATGGTTGTGGGTGTGGGGAGTGCCCCATCCTGCTGAGTTGTGGGACAAGGGGGCCTGGTGGGAGTTGTAGTGCTGGCTTCCCACCCACAAACACCCCTCCCTGTTAAGATGGCTACCTACCTGTAAGTTTGAAGAGAGCAATGCAATGGCTGCCACATGGTTGTGGGTGTGGGGAGTGCTTCATCCTGCTGCGTTGTGGGACAAGGGGGCCTGGTGGGAGTTGTAGTGCTGGCTTCCCACCCACAAACACCCCTCCCTGTTAAGATGGCTACCTACCTGTGAGTTTGAAGAGAGCAATGCAATAGCTGCCACATGGTTGTGGGTGTGGGGAGTGCCCCATCCTGCTGAGTTGTGGGACAAGGGGGCCTGGTGGGAGTTGTAGTGCTGGCTTCCCACCCACAAACACCCCTCCCTGTTAAGATGGCTACCTACCTGTGAGTTTGAAGAGAGCAATGCAATGGCTGCCACATGGTTGTGGGTGTGGGGAGTGCTCCATCCTGCTGCGTTGTGGGACAAGGGGGCCTGGTGGGAGTTGTAGTGCTGGCTTCCCACCCACAAACACCCCTCCCTGTTAAGATGGCTACCTACCTGTGAGTTTGAAGAGAGCAATGCAATGGCTGCCACATGGTTGTGGGTGTGGGGAGTGTTCCATCCTGCTGAGTTGTGGGACAAGGGGGCCTGGTGGGAGTTGTAGTGCAGTCTTCCCACCCACAAACACCCCTCCCTGTTAAGATGGCTACCTACCTGTGAGTTTGAAGAGAGCAATGCAATGGCTGCCACATGGTTGTGGGTGTAGGGAGTGCTCCATCCTGCTGAGTTGTGGAACAAGGGTGCCTGGTGGGAGTTGTAGTGCTGGCTGCCTGTACACATGCCCCCCTGGGAATGTTGCTAGCTACCTTTGGGGTGATTCAGAGGAAGGAAATGTTAGATCTGTGAGACATGTGTTGGGAAGAGTGTGTTGTACATAAGTGCATTTGGGCCTAGGAAGTGTAGCTTTGTAGTTGTGCAAGACAGTACATAGCAGTGTAATAGGAGACATTTTTTGTAACTTACCAGCCTCCACTGCCCCGGCTATTCCTGTGAGACTCTCTGGATGCAGTGTGGCAATCACCTTCTCCTCCCATTCGGTGAATGTTAGTGGTGGAATGGGAGGGCCACCGCCAGTCCTCTGAGCCAGCTCATGGTTCTTGTTGGCACGCTCTTTCACCCTGGTCTTGATGTCATGCTACTTCCTCCTGATCTCCTTCTGGGTGCGCGGGGTGGTCCCTACTGCATTTACTTTGTTGACTATCCTTGCCCACATTTGATTTTTTGTGGCTACTGGTGTCTGTTGGACCATGCTTCCAAACAAATGTGGTTCTACTCGGATTACCTCATCTACCATCACTGACAACTCATTGTCAGTGAATTTGGGCATCTTCTTCTGTGACATGGTGTGTGATGTGCAAATGTGGGAACAGTGCAGTTGTGAAGGTGGTGGTGGTGCTGTGTGTGGTGTGTGTGTGGTTGTGAGGGTGTGATGTGTGCTGATTTGCCTCTCCTTTGTGCTGTGGGGTTGGGCCCTTCAGTTGTGAAGTTGTGCAAAGGATTCTGGTCAGGGAAGGGGCTCGTTTAAACTCAGCTATGTGGGTGGGTCAAAATGGAGTATTCATGTCAGGTGTGTTGATTGGGTTGACCTGGGATTTGTATTTTTTACTTGCCATGGGGATGTGTCATTGGGGTGTGTTAGGTGTTTTTTGAGGCTGAGCCAGATTAATGGCCACACTTGGTAGCTTTGTTGTGTGGTTGCTTTCGACCGCCATTACTCTTCCGGAGCAACCGCGGCGGTCGGAATACAACAGCCCTTCCGCCGGCTCTCCCATTCATCAATTGTTGCGATCGCGGCGGTCGGAATACAACAGCCCTTCCGCCGGCTCTCCATTCATCAATTGTTGCGATCGCGGCGGTCCTTTACTACTAATTTCTTTACCACCTATGGTAAGTATGTGTGAGGTAAGTATATATATATATATATATATATATATATATATATATATATACACATATATACACATATATATATATGTGTATATATAATTCTAGTTAGGAACTAGTTACCATAGTAAGAGCATTTTTTGCATCAAGCGGATATCGAGAATGAAGGGAAGGGTCCCAAAATGCAAATTTAATAGGGAGTTTTGTACAGAGCTACAGCTAAGGGCCAGATTATGATCTCGCTAGGAAAGCCCTCCGTACGACTCTGATCCGGAGGGCTTTCCAAGCGAATCGCGATGTGCGAGTCCGACCGTATGAGTATGATGCAGCCATATGCTGACGGACTCTGTTCGCTCGGACTCCCATTGAACTCTATGGGAGTCCGTGTACCGAACTAAGCTAAACAAAATTTGGCAGAAAGCTAGATCTTTGCCCAGCGCTCTCAGTGAATCCACTCAGTAGTTTTTGACATATTAAGGTTCAAATTATTTGCAAATCTGTACAACTGGGTTTGTGGTACACTCGCATGAGTAGTGCGAGGACGCGACTTCAAACAATAGAGTGATCTGATTGGCCAAGGGAACTTTTTTCATATCATGTCATCTCCCTCCCATTAGTCCCCCATGAGCTTACACTGGTATTGTCTGGCCACAATATGAGGAAAAATGTTGTGGCTGCCATTTCAGGACATGGGGACTCAGTCCCCCTGTCTCAATAAATTAAAGTTATAAAGGGGCAGGGTAGAGGTACCTTAACTCCCGGGACTCGTAGTACCATTTTTTTTTTTTTAATTGTTCAAAAATTTAAATTTTGGGTTGCCATGATGCAGCGGGATTCTAACGGTAGCCAGCGGGACACCCCCCTCCCTGCTCATGAGGGAGTCCCATAAGAGTGCAGGGGTCAGAAAACCATTAACAAAAAGGGGCCATGAGTGTGTGTGGTGCATTGGCTGCATGCGGCTCATTGGCCCTGCAGCGAACCTACTTTGCACACCGCCAAAGGCCATGCATGCAGGAGTGTTGGCTGACCATGGGAGCATTGGGTACAGGCCAGGCCCTGCCACCTACCCATGCCACTCACAGCCAAAGGGGCATATTCTCAAGGAATCATCACCGATTTAGCGGCACTTTATCGCAGCCAAAGTGGTGATAAATTCATGGCACCATTCACAAGCTGGTGCTAACAGCCGATATCACCAGTTTTCCTGTGATAGCAGCCGCAAAAAACATCGCCACGGGTGACACCGGCAACTAACGCTAATGATATGCAGAGTAGGCGTTCCCGTGCAAAAAGCCACGGAAACACCACTTCGCAACATTCTCAACGACCAGCCAGATCAGCGATAAGAATCAAAAACATGCGATAAGGCACGTTAGCAGAAGGGATTTAACACCTGCTCCTACCTGGTATTAAGTCGGACGACAACCTGCACCATGAAAGGGAGCCCAGCCCAGAGCCACACCTGAAGAACAACAGATGCCATGCAGCTACTGATCATGCAGCTCGGAGCCCCAAGAGAGCCACAACACCCACTGCCACCACCCCCAGGCCCCCCGCCGGGGCCCTACCCCGGGCACCCCCCCCGGACAAAGATGTTTCACATCTACCTTACAAATTCATGAACACAACAATTCGCCTGATGTCGCACAAGTACAACAATTAACATTCATGTGTGGTCAGAAAAAGGAAAAACATTCATACATCTTAGAATTTCAAAAATAATTATTGTATTCAAATTTAACTCAACACTAATAATTGGAAGTGTCATGGCGGGTCTTCTCTGGACAATCTGTAAGTCACAGCCTGCAAGACAAAATTGAAGATAAGAAGGTGTGTCATGCGCTCAACAAAGGACAGAGAGAGAGAGAGAGAGAGAGAGAGAGAGAGAGAAAGAAATGGAGAGAGAGAGAGAGAGTGAAAGAGAGGGAGAGAGAGAAAGAGAGAGAAAGGGGGAAAGAGGGAGAAGGAGAGAGAGAGCAACAGAGGGAGAGAGAGACAGTGAAAGAAAGAGAGGGAAAGTGAGAGAGAGAAAGAGAGAGAAAGATAGAGAAAGAGAGGGAGAAAGAGACACAGTGAAAGAAAGAGAGAGAGAAAAAGAGAGAAAGATAGAAAAAGAGAGGCAGAGAGAGAGACAGTTAAAGAAAGAGGGAGAGAGAGAGGGAGAGAGAAAGACAGTGAAAGGAAGAGAGGGACAGGGAGAGACAGTGCCGACACTGCGCACCCAGGCCTCACAGCTCACCTGCTGCCACCGGTGTGTCTCCAACCACGTGCCGGTATACACTGCAGTCCACCAGGTCCCTCATCTGAAACAGAGTCCACAGCTAATGATGGCAGAGTTCATATCATTGCACATGGCAACATCGCTTGCCCGCCCCTGCGCACACAGGCTTTTGCACCCCAGCCCCTCCTGCCGCCCAGTGGGGATTGCCCGCCCCTGCGCACCCAGGCCTCACTGCTCACCTTCTGCCACCGGCGTGTCTCCAAGAGGGCCCACCACGTGCCGGTGCAAGCTCCAAGCCCGGGGCCCGCGACCTTGGCAGCCTCCACATCATGCAGCCCCGCACCGCGGTCCACCAGGTCGCACACTTGATTCTGGGTCTTGATTTTGCAATGGCAGAGATCATATCAGTGCACACGGCATCATCGCAGGCTGCACACCCGCTCAGCTCTATAGGTGCCACTAACTCTGTGAACCGCGAGGCAACGCTACGTGGCGGTAGGCCCACGCTGCCCGCTAGCTCAGGTCTACACTGCGGTCAACCAGGTCGCACACTTGATTCTGGGTCTTGATATTGCAGTGGCAGTGACCATATCAGTGCACACGGCATCATCGCAGGCTGCACACCCGCTCAGCACTTTAGGTGCCCCTACCTCAGTGCACAGAAAGTCACCGTCCCGTGGCGGTAGGCCCGTGCCGGCCGCAGTGTAACCGGTGCCACCGACTCAAGTCATGGACCCTATATGATTGAGTCTCGTCATATGCCAGGCAGACACAGCCATGTCACCTCAGGCAGTGTGGAAGAACTGGGACACGTAGCGTCGTCGTCCCCCCCTTTATACGTAAGCCGAGTGGGCTGGCTCGGCGTACGCCAGGCCAGCGTAGGGGTGTGAACAATTATCCCTGGCCTCTGGGCGTGGTTCATATCTGGGCTGCACAGGAAACCAACTGATGCGTGTGTCTCTGTTGCAGTGTCTGCGCCACACGGCCCGCAATCGACAATGTTGCAATGTTGCATGCAGCCGGAGGGCGTCCGCGCACGAAGGGATTGTACAAGGAGCGCAAGGCCGCTCGGGGTCTTGGCTCATACATGCCAACTGTTGTGTGTGCTCATCGCTTTTGGTGCACCATAAGCCCAAGGCTAGCCTCAATTGCAGCGCGAAAGCCACATCACATTCCCAGGATTCAAGCAGTAGTCAGACTAACATTAGGGATGAAAGCCCCTTTGTCTCAATACAGAAGGCGGAAGGACATCTGCACCTCCGACCTTGGAATTGCATGCGGCAGGCACCCCCTGAGAGAGATACCATGGCAGATGATGACGACTCCCACACTACACACAGCGCTAATGAGAGATCAACGTATCCACACCCCACACACAGAAGTCCTTCCTCGAGGTACTCCTGCATGGAATGGCCTTGACACTTACGTACAGGACAACCCATACGTCCAAACTTTGCACACTCATACGACTCATTGCTCCGAGCTGTGGCATATCATCCACATAACAGCCGCAGGTCAGAAGAGTGCCGGTTCTACGAGAGCGAACAACGCAATGTCAGAACATCCCGGGCACATGCACAACCCCTGTCACGTGGAACTGTACCGTGACCGAATGCTGCATTTGTTGCGGGCACTGCCACTGGCAGTGTTGCGCATCAGTTACCGTCTGAGCTTCCGTCTTGCGTACATCACCTGCGTCCAGCCCTGGTTCCACTGTCGATCATGCATATTCGAGTGGCCCATGGATGTCTGCCTATCCAACACAACGGTAGCTGAACTGGATTATGACATGTGTGTGCGCCCCCTGTTGGACCACGACCAGGAGTGTAACTGTGATACCCGTTCATGGGATGCCTTGATATTTGGCGTATGTGCTGGCAGTTGGGCATGTGAGATTGCACAATTCCTCATGTGCAGTGACCACATCGAAGGTCTCCCCTATTGGGCTGTGTTGCGGATTGGTGAAACGGCGTGGACGGAGCACATCTGTCCGGACCAGCTAATGGATTGGCTCCCCCCGTGTTCGTTGAAGTCAACAACGACGTACTCTTGGAACTGATTGCCCATGGAGCTGCGCTCGCCTTCATGGACGAGTAACTACGTTCCTGCAGCCACAAAAGACTGTAACCCATAGCACAGGTCCCAACACCCTTTTGCATCTTGGAGAAATGGACACATATCTCACCATAACAGTGGACATGGCTGCATTCGCCTGGACTCAGAATGCATGTGCGTGCAACACTGCGGGTTGACACACACCTGTGCAAGGTGAGTGGACAGCGGCGCCTGGCAACGTTCCTCAACCTGACACACCGCTGGAGGGAGAGTACACACATGGCAATGTAGTACTACATGTGACGTTGTTGGACTCCTTCACCTGCTCACTGTCAGCAGGGGAGACAGTCAGCGCAGTCCGGTGGTACAGGACTATGCAGATCCCATGGGCTGTGAGTGCTGTCCCCTGACACGGTGCAATGAGCATTCGCCAAACACCACATGACTCGTCCAGCAAGGCAAGGTGGGCTGAGACCATTGGCATCCGTAATGATTGGTTTTCATTTGTGCCTCCCCATGTCTTGCACCTCTACATGTTCCTTTGCTGCCTGTTAGTGTATGATGCATTGGTCTGCATGTTGTGGCCCTTGTCTTGCCCATACTGACACGCACATGCTAATAAAGTGTACGCAACTTCACTAGTGTTCAACTGTGATGAGTGTTGATTAGCATGCCAAATCGTGTGCCTCAATGAGCATTGTCTGTACACAGGGAGGGACTGACTGACGCATTTCACTTAGGGGTGAGTCCCTATTGCCAGTTCCACCTCTGTGAGCCAGACATTGTGGTTGGGAGAGTTGCTGGTAGACCTGTGCGCTTACGTGTCTTCAGCAATGTGAGTATGGTGTCCAACTTCTTGCATTGTGGATCAATGTGTTCCATAAAACCAGGCTGTGTCCACACAGTTGAGTGTGTGTAGGTATGCAAAGAGATGTTCTGTTGTCACATGTGATGTGGGGCACTACTTTAGGCCTCCTACCGACTTTGACATTTTTACACACAGCCCTATTTAATACATGGACGTGGGGCTACGTTGGGGGGTTGCGAGATTGTTGGTCATGATCAATGAGGCCACAGCTAGTTCACACCTTCACAGTCATCTAATTGTCCATGTGTGTCACGGTCAAACATGCGCATTGATGTAATTTCCCAGGGTGTACCTTTTTGTGCAATCAATGTCCCTACAGTCATCCATACTGTTATACTTGATTGAACATAGACATGACACATCTGTGTGATTAGGAATGTTTTATTCACATTCTGTGGAGTGTCGGAGCTGGAGCAGTACATGGCCATGCACACCCCACATTACATGGTTGCCCAGTGGAGGGCCAAACAGAGTCCTTTAGGGAATGACAAGTTAATTGGTAGAGGAAGGGTTGAGTCCGCAGCCTGTTTGCTGTGTCATTGGTAACCAGAGCAGATATGGCAGTCCATGTCGGGGTCCAGGTGAATGTCGCAGAGTGTTTCGGGGGACAGTGGAAGGTGTTGTACCAGGGCATGATGCAGAGGGCTGTACCAAGCAGAAACAGGCCATATGGCGGGGATGAATGCTACAACCTCCTTTTTGACACAGAGTTATTACCATCCACATCTTCGTCCTCTGATATGTCTTCTGTGTCAGGTGTGCCAGGTGTGTGTGGTGGTGTTATGGCTGCATCACTGTGTGCCACTGACACATCAGGGGGCGGAGGTGGTATGGCTGCATCACTGTGTGCCACTGACCCATCAGGGGGCGGAGATGTGTGTGTAGAAGTTCCTGCAGCAGTCATCTGGGACAGGCTCTGTGGCAGCAATGGCAAGATGAGGATCTGCAGGGCATGGAAGATCCCAGCTACATCTCGCTGGTGTTCAGCCGTGGCAGCCATCCTTCCTGCCTGCATCCGCTCCATGTTCTCTATTGTCCTCCGCATCTGTGCCAACTCTGTGCTGTCGTCGCTGGAGCCTGTCTGACTAGACAGTTCTTGTATCCGAGTAATGGCTCCAGCGAGGTCAGCCAAGGATAGTTGTAGGGCATGGAGCGGACTGTGGGTGTCCGTTAGGGACTGTAAGTGGTCCCTGATGGGACTAAGACACCCACGTATGGCATCTAGTTTGGCTGCCATGAGGTTGAAACCCACCCGCACCTGTTCAGCCAGCCCCTCTGGCAGTCTGACACACGGCGTTGGAATGCCATGTGTTCTTTGGTGAGGTGCTGGGAGCCAGCCGTGGTGGTGGGTGCTTCCTGCTGTGTGGTCTGTGCAGGGGGTGGGATCACCTCGATGCAGCTGGGCTGCCCTGCTCCTGGAGGTGGGGTGTGGAGGCTGTCCATGAGCTGTTGGAGGGTGTCAGAGCAGATGGCCAGGGGGTCCTCTTCATCATCACTGAAGAGATGTCTGGTCTGCTCTGCAGGAGGTGTTGATTGTCCCTCTGCGATGTAAAGGGGAGATGCAGGGTCTGGTCTGCTCTGCAGGAGGTGTTGATTGTCCCTCTGCAATGTAAAGGAGAGATGCAGGTTAACAGTGTGTTCCATGTATGTGCACGCATTGTACATGTTTACATACAGACTGCATGAAAATGTACATTGTGACTGTTTTGGAGGAGCTGGGTATTTGATGGGAGACAGTGGACATTTCGACTACATGACGGATGTGAGGTTGTACTCGTACATTATCATCTGACAGTTTCCTGCTATGCCTGATGTGATTGGCCAGTTTCTACGCACATGCGGCACCAGTTGTGTCCTCTGTTCTGTGGTGTAAGTGTGGCACTTTGTACCACATTGTTGTCAATGTTGATGTGCTGTGATTGCTATGTGTGTGCTGCATTGTGAGAGAGTCGCCCAGGCAACTCTGATTTAGCGGCCCCTTATCCCTTTGAGGCGGTGTGCCTTTGACTTGTGTGCTTTTACGGTGCTGAGATGTTGGCGACTTGGGTCATTTGTGCTCTTGGACGGATTTTGGACTCTTGTGCATTGTTTGTCTGCAGATGTGTTGTTGACGTCAGGGGTTGTATGTGCACGTGGATGTGTCAGGGTGTGACCTGCTCCTTTGAGGATGTTATCCACACTGGGCCACCTCAGTGTCATGGCGTGCACCATGTCATGTATTTTGACTGCAGCCATGCTATTGGTCATGCAGTGTCACTTGCATTGTCAGTGTGGCTCACAGAGCCGCTGCTTTGCTGGGTTCAGCACATGTGCATGGGTAGGTTGTGAGATTGGTGATGGGGGGGCATTTGTGCACATGTGGACGGGGGCCTACTTGGTGTTTCTATGTGTGCTGCAGTGTTCCAAGGCCATCAGGGACATGTTCCACAGTAATTGTGGGTGTGCAGTGTGCTACACATAATTGTGCATGTGTGCCATTGTGCCCATCTCCCCCCGTCCCCCCAGTCCCTGGTCGTTACTCACCCTGTTGCTGTTGGGTCAGGTCATATCGAGCAGTGTCCGGACCCCCAACTCCTTGCACCGTCTCCACACTGATGACTGTGGCCACCATTTCCTCCAGCTCATCCAGCTCCTCCTGTGGCGCAGGACTCCCACCTCCAGTCGCCATTGCTGCCTTCCGGTTGGCAGCGCGTTTCTGCTTGGTTTGGCTTTTCACATCATGCCAGCGCCTCTTGACCTCCTCCATTGACCTCCTCAACACTCCGACTGCATTCACGTTGTTCACGATGCCCCATACCCTTTGTGTCTTGTGTTAATACGTTGTTCACGATGGACTGCCATATTTCCGTTTTTGTTGCCGATGACACAGTGGAGGTGACGAACAGTTGTTGGTAGTGTTCTGTCACCTCCGTGACGATGATCCGGTTTTTCTGCGGACTGAACCCCGTCTTCCTCTTCCTCTTCTCCTTCCTCTTCCCCGGCCCCGGGGTTCCTGGCTGGTCGTCTGTGGGGATTGTGGGGTTCGCGTTGTCCTCTGCACTCGGTCCGGGTGCGTCCATGGTGCTACGCAGTTACATTTTGTTATCTTTTTTTTTTCTCTGCTTTTATAGTGCATTCTCACGCATGACGCGTGGGAATCGCAGGCCTGTCGCTGGTTATCGCTGATTTTTGTATCGCCATTGGGGACATCGCCACTTTTTTCGCGTTCGTGTTTCGCATTTTTTCAGCATCGCGTAAATTTTAACGCAGGCATTTGGCGCGTTATCGTGAAACTATCGCATGGTGCCGCCGGGTTGAGAATACTGCGTTAACACAGTGTTATTTTCCCGCGATGGACTGCGATGTGAGAAGTTGCGTTAAGCGAATTTGGCGATAGTTAACACACGTTCTTGAGAATATCCCCCAAAGAGCGTGCACAGCGGTGGTTGGCATGATTACGTATGGTAATAAACTATTACTTTACGTTAAAATATCATAGAAAGTCACTGAAAAAAACAAGGGTTACAGTGACGTTACAGTTAGGTATGGTAATAATATCTTTGCATGAAAAAAACACAAACATTTACTGAAAAAAAAGCAATTCACCAGTTATAGTTTTTTCCAGTAACTATAAATTGTGCCATTGCCATCCACTGCTAATGACCTCACATATTATATCACTCATGGCATATTCTGTCACATTATTGATAATATCAATACAGCATATGAAATGACATCATTGATGACAACACTGTGTCTTGGGTAGCAGTAAAGGGTCATAGTGTAAGTTTAGGGTTTAGGGGTGGGTAGTCGTAATGGAACATTCAGGGTTTAGAGGTGGGTAGTGTTAAAGGAAGGCTAGGACAACATTTAAAAAAGGGGGGGTGCCCCACAAAAAAGAAACAAAACAAAAATAAATTAAACATTAAGTTCAGGATTTCAGGGTGGGTACTGGTAAAAGGAGGTATGGTTAATTTGAGGGTTTAGAGGTGGGTAGTGGTAAAGGCAGGTAAGGAGTGAATTAAATAACAGGGGCTGAACGGTTTTCCCACAGAAATAGAATAAACTGTGCATGGTAAAAACATCTGCATGGTAAAAGGCATGCATGGAAAAGACTGCATGGAACAGGTATGCACGGTAAAGGCATGTGTTGTAGCATCCTACAACAACAGAAAAGAATCAATACTGCACACTAGTGAACCCAAGTCGATTTTTAAAGCAGTATAGATAAGAGATTCTATTATATAGTTATTTAATGGATAGTTGTTCCTCCACACACATAATGCTATCTTTCCTGTAAGACCATTGCCCAATGTCCATTTATCTGTTGGACAAAAAAGAGGAAAAATTACTTCTTGGAGATTCTTCATGCACAAATTACAAAGAGTCTAAAGCTTGGTTCTCCAGTGAGCATGGTAACTGTCCTGGTACTACTGGTAGGTCTCCTTTTTGCAGCCCAGCCTACTAATTTAGAAGCTTTTGCTTGGTTGAATTGATTCCTACATTCCAAAATTGAAAAGTTTGTATTTGAGACTAAAATATGTGTATTTTGAGAACTTAGAATCTTATATTTGGAGAAAAATATTTGATTTTCCAAAAAGATATCTTAAAACTGATATTTGAGTGACAAATCAAACAGCTTTATGAATACCTAATACTAATATTATTTTCTTGGTGGCAGGGGCATTGCAACTATGGATATTATGTATTAACCATGTATAAGCACTTTGAACTGGCAAAACCTTTTTAAAAATATTGCTGACAACTCTGATTGATGCACTGAGGTAAGCACTGCATGATGGCCACAAATAAAATCTTGTTTGATGTAGTCACAATTGCCAAGGCTGGTCGGAATCTGCTCGGCGGTGCGGGCATTGGCACCGCCGCGATTGCTGCATGCTTTCCACACCGTCATGGGATCCTGGATCCTGGCGGTGGAGGTGGTCTTGTGACGGTCCAACCGCCAACATCATAATACAGCGGTCGAACTGCCAGTGTGGTGGTGGTTGGACTGCTACTGCAAGTTTGGCAGTCCCTGGACCGCTGTACTCATAATAAAGTCCTTAATACCTACTTACAATAGATAGAATGGGAAATAGAACCATAGAATGCTAGGACAAATTCTAACCACAGTCAAAATGGAAACTTTATTTTTTTGACGTTTTACTTGGAGCAAACTTGTCCTGAGGGCATTGGATCACTTTACCAGAGAACCAGATTACATTATAAATTGTTTTATTAAAGCACTGGGAATTTGAGTAATTTGTCTAGATCCACAAGATGTTGAGCAGAGGCTGGGCCTCGAGCTTTGTTCCCCAAATCCAAAGCTGGCAGCTGGAGGTGTTAGACCACATTTCTTCCCAAGTTACCAGATAAAGGTATTGTGGTGATTAAAGTATTGTTATGTGCCCGAATTAGACCCCGTAGGAATTAGTCCCATTTTTACGTTCATGCGGTCCTTTCCTAAAGTTGCCTTCTCCTTGCTACATCAACCTTTGGCACACATTTGCATTCGTGACTCTTAGACTAGTTTCTTGGAAACACTGGCCTTGCTGACACGAAACACTTCATTAGCACACTATCACTCTGCCTTGACATTAGGGACATGGCTCTCTTGTGTGTGATATAAATGTGTTTATTATTACGTCCATGTAGCGACGCAGCTATCTGTGAAATACAAACAATGGCAGGCCGATTACAATCTTGGCACGAGGCCAGCATACCATTTTCTATATATAACCTTTTGTTTCCTAACATAATCAGAGTAGACACTTCCGCTGCCTTCGAGGGGTCACTGTATGCAGAAGTTTTTGCCTAGCAGCTGACCGACATCTCCATGAGGGGTGTCCTGTATGCGATCAAGACGGGGTCTTACACTGTTACCCATCAGGTAATAGGGTTAAATCATCTAGAATGGGGTTTCTTGGCAAAACATACATCTGCACCCCAGACACGTAGGTTAGGGTTTCTATTGTAGTAGTGCGCTACATAGTTATATTATTGTATGTATGCATATATAAGTGGTGTCAACAAAATGCTGGAGCTATTTATTTTGTTCACTGTTTTGACATTTAGTATAACTGTTGTCTGCTTCTGCCTATTAATCATCGCAGCCCACATTTTCTATGCAAGAATCACTACGGTATTGAAAATATTGAAAACGCCACTCAGTGTATTTTTTGTATATCCCTCTGAATGAAAGAGAGCATGAACGACTGAGTGAAAAGTTTGAAGTCTGTCACCACGGTTCCTGAGGGAACAGAGTTGTCATGTTCAGTGGTTTCCAGTACTGTTTGCTCCCTGTTTAGGTATGGGGGCTAACGGTGGCACTGCGAGCTAGCTGGTCCAAGGGACAACATATCCTGAGGGGTGCATGGAATCAGTCTGGCACCATCCTAAGTTTATGTTGCCTCAAAACGTGCAGTTCCTACTAATTCGTGGAAACTACACGACATGGAGCCACCAACGCTAGTTGGTTTCTTATTTAGTATTGATCAACTGAGTAGTTCTATTGTGCTTCCTCAGAGATCCCTATAAACCTTTTAACGTGGAGACGTCCGTGGTGGTAGGGAACATGCTTCGTTTCTGTTGCCCCTAAATGTGCTGTTTCTACTAATTGGTGGAAACTACACGACAGTATGAGGCGAAGTATATGAAGCTAATTTATACAGCTACAATAAATAAGTTATATACAGGCAGATTCTTCTCCCTATCCTAGCAAAATACATAGGGGTCGATTCCGATCCCGGTCGGAGGTGCACCTAACAGCATTCGCCCGGGAAAAAAACCAGGCGAATGCGTGTTTCCCGACCGATTCGCACATACGTCCGAACGAGCAAGTACGATGCGCATAACTGCCCAAATCCCGACCCAGTCGCACTCACCCAATCCAGCTCCTGTGCTCCGACCGAGGCGGATCCGGTAACGCAGAATCGAGTCGCACGGAAGCCAAAATGCAGCCCCGTCCGGCCGGACTAGTACGATGCACCTTCCGTACGCGCCGAACCCGTCGCTACGCACGGCACGTCAAAGCATCCGGGAGAGGCGCACATAAGCTCCGATTCGCGCCACAAGACGATCCACGGCTACGAGACGAACACGCCAGCCACGAGTACGACCCGCAGCAACGAGAAAGACGAACGAGGCGAACCAACCATGAATCCCATCGCGCAGATCCTACCAATACTCTACATCTATTACCGGAACTGGTACGGACGCGTACGGTGCAGAAGGTAAGTCAGACACCCACCACACAAACAAACCACACGTACCCGACATATAACACACACACATAGGGATGCAGAAATTACTTACACCAGCAACAGCAGCACCATAGGGGCGGGATGGCTATCACCAATGCCACATACACACATAGGGGCCTGGATGCCAACCACTAACACCACCCCTACCCATGGGGGGCCCGATGCCTACCACCACTACCACCCCTACTCAGGGGGTGCTAGATGCCTACCACTACTACCACCCCTACCCATGGGGGGCTGGATGCCTGCCACTACTACCACCCCTACCCAGGGGGTGCTAGATGCCTACCACTACCACCACCCCTACCCATGGGGGGCTGGATGCCTACCACTACTACCACCCCTACCCATGGGGGGCTGGATGCCTATCACTACTACCACCCCTACTCAGGGGGGGCTGGATGCCTATCACTACTACCACCCCTACTCAGGGGGGGCTGGATGCCTACCACTACCACCACCCCTACCCATGGGGGGCTGGATGCCTATCACCACTACCACCCCTACTCAGGGGGGGCTGGATGCCTACCACTACCACCACCCCTACCCATGGGGGGCTGGATGCCTGCCACTACCACCACCCCTACCCATGGGGTGCTGGACGCCTGCCACTACTACCACCCCTACCCAGGGGGTGCTAGATGCCTACCACTACCACCATCCCTACCCATGGGGTGCTGGATGCCTACCACTACCACCACCCCTACCCATGGGGGCTGGATGCCTGCCACTACTACCACCCCTACCCATGGGGGCTGGATGCCTATCACTACTACCACCCCTACACAGGGGGGCTGGATGCTCTACCACTACCACCACCCCTACCCATGGGGGCTGGATGCCTGCCACTACTACCACCCCTACCCATGGGGGGCTGGATGCCTATCACTACTACCACCCCTACTCAGGGGGGGCTGGATGCCTATCACTACTACCACCCCTACTCAGGGGGGCTGGATGCCTATCACTACTACCACCCCTACTCAGGGGGGGCTGGATGCCTACCACTACCACCACCCCTACCCATGGGGGGCTGGATGCCTATCACTACTACCACCCCTACTCAGGTGGGGCTGGATGCCTATCACTACTACCACCCCTACTCAGGGGGCTGGATGCCTATCACTACTACCACCCCTACTCAGGGGGGCTGGATGCCTCACCACTACCACCACCCCTACCCATGGGGGCTGGATGCCTATCACTACTACCACTCCTACTCAGGGGGGGCTGGATGCCTATCACTACTACCACCCCTACTCAGGGGGGGCTGGATGCCTACCACCACCCCTACCCATGGGGGGCTGGATGCCTATCACCACTACCACCCCTACTCAGGGGGGCTGGATGCCTATCACTACTACCACCCCTACTCAGGGGGGGCTGGATGCCTACCACTACCACCACCCCTACCCATGGGGGGCTGGATGCCTATCACTACTACCACCCCTACTCAGGGTGGCTGGATGCCTATCACTACTACCACCCCTACTCAGGGGGGGCTGGATGCCTACCACTACCACCACCCCTACACATGGGGGGCTGGATGCCTATCACCACTACCACCCCTACTCAGGGGGGGCTGGATGCCTACCACCACCACCACCCCTACCCATGGGGGGCTGGATGCCTGCCACTACTACCACCCCTACCCAGGGGGTGCTAGATGCCTACTACTACTACCACCCCTACCCATGGGGGGCTGGATGCCTACCACTACTACCACCCCTACTCAGGGGGTGCTAGATGTCTACCACCAACACCACCCCCACTCATAGGATGGACAATGCATGACACAACCAGCACACTACAACCTAAGGAATGCAAGAAAAAGACATCCCCCCAACACCATGACAAGCGTGTGTAGACTGTGTCAAATGCCTACAACACTGAACATGACTTTGAACATACAATGTGACCCCCTATCACATGTGTCACACATAAATGTGTGTGGCCTCCACAATGCAAGCAGACCATGACCACTGTGGCAATGGGGTCCAACCCCCATCATCACAGTGACCAAAAGGTAAGTGTGGGGTCCATAGCTGGGGCACATTCTGAACATTGTGGCAATGGGGTCTAAACCCCCATCATCCCAGTGACCAAAATGTAAGTGTGGGGTCCATAGCTGAAGCACAATTTGAACATTGTGGCAATGGGGTCTAAGCCCCCATCATCACAGTGACCAAAAGCTAAGTGTGGGGCCCATAGCTGAAGCACATTTTGAACATTGTGGCAATGGGGTCCAACCCCCATCATCACAGTGACCAAAAGGTAAGTGTTGACATTGAAAAAGCTGCAACTGCCAAACTGCATGGATGATTCCTGGTCACAGAACAACAAACACATCAGTGGCAAAGTAGTGCTTGTGTCCCAAAGCAACATAGATGGGGGAGGCAAACCGTGCAGTGCAAATAAGACATACCTTTGGCCATGTGCAGACAAACATCACCCATAGGGGCTGACACTGTCAACATCCATCAATGACACAATGACAGAAGTGACCATCATAATGCAGACCCACATATCTGCACCAATGGGCACACAAATGTAGATATCCTGTGGAGACTGTAGATGTGAGGTGAACAAATGCCATACCATGGCAGCAATGGGACACACAAACAATGATCATTGTGCTGACTGATGACCTAGGAATCCCAGGGACAGCAGGGGAAACCCACCAAACAACATACAGCCAATGCCACACTAAAGATATGCCAATGCAGTGGTGCAGATGCACAAACACAAACAGGCAGCCCCACACTGCACATCAAACACAACAGGTGAGAGGGGGGTGCCAGTGTCCCCAGGCAACCACACAACACATGATGAGGCCTGAATACCAATTACACAGATACGCATACAGTGCCACACAAAAGTAACTCATGGATCCGAATCCCCTATTTGGGCAATCAGGCATTGTTAGATGAGAGGGAGCACAAATCACACATGTCACACAAGCATGTAGGAACAGCAACTGACACAGCAAGACACAGACACACCACAGCACTACCCCCAGGGTCCCCACAATGTGGTGACCCTGGGCTGCATGACAATCCCACTGTGATGACAAAGCTAGATGTCGTTCACACTGTGAACCACAGTCATGTGTCCTGAGCATCAAATTACCATCACACCTACTCAAGCACAAATCAATCAGCACGGCCAGTAAGCCAAGGCCAACATGGAGGCAGGGGTCTAGCCGGGCAACAACTTTAATCTGCACACACTCAACATCACACACCTCGACCTCCAACATTGTGCAGCAGTGAAGCTCACATGCACTGGTGACATTGCACATGCACCCATGACAATCCCAGGGGTGGTGGCGGGAACTAAGGTGCAGAAACACATCACACATGGCCAGTCAACAATACTCCTGAATGTCTGACACACTGCACACTACGCTGTACATAGACATGATGGCAATACCACACCAACCAATGGGATCCCAGCCACAGTCCCACACCAATGAAGAAGCCAAGGTCACCCACAAAGAACACACATAGACAACTACCAACATTGCAGCCCTGACCCTGAGGAGTGCCAGCAGTCACACACACACAACGTGTCACAATCACTGAAAGCTAACACAAACTGGAAATTACATGACAGGTGTAAACAACAAGTGCCAAGGGGAATCCTGACTGTGTCCCATCTGCGTTTGCCCACAAACTCAGCCCTGACAGCAAACACACCTATGGGTGACACCCTGATGACCAGTAATGTGCCATGCACCCACATCACAGAGAACCCAGAGAGAAGACTTTGGGGGAACATAGGTCAACTCAGCAAGCATCACAAACAGGAACATCACTAGGGATCCCAGCCTGCCCAGCAAAATGGAAGTGAACACACACAGACATGCTCACACAACACACACCTTGGGGTCAGCCAATGTCACAGGATTACACACTGCCATGAGGGGACTCCACTCCTGTGTGAGGAAAGCTGTGCCATATGTTGCCTCAGTAGGGCTCCATCATGTCAGCAGAACACTTGGTCACACAGTCAACAATTAGCACGAAATGAAGGCTCCCGTCATATCAGCCTGGTCATGGGAGTGTCAACGAAATCATCAGCACAGATCCAACACACATGTATAGCAAGTTGCACTGACAACACAGATGAGTCCTTCCCCATTGATGCCCAAACTTGCATGTCCAGTGGAGATGGCCACACGGTCAGGGAAGTAGACTAATTGAACAATGGCAAGCACAACAGATGTGCAGGGCTGTAAGCCACAGATGTGATATTGCAAATAAAACTAGTAAATCCCATTGCCAAATATTGAAAACATGACACCCTCATATGCTGCTAAGGATGACATGGATACAGTACAGGATAGGACACATTACCCGTGGACCACATGGGTTCCTGCACAGTAACACTTCATTTTTATGAGACCAAACTTCACCATCACTGCAGCAAGGGCACGGTTAGCATCATCAACATCATGCACATCAGAAGCAAAACCAATAGAGAACAGAAAGTTGCTTTATTCAGCATTTGGGTGATAGAAGTGAAAAAAAATATAACAAAGGCCAATGGCCAGTCCATAATGAGAGTCCAAACAGGGTGCCAGTGCCAGATGTCACCCTACGCATGCCTGCACTGCTACACACCAGGGACAATCCCCTCGGAGGGGCATACGGGGGGCAGGCCAGGCACCGCAGGGACAGGATCAGGGCTCACCAGAAGGAGGCAGGGAAGGGGTGGTGGGTGCTGGAGAGCCACTGACAACTGCAGTGGAGGTGTCTGACATGGTGTGTGCCGGCACAACTGGGGGCATGACTCAGATGGTGTGGGTGCCGGCACGACTGCAGTGGGCCGTGCAGATGGAGTGGACAGGTTCCCCACTGCAGTGCCCAAGTCAGACGGGGTGGTAGTGGACTCCACTGCAGTCCCTACCAACAGGGGAGGAGAATGGGGTTCAGGTAAGGTGGGCAGGACAGAGGGGGAGGACACCGTCTCCACACCAGTGGCACAGACATGCGCAGCGGGGGGGGTGCCGGAAGAGCAAGTGGCAGGGGGAAAAGGCCGGATCATTTTGGGGATAGTGTATCTGTGGGTGGGGGAACCTGGGGCAGGGTGTGGTGGGGGCACCTGTGGAGTGGGGGCCTGAGGGATGGAGGAAGGAGACTTGGTGGTTGAGCTGCAGGGCAGTGGCGGGGTCTTGCACTTCCGGGTCCGGGGGGACTTGCGGATGGGGGCGTCAGTCGGTCTGTGCCTGGGGGAGGGTGTCCGGGGGCGAGGGGCACTCCCCTCCGTGTGGGTGGGCTTCCTCTTCGCCCTGAATGCTGTATCAGCTGGAATGGAGGGGAAGAGGCCGAGGTCACTGAGGAAGACCCGCTGTGTCTGTGGGGTTGCAGGTGAGGCAAGGGAAGGGGCCTTGGAGGGAGAGGTAACTGAGGACTGCGCAGTGCTCGTGGATGCGTGTGTGTGTGCCTGGGCCCCATCCCCTGTGAGTGTGGTTTCAGTCCCCTGACTGTGCGTGCGTGTGCGTCTGGATTTTGGCGTGTGTGTCTGTGTGCTGCTTGTGTCTGTGCTGGTGTGTGCCTGTGCCGGTGTGTGCCTGTGCCGGTGTGTGTGTGCTTGGGACAGGTAAGGTGCTGGGGAGTGTGGATGGGGCAGAGGTAGGAGGGGTGAGGGCCTGTCGGAGGAGGGACACTGCTGCCGTCAGGGAGGAGTCCATGGACCTATTGCCCCTCTGTAGGGCAGACATGCCCGATGAGATGCCCTCCATGAACGACACCAGCTGAGTCAACAGAGTGGTGTGGGCATAGAGGACACTCAGCATCGCTGTCTGCCCTACATGGAGCTGGCGAATGAGGTACACAGACTCCTCACTCAGGGCAGCAGGGGACACAGGGGCAGGGGGTGCAGTGCCTGGCACGAAGGAGACACGCTCCCGAACACGGGAGCCTCCACGGACCTCGGGAATGGGAGCCGATGGGAGGGCGGTGGTGGTGGTGGTGGCGGGGACAGCAACACTAGCTGGGGTGTGGTGGCTGCTGACACCCGCCTCCACAAGGGAGTCATCCTCCGAGCTGCTGTGGTCCTCAGCTGAGGTGGATGCTGCTGAGGACTCCTCGGTGTGGCTCCCCTCGCCCTCCGTGCCACTGGTCCCTCCGACCACTCCTCGGCTGCTGACCCAGTCTGGCTCTGCGGCTCCTCCTGGTCAGTGGAGCTGTCCCCTCCTGTGGCCGTGGATGTATCTGCAAACAATAGGGAAACAGACAGACATCAGTCACCTGCACCGAACACACACACCACAGTAAGTACAGCACATTACAGAGCAAGCCCTGGCATCCTTAGTTGAACATTGCCAGAAGTGCCCAAACAGAGTAGGAGAAGCCAATTGTCAGTCTGATGGTCAACCATGGCACTCACATCCCTCCTGGCATTGCACCCATCTGTCTGGTGTCTGTTGGATGGCAATACCCCAGTGTGGACACATGCACCACCTACACAGTAGTTGGACAGTGCAGAGAACACGGTGAAGCATGTGAACATGCACACATCACAACTCTTGCCACTGAGTCAGTACAGGTGTCCAGATAAAGGGATGCCCAGAGTCAATTTTGAAATGCATGTGATGCATACCAGCGACAGACACCATAATGCACCCATGTCCTGATAGTCATTGCCACAATGGTGTGCATGTAGCACATGTCACTCCCCTGCAGGATCACTCATTGGAAGTTTCATGCCATGGCACAGGCATGCCGGCTAAGTCATACATCACTGTCTCCAGTCACATGGGCAGGGCAGCCAGACAACAACAGTCTGCACTGTGTCACAATAGTAGGTCATGGGGAATGCAAGTCCTGGAGCTGAACAAGTGCACATGTACATCCCCCACACACCACATCATCTGAACCCTTATCTGTCCACGTCATACCAATTGGACATATGGCAGACCTGTAACACAACCCTCTGAACCTGAGCACCTCACAATCTGCTGTGAATGGGAAACAGCTGCCTGAACTTCACATTCGCATACCCCAGTCTGCACGGTCAGGTGATCAAACACCTATGTGTCACACAAGTATCATCTCCTATGGTCACATCTCCGGTGGCATGCTGAGCCCCAACCGAGAAACACCCCAGTAGTCCTGACAATGAAGCCACAGCACACTGACACAGAGGCAGACACCTGAAGGGGCATATCACTGAGCACAACATGTCAGCTGATACACGGGAGTGGGAGCACATAGTGTATTGTATGGCCTGGAGTAGGCATGACTGTCCTGCCCCACGTGAATGAGGGATGAGCCCTGGACAGTAGGCAGGTGGCTAAGTATGTGTGACACATGTAATATACACACTCCTGGGGCCCAAACATTGTTCCCACCCGCAGCATGGGTGTGTGCCAGATACCCCAGGCACATGTGGTGGATCAGCTCAGCAATTGGACCACATATCAAAGTAACACGCAGATTACATGTCAGAACACAGGCATTGTGTAAGCAATGGACCCACCCATGATGCCCACCACAGAGTTAGGGGAACAAATGCTGTCCCCCACCTTGAGCTAAGCAAAATGCAAGGACACAGTACCCAAGTGACACAATTCCCTGACTGTAAGGGCCACACCTGGGTATCAGATGAGGAGTGGGCAGTGCACAATTGAGGGACATGGGTCCTGGACCACATGACTGATGTACTGTGGAAGTTTAACCAGGCCAGAGGAGGGCACATAGCATGGCAGACAAAGTTCACAATGCAGTCATGGACTCACCCCCTCCTTGCTGCTGTCTGGCCTTCAGCTGCCCATCCAGATCAGGGAAGACCACCGCCAGGATCCTGAGCATGTGGGGGGTCAGGGTCTGGTGTCGGCCCCTCCTGCGAGGAGGCGGCAGCTTCAGCTGGACCCGTGCGATCCTCCGGGTCCAGCCCCGAAGGTCCTGCCACCTCTTCTGGCAGTTGCGGATCCGGCGCTTGTAGACCCCCATGGATCTCACTGCCCGGACGATGGTCAGCCATATCTGCTGCTTCTGGTGGGCATCAACCTGTGAGGATGACAAAGTGAAAAGGCCATTACTACACATTCAACATATCCGTGCATTACACAGTTGGATATACATGTCTCAATCACAGGGGCACATGATGTACACAGGCAGTGCAACGATGGCTATGGACAGTTTGCCAGCAGTTACTACATGGTATCATTGCCTGGGAAGTAAAACCTTGTTTAAATGCACTGTCACTGCACTATACCTGTTCAGTGCATGTAACTACACACTATGGGGGTGACAACTACTCAGTGAGCCTGCTAGCCAGTGGCGTGCAGACTGTAAGTCTTGCTAGTCAGACAACATGCACATTTAGTAAGGCAGTGGACAGCACACTCACCTGCTCCCCTGCTTTCCCATACAGCTTGCTGTACTGTGGAAGGAGGCTGTCCAGCAGGGCCTGGTTCTCCTCAGTGCTGAAGGCTGGGGCTCTCTCCACAGTACGTGCCATTGCAGGGTCCAGAGGATGCAGAGACAGCAGCAGTGGTGGTGGCAGATGTCGTCCTGGAGCATGTAGTGCAGGCAAGTGAGCTCTCAGGGGAACAGCCAGCATTATATGTGTGCTGCAGAGGCAGATACTGTCCCATGTGTCCAAAGTGATAGGTCCAAGTCGTTTGCATCTTCTGAATCTGGCCAATCCATGGAATTGCACCACTTACACACGCCCACAGCATCCTTCAAATGTTCAACTTCATGACACCCATGAATTTGCAACATTGTTGTGGGTGACCAACTGAATTCACAGCATCAGACTCGTTAAAGATTTGAAAACACGTCCGTTGCCAGGCCAGGCCATAGCCAATGGGTGCGCACCGATCGGTCCATTGCTGTACAACGCGTCCCTGTACAAGTCACTGGCATATGTCACCATGCCTGTCACAGGTGAACATATGCCAGCCACATATACTTCCCAGGGAGTGAGGGGCACACCTACAACACCACAGCCTGTCCACACTGTATCCTAAGGCATGTAAGGCTGCATTACCTATTCCGTGTATGGGGGTCAACATGTTGTTCTGTGGGTGGCACTTGGGGGCAGCCACTCCCAGGCTGTGCACGTGTTCATGGGGACAGAATCCTTGGTGTGTCGTGCACATGACCACTGTGATGTGCAACTGTTCAGTTCAGAGCATGTGGCATGGTCACATTTCACGGTTGTGTATGTGTATGTCATGTCACATACCCCCTGAGTCCCATGTGGGACGGTATGTACGTCCCAGGGTGACCCATTGCCACAATAGTGATGGCCCTCCACAGTCTGTGTGCATGTTGTGTTTACAATGTCTCTGATTCCATGTGCACAATGGGAGACAGTCTCCACATCCACGTTGTTTGTGCATGGACTTTGATGTGTGTGTGTGTGTCACAGACGTCCATGTCTGTCCTGACGAGGCAACATGGACCACTACCTGTGGGGGTCATGGTTGTTTTGCTGTGGTGTATTCATGATGCACCATGTCATGCCAGTGTCCATGTGGCAATACAGGGTCCCTGTGAATGTACCTGTCGATGAGCTGTGATGCCTGGGGCACATCTGTCATCAAATGTCACTGTGGGGTGTGTTTGGAACGTGACAGCAGTAGATGGGAACTGTGCCACAGCCTAATGATATCCCATGGCACAACCTGGGACTTGTTGATGCCACTTGTTGAACTGTGATGTTAGATGTTGGCCATGTAGGTGCCATACATGTCCTTACGGAACTGCACACATCATGTACTTGTGTCTCATAATGATGTATCATGTGATATTGAGTATGGTCAATGCCACATATGTGGGGTGACTGACAAACTTTCTTTCTTCACCTATGCACTGCAGGGCACCAGCTGTCCATAGACCATTCCCAGACCTTGCAACCATGGTCGAACGGGACTGCATCCGACGGTACCGCTTCACCAGGCCGCTGATTGAGGAATTGACGGTGCGGTTGGCCCCACATTTGCAACCTGGCCGGACATACCCTACAGCGCTGACCCCCAAGGTGAAGGTGATGGCAGCCCTACACTTCTTTGCCACCGGTACCTTTCAACACACTGTGGCGTCTGCTGGTGGGATGTCACAGACCATGTTCAGCCGTGTGCTCCGCGATGTTTTGGAGGCTATGTTGAGATACCTGAACCAGTACATCTATTTCCCTAGACTTCAACAACTCACTGACGTGAAGAGTGACTTCTATGCCCTGGGGAGGATGCCGCATGTCATTGGCTCCATTGATGGGACACATGTGGCTTTGGTACCACCACAGGCCCAAGAGCAGGCATACAGGAACCGCAAACACTACCATTCGGTCAATGCACTGGTGGTATGTCTTGCAGATATGAGCATCTCACACGTCTGTGCCCGTTTCCCCGGTTCTGCACACGATGCCTACGTGATGAGGAGTAGTCGCATCCCGAGGATGATGTCACAGATGCGGAACCAGCGTGCCTGGCTTGTTGATGTGTACTGACTTTGTACTATTGTGTGTGTTCTGCAATGTAGTGTTCCACCCTCTTTTCCAACTCAGCTAATGTGCAATTGTCTGTATGTAGGTGACTCCGGATACCCCAACATGCCGTGGTTGCTGATGCCCCTCAGGAACCCTGTGACACCAGCCCAGATGCGCTACAATGAGGCACATGGTCGGACCAGGAGAGTGATTGAGCGGACATTTGGTCTCCTGAAGAGCCGCTTCCGCTGCCTCGATAAGACAGGAGGGGCCCTCCCATTTGCCCCAGCAAAGGTGTGCAAGATTGTCATCGTCTGCTGCATGCTACACAACCTGGCAGTGCGGAAGGAGTTGCCTCTCATCCTGGATGACGATGACCAACATCCGCAACCTGTGGAGGATCCTGGCCTGGACCACGATGCCAGTGATGATGATGATGAGGGTGATGTCCGCACACAGCTCATCACCAACTTCTTCAGCTGAATGTGAGTATCCAGGGATGTTATGTCAATGATGTGAGTTTGCATGATATGTGTTGGTGGTGCTCTGGTGCTGTTTGAGTGTGTCCATGTGCTACATGACTGTATGCGTGCAGCAATGTGTCCTTACAGGTAGTCTGTACTCCCCAACAGTGTTGACATGCTAACTTGGTTTTGTGTAGGTATCTTGTGACATGTATTGGGCATGAGTATGGCAGTTCTGTCCTGTTCTTCAGTGCTTTTGACTGTGTGTCATTTCTGTCCTTCACAGGGTACTTTCAGAGTTGTTTGGTCAACTGTGATCCCCGACACCGTGATTAAACTTCCAGGGTGGTAGCTGTCGTGTCCCTACAGGTGATGTGCGCCACACCCATGGACTTCCTTCCTTCTACACTTGTTGACTGTGTGCCCACTGCCAGGTGGGATTACCTTGCATCTGTAGTGGTTACAACATGTTGCAAATGTGTAATAAACCTGTGCTTCACTTTGTGATGTGCGTTGTCTGTGGTCACACATTTGACTGACATTTGCTTACTGCACCAGTGGGCTAGTTAACACAGACTGTGAATAGGTGTTGTGTCTGTGCATTGCACCGTATTTCCTGGCAACATCAGTGTAGGCGATGAGTCAGATGGCCTTGGTGTGTATGTGTTGTGTAGCCCTGGTGGTGTGTCTCCCTCATATGTGTCACGTCGCCATGACTCACATGCCTGTGTTGTACTTGCTGTAGCAGTTAGCATGCACAGTGTAATTTCGCAGGTCATCATCTCCATGACAGAAACCACGTTGGAATCACAACAGAGGCAAGTATGGTGTATTAGTGTGTTTATTGTCATACATGTGAAAGTATAGTGCACAGGATGGTGGATGCTGTACATTGTGATTGTAATCCAAAGTTCCTAGATGATTTGGAAGTCCTGGTAGCAGATATGTCCTGAGTAAAGTCCATAGTCATCTGATACATTGGATCAACTTGTACTCCCCATGTCATGTGGGGGAGTTGTGTTGCATTCAACAGGGTGAACAGTTTGCGCACAAAGGTGATTTTCCAGAACAGGTGTTGGCTTCCTGGGGGTTGTGCATGGCCATCGTCCTCTCAGTCGCCCTTCCTCGGACGACCCCTCTTCTTTGGGGGGGACCCTCAAGTGCAGGCTGCTGCGGTGCAGGGGACTCTCTGCCAGAGTCATCCTCCCTCCCTGTGGCAGTTGCAGTTGTTTCAGCACCAGATGTTGTGGGCACACAGGGAGGTGATGACATGTTGGTGCTAATCTGGCGGAGGCATTGTAATATGTCCCTATGCACCGCCGTCATTTCTTGCAGTGTGTCCCACTTGGACTCCATGCGGGACATGTGGGAGTCCAAGCGGGCATGATGGGCAGCCTGCTGCAGTCGTATGTCCCTGAGGATCCCCACTACCTGGCTGAGCTCTCCGGTGCTGGTATGGTACGCATCGGCTATGCGTACCAGTTGTGGGTCATCATGCAGTCCAGACCCCTCTGCAAGCAGCGACCTATGTCTACCACCCCTCCCACCACCCCATGCAACACGTGCAGGACCTGCGGTGGCACGCACAGGTGACCCTGGGCCCCCTTGGGGGTTGTTGCTGGTGTTGGTGTCCATAGCTCCACGTTGGGCCAGGGTCTGTGTGCTGGTGGTGGTGGTGGTCTTGGTCTGTCCGTGTCGGCAGGGGTGGTATGTGTGTTGACAGTCGTTGGAGGGGTGGGTGCAGGGGGTGCAGCTGGTGGTCCTGCTGGTGCTGCATGATGACTCACTCCGGAGGTGCCAGGTAGGTCTTCGTCATCCGAGGAGGGCAGAGGCTGTTCCACACCAGTGAGCTCCGTGTCCCCCGGAGCCTGGGACAGGGACTCCTCAGCGTCTGCTGCTGTGTCCCCATCATCACCTGTTTTTGGGACACACACACAATGTATGTTATGTTTCTGCAGGCATCAATGGTTCACACACCTGACAGTTGTGACTGTACCTCTGGATGCGGGCCTGTACATTGCATTGTCCTAAGTTGTCACAGTCAGAGGTTGATATTGGTGTAGCACATTGTCCTGCATACTTTGAGCATTTCAATATGAATGTTTGGGTGTGTACATGGCCTGCATTGGTTGTATTTGGTGGACATCCGGCCCTCCTTCTCCCCCAGCCCAGTTATCCCACCATGAAGCATGCCACCCTTGCAGTGGGTTCAGGTTGACTCTCAGGATGTCAGTCAGTGGTGTCCTGCTGTTGGTTGGTGCCCAGTTCCCAGCAGGGCCTTGTGCTCCCCACAACAGAGCACCATTGTCAGACATCTTTGAAGTGGCTTTTCACTGCCTGTGATGTGCGCATGGTTCAGGGTGGTGTTGATGGGACAGTTGTGAGGGTGACCAATATCTGTGACTGCCACTCCCATCATGCTATTGCCTCCACCCCCCTTCCCAGCATGCCCATACTTCCTTCCTTTTGAGTGTACTTCACTGCGTGTGGTTGTGACAGCAATGGCAAGATGGCTGACAGTGGTGTCCTGCTGTTTGTTGGTGCCCAGTTCCCAGCATGGCCTTGTGATCCCCACATCAGAGCACCAGTGTCAGACATCTTTGAAGTGGCTTTTCACTCCATGTGAGGTGTGCATGCTTGAGTGTGAGCTTGCTGGGCCATGTGGGTGGGGGATGTTGAGCTGTGACTACCACTCCCATCATGATATTGCCTCCACCCCCTTCCCAGCATGCCCATACTTCCTTCCTTTTGAGTGGACTTCACTGTGTGTGAGTGTGACAGCAATGGCAAGATGGCTGACAGTGGTGTCCTGCTGTTGGTTGGTGCCCAGTTCCCAGCAGGGCCATGTGCTCCCCACAACTGAGCACCAGTGTCAGACATCTTTGAAGTGGCTTTTCACTCCCTGTGAGGTGTGCATGCTTGAGTGTGAGCTTGCTGGGCCATGTGGGTGGGGGATGTTGGGCTGTGACTACCACTCCCATCATGCTATTGCCTCCACCCCCTTCCCAGCATGCCCATGCTTCCTTCCTTTTGACTCTGCTTCCCTGTGGGGTAGTGTGCCTGTGCTGACAAGATGGCTGACAGTGTTATCCTGGGGTTAGTTTGGCTACAAGTCCCATGTGTGTCCCTGTGCTTCACACAGCATAACACAGGGTTGTGGTTCTTTGTGGGATATTTGATTAGAGTGTGTGGCAATGCGTTCTCCCAGGTGAGTTGTGTGGAGTTTGTGTTAGGGGTGTGTGTGAGTAGAGCTGCTGGTAACTATGGTCAGTGCTGTCAGTCCTCCTTCCCACCCAGCCAAATATCCCACCATGGAACGTGCTTCCATTGCAGGGAGTGCAAGTTTGCTCTCAGGATGTCAGTCAGTGGTGTCCTGCTGTTTGTTGGTGCACAGTTGCCAGCAGGGCCTTGTGCTCCCCACAGCAGTAGCCAGTGTCAGCCATCTTGTCAGTTGTTTTCCACTCCCTGTGATGTGAGCATGGTTCATAGTGGTGTTGATGGGCGCATTGTGAGGGTGGGCAATATCTGTGACTACAACTCCCATGATGCTATTGGCTACACTGACTTGACCAGCATACACAGGATTCCTTCCTTTCAGTGGGCTTCCCTGTGAGGTGGTGTTGTAGTGGTGGCTACATATCTGGCTGTGTTTGTTGGTTAGATTTGTGCCACTGCCTAGCTGTATTTGTAGTTGGGTTTGTACATGTCATGACACAGTTACATATCACTATGAGATGGCATGTGTTGTGTTTATCTGACTGACATACACATCTTGGGATGATTATGTTTTGGTTGGTGTGTATTTGCTAAGGGTGCATGGTTTGACTATCCCCTTGACAGTGATGTGTGTGTATTGTCGCACAATATTGTGTATATTTGTTGTGTACTCACCAGGCTCTGGGATGTTTTCTAGTCCATATACGCTCACTGGTGGTAGGATGGCCCGCACCTTCTCCTCCCAGGGCCTGAGGTATACTGGTTTGGCAGGAGGGCCACTGCCGGTGTGTTGGCTCAAGATGTAGTCCTTCTTCAGTAGGTCCCTGACCCTCCTGCGCACGTCATACCACCTGTTCTGGATGTCTTCCTTTGTGCGCAAACATGGTCATTGTGCGTTCACCCTGTCGACGATCCTCTCCCACATCTTGGTTTTCTGCGACATGGGGGTCTGTTGGACCAGTGTACCAAACAGCTGTGGCTCTACCCTGAGGATCTCATCTACCAGGACTTCCAATTCACTATCTAGGAACTTTGGATTCTTCTTTGGGGGCATGGTGATGGGTGGTGGTGGTGAGTGATGTGTGTGTGTGTGGGTGTGCAAGTGAGGGTGTGTGAGTGTGTGTTTTGCTGGGTGTATGTGAGGGTGCTATTTGTTGAGGTGCTGATGGTGTGTGGCTTGTGTGATGGATGAGCTGTGAGTGTGTGTGTGGTTGCTGTCTGTTGGTGTTGAGTGCTGGCAGGTAATTTGAATTTGCAAAGGATCATGGTAGGGATTTGTGTCCTTTATATGGGTGGAGTTGTGGGTGTGTCTTTGTTCCCTGTTTCCCCCCCCAGTATTTATTGGCTTTGTAATTGCTTGTTTGGCCTTTTTTTTTTTGTTTTTCCCTTTGTACTTTTTGTGCATGTAGGAGACGTTCTTCTGACCGAGTCGGACCCTGCAGTTGTCTCGTGCGAGCTTCTCTGAGTCGTTCACGCTGTGTTTGTGCTGTTTTATGTGCTGCGTACGCGTTGGTTGCGGTGCATTGGGTTGCTTCGGCTCGCTGTTTTGTATGTGTGTCGGTCGTACGGCTTGAGCTCCGTGCGACTCGGTCATGTTTTCCACGCATTGCATCGTACTGCGCGGGTCGGTGTTCGCGGGTACGTTTCGTTCGGGATCCTTCCTGGTGTGTGTCGGTCGGTTCGATTCGCGTGGTTTTCCGGCCGGATAGCTGTTTTCCGCGCGGTTCGGTCATTCGAATTGTGTTCCGTACGAGTCGGTCGGATTTTGCACGCATTTCATCGTACTTTGCGGGTCGGCTTGCACCGGTACGTGTCGGTCGGAATAATTTCCGGATCCGAGTCGGTCGGTACGTTTTCCGGCCCGAATCGGAATCGGCCTCATAGTAGAGATATAAATAGAATATGCTTGCCCAGATCCTTTTTCTGGACCAGTGTCTCTCAATTTCTACACCAGCTTCTGGTGTTCGGTATCTCAAGCATGAAAATGTTTAGCAAAACAGCCCAGAGTAAATCCAGAACATGTGTCAAATATGAAATAAAGAGTGTGGTGACCACCCCAAACTTCACTCTTTAAGTTCAAGTAGCCCAGTTATAGGAAATGCCGTTTTTGATTGAGGGGAGTGAAAACCCTTCTAAAGCAACAACCACAATCCTTGTCAGGGTGAACCACAGAAGTCACTAAATTAACCAGTGCTTAACCCTCTGGTAACTTGGCACAAAAACAATCAGACTCACCTTAGAAGCACTGTTTTAATTATTTATGCAGCATTTGGGTGTGAGCCAATTTTAACATGTTGAAAAGAGAAAGACCAAGCAATTTAGCTCTGGTTAGCAGTGGTAAAGTGTACAGAGTCCTAAAAGTCAGAACAAATGAGTTCAGAAAACAGGAGGAGTGAAGGCAAAAAGTTTGGGGTTACCCTGAAGAGAGAGCTAAGTCCAGCACTAGTGTTTTATGTTGTTGAGTGGCTCCAGAAAGATTGCCAATGTAAAAAGTGATTTCAACATTTAGACCATACAACCACATGGATGAGACACTCATCAGATGGAATAAAAAACATTCTAACTTTCCCCTGAAAGAAAAGATGCTCATTAGAACTAAGAATAGACAAAGAGTGTGCTGATTTGTGGAGAAACATAATGTAGATGATATCTGGGATACAAATGGACTGAGGTATCCAGGTCACAATTTAGAAAGACTATTTTGAAAACGTAGCGCTTGGATGGTTGGGAAATGCCCAGAGAGAGTTCCTTTCAGCTGCATTTGAGGATGACGAGATTCGCGCTGCGATTATGCAACTCCTCTCCGGACGGGCCCCTGGCGTATGGGCTTTCCGCCTCCCTTTCTATCCTGGATCCAACTGCTCTATACTCAACCACAGGCCAAAGTATTGATTAACGGAGTGTGCTCCCCCAGCTTTCAAATCAAAAGAGGAACACGGCAGGGATGTCCACTATCCCGCCTCCTTTTTGCGCTGGCCATAGAGCCGCTGGCGGCTAAGCCCCGGCAGCACCATCGAGACTACGCACTCCGATATCCTGAAAGGCAAATTGTAATCTCACTATATGCAGACGATCTCACGTTATATTTGCGAGACCCTGAAATCAGCCTAAACCCAATATTACGAGAATTTATACAATTTGGACTATGTTTGGGAGTTAATACCAACTGGGAAAAGTCCCAGATCTTTCCCCTTACTCAGTCGGTCCAGCCCTGATTACCCACTGACTTGGTGTAACACAGAAATTAAATATTTAGGGATCATGGTAACTAGAGACAAGATAGAACTTATGCGGGCCAATTATGGTTGAGCACTAGAGACCCTGACAGACTCCATTACTAGATGGATCTCCATGCCTATTTCATTAGCGGGGAGAATTTTGCTGATAAAAATGGTGATCCTTCCCAAACTTCTCTACCTCTTCATTAATATTCCTTACGCACCCAGTAAACAATTTTTCAAGGCCCTTAAAACTCAACTGATCCGACTGACTTGGGGAGGAAGACAGCCCAGACTGAAATGGAAGGCCTTAACCCAGCCATTTGCGAAGGGAGGGTTTGAAGCACCAGATATGGAGCTATACTTCTGATGTGCCCAAGCACACTTTGCTGCATATTGGATGCGACCACCACCATACATGCCACACCTGGCTGTAGAGCAAGGACACATGGCACCTGTGCCCTGCGCGGCTTATTTGAGCTCACCTGTGAATCCCAGAGGTAGAGACCCGACGACAGTCGAATGTACAAACAGAGCATGGCGCGACATTGCTAAACGCCTGCAAACACCTATGCTATACTCCCCCCTACTGGCACTGCAAAGCCACTTCGATATCCCGGTAACGCAGGAAGCGAGCTGTCGGCAAATGCTTCGAAAGTTCGGAGCACTGACCTGGGGAGACTTATATGAAGATGGGAATTTTTGCACCCGGGAGACATTCTTTCAGGACCAGCAGCCTACCCCAATGGAGCTTTTTCTATATGTCAGGCTCCGCAAAGACGTTAAGGCTGCCACCCCTGAATTTCCAACTGTGCCTCTGACCCTAGCCCCACTACATGCCTTACTTCAAAAGTCCGCACCCACGCATGTGGTCTCTATGCTTTATCGGACTACCCAGACAGATAGTCCAGAGGTAAACCACACATCGCGGACTCACTGGGAAGAGGACTTGGGAGGCCCCCTTAGTGACGAGCAATGGACATATTGCTGTCAACAGACTGGAAGTATATCAGCAAGTAGCAGACTACGCATCATACACTTCAAATACTTACATCGCCTGTACTATACTCCTGCAAAGCTGCACCGATTCCAGTTAAGGGACAACGATAAGTGTGATAGATGTGGGGGAGCGGGAGCTGGCTTTCTGCACCTAGCATGGGAATGCACTCCTATCCCGAACACCCCACTCACCACACTATTAGGATACACGAAAGACCTTGACCCCTCAGTCAGGAAATATGCCTCGCTGGGCTTGCTACTAGCCAAACGTAGAGTGGCCTGTAGGTGGGGAAGAGGGCGGGCCCCTAAATTTAAGGAGTGGCTAAACGGCCTCATATTTTGCCAAGACCAACTAACTACATATGCGGAGCTAATGCCGCCCACTTTCCGAACAAAAGACATATGGGAACCCTTACGAACATACCTGCTTGAACGCCCCACCACAGGATAAGCAGGGGGCGTGAATGCTCAGGACTCAACAAAAGAGTAGAAAGAAATATCCACGGACACTGGGCAGGTGCATGAGAAGAGGGAAGACATTGCTATGTTGGGCCGGGGATCTGAAGTGTGACTATTGGCTTATGTTAATATATTTTGCTAAACTGTTTCTGAGGCTGAAATACTACATGCTAAATGTGCTATTTGGGTTAACGATGGCTGTACTATATATCAGGCTTGTCTAAAGCCTGTTACTATTGGTTCTAAATTGTAAAACTAATAAAGAGATTTAAAAAAAAAAAAAACCTTACACTCATAGATTTGGCTCAAACCCTTCTTTCAGGGCATGAACACGTGGAAGTCCACACTTTTGAGTTGCTTTACACTCTGATTTTTTTAATAGACAAAAGTAGTCAAGTTAATCAAAGTGTAAGAGTGTATTACTCATGAAAATTACAATTGTACGTTAACTTTGTGAATACCCCTGATAAAGTTCAAAACATGTGTGCCCACAATCTCAGTAATTTGGTGCGGCTGCTGTTTTCCTATTCTTCATGCTCATTTGTTCAGGACCAAACTGAAAGAATGTACGACCAAACACCCACCCCCATAGCAGGGGGTTTAGCTTCTCGTCTTGTTCGCTCTATTAACATGTTGTTTTTTTATTTATTTAGCAGAGTCAACAATGTAAGTGCACACTCAATATAGGGTGCATTCCTAATATAGGTTGCTTAACATACTTTACAGGAGAGAACAGTAGAGGTTTGGTTTAATAATACCACTCTATGAATATAATCGTGGAGACTAAGAAATATTTTAGTTAGTACCCTATTGCAGGTAAAGGAACATGTGGGGGGCACAAATGTGACATGGTAGAGTGTGCTAGAGTAAGCAGTCTAAGGTAAAAGGCACATGAATCTCAGAGGTGGGACAGAGAGGCTTGATTGGAGCTAAGGGGTCTATTAGGATGGAGGGCGGATCGCCCCCGCCGGCCCGGTGTTAGCCACCGCCGGCCCGGCGGGGGCAATCCACCCACCATCCTGCCATGAATGACCCCCCGCCACATTAGGATGGCTGGGGGGTCCGCGGCGGACGGGAAGACCGTCCGCCGCTATTCTGCCGGTTGACTCCTCGACCGGGCGGAAAACTGCCAGGATATGGTGGCGGTGTCTGCAAGACACCGCCATCCACATTACGATGCCGGCGGAGTCATGCCTTTCCATGGCAGCATTGCCGCCATGGAAAGGCATATGGTCTTTGCTGTTGGGGGCCCGTTGCGGGCCCCCTGAGTGTTGGGGGGCTAGGGGGTGCTAGGGGGTGCACATGTGGTGCCTGCCATGTAGTGCATGGCAATGCTTTGCACAGTCTGTATACATTGCGAGTGGGTCTGCAGCCAGCAGATCCACCCGCAATGTATATGGCCCAGGATGCACCCGCCAGTGTGGCAGGCGCATCCTAATGTGCATGGCGGGACCGCCACAGCATCGGCGGGCGGTCCCGCACTCCGTTACGGTGGCGGGCGGACTATGTCCGCCCGCCATCGTAATAGGCCCCTAAGTGTTTGAAGTTGGAGGCAAGCTGGTGTGTTGCATGAAAGGTGCTGGAGGGATACTTATAGGTCAGGTCATTTACAACTATGAATACCTGTGTAAGTAGTTCATATATGGTCCTATTGGAGTTGAGCCAGATGACCTGGTAGAGGTTTGCCATGTTAAGGGTATTCAAAGATAAGTTGGACAGAGTTTCCCTAGCACATTTTTTAATCTTGTCAGGAAATGTCTATAGTAATCAAGGAGAACTTCCAAAAGACTTTTATAGTAGCTCAGCCTCTTTGTAATGGCATAAGACTATTGTCCATGCCATGGGGATTTCACATGAAGTGGTGGTGCCAGTGTACCAATTTTTGTGAATACATAGTCCTGACCAGACCATTTTTCTGTGCTAGAAATGAGTGTGGCCTTCTCATTCCAATCAATAGAAAACTTCATCAGGAAGACGGATGAGAGCCTGGTGCAGAGACTTCACACTTCATGTTGCCCGTGTTGTGGATGCTTCTTCTTGGATCAAACAGCATCATTACCTGCTGTGAGAGCCATCACATGCGCAAAGGTAGTGTCTACACTGCAAACACAAAATTACATTAAAAAGGGAACCACCTCAAATTGGTTCCAGGACCTTAAACATTGGGTCTACATTCCCTGTTTGCAAATGGAATATAAAAGTGCAATTCTATAGAATTGCAGATTTTATACATTAATTTATTTATTCATCGTGTTTTGTATGGAGCGAGCTTCAGCCGAAGGAATCAGAGCGCTTTACAGAGTTGGCAAAGTAGAGGTTACATGAGCTACATATTGAGTACAATTACATGAAATAGATACAAATACATAGTCATAGTGTATACAAAAAGCATGGGATAGACAGTGGGATATGTGAAAGATACAATTCTGAGGTACTTATAGTAGAGTGAGGTGAGGGTGGGGAGAGTGGAGGTACAGTTTTCCTCGAAGTAGCAGATAGTGAAGTTCAGATTTATTTAGAGCGTGAAGGTAGGAGCAGCAGGCAAGTCCCATGGCTTGGGGATGGGGTTTAGGTACTTGTTGAGAAGTAAAAGTTTAACTTTCTTCTTGAAGTGTTGGAATGATTAAATGTCACGTAGATCCTGAGGCAGCGAGTTCCAGATTCTAGGAGCGTTCCCGGAGAAGAGGCGGGGTGAGATTTTTCTTTCTTTAGTTTGGGCAGAATCAAGAGAAGACTGCTAGAGCTACAAAGAGGTCTCTTTTGGCCAACTCTGAATAGAGGTAGAGCGTTTTTTCCATGTAAAGAGCTTTGGGTGTTAGGCAGGCAGTTTTGAGTATACATCCTGCTTCTAATGGTTGCCAGTTGAGTTTCTTGAGAGTGGGAGTAATGTGGTCAAAGCGACTCTCCCCCGACAGTAGTCTGGCTTCTGTATTGAGTGTAGCTTTCAAATGGGCTGTGTGCTTTTGGGATGCCCGTGATCATTGCGTTACCATAGTCCAGCCTGGAGAGTGGCATTTTCAAAATTTAAATTTAAAGTCTGATTTCATCATAAGTTAGAATTTTTCATTACAATTCCAAAGACACCAAACATGAACTGGGGACCTGCTCTCATTTGGAAATTGCAGCGTATTAAATACATTAGGGTGACTCCAATGTTATCCTATGGGACAGGTAGGCCTTGCAGGAATTAAAACAAATTTAAGAGTTTTTCACTACCAAGACATGCAAAACTTAAAAGTATATGTCCAACTTTTTAAAAACACTGCACCCTGCCCTGTGTCCTGTCCAGGGCCTGAGATTGGGGTGATTTATATATATTAAAAAGGAAGGCATGGGCCTGGTAAAAGGATTATTTGTAAAGGTTGAAATTGCAGGTAAAACTGCACACACAGGATGCAATGGCAGGTCTGAGACATGTTTAAAGGGCTGCTTAAGTGAGTGGAACAATAAGTGCTGCAGGCCCACTCATAGCATTTAATTTACAGGCCATGCGTAACTGTCGTACCACTTTACTGGGGACTTATAAGCAAATTAAATATGTCAATTTGGGATAAGGCAATTTTACCATATTATAAGGAGAGTGCACATGCACTTTACCACTGGTCAGCAGTAAAGAGTGCAGAGACCAAAGGCCAGCAAAAACGAGATCAGCAAAAATGGAGGAGTAATGCATATTGTTTTGGGGAAGATTACTCAAAGGCTGACAGGTCTAACATTTATAGTGTGCCAGGATAGGATGGTGGTGGTTGTTACAAGTCTGTCTACAGACCGCACATGACTACTAAGCCTTCATACCATGTGTTGCTGTTGTTTCCTTTGCTTTTACTCTCACTAGTGAGAGTAGTGCAGTGTGTCTTTTTGACATTAGACACGTTGTCATGCTTTTAAGTATAATAGTAATAGTAAATTCATAGGTTTATAGGGGATACTACCTCATGCTTCAAGACTCACACATGCCCTTCTGTGAGGTATCCATGTACATCATATAATCAGAGTCAGCTAGGAATGCATCCTTTAGATGTATGTAATGTCCTGTAGTAGTGTCCCCATCACAGTGCAATGTAAAACCGTAGCTAGAAACAGAGGGGCATATGTACAAGGGGATTGCGCCACAGGAACATCATTTTTACCGACCTTCTGGTGGCAATGCCCTGCACCATATTTACAAAGTGGTGTTAAGCCACTTTTTGTGACTTAACACCGCTTTGTAAATATGGTACCCTTTCATGCAGGTGTCTGGCTGAAAGGGTCCTGCAGTGGGTGTTGCTGTGGGCATTGCGCTGCAACACCCATTGCTTTATGACGCTGCCCCAGATTTACCAGGACCTGTAAATCTGAGGCAGTGCCCAAAACTAATGCCATGCAATAACATGCATTAGAATGGTGCAACAAGGAGAAATACTTTTATTTCTCTTCGTTTTTGCTTTTTGTATGTGTGCTGCACACTGCAGGATGCATAGAAAGAGCAAAATGCCCTTAATGATTGTTTATGTGCAGGAAGGTTTTCCTTCCTGCACATAAACAATCATTAAATAATGACGATTTGTTACTTCTTTGTGTGCTGCAGAATGCAGCACACATAGAAGTAACAAATTGCCATTATTGATTGTTTATGTGCAGGAAGGGACACCTTCCTGTACATAAACAATCATTCCCTGCAACACAGGCACCCTTGCACTATGGCACAAGGGTGTTTGTGTTGGCGCAAGGCAGCAATTTTTGGCACCTGTGCTAGGGAAAATACAGGGGTGCACCGCAGTGTTGTAAATACGGTGCTTCCCTGTGTTTTGGAAATAGCGGAGCTCAGCGCTGCGAAATTTGCCACAGCTCCACACTCTGCCATTTCCTTGTAAATATGCCCCAAAATGTCACGCACTGCAATTTCAGGGGAACCTGCTATGCAAAGACAAGGTTTTTTTATTCTTAATTTGAGCAAGATGTAATTATGCTGAGAACTAAACATGTGTTCTCAGAGGTTTAAATGACATTTGTCATCTAATTAAACTTTTTAAAACTTCTCATAAGCAGCTTGAACTTTTAAAACGTGGACGTCATGGTACAGACGAAAATAGAAATTCCCTATCAAAGAAAAAAATATTCACGCCTCCCTGCATCCCAAAAAAACTGTGAATAATATAATTTCTTTCCAAGCAAATAATTTCATGTAGATGCACTTCAAGTAATGTACATATTGGAATGAGAGTGCGCACAGTAAAGTAAAATATGAAGCTGGAACTCGTGTACTGACTGGGCTGTTTTTTGCAAGCTCAGATAATATTTTGCGAAAAGCAACATGCACAGTCAGAAACGCCAGGCAAACGTGTGAACATTGGTGGAATTGCATATTTGCTCATGAGGTGATTCTTTACACTGTTCACCAGTGCTTCACATGTGAAAAACATAAGTGCCAGGGCCCAACATAATTCCTTAGAGGCCACCCACTTTAGCTGCCAGCGCTGGTATGTTGATCATTTACCAACATTACCTACTAACCATCATCCTCCTACATGTGTGATCATTTTGAACATTTCAGGTCACACAAAGTTGTTGAAATGGCCTGAGCACCCTGATATATATATTTTTAAAAGTATACTTAAACATTGTGATAGCACAGGATGGGCTCTAAAATGATCCCAAATTATAGTACTATCACAAATCTACCATCACCTGCATGGTTAAGCCTGTTTTCCATGCGAATCCTTCTTCTTTCCTTTGATGGACCTTGGAATGTTGTATTTGGAGTCAAGAAGCAACTTAGACATCTCAAACTTAAATTTCATTAACAGTTTTAAGTTCAGTCAATGATGAGAGTTTGGATAACTTTTCCAATACCTTTTATTCTCATTTATTCTCATTAAGAGATTGGTAAAGTTATTTTCTTTATTTTATCTTTATTTTCAGTGAGTCCATAAATTAAATATTTATAAAGAAATCTCATCAAAAAGGATGGTTAGAGCAAAGCATTAAATACATTTTGAATTTAGCACATTCCATAAAGGAATACGGGGCATATTAGCAAGGGCACTATCGCCGCTTTAGCGGCACTTTTTGCCGCTAAAGCGGCGATATTCATATCGCCCTATCAGCAAACTGTCTCTAACAGCAGTTAGAGACAGTTTTCGGGCATTAGCGCCCGTTGTTTTACCGCTTTGCATGTCAGCGATATTTATCGCTAATGACATGCAAAGTGGGCGTTCCAACGAACAAACCTGGGAAACACCCGCTAACAGGCCTATCGCCTATTAGCAAGGTGGCCATGGCCCCAGTTAGCGACGTGAAAAGTCGCGCTAACCGGGGTCATCGCCATTTATTTAACACCTGCAATTAGCAGGTGTTAGCCATACCTAACATGGGGGTGGATTATGCTGATACGACCACAGGGTCGTATCAGCAAGGTGGTCTCCCTTCTCCATGCAACATCGCTGGTTTTTCAGCGATGTTGGCTATTCCCCCGCTATCGCTGGAATATTCATCGCCATAGCGCTAATCGTTGCTAATACAGCGTTAGCGTGGCGATATATTCCAGCGATAGCCGGCGAAAAAAAAAACACGCTAAGCAGGGTTAGCGATGATTATTGCCTCTTCTTGCTAATATGCCCCTACATTCCTTATTCTAAAGATCAGGGTCAAAGTTTTACATTTCAAGAGCCCATGGAGAGTTCGAATTCAGAGAAAACAGTGAGATCAGGGAAGCATAAAGCATCAAAACCAAAATTGAGTAGTAGAACTTCCCATAAAGAGTAGTTCATAAGATTCAGCCGACTCTCAATAAATCTAGGTAAATCATCATACAATTGCGGTAGCAACTGTTGACAATCAAATAGGGAAATGAGTCAAAAGGGAAAACAATAGCAGCAGTAGCCACAACCGTCTTGGGTCTGGGATGGAATTTACAAACATTGCATCTATCTAGGAACGTGCGTGCGCTAATAAAATAATCAAGAAAACATCTCGAAAACATTGTATCAGGCTTCTTCTTTCAGTGACCAATAGGATTGCAGCATTCTTCGGTAAGGAGGTTCAGCTCCTCCGTTCCCTGGGAAATACATGTGGCTTGTACTATTTATCGTAAGGTTAGCTCCAGACTGTCTGGCGTTTTTAGATTCTGGAAACATTAGACTTGGTTCCCATAAGCCTTTAAACATAGATTGGCCTGCTACTTCTCAATTTGTTTCACCGCTACAACAATGAACTACTAACTGAAAGGCAAAACCTCTGTTAGGTGATGCATTCCTTTTAATACAAATCAAGCATTATTATTTAAAGTGCACGTTATTCTATTCTAACGTTATATGCAACATAAGAAAATAGGAAGTGGGCTTCACTCTTCTTGTTTTTTGTCAATTTGTATTATACTAATAGTGAATAATATTACATTATTCCCTATTGGTTTAATAAACAATGGAGTACAAATAGCTGGAATATGACTTTCCCTAGCAGCTGAGGTAAGTAAAAAATGCTTTTATATGTATTTTATGTGCATGCAAGCAGTTTTGAGTCTGTTAATGTAAGAGAGTGTGTGAATGTGTGTGTATGTGTGGGCAGAGTGTGTGAGTGTGTGTATGTGTGAATATGTGTGTATGTGTAAGCATGTGTATATGTAAGCATGTGTATGTGTGAGTGAACGTGAAGGTCAAAGGACACATGAAGTCACTTCGCTACCCCTGGCATTTTGGTGCATTTACGTCCATGCCTCAACTTTGTTGTTTTCTATCTTTCGTTGGTATTCCTTTGTTCCTCTATGTACCACTGACTGTCCTACACTTTCCTCCTGCACTCAGTGAATAAAAGAAGGCTCATCACTATCCTGGCTATTGAGCTGATGGCGTCTGCATTGCCCGTTCCTTCTGTATTGCATAGTGTTTCCAGGGGCTTACGAAGCTCATCGTTGCCTTTTCGTATGAGGGTTTCAGTAAGTCATTCCTGCCATTGCACCTAACATTATACATAAATAGTATGATTCCTGCTCTAATATAAATGTACCATTTGTTGAGTTTGGATTCCGCCGAGACCCTGATGCTGCTTCTTACCACCGTTACCTGTTCAACCATCGAAAAGAGGTGCATTGTGTTCATTTGGGGTGTTATCCTCAGCCCAAATCCCTTGTTCCTAATGCTGAACTTCTTTCTTGAGATAGTCACACTACTCTGGCACTTAAGCGTCCATACAGGGAGATTGGTGGATTAGCCCCTGAATCCAGTGTTTCATATTCCCTCACAGGAGCATTCATGTTGAAGATATCAGAGTGTTTATATGGTAAAACCCCTTCTTTCATGTTTGTAACAGAGTTCATAATACAAAACGCCTTCCTACAGAGTGTTGAAAGAGGTTCACAATGTAAAATCTTTTTGTTGTATTTACTAGAGAGTTCACAATGCAAAGCCAGATCCTATTTTATTTGAAAAATGATGGTCTTTCTCATTTGGTGCCCTGGGGCCTGTGTACCTTGGTCCCTCACACTGGGTGCCAAGTACTGCTTTAGTACTTTAATCTTAGGAAAATGAGAAAAAGCTGACCCAGCTGACTCAGGGAGGTGATGTTTGCTAGAAATCCAAAACAAAACTAAAAAAATAACAAAAAATTAATGTCCAGCCAATTCTTCTTTAAAAAGGAAACGCGATGTAATTAATACACAAATGCTACTTACAAAATTACAAACATTTCAAGTGGAATTTCACATTGAAATCCCTTTCAAATCTAGTTTGTTCCCGTACATGTGTGGTACCACTTGACAGTTGTGCAGCAACAAGAAACAGTTCAAAACATCACGGGGCATATTAGCAAGACCGGCGATAATGGGCTTGATAATATGCGTTATAGAATTCCAATAGAAGCCCAGGTTAGATGTCCTGCACGTCTTGCTAATATGCCCCAAAATCCCTACCAATTGCATTTGTCAGAGGGTTCACAATGGAAAGCCCCTTTCTATGGTTCTCATGATTTTCTATGGTTTGCAAGGTTGTCATAATGTAAAACCCTTGCATTTGAGAAATCTGGTTCAGGAGGTCCGTAGGCAGTCGGACGTTACTAGCCCTAACTGTATCAATGGGGGTCTCTCACAACTGGTGTCGTGAGACCTCCGTAACCCAGACTCTCAAACCAGCGAACAAGTGCCACTTTTAGCACTTGCATTGAAGGATAACTATTCATAGCATTCCAGATCTGATTCATGAATGCACTGTGGACTCGAAACTAACAACAGAGCAATGCAAAACATTTAACATTCAATAAATCAATGTTCAAAGTTGTTCAGTATATAAAATGAGAGGCCTATTAACTTTAAAATAAACATGGCCATGTGGTCCCTGAGTAGAGAGACCTATAAAGCATTTTTGGCAGACCCAGAGTGTGCAGTGACAGGAACATTGAGGGGCTGATTTAGGGCTCGATTTATATGTTGAGGGAAGGGAACTCCATTGTGGTGGTGACGGATACCCTCCCCGCCAACATAGTGGTCTGCCTGCACACTATAATTTCAAGCAGACCATCAGTTTGGCCGCGCAGGAGACTACTCTGTCTCCTCCATGGTCAAACATCTCCAACGGCCCTGGAGAGTAAGGGCTGTCAGAAAAAATGGCTACATGTCCGTCCGCCCGCCCAATTAAGATGGGTGGGCATATAGCCATTTTTTACAATTTCTCACCGCCGGGCAAAACATGGTGGTGAGGGACAGTAAAATATTAATATCACTCCCCCCACCATGAGAGAAGTCTCTCATGGTGAGGGAAGCATTATTTTTTTTCTTTAGAAAAAGAAAATCCTGTTTTATGATTTTCTTTTTCGAAAGAAAAAAGAAATGCTCTCTGCTACAGGGCTGCATCCTGTGGATGCAGCCCCATAGCACAGAATAAAATCCTGTGGCAGGAACCGACGTCACTGCGCTTCCTGACAATATTTTTATAAATGACCACCTACTTGTCAGTCATTTATAAAATAGACAAGCGGACATTCCGCCATATGGTGGAGTAATTTACTCTGTCCCCATGGTGGAATGGTGTGCTATCTTCCCAGATATAAATCTGGGCCTCAGACATTCGTGGATGAAGAGTATTATATAGGAGAACAGTGGCCCGCCATCCCGAGGGACCACAAACATCTACAGTTGTCCTCCAGCCCCAGGCACAACTCTTAACATTGACAGGAACCGCCATGATAGTGGTTCCTGTCAATGTTGTAAATGTTTGATGACGGCTCGGTCAAAGAATAGAGCTGCCAGTCAAACTTTCACACAATTTTTCATTTTTCAAAAACGAACTCCACATTAATGACCCCCACACAATCAGATATTTCCTCCATGGTGTGTGGATCATTATTCTTTTTTTTATGTCCACGGTGACAGACAGCAAATACAATTCATCTTATTGCCCATTCTTAATTGAGCAGGCGGATGGATGACTAATCTCCTTACTCTGTCAGGCCGGCAGACTGAGCCGGGATACGCTCCCGTCTCATACTTAACTCCATCAGGCTGGAGATGGAGCTGGAGTAGGCTCTGTTCTTGACATACTTTAGGTCAGCCTGCCTCTAAATCAGGTGGGCAGACTTTGAGGTTGACCTTGAATTTGTCACTTGTGCAATCGAGTACCCTTTTGGCCAAACTCAAAATCAGCCCCTAAGTCTTCTTCTTAAGTTACCAAGCATTTGATGTGCACAGAGTAAAAAAGGAACCTCAGTACTACACCATTCCTATTTTATTTGTCAAATAATTCAAAATGTAAATCCTCTTCTTTTGGGTTTGTCATGTGTTCGCTATATAAAACTATTGCCTATTGTATCTGACAGAGGATTCACCATGTAGAAACCACTTCCTATTGCACTTGTCAGAAAGTTCACAATGTAAAATCCCTTCCTATTTGTATTGATGTATTCCAGTTCAGGAAGCTCCAAGGCAGTCTGAAATAGCTAGCACTATTTTTGTCAATGGTGTTCTTTTACTACTGGTGTCCTTGGGTCTCCATCCCCCAGAGCCTCAGACTGGAGACCAGTTTCCCTTTTGGCACTTGTCTCTAATGACAACTATTCAAAGCAGTCCATTCTAGACTTAGATAGGTGTCATGGGCTAGAAACTCATAATGCAGCAATGTACAACGTTAACATTCAATAAATGAATGTCCAGGCAGTGCTTTTTCTTTAAAAACAGAAAATACTCTATACACACACACAACAAAATACTATATTCAAAATGACAAATGTTTACAAGATTTCAGGTTGAATTACAAATTAGAACCATTCCTTTAGGGACATTGCAGATTAAATAGAGTGAAAATCTTGTACCCTAAAAAACATTACTGGGGCGACTAACTCTGTAAATTCTGTCTGCTCCTGTTTTCTCTGAGATACCATGTGACAATTTACCAGCCGGTTGTAATCGTAACAATCAGCAATGGTACTTTATGGGACCGTTGGGAAAAGTAGGAAATTGGGTTACTGGTTGAGGGGGTTAAAACCCTACTCAAGCAGCAACCACAACTGTCTGGAAGCTTGACACAAGGCAGTCAGGCTTCACTTTGAGGCAATGTATAAAGTATTTATGCAGCAGTCCAAACAATAATAAAGTGAAAACACAACACGAGAAAATTCCTACACCAATTTAGAAAAATAGAGTAATATGTGATAAATTATTTGGGACCACAACCGACAGAAATCTAATTAGTATAACCATAAATATACAATTTTAAATGTTTAGGTGAAATCAGTGCTTAAAAGAATGAAGCACCAGCTGTGGTTGTCTGGTCGCACCGGAGCGGGACAAAGTCATAAGTTCAGACTGATAACGATTGATCGCGGGCCGGCTACAGTGACCAAGTTAGGACCTCTGAACAAAGTGTCATAAATCCTGGTGCGTGGGCTTTGCGTAATTGCTTTGCAAGGCTTCGCGTCGACTGCGTCGGTTCCAGGAGCTGCGAGGACTGCCATGCAAGGTCCTGCATCGCCCTGTGTCGGTTTCAATGAAGCTGTGAGGTGAGGTTTTGCATCGAGTCACATCAGTTCCGATGAAGTTCGCTGCTGCAAGGCTTGGTGAGGCTTTGCGTCACTTGAGGTTGATTCTCTTGAGGCTGCCAGTTGTACAGTGTGTCTCCTCATCGCTTGGCACCGGTTCCGATGAAGCTTGTAACTGTGTGGTGAGGCTTTGCGGGGCTTCGCTTCAGTCGCTCCAGATTTGGTGAAGAACAGAGCTGGGCTGACAAGGCACTTCTATCCCCACTTCCAAGAGGCAAGGATGGGAGGGCACCACTTGGGGATTAGGACTCAGGGCAGGCAAAGTCCAGGTGCAGGGTTTAAGAGCTTTGGAGCCTTTTCCGTCCCTGAGGCATTGTTCAGGAGGCCAGTCAATTATCTCTTGGAGTCACTCTGGTCTTCCTAGGTTCAATAGGCAGGTCTAGTTCTCACTCATTCAGCAGGGCAGCAGAGTAGCAAGACAGCAGCATAGCAGTCCTTCTTGCAGAAGAGCAGCACAGCAGTCCTTCCTCTAAGTCTTCCACAGATCCAGATGTATACTGAAGAGTTGGGTCTGAGGGTTCAATATTTATTCTTGGTTCCAGCTTTGAAATAGGAGAATCTTCTACAGTCCTCCACCTACAAAAGTATCTGGAATTATGTTCCTATCTGCCCTGGTCCCAGCTTGTCTAGGGGCACAATAGACTGGAGTGACACCCTTTATGAGTGTGGTAAATGACAGCTCCACCCCCTTCCACGTCAAAGATGGCCCATCCTGCCAACACCGATATCCCCTTTGTATCACTGTCTGTGAGTAATATTAGGCCTGGGCGGTAAATTCCGCTCCGCTCGTGGAATTTGCGGAATTTTGGCAGTTCCGCGGAGAACACGGAATTGCCGAAAATTCAGCGATCCGCGGCGTAGCTGAATTTTTTCCTTGTTCGCGCTTTCAAAATGCGTGTTCGCGCGCGCTGGATTGACTTACCGGGATCCCTGCGTTCGCCAACGAGTTTTCCTATCAGTTCGCGTGCGCCACGAGATTTTGGTAGCCGGGCCCGCGATCCGGCGAGAGTGTGCGATCGCGAACACGTCATTCGGATGCGCCATCGGACATCCGCGTTCGCGAACAGGAAACACGCATCGCGAGCGGGCGGGACAAGTGAAACAAGATGGCCGCGCCAATTGGCGACCGCATGTGCAAGTTCGCGAGATATTTCCCCCCGAGCTCGCAAACAGCGCCCCCGAACAGGAAAAATTCATCGCGAACGGGTGGAACAAGCAATTCCGCGTGCTCGCGGAATTCTGCGTAGCTCGCAGAGATTTTTTACCGTTTCACTGAACTTTGCGTAACGCGACTACGCAAATTCCACCCATCTCTAAGTAATATACAAAGATCAACTGCCAGCTACACCCAGTCATGTGACCCAGGACACAAGCTGCAGGGACCAAATGGTTGGGATAAGAAAATGCCAACTTTCTAAATGTGGCATTTTCAGAATTGTGAATTAAAATCGGACTTTACAATTAAAGGGGGTTTTGAATTATAATTCTTTAGACACCAAACTTGAAATTCCTACTTACTCCCAAATGAAAGTTATCACTTATTAACTGTAATAAGATAACCCAATGTTATCCTATAGGAGAGGCAGGCCTTGCAGTAGTGAAAAACAACGTTTAGGGTTGTTCACTAACAGGACATGTAAAACTTAAATGTACATGTCCAATGTTTTAAATACACTGCACCATGCCTTATAGGCTGTCTAGGGCCTACCCTAGGGGTGACTTATATGCATTAAAAAGGAAGGGTTAGGGCTGGCAAAAGGTTTATTTTTCGGGGTCATAATGGCAGTTTAAAACTGCATACACAGTCTGCAATTGTAGGCCTGATATGTTATGTTATGTTATGCACAGCTGCCCCGACAAAGGGGCATCCCAGCGCTGAAGCAGAAAACTGCAGAACAATAGACAACAGAAGCAGCCTATAGTGGAGGAAAGAGGTGCGTTTTGATAGCCTTACAGAATGCCAGGTAGTTTTTCATACTGCGAATGGCGATGGGGAGCATATTCCAAAGTTTGGTTGCCAATACACAGAAGGAGCGTCCACCAGCACGAGCCCTCCTCGCCCGCGGAACAACCGCCAGATGCTGGACCATAGACCGGAGTTGGCGGGAGGGGGTGTATAGTGAAAGCAGATTGGCCAAGATGTCTGGAGAGGAGAGATTTAAAATTTTGAAAGACATGCAGAGGATCTTGAACTCTATGCGTTTAGCCACAGGCAACCAATGTAGCCGACGGATAGCACTGGAAGAGGGGCATGTCCTGGGCAGACCCAACAGGGTTCTAGCCGCAGCGTTCTGGACCCTTTGCAGTCTTGTAATTTCCGCCTTATTGGCTCCCAAGTAGAGTGAATTGGCATAATCCAGTCTAGACAGAATGGAAGCCTGGACAATCACCTGCCTCATGGACGGGTCAAAAAACCCTAGCACTGGTTTGAGCCCCCGTAGAATGCCAAAGCAGGTTCCTGCTACTTTCTTTGTTTGTGTCTGAAAGCTAAGGGCGGAGTCTACCCACACACCCAGATTTTTTACCACCTGTTTGGGGACGGGTGCACAGCCCAGCTTAGCAGGCCACCAGCCCTCACTCCACAGCTCACTGTCTCTCCCGACCAACAGTACCTCAGACTTGCTGGCGTTGAGCTGAAGACAGTTGGCCATCATCCACTCAGAGATGATCTCCAGATCCCTCTGGAACTTGCATGCGTCCTGCCCAGAGTCATCCGAGAGTGCCACTACCAACTGTGTGTCGTCCGCATAAGACACTGCTTTGAGCCCTCTGCTTTTTGCCACTACTGCCAATGGTTGTACATATAGATTGAACAATGTCGGGCTCAGAGCTGAGCCCTGCGGTACCCCATATTTGATGGTATGGATCTTGGAAGCAAAGGGGAACTGCAACCTGGAAGGTCCTGTCAGCTAAAAGGAGACGAACCACTCAAGGGCAGAGTCCACGATGCCCACCTACTCCAACCTCTGCAACAGGATCTGGTGGGAGACGGTGTCAAACGCGGCACTGAGATCTAACAAAATCAGTGCCGATGTGCGACCCTTGTCTAGAGCCCCCCTCAGATGCTCGGTCACAGCTAGGAGAGCTAATATAGGTTTAAAGGGTTACTTAAGAGGGTGGCACAGTGAGTGTTCCAGGCACACTATTAGCGTTTAATTTACAGGCCTTGTGTACATGTAATACCACTTTACTAGGGATTTACACTAAAATAAATGTGCCAATTGGGTGTTAGCCAATTTCTCTATGTTTAAAGAAGAGATCACCAGCACTTTGGCACTGGGTAGCAATGGTACATTTCAGAGTCCTAAAAGCCAACAAGAACGGTTTCTAAAAACAGGAGGGTGAAGGCAAAAAGTTTGGGGATGACCCTACAGAAAGGGCGAAGTCCAATAGAAAACTTGAATCTTTTTCAAAAAGGTCAATTCTATAGTCCTTGTCAAGTCATTCACTATACAGAATAGGGGGCCTACTCTCTTTATCATTCGTAACAATCCATAAAACTTTGTAACCAAGACCGTGTTGTCTCCATTTAGAGAGACATATCAAACAATTTATGCAGACCCAAACTTTGGGGGTCATTATGATAGCGGGCAGATCGCCACCGCCCATATGGCGGTGGCGATCCGCCCGCTATTTTTCACCGCCCACATTCCATTTCCCCCCGCCATATTACGATGGCGGGAGGGACCCTGGCGGATGGAAAGACCGTCCGCCGCTTTTCCGCCGGTCGACTCGTCGACCGGGGGGAAAAGGGGCATAACATGGTGGCGGTGTCTGCAAGACACCGCCATCCATATTATGATGCAGGCGGAGATGTGCCTTTCCATGGCGGCAACGCCGCCATGGAATGGCATACGGTCTTTTACAATGGGGGCCCGTTGCGGGTCCCCGGGGGAGGGGGGGTGCACTTGGGGGGTACCTATGGTACCCCCCCTACATTGGAATGCACAGGGTGGCAGGCACCGCGCGGTGCCTGTCACGTTGTGCATGCCAATGGGCAACATGCTTTATTTACATTGCGGCGGGTGCTGCTCACAGCACCGCCCGCCGCAATGTAAATGATGCGGGATGGCACCACCACCGTGGCATCCTAATGCACATGGCGGGACCACCGCACCTCTTGCGGGCGGTCCCGTTTGCCGTTGCGGTGGCGGGCGGACTTTGTCCGCCCGCCATCGTAATGACCCTCTATATGTTGAAATGGACATTAACTCTCCTATTCCAGACACCTAAAATGTGATTCATGTACCAAATCCCTTCCAATTGCATTTGTCAGGGAGCTGACAATGTAAAACTCATTCCTGTTTTGTTTGTCAAATACTTCAAAGCCTCTTCCTATGGTGTTTGACATGAAGTTCACAATGTAAAACCCCTTCCAACAGCATTGCCAGAGAGATCACAAAATAAAACAACTTCCTACTGCATTTGTCAGAGTTCTCATTGTAAAGTCCCTTACATTTGCACTTTTCAGAGGGTTCAAAATGTAAAACTCCTGTGTATGGTGTTAGGCAAGGAGTTCAAAATGGAAAACCCCTCCAATTGTGTTTGTCAGAGAGTTTATAACGTAAAGCTATGTTGCATGCTTTTTTTGCAAGCAGTTTTACGTACTATATATGTATATATATATATATATATATGTATATATATTACGTAAAACTGCTTGCAAAAAAACATGCAAAGTAGCTTTACGTTATAATCGTATATATTACAATGTGCCAGAGTTCACAAAATCAAACCCTTTCCAACTTCATTGGCCACGGTGTAGAACCATGGAACACTTCTTTCTACTGTAGTTGGCTCAGGTTTGGGGTAACAGTGACCTTATCAGTTATGAGCAATGGACCTACTTTTTAGCCGGACTGACTGAACAATTTTACAATCAAATCTGTGTAGAGAAGGAGATCAATGTCTGAGCAGAGCCACATCCGCCATTTTAGTATTACTTCCTTCAGCTCTTTTTCTGATGAGCACAAACACCCTCACAAATGGCTGCAATGTCAAGCCAGGACAAAAAATGAATGCCATTCCAAAAACTAAAAGTTTAATAAAATCTTTGCCTTTTTATATTAATCCGTGGGAATTTATGTTAGAAAATACTTGTCTACAGGCTTCAACACAGTGTAATAATAAAACACCAGTAAAGATCTATTGGCTTTAACATATGATTGTTGCAATAAATAATTCAAGCCTACAGCCTTTCTTATTACTTTTTAAAATTAACTGATCATATCTATGACATTTGACATAATGTTTCCACCTGAACCAATCAGGCCTATAGAGTTACTCACTGGTGTGTCACCATAACCAACTCTGGCCTTCAGTACTGAGCAAAATCTTTGCAACACAAGCCTTTTTTTTCAGCAGAAGCACACACCTTCTGACCAATCAAATTTAGTAAGAAGGAAAATCTAACCTAGGTGAACAAAGACACTTTGTCAGTAATGCCGCTTACAGCTTTTTTATGTTGATCACTTATGCCCCCGGGTGAGTCGAGCGCTATAGCAAATGATGTTAACATAACATGGTGTCAAGATTGTAAGACCTAAAAATATGAAAGTTCAAGGAGATACACTGTTTACATTTGTTCTGCTGTTCCACTCCACTTCTATCCCTCCACACCCCAAAAAAGTGCAGATCAGATTCAGGAAGGGGACTATTCTTATTTCTGTGCATGTTGTGTGACAACCTACCTCTTTTCAAAAAGTAGAAAGTGAAATAAACTTCTCCATAGAGAAAGCTCAAGAAACATGCATTAAAAATGTGAACTTTTCTCTACTTACACTGACTACAAACTCACAAGATCTCAATATGAGCTAAATATTTTCGTTTTCATTTCCTAGGCCTTGTGATGTGTGCATGAGCTGGGCCTAAATGAACACTTCAGAAGTCAAGGACTTGCTCTATGCGGTGCGGTGACTGCTGATGATAGCTGTAGGAACTGGTCACAGGCATTACTACACCCAACTCAGAGTCTCAATGCCTGACAACCTACCTGAAATTGTGTTTACTAGAGGGTGTGATACATTTTAGACCCCCCCCCATGATGAAACACCAGTGTAGATAGCAAGGTTCATGAAAGTACTCACATGCGTAATCCACAGCTTCTGCAGTGCAAAGCTGAGGCTGCTGATAGGGGAGTCAGTGATGAAAGGTTGCCTGTCACTGCTCTGGCAACAGGGCTTATCGAATGTAGAGGAATGACTTCTGATCTTTTCTGGTGAACGTCCCATTAACCCCCTCCCTCCCCCAAATGCCAAGGCTATAAATGACCCCGCAATAATTATCGAAAATGATAAAAAATCAGACACCAAGATATTGAGAATACATTTTTTTTTGATAATTACCGCTTATTTCAAGTTTTGTCCACTAAATGGGGCATACTGACTACAAAAAGGTAGTGATTACTCATTCGCAAACGGAAAAGGGTTCCCAAGGGACTGCTTCCCCTTTTTCAATACTGCCAAAAACCTTTTTATGAGTATGCAGTGTTCCATTGGATCACTGCTTACTCCTGAAAAATATTTGTGAACTTTTCTTTTTTTATTAGCTCATCCAGTTTCCTTTAAGGAAAAGGGGCTGCATTCTGATAGAAACAACTTTATTTCAAAGCAAACACAGGCATTGTCATCTGTTGACCTGAGGGGCCATCATCCCTCCCTGGATGGCAACCAATCATAGTGGATTGCAATTTGTAACCTATATCATCATTATTAAATAGGTAGGTCAAATTGTGACCCACTAAGGCTCTGTATTTGGTGAACCAACCTACTAATACATAGCTCAATTCACAGAATACCACAACATTCGCAAAAAGTCAGTGCACAAATTGCGACTGCGTTTTGCAAATTCTATCTTAGTACATGCAGCCCGCTGTGCTTAAGGGCCATATGTATCAAGCCTTTTTCCCGTTTGCAAACGGGCAGATTCTCAGAATCTGCCCGTTTGCGAATGGGAAAAAGCCTTTTGGGATGTATCATCCCAAAAGGCAATCGCAAAATAGAGAATCGCAAAATTAGCGATTCTCTATTTTGCGAATGCAATTAAGGAATTGCAAATTGCGATTCCTTAAATGCAATTCTGGAAGCACCAGAAATTTGCTATTTGGCCTTAAGGAATTGCAAATTACCACCAACTTCAAGTTGGTGGTAATTTGCGATTTTCTTTAAAAAGCACTTTTTGATTTTTAAAAGTGCCATATGTCGCACATACATACCCTTAGGGCATGTATGTGCGCAAAATGTGCACACATGCATATTTCAGGGGTGCAACAGGGTGTCCTTTTGGCACCCTTGCAACCTTGAAATTGCATTCTCAATTTGCGATTCTCTAATTGGTAATCGCAAATTAAGTATATCTTCCCATTCATTCCTATGGGCCTCCTAGCCCATAGGAATGAATGGGAAGGTATTCCTTATTTGCGAATCTCAATTTGTGATTCTCAAATAAGGAATATGTAGGATTCGCAAACTTTCTAGCAAATCCTACATACATTGCATTTTGCGATTCTCTAATTGAGATTTGCTAAAAATCGCAATTTGAGAATCGCAAAACTCTTTTGATACATATGGCCCTTAGTTCTCCATGCATGCAAAGGGTGGATCTACAGGTATCCTGACATGAATGCTCTATTCATTTTGTGTAACTGCAACACTGCAGTGATGCTGGTTCTGTAGAGAAGTTGAGAACCCTCTGCCAATTACTTGACTGGGGACTTCTGCTCACGTTACCAACTATGACAGTATTGAGAGATGGAGAAAGCCTAAGGCCAATGTTTCGCAGCCACAGAGCCCATTAATCCACAAACCGTTACTGGGACAATGTTAAGGGGAAATCTACCTACTTAGCGAGATGAGATGATACATTATGAAGATGGAATGCTTTAGGCATATTACCCAGCGTATGAATAATTGAAGTCTGCGGCTTGGTGGTGTGTTTGTTTCCATAATTAATAAGCTCTGATGATGCGTTCATCTGTTCTGGAGGTGGAACAGCACAACGGTACTTTGAAGCAGGGCGGACCCACCTTCCCACAGTAATATTAGGTGCCCATTTTGTTTCCTGAATACAGCAGACAATGTGTTACGGTAATGTAGACAGCTTGTAACACCACTTTCTGAGTCTATGGAAAATACAGGTGGCCCCCAGGTAGGCACCAGGGCAAACCATACAAACCACTATAACTGGGGGCTCCAAACAGGGTCTCAGTCTAAATACACTAGTTAAAGGAGCTCCAAACAGGGTCTCATTCAAATTGTGCTGGTAAAGAAGCTGGTAACTACGGTTAGGTGATATTCGCATAACTTGATTGTGTGAAATTTTGGCAAATTCTTTTTTTTTTATTATGCAAATGTAAATCCAGTTAGCAATATTGTTTAGCATAAAATGAGTCATTGTGTGATTTTCTGACATGGGGATGTACTTCATACTAAAATGTAGTGCAAAAAACTAAAAGCACCAGGCACACAAGCCGTTTGTGCTCCGTTGTTTGTGTGCGATTTACCACGAATTAAGCATTTCACAGTGAATTTTTACTGCAAATGGTATGCACTTACACAGCATGGAATAATAGTGTAATTTCAGGAATTTAGTGTGACAACTATTTGTGGTAGTGTGGTCGAGCACTTAAGCTTATCAGAGGGCTGTGTTAAGCATTTATTGTACATACTCAGGCAAGAAATAATTGCACATGCTCAAAGACTGAATCCAGACCAACTGTTTGTATAAAAAGTTATTACTTTGTTATTTTATTTCTAGAATCAAGAGGAAATCAGTTGCAGCTAAGTAACAGTTTCAAAAGCAGTAATACTTTTCAAATGCAGTAAGAATGGTTTTGCAAGGCAGTAGAAAATGCTTCACTGTGATAGAAATACTTTTGTAGAATCCGTTTAGAACAATAGAACTTTGTAAGAGAAATAGATAGACTGTTTAATGCAATTGGTTTGTAAATGCAATGCAATCCTAGTGGAGAAACAGTGCTATGCATTAACAGGCAAGTACACAAATTACTCATTCAGTCTTCGGGGGTTTTGACCAACACTGGGCAAGGTTCAGTTTAAGGTAGGTACTGCACCACCAGCGGCACTGGGGCAACCGGGTGCAGAGGTCACTAGGCCCAATGTAAATCAACGGAGACTGGGGGCACCTCAAAGAGGCACGGTTTGCAGGTAAGTACCAGTAGTTTCAGGGCACAGGGCCCGGGGGTTAAGATCAGCACAGGGGCTGCCGGGTTCAGGGTGCAAATCAGCGTCGGGCGCCCAATGCTTCTCTATGGAGGTTCTCGGTCGCACAAAGAGGCTGCAGGCTCGGACCAGGAGGCTCAATGAAGGTGACCAGTGACTAGGCAGGTAATTTGGAGAGTTTCTGATACCTAGGCACCGTCGGCTGGGCTCCCTAAAGTCAGTGGGCTGAGGATAGTGGGGTACCTTTTGGTGTCGGGTTTTCTTTGCTGGAGTCGGTCTCAGTCAGGGGGACCCTTGATGAAGAGGCTGCAGGCAACTTTGTGAAGTCCAGGAGAGGTCAGCCACCGATGGAGACGAGGTCAGGATCGCTGGGGAGACTTCACAGGATAGGTGAGCCACTCGAACTCGGGGCATGGACGTCGGGTGCAGAGTGGGTAGGGGTTGCGGATGTGCCTGGATACAGAATCCTTGAAGATGGAGTTTTTCTGGACAGGGCCGCTGTCTTCAGGAGATCTGGTCTAGGCTAAAGAGTAGAAATCTTCCTGGGGTTCTTGGAAGTCGCTGACCATGGAACAGGTGTCGTCTTCTTCACAGGGTCTTTGAGCAGGAGACAGGCCAGTATGGCTGGGGCCAAATCAGTAGTCGTCTTCCAGGCTCGGCTGCACGGCGTCTTCTTCGTCCTTTTTCTTCTTGGGTCGCAGGAATCTGAGGATCAAGGTTCAGGGGTGTCCCTAAATACTAAATTTAGGGGTGTTACAAGTACTGGCAGATGGTAGCCAATGGGCTACTTGCTTTTAGGGTGACTACACCCTTAGAATATCTCCTCCCTTTGGGGAGGGGGCATCCCCCTAACCTGATTAGGTCAAATTCTTCCATTCAAGATGGAGGATTTCCTGAGGAGGGGGTCACCTCGGTCCAGGGCACCTTAGGGGTGGTCCTGGCAGAGAGGGGCACACCTTTCCTGACTACTAATTTTGTCGCCGACCTTGCTGCCAAAAGTTGGGCTTGGCCAAGGGGGCAGGCATCTCTACTTGCAGGAGAGGCCCTGGCTAGCAGATCAAAGAGCAGGAAGCCTTTGAGGCTAACAGCCCTGAATGCTGTTCCTCTTTGGGAGTAGGTGTGAAAAACCTCCACCCCAAGCAGCCTTTGTCCCACAAGGGCTCCCACCTCAGGGGGTCAGAAACATGTCTGTGTGTGGCAGGCTGGTGCAGACCAGTCAGCTGTACATGAGGGAGTTGGTCTATTTTCCAGGGGGCATCTCTAAGATGCCCTCTGAGTGGATTTGGTAATAAATCCTACACTGGCATCAGTGTGGGTTTATTTTGCTGAGGAGCTTGATACCAAACTCCTTAGCATTCAGTAAAGCCATCATGGAGCTGTGGAGTTCGTAATGACAAACTCCCAGCCCATGTAGTCAATATGGCTTCTCTCCACTTACAATGTCTGTGAATGGCACAGGCCCTGTAGGGGCACATTGCTCATGCAGCTGTGCCTTCACCTATGGCATAGTGCACCCTGCTTAAGGCTGTGAAACCTGCTAGAGGTGTGACGTACCTATGCCACAGACAGTGGTTGGTAGGCATGGCACAGAGGGATGTGTTCCATGTCGACTTTTAAGTTTTGCCTGCACCAAAACAAACAGTATGCAATGGCATTGTGTATGCGTTTGGTGAGGGGCCTCTCTGGTTGCAAGGCCCCAGGTACCACTGGTACCTTTTATAAGGGACTTTCAGGGGAGCTAGAGATGTGCCAATTGTGAAAACAACAGTGCAGTTTTGGGAAAGAACACAAGCACTGGGAACCTGATTGGCAGGGACCCAGTGCACACTCAGTCAAAGTGCATCAGATATCAGGCAAAATGTGGGGGGGTAACCATGCAAAAGGGCACTTTCCTACACAAGCATAACACAAAATTCCAGAAATTATGCAAACTCTACCAGTGTAATTCTAATGTCACCCAGACCTACTGGTAAATACTCTCCACCCAGCGAAATTGCAAATACCAATGGCAATGTAGTTTTATAGAGTGGGTAATTTATGGCTGATTACAAATGGAAACATGCGAGTCCCCTGAGAAATGAAAATTACAGGTAAAATCAGCAATTCCTATCCTGATTCTTCTGATTACTCCTCATTCCCCTCCTCCCAGGTATTTCATCTGGAGACTCTTATGGGGTTACAACAGGACTCATAAGGCCATATGTACAAAAGCATTTTTGTGGTTGGAAATGACCCGATTTGCAGTACTGGGCCGTTACCAACCGCAAAAATGCTTTTTCACATGTGCAAAACACAAATTGCAATTCAGTAACATGTTACCGAATTGCAATTTGTGTTTAGCGATTCAGTATTTGGAAAGGGGTGTGTTTAGGGTGTCCATTCATAATACTTAATTGCAGTAATTGCATAATACTTAAGTGTGGTGGTAAGCATTTGCAAATGTGTGAATGTTAAAACAAATATTTTTCAAAAGCTGACAGTGGTACAAGGGACCACTGCCTACTCTTAAAAATGAAACTTAAACATCACATTTTATTTTTGAAACACATCCCGTTTTCCTTTAAGAAAAATTGTCTACTTTTAAAAGAAAAAAATTGCTTTATTAACAAACAATCAGAGACAAGATGGCCTGCTGACCCCAGCAAGCCACCATTCCTGTGATGGTTGCAATTCCAAATTGGTCACAAATTGCAACCTGTCTCATTAATATTCATGAGATAGATCAATTGCGGCCCCATTAGGAATCGCTAAATGAAACTCAATAGGTTTCATACATCAGGAATTTCAATTTGCTAATTGCGATTTGCAAAGACTCGCAATTAAGGAAATTGCAATCCCTAAGATTTGTACACATGGTCCATAATCTATTAAGCTTGTAACTTCTGTTACTGTTGCCATCAGAATATAGAGAGCACTCTGTGAGAAAATAGGTTGTTAGTTGAAGGGGGTAAGAGCCCTTCTCAAGGAACAGCTGCAATGCATTTCAGGGTGAACCACAAAAGTCACTAAATTAATCTGTGCTTAAACCTCCGGTAGCTTGGTGCAAAAGCAGTCAGGCTTAACTTGGAGGCCATCTGTAAAGTATTTATGCAGCACACAAGCAGTGATAAAGTGAAAACACAGCACAGGGAAAATCCCACACCAAGTTAATAAAATAGAGTAAAGTTTTACATATATAATGACAATAAACCAATCAGTGGAAATGGAGATATGCAATTTTAATGATTTAGATAAAAGTAGCTTTAACAGGTGCAAAGCACCCACAGAGGGTATCCAGTCATGCTGGACCAGGACAAAGTCACAAGTTTAGTCTGACCACGATGGAGCAAAGGCCGGGCACAGGACCAAGTCTGGCCCACTGAGGGTTGTATGCTGGGGCGACACTCCGCCCCAAGACCAATGGCACAGCAAAGTGCTATTTGCACAATTCCTCCTATGTATACAATTTCTATCCTCATTCATTCTTTTCCTCATGTTTTTTCTTTTTTCTGAAATCTGTGTAGTTCCACACGTCAGACATCATGCCAATTCACAAAGTTTTCTCATGTTCAGGTTTGTCCATCCGGACCTTTTTCCAAGAACAAGTACAAACGCAAAAATTCATCAGAGGCAGTATTTTATTGACCCAATGCATTTCGGTCAATTCCAGCCCTTCGTCAGGGGTAACTAGAAATATCAATGAAACACGCATTATTATAAAATACAACACTGTAAAATCCAAACAATATCACAATCCATAATGAAATAGCTGCACTTCAATTCCCATTGAAAACAACGTTTTTCACAATATATTCCTCTCCTGTGTAATAATCAGTTCAATAACAAACGATATTTTGCTACCGTCACTGTTTAATCCTAAGTGGTCCCAGCACTTTTCCCTTTGTTCAACCTCTCTTTTCGCAAACAATAATCATCTCCAGCTTATGCCTGAGCCCCGAATCTCACTCCTCTTCCTGTCACTTTAACCTTTCTTACTTTCTCTCTGAAATTACCCATCCCTTCCACATAACATTACTAACAATCATTCTCCTTACAGGATTGTAAACCCACCCTATTCTTATTTTTCCACATCTTAACCATATATACCTAACCACGATTCATCAACACTTCATCCAATCTACCACCTCTCTCTCCCTCATCCTCACTCCTCCACGTCACCTCATAACCCTCCACACTTCAATCTCCTTATCACCCTCTCGCCCCTCTACATGTCTCACTATCTAACTCAACCTCACGCTACGAACAGCCCCAGTCACTGGAAATCGCTCAGGCCACATCCCCATCCATCATTTTTCGCCCATCATGCCCCCCCAATTTGGACCCAGCCACATGCAAATCAGTCTTGACCCTGCTCCTCATGGGAACAGTCCAGCCTGAACCAGAACACAAGCAACCCAGGATTGATTTCACCCTTATTAAGGCTCTTCAGTCAGGTATGGCTTGGTTCCAGTGGCACACTGAGCCAACTTTCCAAAAGTGGCATTTCGAGAATTGTGACTTAAAATCTAACTTTACCATTAAAGAGAGTTTTAAATTACAAACTCAACATTCCTACCTACTCCCAATCAAAGTTTATCACTTATTAAATGTAATAAGTTAACCCAATGTTACCCTTTGGGAGAGTCAGGCCTCACAGTAGTGAAAAACAAATTTGGGCGTTTTTCTCTACCAGGACATGTTCAACTTTTTAAATACACTGCCCTATGGGGTGTTTAGGGCCTACCCTAGGGTGACTTATATGTATTAAAAAGGGAGTTTTAGGCTTGGCAAAAGGTTTATTATGTCATGTCGAATTTGCAGTTTAAGACTGCAAGCAGGCTGCAATGGCAGGCCTGCTACAGGGCTACTTCAATGGGTGGCACAATGAGTGCTTCAGCCCCAATAGAAGCATTTAAGTAACAGGCCCTTGGTACATGTAGTACCACTTTACTAGGGACGTATATGTATATATGAAATGTGTAAATTGGGTGTAAACCAATTTTACCATATTTAAAGGCGAGAGCACACATACTTTGGCACTGTGTGGAAGCTGATGAATTCACAAGCAGTGAAACAAGAGAAGGTGTTTATTGGGCCTCACAGCAAGACCCTTGCAGTTCCAATCCAACATCCAAGAACACATCTGAATGATCTACTGTAGAACCTTTAAAAAAGTAAATAAGGTTACGGTTTCCAAGGTAAGGCAGTGAGAACGGGGGCCCAAGGAGTGAAAAACACTGATGGAACACACAATAGAATATAAGGAATAAACACACAATACCATGCTGGAAACAATTTAAGGAATCGCTAAATACAACACATTTCCTTCCTTTGACACTGGAATAAAACAAACTCAAACAGATGGAAAATGATATCTGAGCATAGAAGGTAAATGGGATAAAACAAATTAAACATAATCTTTCAAATAACCAGATCTTTTTTCAAGTGGTTCTAAAACATTAGACTCCAGAGAAATGCATTCCCCGTAGAGTCAAATTGTGTAAAACTGTTCACATTAGTAATTTGATCATTAATTGACAAACTGGTTGAAAGTATAGTAGAAGGCAAAATGCTCTCCTGAAACATAACTTAAAAATTCTCATTTCCATCATCTGTAAACTTATTACAGAACAAGCAATTTGTTTTAGACAAGCCTACCTTGGATAAACTCCACCGTTCATCATTCTCCAACTTCACTGCAGATTTGGTTCTCTTCACAACATTTTGAGGAGGCATAAATGTACACATCCCCTTAGATCTAAAATAAGGGTATTTGACTCTGACAAAGTCACCAATATCAACTTTAGACACTTTAGGACCAAATTTCTTGGCATACCATTCTTTCATTTTCTTTTGTTTTTCCAACACATGAGCTTTAGCTTGCACATGATTATCTTTATCAATGCATTGTTGCTTGTATTTAGTTAATCATGCCGGATTTATGTCAGAAAAAGTAATTCTGTTTCTAAGCAAAGCAAATGGGGAGACTCCTGTAGTAGAATGAGGGGTTAAATGATAATTCCAATTTTATTTCTCTGAGGAAATCATTGACATCTTTTCCACAAGAACACGCTCCCTGTATACCTTCACTAATCATCCTATTCATTCTTTCCACCAAACTATTGGAATTTGGAGAATAAAGTGCCATTCATTTATGTTTAATGTTGTGTTTGTCAAGGAAGTTTTGCATTTTGTGTGAAACAAATTGAACACCATTATCTGAGATGATAGTTTTGGAGAAACCTTCCCTGAAAAGACATTCATGCAAGAACTTCAACACACTTTCGGTGTTAGTGATATCTACTGACTTTCATTCAGTTCATTTAGAAAAATAATCTGCCAATGCAATTATTTGTTTTTGTGGACTTTTCAAAAGAGGAAATGGTTCAAGAAAATCAATACCTGAAAGCTCCCATAGTCTTTCAGGATAAGCAATGGGTTGCAAAGGTGTGGAACTGATCTTCAAAGATTTATCAGAATTAGAGCAGACCAAGCAAATCTTAATTGTAGATCTAATCATAGAATATGTATAAGGCCACCAGAGCCTAGCTCTGACTAGATTTTTAGTATTAGTTTCACAAGATGGTCTTTGTGTGCCACATCAATAACTTTAGATCTAACACTAACAGGAGGAACAAATGTATCACCTCTCATTACAAAAATCCCTTTCATAGACAATTCTTCTTTCACTTTCCAGAAAACGTGTAATTCACTAGTGAGTAATCATTCCTTAGGACAATTATTTACAATCAGATCGCTGGTATACAAATGAACGGTGTAATTAAACATGGCTTCCTTCCACTCTCTCTCAGAAACGTGAACTTTATCAGATTCAAGAATGTCAGAAACATTTGCTACAATACAATGTTCTCTGGAATTGTCCATTCCTTCATTGATTGTACAAGTTAACCTAGAAAGGCAATCTACTCTGATATTATCCTTACCAGAAATTAACTAAACATCAAAACTAAACTTATATCGCTTCGCTAAAATGTGAACCAACCTGGAAGTGGCCAAACCAGTCCCATCACTTGACAGTAAGGCAATGAGTAGTTTATGATCTGTTCTAATAATTAATCATTTACTCCACAAGTATGTTTTAAAGTGTTCAACAGACCACATGCATTTCAAAGATTCTCTTTCAATGGTGGAGTAATGCTTTTCAGCCTTGGACATGGATCCTGATGAATAGGCGATAGTGGGCACCCACATTTTCATATACTTGGACTTTTGAGAAAGAACAGCACCTAAGCCAATCCCACTGACATCTACAGTAACAATGCAAACTGCATCTTCTGAAAAAGGAGTGAGTGCTGGGGCTGCTAACATTCAATCCTTGACTCTATTAAAATCTTGTGTCAATTCCTAGGACCAAATTAATATATTTTTTTACTAATGTTCGCATGGACACAGAATGTGAAGAGGGCTCAGGAACAAATCTTGAATAGTATTCGCAAAGCCCTAAAAATTATGACATTTATTCCTTCGACTTGTGCAGAGGAACTTCTCCGATGGCCTTGAGAAGACCCTCTGGGACTTATACCATTACAAGAAATAGAATGTCCAAGATACTCAACTTCACTTTGTAGAAATATATACTTATCCTTATGAAGAGTCATACCTCTTTCCTATAGAACAGATAGCACTCTAGAAAGCATGCTTTTATTTTCATCAATGTTAGCAGCAAACATGATAATGTCATCTTGAAATGCTGCTACCCCTTCCATACCAGCAAATAAGGAATCCATTAACCTTTCAAATACGGATGCAGCAGAAGGTAATCCAAATGGCATTCGTAAATAAAAAATACCTGAATGGTGTTACAATTGTGGTGAGGTGTTTGCAGTTATCAGTTAGTTCAACCTGATGGTATGCTGCCCTGAGGTCTAATGTGGTAAAGAATTTGGATTCTCTCATTTTAGCAAAAATGTCCCATATTTTTGGACGTGGATGATAGTCTACTAGAATCCACTTATTGAGGGACCTTAAATCAGTGCATAATCTTAAATCTCCTATTTGTTTTTAAACTAAAACAATAGGAGATACTCACTGTGACAATTATCAATTGGTTGAATGACTAATTATATAATAAAGAAGAGAGTTCCTTATGAACAGACATGAGTACATTCCTCATTTTAATTTTCACTGGTATGGCATTTGTACCCAATTTAAATTCATGGGAAAACACTTTCACTTTTCCTGATTTCTTTTTGAAAATACCTGTTAATTGACTAAATATGACTTCAACAGACTGGAATATTGTCTAACGCGAAATGGGTGTATCAGTGCCAGGTTTCCAAGTCATACCTAAGTAACCCTGGTGCCTCCATCCTAACAAATGTTGCTTTTGAGGAGAAACATATATTTTACCCTGACACAAATTCTGCTCAAACTGAAGGTTAGAAACAAAACATCCTATGAAGTTGATATTGTTCCAGCAATATGAAAAATGCTTAACATTTGGTTCAAATAAAGGAACATTATCACAGTTTTGTGCAAAAACACATCAGAAATGACAATATAAGGAATAAACACACAATAAAAGACACACTGGGAACAATATATGGAATCACTAAATACAATACACTGGTTCGCAGTGGTAAAGTGCACAGAGTCCTTAAAGCCAACAAAAATGGATTCAGAAAACAGGAGGGGAGAAGGCAAAAAGGTTTGGGGGCGACCCTAAGGAGAGGGCCAGGTCCAACACACAGTATTTACCTCAAGATGTTGTTTTTATGTTTTTATTACATGTAGAGGTCTTTTGTATCTTTAATAGGGCTGTGCCTAGCTGTTCCTATATACCGGAGGGTCATTTTATGTACAATAGAGTTGTGTTGAGGTGCTACCTTACATTGCTTCAAGGCAGCTTCAAGACATCAGCGTTGACAATGCAGTGGATAGGCATATGGATGAATAACTAGCAGGACATGCAGCAGACTTAAAGAAGTGAGGGCAACAGAATATTGTCTGATCAGTTGTTTGAGGAACAAGCACTGCCCATCTGGTTACTTAAAGATGAATAGGGTGGACTTAAGACAAAAAGAGGTAGCAGTATGTTTTATCATTGTGATTCTCCTGCATACAATGACCCTGAAAGAGGCATATCAGAGTGCTTAACAGGGAACATGTAATTCATAAGAGGAACTAAAATGATGATAGTGTGGTAGGATAGTGAACAAGAGGTGGTGAAAGAGGGCTCGAGAGTTGACAGGAGATGCAACAAATAGGTAGAAGTCTATGAAACCATACAATATAATGTTACAGAAATATACAATATGCTAAACAATACTGGACAAGACTTTGCAATGCATTTTTGTTTTAAAAGACCAGTGTAGTCAGTTGGTGACTTAAGAGTTTGCTAGGAGGGTAAAGGGAACCCTTTGTGTGACACACTCGTAGTCTGAGTTGGAGATAATTCATTATATTTTCATTGGAGTTTAGTGATAAAGTTGTCCATTTTTATTGGGTTCAAGGAATGGACCATAGTTTTGAAAACAAATAACCACATCATTCCTATCACTCTCAGCTGGAATGTACAGACCTTGATAGCCAAGTTGATGTTTTTGGCTTGGCATATTGTTAATCTGAAATAAGGTTCAAAGCTTTTAGTTGAGAAGTTGGTGTGGCAACCAGCATTTTAATATTTATGCACAAACGAAGAACGGGGCCAGATTCAGAATGACGTGATAATAGGAAATCACCAGACTTTGTAGAGGAAGTGCCGAATACTTCTCCAGCCATTAATTCACTGGGGGGGATTATCTGCACAATACCTATGGATATTCTGCCTGTAATAGTAAGTGATCCCTGTGCTTGGACCTCGATCAGTTTCTCTCTGGTTCTTGAATCGCCATGGAAATATTATGTTTTCCACAGCAGAAGGAATATCCCATGGTTAGAAAGCGATGAAAAAAACTGAGAAGACAATCTGACATCCTCTTAGAACTCAGCCCCACACCAAATTAGTGGTCTTTCAAGCATGAAAGAAATATGGTAGAACAGTCCTCAAGTGTACAGCACTGAAGCAGGGTACTTAGGAGACATCAAGCATCACTGATGTTCCCTGAACACTTCCTAGTGTGGGCAAACCTGTATAATTTGTAAGCTGTGGATAAGGGGTAAATTAATGAATCCCACTGTATATAAAGTATGTTTGCATGTGATATGTAATAATAGCACAAGCATAACTACTGAGCAATGGAGTGTTGTGTATGAGAGGAGAATACATAAAGTTTGACCTTACATGGGTAAGGTAGGTTTCATAACTTGCTGTCTGAGTCAGTGTATTTGGTTACTCACTTGCAGGTGAGATTGCCTTTGAAGGCATGATCTCAGTTCCTTACAGAAGTGAACTAGGGAAGAAGCAAGCATGTTATAAATGGGATCATGTGGACTAATCTAATTCAATTATTTATAACATACACATACATCAGTCCGAGGCTTCATGACAAAACAATAAAAAACACTCAAATCATAACATACACAAAAATTCAAAAAGAGCAACAGCCAAACTAAAACACTATTTTGTAATGTTTTATAGTTTTCAAAAAATCAAGAGTCTATGTTCCAGCTGAGTGGTAAGAAGTTCCATAACTTGACCCCCAGATACCTACAAGAGCACTCAGTGTGACAAGCTCAGGGAGGAGATGTGGTTTAATGGCCAGACTAGCCAACCTTGGAACTGGGGAACCAAGTTGGAGTCCCAGCGTCCGGTCAACATTCTGTGATTCTGGGCAAAACTCTTAGAGCCTAATTATTAGTTTGGCGGTCCAAAGACTGCCAAATTCATGGGGGCGCAGTGGTGGCAGTCTCGCTACCGCTGCTCTGGCGGTCCGACCGCCAGATTACAACTTGGGTGGTCAGACTGCTATGACACTGCTGCAACTGCCAGAAATCAGAGATCCCTGTTGGTGGCGCTGCAGTCTGAGGGCTGCAATATGCTTGGTGGTGCCATGCAGCACCATCAAGCATTACGACTTTCCTCACTGCCAACAGTCTCAAGGAGGTTCTTACTCCATGAAACTGCTGGTGGTGAGGAATGAAAGGGAGCCCTACAGGGCCCCCTCTTGACCCTGTGCATGGGGGTCATGCAGGGGAGCACATGCCATGCAGGAAGGTGTACTGGCGGTCCTGCGGCTTTGCAGTTTAAGGTTCACATATGAGCCTTTAAACTGCACTGCTGAGGGACTGCCACGCTGCCCGCTCTCCAGACCACAATAATACTCATAATCAGGCTGGCGGCACCCTGCTTAGCGATGTGGAAGCAGGGTTATGTTATGTTAGATCCGCAGAAAAAAAGACTGAAAAGTGAGACAGAGGCAGAGGACGCAATCAAGGGAAGAGCCAAGTCTTGACTGCCTTCCTAAACACCTTATGGTCTTGTAAGTTCCTGATAGTGCTCGGGAGAGCATTCCAAAGAGATGCAGCCAGAACATGGAACAAGCGACCACCCACCCAGGCTCTATTGACACGGAGGGTGCATACCAGAAGTTGGTGCGATGAGTGGAGGGCATGTTCCGGTATATAGGGGATGAGAAGATTGGTGAAAATGGAAGGGGCTTGGGCATGGAAAATTCTGTGGGCGATGCATAGAGATTTGAATTTAATTATTTTTCCCACCGGGAGCCAGTGTAGTTTATGTATGTATTTGGACGAGGGATACTGATGGAAATATGGAACTCAATTTTCCAAGAAAACAAAAAATACAACAATCCAATTGTGCTAAATGCCAATGAGTCCATGGTCCTCACTCCAGTAAGCGCTCTTCATTTAGTTCTGATGGCGAAGCAGCCCACTCCTACACCGCCAAACTCTTAATCGGGCCCTTAATCTTTCCGTACCTAAAATATGACTCTGGTTTGCATGTAAAGCACTCTAATGCCCTTGTTCCAAGTTTGCACTGTATAAAAAATAAATTGCAATATAAAAAGCTTTCATGTCGATGTGGAGAGTAATACTTGAATTTTCTAAACATGCCTGAGTCCTCCTTACCATGGATGCATTTGTGGATGATGAATAGGTCATGGGGATCCTGAATATCTTTATACCTTAGTATCGACTGGTAAGTATTGATAGGTATTCTATAGATATTTCCACATATATGTACCTTGATAATATGTATATCTTCATGTTTAATAGACATGAAGGTAAGAATAGTAAATGTATACTTCTCTGCTGTTACTTACCTTTTGATATTTCGGTCCTTCATATTTTTTGGGCTAGAATATTGAAATATTACAATATTCCCTATTCGATATTCCAGACTGCAGCCACCTAGGCATTTAAATTGTATGCGCCATTCCACATCCAATATCACATATCCCTGGAAGGTTCTGACTCCTTGCCAGATTTGTGCAGAACAGGTCAGTACACAGACCAGTTATTAAGTAGTTGAAAACTAGCAGTCATATGCTTAGGGTGACCTAGATATAAACTGTTGCAGTAATCAAAACATGATATATGCACAATGCCACCATCATCACATCTGTGTTTTTTCAGAAATGACCTGAGGATATTCCTAAACAAAGCATTAAGTGGGCATCACATATCAAATCAAGATAATGCTGGTCAGGAGGAAGCCAGTTAATTTCAATCAGCATAGAGGCAACTTGGTTATATCTTTTTGGATTTGTTCGGTGGCAACCTGGGATGTTGACAAGCATAGCATTGCCTCTGTTGAGACTAGTACTTCGATGTCTGTCCTCAAGCCCAGTTTTGCTAGAAATGTATTGGCTCTGCAGTACTGGGGTAGCAAGAGTTGTGTTTTCTTTGAAATGTGGCTCTGAAACTGATATTCCTGCTAATTTTTCATGTATAACATTTAATAAACTTAAGTATTGCAGTCCTCCCCCCACCACAGCTGGGAGGTCCTCACTCTCTCTAATACATTCTTACCCTTTAGATGATCTCAGAGTCTCTCAGTCCCCTGTCAAACTGGCCCAACCCACCAGACCCCCGACTCAGAAGGCGGGCGGAGCTACGGGTTCGGTCTGCTCGCAGTTCTCCAGTCCGATACTGGCTGATTCTCGAGCTGAGAGGTTCCCTCGTGCCCTACCGCCACTGCTCTCAAAGAAAGATCCCTCTTCCTTCATCCCTCTTTCCACGCCACCCGCTAGGCCGGAGACCTGGCAATTGCCCTCCCTGGAACATGATTGGCCAAACCCATTCAACCCTGACTGGTCCGTCCCTGACTCACAGGTCAATGGCCCTCCCACCCTCTCTCTTTACCAACCTCTCTATCCAAGCATCCTGGAACACCACTAGTCCCTAATGACCAACTCCCCCCCCTGAACTCTTCATCACCGCCTTAGACCCCCCGGGCATACATTGAGGCCCCTCCTCTCCGCCTGATCTCCCAACACACCCTCTACCCCTCACCCAGCACTCAGACGTGGTGGCGTGCCTAGACGATATATCTCTCCAGTTGCACCTTCTCACCATCGAACTACATGATTTGAAAGCCCTCACAATTGATAATTTCCCCTTGATCAGCTCCCTCCTCTCCTCTGCGAATTTGCCCAGAGCCCCCCTAGTGGTAGAGTTCGCCTTGGCCATTCCTCCCCCCCCTCTATCTCGTAAACCAAACCAATACCTAACGGCCCCTCCCGCCCTAGAAGATTGAAGGCCTATCTTGCGTCTAATGATATTGATGACCTACTCAACTCGTACTCGCCTACTCTAGACAACAACACGATCCCTCTGTGGCATATACAAGCCATCCACTCTAACCCGAACAGAGAACCCCCTCACAATCTTAGAGTCATTAATACTGACAACCTCATGAGAGTGAACATCATCCAGACTCCTTCCCCCCTTACTCCGGTACGACTTAAATGCGTACTACTCAACTGCAGGTCAGCCAGTAAACACGCCTCCAACATCTTCGACCTCATCCAACACAATGAGTTAGGCATCATCATCCTCACTGAAACCTGGCTCAATCCCTTCTCCACTCCTATCCTAGATCTCCTAGTCCCTCCTACCCACAACATAATTCGTCTAGACAGAGCTTTGAAGTCGGGTGGTGGCCTAGCTTGTATACATGGGAGCACACTCTCGGTTTCCCACTCGGAGTCTTCTACGCCATCCTCCTGCGAATACCTTTGTCTAAACATTTCAAGTTACAACCTTCCGGTGTGCAAACTTCACACTTTTTTTCAACCCCCGGGGGACAATCTCCCCTTCATCAAACAATTAATGGAAATCATCTCTGGCAATGTCGACTCCGTAATGTACCAAATCTTCCTCAGTGATTTCAACCTTCACTGGTCGAACCCCAATGACCAAGCTGTAATATGCCTTAAATCATTCTTAAGTGATCAAGAGTTGATTCAACATTGTGACCAGCCAATCCATAATAAAGGAGAAATTCTAGACCTAATCATCACCAAAGGACACACCATCACACTGGATACCATTACCCCTTGCGATTGGTCCAACCATCACAGCATCTTCTTTTATATTAACAGGGAGGTGTCTTTGAGGAAGGCTCAACCAACTAAATCGAAGATCTGGAAAAGGGACCTCAGATCTATCAATACTGATGAACTAGCAACCCACTGTAAAGATGCCCTCTCCTCCCAAGCTGACATGTCTGAGGTTCAGGTACTCACTGACTTGTACAACTCTACTATCTCTAGCACCATGGATTCCATTGCACCACTCCAACAAAAAAATACCTCAACAAAAATATCCAAACCGTGGTTCAACGACAATTTAAACTCGGAACGCCGCAACCTTAGGGCAATTAAACGATCTTGGAGATCCAAACCTTCATCGGATCAGCTAAAACGCCTTAGAGAGGTTAGGAGTTCCTACAACAAACAAATCAAGAGCGCTAAAGCCGACTACTTCAGATCCCAACTTGATCAAGCCGCAAATCGCCCCAAGAAACTTTTTGAACTGGTTAAACAGCAATCGGTGGAAGCTCCAAACCACTCTGTCTCTGGAGTCAACCCTCCCTCATGCAACGAACTGGCTGCTTTTGTTACTGAGAAATCAAGACTCATCAATATTGAACTTGCTTCTAAGAAGGCTCTACTACCATCCTATGGGCCCGCGCCTCCTCCTGCCCTCTTAGAGAAGCTCAAACCAATCGGCCTGAGCACCAAGAACAATGCCTCATGGGGCACCTTTACTCCCTTCAGCGAAAGAGACATCAACAAGATTCTGCAGAATATCAACCCATCTAATCACTTCAGCGACCCCTTGCCACCTTCCATCTTCAAAGAAATCAAGGATGTCGTCATCCCCATCTGGACAAAGATTGTCAACGCTTCACTGTCACAAGACACGATCTCAGATTTCCTAAAAGCAGCTCAGGTATCACCTATACTATAAAAACCTAATGCAGATAGTGCGGACTTTAACAACTTCTGCCCTATCTCTAACATCCCCACCCTAGCCAAATTCCTAGAAAAATGCGTCCAATCACAACTCTGTGCTCACATTGAGAATTTCCAACTCCTGGACCATCATCAATCTGGCTTTCGGAGTGGGCACAGCACTGAATCGGCTCTCACTCACGTTATGGATGACATTTTAAAAATGCTTGACCAAAACGAATCTTGCCTCCTAATCTTCCTTGACCTTTCCTCTGCGCTTGACACTGTCAATCACGACAACCTCCTATTCATTTTGAAGAACAGGATGGGCCTCTCTGGTCGCGTGTTGCAATGGTTCTCGTCCTTCCTCCACCACAGATCACAAAGAGTCAAGGCGAACCACTCTCTCTCCCAGCCCTCTCCAGTATCCATGGGGGTCCCACAAGGGTCCGCCCTACCTCCTATTCTCTTCAACTTGTTCTTGGAACCATTAGCTAATGCACTAAATTCCACGAACATTCTCTTCCATATGTATGCAGATGATACGCAACTTTATCTCCTCCCCGGATAACCTCATATCACTCAACACTACACTAACGTCTACTCAAAACTGGTTAACCAAAAACCACCTCCTGCTCAACACCTCCAAAACAGAATTCCTTCTCATTTCCCCTCCGAATCACATCCCCAAGTTAGACCTCTGGATGAACCACCTCACTGCCTTCAACTGCTCCCCCTCATTATTGACTCAGCCAAATCTCTAGGAATCACCCTGGACGAGCATCTGAACATGAAGAATCATATCAGCAATGTGTGCAAGAGAGCTAATCACCTGATGAGGATACTCAGGAATATCAAACCATTCCTTCCACAAGCTGATTTCAAGCAGGTGGTCCAAGCGCTTGTTTTGCCGAGACTAGACTATGGCAGTGCTACACTCTGTGGCCTCCCCAAATATACCTTGGCCACACTAAGGGCATCATTGAACGCTGCTGCCAGATTGGTTACGGGTGCCAAAAAAAATGCGCACATATCCCCAGTCCTAAAATCCCTTAAGTCGTTGCCCTACGAAGCACAAATTCAGCTAAAGATTGCCTGCCTGGCTCACAAAGCCCTCCATTTCAAAACCCCCAGTTATCCGGAGGTGGTAGACCCTCAAAAGTGCTAACTCTTTCCTCCTGAAACCACAGATCTTTCCCAAAAAGAGAACGTGCCACCGAGCTTTCTCCGGCTCTGCCCCGAAGATCTGGAACTCTCTTCCACCGGAAGTACGCAGAATCTCCTCCACGGTTGCTTTCAAATTGGAAGCTAAAAGATTCCTTATGAACAAGTTCTTACCTTAAATGGGTTTGGATCATTTGCTCTAAGTCATTGGACTTACAACCTTACGACCTGCACTGGGTGCTACTCTTCTTTAACCTATCATTTGCTCCCCTCTTAGCTCGCTATGTACCAGTTATTGTATTAATCTCTATTGACCCCTTTTGTCTTGTAACTGTTCTGTTTGGTATGCTTATTTGATGCCAGTATTGCATTTATTGCCTTCCTTCCCTCCAATTGTAAAGCGCTCTGATATCCTTCTGGATCATGTTTACGCTATATAAAACTTATAAATAAATAAATAAAATTGCTGACCCTCCAAGGACTGGAGGTAATTTTTACTTTTGGTGAATGGACGTTTGCTAGTGGGAACCAGCATGTTTCAGAGTAAAATATTCAGTCTTGGTCTTCTCCAGAGTCTCGGAAGGATTATGTGTAAAAACAGCAGGAGTAAAGAGACTGAGAGATATGCCCTGCAAACGTAGCTAGCAACCTTACAAACTTGGTTAAAATTAATGTCATGCTGCAGGGCCCAGGCCACCTACCATACTCTCCCTCTCAGAACAACACAGACATATAAGAGAAACGTTGCTGTTTCTAAATACAGCTAACATTGAAAAAGCTCTAAGAGGGCTGAACACTTCTGCTATTCGGTTTACATGGCTCTCTTATTTAGGGACAGCTCCTACCATCTCTCAGAGGGTCAATTACCTGCAGTGCTTAATTTGAGCTGGTGGTTGCCGGTGGGGCCCACCCACACTCACTTTTGGGACCGGCATATTACTTGTCCTTATTAGATATTTACAAAGAGTAAGAGAGAGGGAAACAAACAAGGTGGAAGTAGGAGAAAGAGGAAGGTGAAAAAACGTCACAACGGGAGAAAGCAGGAACGTGAAAGAGTGAGATCAAGAGGCAGGGAATGTCTGGTAGTGAATTAAAGGGCACAAGGTGGATTCAAGACTACACCTCTGTGCATTCATATCTCACAGATGTACCAGGAGCCCGTCAGCTAATTTGGCACTCCAGCAGGATGATCTTTTGGACATTTTGCCTTGAGAAGAGGGATTCTTTGAAGCGATTATGAGGAATCATTAAAAGTGTTGGGACTGTGCTATTCATAAAGGGGAGGGAAAAAAAAGAGATAAATACATGGATTCATTTCTGATAATTAGAAGTGCTCCTTTGGAGCCGAAGAATAGAGGAAGAATAATAAAGGTGTAATTACACACTTATATCTGCGCTTTTAAGATCTGAATGCCTGTTTCATCCCCCATTGTTCACCCCTTGAAGTATTTTCATTTTTGTGTGGTCCTGAAGAAAGTGTTTGGATGAAATCATTTTCCACACCGAAACATGCGTTGACCATTTTTAGGAGTGATTCCAGCTCACAACACTTCAATGGCTGAAATCTAACATCTTTCCCCATTGTATTTTGTTTGGGTATGTGTAGGGTGGCTGGGTCTTGGTGTATGGATAGTATGACAGGTGGTGTTTTTTGATGAATTTAGGAGTGAGTGTATTGTTGAATGGGGTTTCAAACAATTTTATCTGTGCAGGATTATTGATGCAATGTGTTCTATCAAAGTTGTTCATGGAGTAATATGTCACATGTGAAACCATTTGTGGATATGTGATTGATGCATTCACTGGTGATATTAAGTAAGTTAAAAAACAATAGATAATAAAAAATAATGTTTGATTAATTAGTATGCATATTGTGTAGAGTTCTTTGGGTCAAAGCAATAAGCACCCTCCAGTCATAGAGGAAGAAATACAGGTCAAGTGGAATCTTGTTATTGATTTTTGGGTTTTTCTCCTTCCTTGTCCTAGTCCTAAAATTATATCAGTAGGGGGTACCTTCCTGTTTAGGTGATACTGCACTGTGTTATACGGTGTGTCAACATGTAATAGTGCTAGCCACAGGCTTCTGAGCAGAGCATTAGGTACAAGCACTCATTCGTTCTACAAATTAAGCACTGAACAACTGGTAATCCTTTTATACATAAACTTCTCATTCTTCCCTCAAATAAATGCTGTGGTTACAGGTGTCGAAAATACATCCAGAAAGTGTATCCCATCCTGCAAATACCCACCAGAATTATATTGTAAGGTGCCTGGATTATGAGGTGACTAAACTACATGGGCATAGCTTTCATTAGTGCAGCAGGTGCAGTGGCACTGCCACCCAGAGGCAGGAGGGGCCCACTGAATCCTGCTTATTCTTATATTTCAAAGTTTAAATAGCGGCCTCAGAGCCTGTTTCCTTCCTGCCACTAGGACCCAGTACACACTAGTCATGCCTACTAATAAGCTACTGCATGACCACTTTTAAACTACTGCAATTTGATCTATACAGGCTTTCCAAGCAAGGTTATATGCTGTTGCAAATGGGTTCCATACATTTATTACACCTGGATTTTTTTCTTTGTATCACCCGGGTTTTGGACCTTTATTGTGGATGGTAAATTGGAATGTGCATGTTTACCACCAGTAACTACCCTTTACGATAAGGCCGCTGCAATGTAGCTAGGGTAAGGGGCACTGGACTGGTTACATGTGAACACGTGGGCACACGCATGTGTGAATGGGTGCAGGCTGTACCATAGCCTGGTAGCTGCACAGAGGTAACCTGCCTGTGGTAGTTTTAAACTGTATATTCAACCTGTCACAATCCCCCTACTGCTCAGACAAAACCTTCCTTTTAAATGTTAACAAGACAACCTAATGTAGGCCTATAAAGGCAAGTTGAAAGAAATTTAAAAGTTGAGCATGTAGAAATTATTGTTGAACATGTCCTTACAGTGAAAGATTCCCCAAAACAATTTTCACTGTAGTAAGGATGGCCGCTGCCATTGGGAGTCAATGGGCCATATAGTGACATTTAATTAATGCTAAAATCGGATTGGTAGCAGCTAAAGAAATGCTTCTTCCGTTCTTTTGAATTATAATTTGAAATCCTCTTTAATGGTAAAATCGGATTTAAAATTATTCTTTTAGAAATGTCATGTTTAAAATCTTGGCATTTTTCCCCTATAGTTTCTGGGGCCTTTCTGGGAGTTTCCAGCTGACTGGGCTGGTGATGGCTATCCCACTGGGAAGTGTATATTGAAGCCAGACAGTTCACAAAATATCCTGGGTGTAGAGGGGAGTGGGTCTCCCTGACAGGATTACTGGGAAAGAGTTGTATGCTTTGTCCTGAATGCACGTCAAAGGGACTTAACCCAGCACACAGAGACACCTGACATCAGCCTTTTATGCCACTAGCAAGGCTGGAGCCAAACCCAGGGAACAGGAGAGAACTAACCAGAATCAATTGTAGGGTTAAACAAAGACGTGTCCCCCATCCACTGGCTGGTACTGGGCATAAACATGCCATCCAAGAACATGACAAGACCCTGCACCTGGACGATGATGGTGGCAACACCATTGGCACCTGAAAGGAGAAGCCACCTGATGCCCTGATGGACGAAGGACTCTACAGCTGACCCCTGGACTTGATGGGTCTCTCCAGGGCCAGTGGTTGCTTGCCCCCCATACAACTCCTGAGGACAAGTCGGGGAAAGACTTGGAATTCACTGCCCCACAGCTGCCCTGTAAGATGGCCAGAAGGCCATGGGGTCAGGGCAGGGCAGAGAAGGAGGATGGCATAAGGATCCAGTAAAACCAGCTCCATGCAGAGTGTGCCTTTTGGAAGCTCTTGGTGGCTAAGCTTGGCACCAGGAGTAAAATGAGCCCAAGATCATTTAAATCAGCCAAATTAGGCCACAGTTATAGCATTTTAAAGATCTTGACCTTTAACCTTTCTAACGGAAAAAAGGAGCGTATGGGGCTCCATAGCATTTCTGAAACATACCTCTGAGGTGAACCAGTGCCACGGGGTCATATGGGTTAATTAATTATATTTGCCAAGGAGGGTGAATACGTGAGGTTTATAATAGGTTGACCAGGCCTACAAGTCCAAAATACAAAGAAGTCATTTTAGTTTATTTACTTTTGCACTTTTGTTTAGCGTCAGAACGCTTTACAACAGTAGCAAATTAAATGGGTTACAGCGAGTTCCAGTTACAGTAATTAAACTTGGACATTTACATCGGTGGATGCGTGCACTAGTTAACCACATGAGACAATTGCAGCAGTTATTTCTTGATTTTACTCGGGAGAAAGTGTCACTCATAGTCGTTGAAATGTCACTCATAATTACACTGAAATTATGAAAATGTCACACATAGCAATCTGAAACCTTGGCAGCTATGGTGAGGCCCCTCCTCAAACTCATGCTTGGCCCGTGGACCCCACCCCCTGAGCCAACGCCACAACTGCGGGTCCCAGGACCTCATTTCCGGTACCCAGTACAGAGGCCAAAGAGGCCCAGCCACACATGGCAACTCCCACTGAAAGCAGGAGGGGCAGACAGGGTACTATAGCCCCGGATAAGCAAAGGAAGTGCTGGCTCTTGCGCGCAATACCCAGGGGGGCAGATCTACAAGAAACTAACGCTGCGCGGTGCCGCATGTCATTTTGCTGCGCCGCGCTGCGTTAGTTTCAAAGCACAGGGATGCGACATATTTACAACAATATGTCGCATCTCTGTGCTTCGCCCTGTGCTGGCGTACAAACTGCTGCCATGTGCCGGCGCAGGCACCCTTGCACCATGGTGCAAGGATGCCTGCGTCGTGGGGAGATTGTTTTTGTGCAGGAAGGGGCACCTTCCTGAACAAAAACAATCAACAGTGTGTGCTGTAGAATGCAGCACGCATTGAAAGAGGAAAAAAACGAGGAGAAATGAAAACATTTCTCCTTGTTGCACCTCGCTACGCCACCCTTTGGGTGGCGTAGCATTTTGACGCATTTCCAGATTTACGATTTCTCGTAAATCTGGAAATGCATCAGTGGACATGGGTGTTGCGTGGGACCACCCACAGCAACACCCATGTCTCGCCCCTAACACGCAAAGTGTTCCGTGAACAGGGGAGATATTTACAAGCACAGGTTAAGTCATGCAGGGTGACTTTACCTGTTCTTGTAAAAATCACTTAGCAGGCTGCGCCACCAGTGCGTCACGCAACGTGATGCACCGGCGGCGCAAGGGGCTTGTAAATCTGCCCCACGGTGCGCAGAGAGCCAGAGGGGCAGCCGGGAGCAGGCTCTCCAAGCTGCCCCCAATTGCCCTACCTGCGCCGAGTGGGCTTGGTCCCTCAAGAATAAAAAGAAAGAAGGAAAATGAAAAAAAAAATCAAAAAATGTGCAGCTTCAGGGAGACCTTCTACTATACTAACCAGTGCTTCACGGGCTGGATCTCCCCACAATGGCCTGCAAGGGTCTGCTTTCACCTTTTTCTTTCCTTGTGGTTCTAGAACAAGACAAGATTTGCAGACACAGTTACATTATGGTGTCCCAGGCTTTTTGAAATGCATGGGTTGAATTAAGATGTTGTGGTGCTTTTTTCTAGAAATAGACAAAGGAGTTCAGTCATTCAGTAAAGATACATGTGAACATTTTGACGCTAATATTTGGCAAATACTCATATTTCGTACCATATTTACACCTGTAGTTCTGCCAGTAAAAAAGCAGCACAAAATACACACTGGAATAAAGAAACATACTTTAGAGAGTTATAGCCAAGAAGATGCCGAGCAAATTCCAAAGGGCCCAGAACCACGAAGCCCATGTCATACTTGGCCTAAAACACAATAATCAAATCATGTCTGGTCCCAGGGTGCTCACTGACCTCAATAAATAGAATAATCTTTCCATGACTCCCCGCCCAGTCCACCCATCTATCAACAGCCAATGGCCCTGTCTGCGTCGCATATTCTAAAGATGCCTTTCACTACCATAAGACGAGTTAGCTGAGGTTGGCCTACCTGAAGTGTCTGGGAGTCTACTTGCCTACATTCAAATAATTTGGTCGTATGACTTAATTTGAGCCTGTGGTTCCCAGTGCTCAACACCGGCACTTAGGATAGCCTGTCACACGGTGGCGCTGTCAGTGGAATTTAGAAATAAGCACAACAGTTGTACATTAATTCAATACATAAGAAAAAAAATGACTAATACCTACCATCCAGGTCGTTTTTATAGCTTTGGGGGTCTGGATTTGTCCTACTTTTAAGACTGTGATGATTAGCAGTGTGTTGGTGATGTAATTGGCAGCTCTGGCAAAGGCAACGGGTTGTGAAAGCTGGAGTGGCCTCCTGACGAAGGCCCTGGCAATTATTTTTTTTACAAATTAAGCACATGTAACCTGTCACTGAAGTCGTCTGGTCTGGAAGCTCACCCTTCAGTTGGGATAAGTCTGGGTGTAATACATTACTCACAGTATCCAGCACCGAGTATCCAGCATCGAAATGAAGGTCAAATGCTTACAACCGACCCTTAACATTTTTGTGTTTCTGTATACATTCCAGCTTTCTACGCTGGCACACTGACCTGCGAGCTGCCCATCAAAGCTGCATAAAGGGGGAAACAATGCAATGCTCATTGCTTGATTGCAACTCGAATAATTAGGTATCAACTTGTGGCAACAATTTATCACATATAAACACAACAGTCAGACATGTTCCTAATACCATGATCACATTGCTTCGATGTTGTGAGGGACGAAGTGTCGAAATTTACGTCTGAAATTTGTAATTATTCACCATTTCAAGTTCAAAATATAAAAACGGTTAATAATTCTTTCTTAATTGTGGCGTACGAATGCCCAGTTCATTTTTGATTAACTTTAATTTTAAAAACGACCCCTCACGACTGCAAATTGAGACTATGATAGACAGAAATACTCTAAAAGTAACAAAAAGCTATGGATTCTCATTTCAGGGCTTCAGCTTTTACTTTCCTTTAAAATTGTGTTGGGGGCATGGACTTTGTATGTTTTTAAAGGCTGATTGTCTAACTTGTCATTCAAAAACTAGGGGGCATATTAACAACGAGGCGATAGTCAATTATCTTCGCTTTAGCGTCCGTTTTCGGACGGAAATCGGCGATAATTCTATCGCCTAATCAGCAAGGTCACGCTATCGCGTGAATCCTTGCACTATCGCCCTTTCCCCAAAACCCCCATCCTTGCATCTCTAATGAGATGCAAAGTGGGCGTTACTGGGCGTACCCCAGATGGGCTACGTTGTAAATATCGCCGATGTGCACATCGCAATATTTACAAGGCAGCCCACAGGATTATAGCAGACGTTAGATTTTGGCGAAAATGGCCGTTTTCGCCAAAATCTAACGTCTGCTTAAATCCCGACTTACCTATGTTAGCCATAGGAGGTGGATTCTGCTGATACGACCCTGTGGGTCGTATCAGCAAGGTTATCGCCCTTTTGCAGGGAACATCGCTGGAAAACCAGCGATGTTCCCTGCAAAAGTGCGATAACATCGCTATCTCTGGTATTTTTATCGCCCTGGAGTAACGCGTTGTTAATAACGCGCTACCAGGGCGATAAATGCCAGAGATAGCCAGCGATAATATAATTATCGCTAAGCACGGCCAGCGATAATTATCGCTGGCCGTTGTTAATATGCCCCAGAGTCTTCTTAGAACAGGCCATCGTAGCAAAGAGACATGTGATTGATGAACTGCACTGTGATTTCCTGCTATTTATGCAAATGTGTTGCAGAAAGGATCCAAATTAAGTATTGATGCCTCTAGATGATTCTCCTCATCTTGTTAGACCGTCAATCAATGAGTCGATGATTGTCAAGAATTGTTCATCAAGGAATCTTTGTCTTCGTGAAAAATAACCACCGGCAGCTCTTTGGAAATGTGTCATATGCCAACAATTTCCGTAGCTGGACGCTCTCTGCAGAGTCACACTGTTATGTTTCGTCCATATTGAGGAAAAGTATTGTTGGTAAGTGCTATTATGTCTGCTTTTTCCACCCTGATTGGAATGCCATTGTGTGTAAACTAGTTGCCCTCACTTTGTTCTATATTTTAGCAAATCCACTCTAGGTGTAGTATTTTCGAATTTATGAATTTATATGATAACTGTGCCAATGCAAATGGTGCAACACATCTATGGGATTTTGAAACTGCTAAATGTTTCCTCCACCAGCTTTGTAGAGATTTTTGAAAACTGATCAGCTTCCAAAACTTCTCAAGTGTCAAAATCTTTGCAATGGCCAGGTAATTAAAACGAACAAATGATAAATATGTATTATGTAGAATTTGTGTAGTGCAAACTAGCCATAAAGGCAGTCGAACAATGTACAGGGTGAAAAGCAAGTATACAGTCAACAACCGGGGGAGAAGGAGCTGTGTAATGGATTATTAGAGCATTGTAATCAGTGGCGGCTGGTGACATTTGAAAGTGGTAGGGCGAAAATTATTGTTGCACTGCGGCGAGCGAGCGTAGTCCGAACAGCCTATGGGAGGGGTTCAGGGGGGGGTTCTACCCCGAGAAAATTTTGAAAAAAGAGTGGACAAATGGTGCATTTTCAAGCAAATATGAGAAAGCAGGAAGGTTAATAAAGCAATTGTGAAAGTGCAGTTATTACATTGATAAAGAGATGTCATATGACAACATAGGTAGCTACATAAAACTGCAAAAAAAGTGCCCTACTGTCCCATTCAAAGCATAATAGTGCTAGAGTGCCATACTGCCTCATTCAAATCACAGTGACGCTTGAGTGTGATACTGTCCCTTTCAACTCACAGTAGCACTGGAATGCCCTAGAGTTCCAATCAAAGTCCACTAGCACCAGAGCTCTTAACTGTCCCATTCAAAGCACATTAGCCATGGAGATCCCTACTGTCCCACTGAAAGTACAGTCGCACTGATGAGAAGCACCTTACTTTCCGATTCAAATCATAGTAGCGCTGGAAAACTCAACTGTTCTACTCAAATCATTATAACCCTGGAGTGCCCTTCCGCCCTATTCGAAGCACAGTTGCACTGGAGTCCTCTACAGTTCAATTCAAATACAGCAGCCCTGGAGTGTCCTACTGTCTCCTTCAAAACGCAGTAGCTCTGGGGTGCCCTACTGTCCCACCGAAAGTACAACTGCACTGGTGAGAATTGCCCTACTGTCCCATTCAAAGCAAAGTAGCACTGGAGTGCCTAACTGCCCCACTGAAAATACAATAGCACTAATGAGAAATGCCCTTCTGTCTCATGCAAAGCTCTGTAGCGCTGGGAAGCCCTTCAGTTCTTTTCAAAGCACAGTAACGCAGGCGTGCACTTACTTCCCATTCAAAGCCCAGTATCACTTATTGCATTGTGCCATTCAAAGCACAGTAGTGCTGAAGTGTTCTACTGTCCCATTCAAAGCAGAGTGTAGGGAAGGCGTCCCTCCCCTATCCACCCTTCGACATTGCATGGTCCCTTATGTCTGAAGCATCCAGATTTGTGACCAAAATTCTACTCCAATATGTAGACACATGGGTCTGAACAGCCGACCTCACTCCCTAAATACACAACCACCTGGTTTTGCACAATTGCGATAGGCGCACTAAACACACATCTAACCCAACAGGGATGCCATGAGTGGCGTCACAACTATGCACCTCATTGGTATGCATTAGTTTCATTCTGCAGCCTTCATGAATGCTTTCTATGGCCGGTGCCTACAACTCACAATCATGGGAACATTTGGCCGACATACAGCCTAATGAGATGTGACCGGTCAGGTGCATGACAGCCATTGCATCTGAGTCACCTGATAATTCCAAGATCCTGCTCCCACACCCTTGCGTGCCATCTGAATGGTCTTCTGGGGCTGGGCACGGGGTCGATAGGGGCTTGGCTCTGTCTCGGATCTCCTTATTAATTTGTTGGCTCGTCCACCCCTGTCTTTAACATCTTGGTGTGTGGTGTGAAAAAGAGGGGACTTCCATGGTGGTGACAGAAATAGGTGCACCTATTTGCATAACATTTAACAATGCCGATACACACACACGTACAATTATTATATATACGAGTCTGTGTTCTGGGTATTTGTGTGTTTATTCATTACGTTGTTTTACGTGCTGCCTCTGAACGCTTTCAAGATGCTATAAATGCACACAGATGCAAAGAACACAGATTGAATACAAAATATACAGTCGCAGTAAACAGTCAGTGTATTGTGCCTCCACAGTGTCCCTACAGAGAAAGACTGTGAGCCTGCACCCGAGGATAGATAGCTTGATGCATGCCGTGTCCTCCATATCTAAACCGTGAACCCATCAGCAGATTAAGCATTACACAACATTTGTGTGAGATTACAGAAAATACTGGCAGGTTTACGCAGATTCCTACCGCACTGTGGAAGTAACATAACAGGCGACTCTCGGGCAGGTCTTATATATCCCTTGTTTATCAGTTCGGGGGATGGTACTCGAAAAATGCTCCATCTAGCAAAACACTTCATTGGATGCAGGTGTGGTGTTCCTAAAATCATCATTATAACCCAGCATACATTTCAACGCGCACATACCATCATTTCTTCATTGCGTTTTTTCACAGTCTTCAGAAAAATCACTTTCCCCTTTTATGCTAATTTACTTCTGCTTTAATTCATGTGCTAGCATTGAGGTGACTTTCGAAATTGTCGAGGGTCGATATTGTGTTTTGTAATGTCTAGCATTCCCTTCATTATGCAATTTGCTATTTCTCTTGTCTGCAATGCTCTGACTGTAATTGTAGTCAAGTGGTATTTGACTGCAAATTAGGCTTTAATCTGCTACCCAAACAAATGGCCATTGTTCTCTTTTCCCATTGTTAACAGAATTGTGTACATCGAACGAGCAGGTCAGCCAACAGAGCACCTAAAAGCACTCCAACTTCCCACTATGCTCAAAGGAAGAACCCCGATAAGGTGGCCACTCTCGCACACAGCCACGCACACTCCAGCTGGAGGAAGACCCAGCAGACCCGCAGTATGATAAACTCCTTGGAAATAGGCCATGCCCCGCACCCCTGTCCGGAGGAAGGCACAGCGGACCCCAGCCGGGTGAACTCCGTCGAAATAGGCCATGCACACCACGCAACGACAAGGCCCTAAACAGGCCTATAGAAGTTAAAAAATGCCCGCCTGGGCCTTACCTGGGCTGGTGAACTGACAGAGTTCACAACGTCAGACGTCTGATGATGATAATTTCAGACTGGACAGACTGCCTCAGTGCCTTTTCTCCAAAACGCGGTCCGACTGTCTACTGTGACGCAGTAAAAAATGCAGCTTCCAGTTCACCACTCCGAGTGCCACTGCAGACTCATGAGCGGGAAGCCGTCTGAGGTCGAGTCTGCGCAGACTCGATTCCTTGGCTTCCCGCCTGCCACACCCTTTCCCAACTCGTCACAGGGTGGGTCCCACCACGCCCTGTAACGAGTTGGGAAAGGATGGGGTGACAAGCTCTCCACTCTCTCTGATTGACGTGGAGGGTTAGCGATCCCGGGCTTGTATTTAAACGCCCGGGGCTAACTTTACCTCCACGCCATCAGGGGGTGGAGACTACGCCTTGCAGCTAGGTCTTTGCCGAGCTGATGACATCACAGCCTTCAGGGCTGTGAGGTTCTCAGCCGGCAAACACGTAGGCTTCTTGAGCAAACAACAGGGCAGGGGAGAGAGTCACGTGACGTCCAACAGCGGCGATATCGGTGAGTGGGGCAGACAGTGCCCCGCAGCCTCGTGTTCAAGTTCTACAGTAAAAGTGTTGGCAGCTGATAAATGTTTTTTTGTTTTGTTTTATAAATGACTATGAGCTGAGCATTGTGAATGTAACGGGGGCGGAGCCCCGACGCCCTCGTAGAGAAACCGCCACTGATTGTAATGTAGTGTTCTTTAAAGACGTCTTCAATTCTTTCCTAAATTGGAGCAGCACTGAGAAGGGCCTCTGGATGCTGAGATGTTGTTCCAGACCCACTCCGACAAAACGCCCAACACAAGGAGCAAGTTAATCACATGCATGACTGAAGAGGCCACCTTGGACAAGACTGTAGTGGTGGTCTTTGGGAAGTACACCTTGCCATGGGACTCCATTTGGTGGCAGACAGTCCTTGGACCCACCCTACGCTTTGCTCACAAGTAAGAAGCCTCAGAATCACCATGGACAACAAAGTAGATATGACTACCCAATTCAATACAGTAGCCTTGTCCTGCTTCCCTAAGGATGCTGAAGAAAATCTTCAAGTGGCTATCAGACAACAACAGGTGAATGATTACCCAAGTACTCGTCACCAGCAGACTAGACTGTGGGAACACACTTATGTAGGGATAACCGACCAGCTCACAAGACTGCAGACCACCCAAAATGTAGCAGCCAGACTAGTCCTAAACCTCCCATGCCAAACCCACATCACACCACAACTTAGGGAACTCAACTAGCTCTGAGATACACAGGCGCTCACACTTCAAACTCCTCACCCACATGTACAGAGGATTCCACACCAAAGGCCATGCCTACTTAAATAGCCGCCATCATTTCTACCAACTTTCCATACAATGCTCTGCCAGTCTTTTACTAGCACACACCCATGCATACTCAAAAGCAGAGCAGGGGGTCGCACCTTCTCATAACTGGCTCCAAAAGCTTGGAACAACCTCCCACAACACATCAAAGCCTCCTCTCTTTCTGACTTCCACAAGAATCTGAAGACCTGGCTCTTCGAGTAAGAATTCCAGGGCTGGCCTCACACACCGGCTACATAGAATCCTGGATACTCTCACAAGTGCCAAGAGCACTATTCAAAATGCCGATAACATAACATACCATAATATAATATAACATAACAGATTCGGGGTACATAGTGGAAAAATGCATGCTACCTTGTTTTCTTCTTTGTTACACTTCCTGCTCTGTGAGTGTGCCAAGACCCACCACAGATGGTGAGCTTATAAACAAGATACATGATACAGGGAATGTCAGTATATATAAAAATATATGTACGGGTGAACTAATGAGCTTATACATGGGTTACTTTGGAAAACATTCCTATTAAATCCCAAGGTCTATCTTCGCTTTTTAAGATATGGTTAAGTGGCTTTAATGCTTAAAAAGGCTCTAGGCTTGTATTACATAGACTACTCACTGAGTGGAAGGATGAAATAACACATACAATGTTTTCACACACAGGTATAACTGGAGTGTAACTAAGCACCTTTTGAGACCAGAGAAGGTCTGTACTCGTACTACATGAGTGTAAGGGGGCCAGACTCATCAGCCCTTGGCGAGATCTCCTGGTCCTGGGGTCAACCTTTGCAGAGTCGTTGGTCCTTTTGGGCATCAGGGGGTTTCTCCTTCCAATTTTCCATGGCTGTTGCAGTCCCTAGGTCCAGCAGCAAAAAGCCCAAACAATACCAGTAACCCTTTCACTGCCTTCTATAAGATTTTTTAAAAGGGTGTGGAAGGTCCTAGATACCAGGCACCTCTGGCCAATCCAACAGTGCCACATCACCTCTCCACCCCCGTCCTCCTGCATAGCAACCTGGGACACTTCAACATAGCGTCATCCAGGAGTCACTGGTTGCATCTGCTCCTGGGGTCTCAGCTCCGCCCCTCACTAACATCACTGTCATGGCCTTTTCCACCAAAACTTCAAAGAGGAGCCACTTCCTGTTCTGGCTCCAGTTGTCTGGGCTTCCTCCTTTGTTCAGTGGGCCTGGGCTTCCCCCAGCCCTGGTACAGTGTGAGAGGTAATTAACAGATGCAGATTTTAATCCCAACCCCCTTCTGCTCATGAGCTGATGGAAGCACTGTTAATTACTATTTTTGTGTGGAAAAGCCTTTGTCCCTGCTGCTTGGGAGAAATGTAATTTACCTGGCCTAGCAGGGTGACAAAAGGCCTTGTCTCAGATCCTGACCTGAGCCACAGAAATATAGATGACCCATAAAAATGTACACCTATGGTCTTGGGACCTGAGCATATGAACTAGGCGCACCTTTTCCACCCCAGTTTCATACCTCATAGGACTGTCTAGCCCTAAGGGAAGAGAAAATGCACTATAAGGCACATTTCCCCCTATGCATACAATAACATCTCACTGCAGACAAAACAATAAATCAAACTCACTTTACCTATAAGTGCCCACTAATATTGCTAGGCCTATCCCTGGTCAATATTTAACCCTGCAGAGTCCATCTGGTCCAATCAATCAATCATGTCACTTATAAAGCGCACTACATACCCGCGAGGGTCTCAAGGCGCTGGGGGAAGAGGGGGGTGGTGCTGCTACTGATCGAAGAGCCAGGTCTTGAGGAGTCTTCTGAAGGCCAGTAGGTCTTGGGTCTGTCGGAGGTTGGTGGGGAGGGTGTTCCAGGTCTTGGCGGCGAGGTGGGAGAAGGATCTGCCGCTGGCGGTCGTTTTCCGGATGCGGGGGACTGTGGCGAGGGCGAGGCTGGTCGAGCGGAGCTGGCGGGTGGGGGTGTAGAAGCTGAGTCGTCTGTTGAGGTAGGCTGGTCCGGAGTTGTGGAGTGCTTTGTGTGCGTGGGTGAGGAGCTTGAAGGTTATCCTCTTGTTGACAGGGAGCCAGTGCAGGTCTCTCAGGTGGGGTGTGATGTGGCTGCGTCGGGGGATGTCGAGGATAAGACGTGCAGAGGCGTTCTGGATGCGTTGCAGCCGTCTCCAGGAGCTTAGCCGTCGTTCCTGCGTAGAGGGCGTTTCCGTAGTCCAGCCTGCTGGTGACGAGGGCCTGGGTGACTGTTTTTCTTGTTTCGGTGGGGATCCACTTGAAGATCCTGCGGAGCATTCGGAGGATGTTGAAGCAGGATGAGGAAACGGCGTTGACCTGCTTAGTCATGGAGAGGGTGGGGTCGAGGATGACCCCTAGGTTGCGTACGTGGTCGGTGGGTGGCGGGGCTGTTCCCAGTGATGTTGGCCACCAGGAGTCGTCCCAGGCTGAAGGGTTGGAACCAAGGATGAGGACCTCCGTCTTGTCCGAGTTCAGCTTCAGGCGGCTGGTCCTCATCCATTCGGCGACGGCCTTCATTCCTTCGTGGAGGTGGGCTTTGGCGGTGTGAGGGTCTTTGGTGAGGGAGAGGATCAGCTGGGTGTCGTCGGCGTAGGAGATGATGTTGAGGTTGTGCTGTCGGGCGACGTGGGCGAGGGGTGCCATGTAGATGTTGAACAGCATTGGGCTGAGGGAGGAGCCTTGGGGTACGCCGCAGATGATCTTGGTGGCCTTGGATCGGAAGGGGGCGAGGCGGATGCTTTGTGTTCTGCCGGAAAGGAAGGATGTGGTCCAGTCCAGGGCCTTCTCTTGGATCCCGGCGTCGTGAAGGCGTGTTCGTAGTGTGTGGTGGCAGACCGTGTCGAAGGCGGCTGATAGGTCCAGGAGTATGAGGGCTGCTGTTTCTCCGTTGTCTAGCAGGGTCCTGATGTCATCGGTGGCGGCGATGAGGGCGGTTTCGGTGCTGTGGTTGCTGCGGAAGCCGGACTGGGAAGGGTCCAGGATGTTGTTCTCCTCGAGGTAGCGGGTCAGTTGTTTGTTGACGATTTTCTCGGTGACCTTCGCGGGGAACGGGAGCAGAGAGATGGGTCGGAGGTTCTTGAGGTCCTTGGGGTCTGCCTTGGGTTTCTTGAGTAAGGCGGTGATCTCGGCGTGCTTCCAGCTTTCCGGGAAGGTTGCTGTCTCGAAGGAGATGTTGATTATTTTCCGGAGATGGGGCGCGATGGCTGTACTGGCTTTGTTGAAGATGTGGTGAGGGCACGGGTCTAGCGGTGAACCGGAGTGGATGGTGTTCATGATCTCGCTGGTGTCCTCGTCGTTGATGTTGGTCCAGGAGAGCAGGCGGTTGGTGGTTGTGGGGGCAGTGGTCTCGGTGGTTGCCGGGGCGGTCGTGGTGTTGAAGCTGTCGTGGATGTCGGCGATTTTGCGGTGGAAGAAGGTGGCCAGTGAGTCGCACAGGTCTCGCGACGGCTGGATGTCGTTGGTGTTGGAGCTGGGGTTGGAGAGTTCCTTCACGATGTTGAAGAGCTCTTTGCTGTTGTGTGCGTTGTTGTCTAGGCGGTCTTTGAGTGAGGCCCTTTTGGCGGATCTGATGAGGTGATGGTGACTGCGGGTGGCGCTCTTGTGGGCGGCGTAGCTGTCCGCTGTCCGTTCGTGGAGCCAGATCTTCTCCAGTTTTCGGCATGTTCGTTTGGAGGCCTGGAGGTCTTCGGTGAACCAGGTGGCTTTCTTGCTGGTGTGGCTGTTAGGCGGATTCTTGAGCGGGGCGAGGGTGTTGGCGCAGTCGTCGATCCACTGTCTGAGGTTGCGGGCGGCGGTGTCGGGGTCGGAGGGTTCGGCGGGTGGGCTCAGGCGAGGGTTGTGGTTAGCTGGTCTTCCGTGACTCTGCTCCAGCAGCGGCGAGGCATTTGTTCGGTGCGGTGGTGCGTGGTGGGCTTCCTGTAGGTGAAGTGGATGCAGTGGTGGTCAGTCCAGTGGGGTTCGGAGGTGTGGTTGAAGGAGACGTGTGGGCTTGCGGAAAAGATAGAGTCTAGCGTGTGGCCGGCGGCGTGGGTGGGTGTAGTCACGAGCTGTCTGAGTCCGAGGGTGGCGAGGTTGTCGATCAGGGTGGTGGAGTTGGTGTCCTTGTTGTTCTCGAGGTGGAAGTTCAGGTCCCCGAGGAGGATGTAGTCCGTGGAGGCGATGGCGTGTGTGCTGACGAAGTCAGCGATGGAATCGCTGAACTGTGGTCGGGGTCCGGGGGGTCTGTAGATGAGGGTTCCTCTGAGGGTGGTGTTGGGATCGGTGTGGATCTGGAAGTGCATGTGTTCGGCGGTGCTGAGGGTGTCGTCGGTGTTGGTTGAGACTCTGAGGGTGTTCCTGTGGACGATGGCGATGCCTCCTCCGACTCCGTTGGTGCGGTCCCTGCGGGTGATCTTGTATCCGTCCGGGATGGCAATGGCGATGTCGGGGGCTGAAGCGGGATTCAGCCAGGTCTCCGTCAGGAATGCGACGTCTGGGGAGGTTGAGTTGAGAAGGTCCCAGAGTTCGATGGCGTGTTTGCGGGCGGAGCGGGTGTTGAGGAGGATGCATCTGAGGTAGTTGGGTTCTTTCCTGGGCAGTGGTTTGGCGGGGCGGGTGCTGGCGAAGCTGCAGTTCCGGCAGGTGAAGGGCCCTTGGGTGCGCTTCGGGGTGGCCTGGTAGCAGGCGTGATCTTTTCCGGGGTTGAGTGCGTGGAGGGTGCTGGCGTCGTATCGGCGTCTGTTGATGTGGCGGGCGCGGGGGATGCCCGGACCAGGGGGTCTGGCGCTGGGCGCGGTCACGGCGCGGACGGGCGCAGACGGGCTTGCCTTAGGCGCGCCTTCGGCGCGGCAGCGGCGCGGCCGCACAGCGGCCGCCATAAATGGGAGGTGGGAGCACAATCAGGGGCAGCAGCAGGGCACACAGACGGAGCTGTGTGGTGGGGGAGCGACCTACCAGTCAAGGTCAGGGGTCGCTCTCTTCACCACGCAGCGGCCGCCATAAATGGGGAGGTGGGAGGGAGGAGCAGGGAATGGGGCAGCGAATGGGCAGTGAGGGGCGGGGCCGCAGGCGCAGCGGCGGGAAACAGGCACAGAAGGGAAAACGAGCACAATCAGGGCATCAAGGGGGCACAGAAAGGAAAAACGAGCACAATCAGGGGCAGCAAGGGGGGCACAGAAAGGAAAAACGAGCACAATCAGGGGCAGCAAGGGGGGCACAGAAAGGAAAAACGAGGCACAATCAGGGGCAGCAAGGGGGCACAGAAAGGAAAAACGAGCACAATCAGGGGCAGCAAGGGGGGGCACAGAAAGGAAAAATGAGCACAATCAGGGGCAGCAAGGGGGCACAGAAAGGAAAAACGAGCACAATCAGGGGCAGCAAGGGGGCACAGAAAGGAAAAGCGAGCACAATCAGGGGCAGCAAGGGGCACAGAAAGGAAAAACGAGCACAATCAGGGGCAGCAGCAGGGCACACAGACGGAGCTGTGTGGTGGGGGAGCGACCTACCAGTCAAGGTCAGGGGTCGCGAGCTTATGGCACAAACTCCACATGTCGGATTGGCCGGCTGCCTTTCTCTGGCCAGCCCCACATGCGAAGGAGAGGCTTCTCTCCACCTGCACATTCGGTGGCAATCTGTGTGCAGTTACCGGGCTGTGCAAAATGGTAGTCTCACACGCGCAGCCAGCACACGTATGCACACACAGGTGCACATGTGTTTACGTGTAACCAGCCTAGTGCCCCTTACCCTAGCTGTGTTGAAGTGGTCTTATTTTAAAAGTCAGACACTTGCAGTAAACACTCTCAGTCCATTTGCCATATGATTACCGTGGGTGAGACAAATGGAGTGAGACTCACCTACAGTAAAAAGTCCAAAACTGGGTAATTCAAAAAGCAAAAAATCTGGGCGTATTAAATGGGCAGAACCCAATTTGCAGCACATGTATTTAAGCAAAGGATAATTGGCTTCAGTTATCAAGGTGCAGCAAGTGGACCGTAGGGAAATATATGCCGAAATTTAGTTTCTGCTTATTTTATATTTTTTCTAATAAACCATCATTAATATTTGGTGTAATGGTTGGGGGCAAGTCACAAAATAAAGTTTATAGTACATTTAGTTGTACTATGATAGTGCTAATAAAGTACTGAAAATGCTGCTCACAAACCTACAAGTGTAACTCCCCACCTCCACCTCTCCTATCTTATCTATGGGGATATTCTGAAACAAGAAAGTTTACTACTTAGGGGCCGATTCCGATCTCGCTCGGACAGCCCTCCGAGGGCTGTCCGTAGCGTTACCTTACGACCTACTCGTCCCAGTAGCCGGTCCGTCCGAACGATGAAGTACGATGCGCAAATGTGTCCAAATCCCGAGCGACATGCACGCACCGATTCCAGCAACATTTCCCGTACGAGCCGGATCCGCAAATGCTGAATAGAGCCGCCCGGAAGCAATTCCCACAGCAGTTTCCGTCCGGCCAAGTACTATGCGTACATCCTACGCGCCGAACAGGTCGCCACCTCCAGCACGTCACAAAGGCTCTACCTCAAGCCACATATATCAAAGTAAAATCAACATTGTGCGTAGCCATGCTTTGAAATCATATCACAGTGCAGAGTCGCTGTTGATTAAGCTGGCGATCAATGAAGATGTTGACGTTTCGACCCCAAATATACTGTAGGCTTCTAAATTCCTTACGAGGGGTCTTCCTCAGGACTGAAGTGAAAGGAAGGTGGGGCACCAAAATTAATCCCAGAACAGGGATGAGCAAGGATTAGATGGGCGCGTAGGCTCCAGAAGGTAGGGAAGACGGCACTCTGGCAGGATGAATCACCGAATTGCCCCTCCCAAATACGTCTAATATGCAGCCACATTAATTGGCCAGACCTTAAGAAAAACACGGAAGAGCACGAAGTATCTTCAATAATTTGAGATTAAGTTGCCGTCCGCTTTGTCCAAAATCGGAGCTCTGGAATGACTGCTCCGTCTGTCGGGAGCTCCGATTTTGGACAAGTCCAAAAAGCTATGCCACTCCACAATGACACAGAGTCAGACACCTGATTGCACATTTCGCAATGGTTATGATGTTGGATGACACCCAGAATTAGGAGGACAGAGTGTCTCGGATGGCCGGAGTTGCCATACCTGTCCTGGACCATTTGCAACATGGGATTACCAGGAACACTTGGCAGGTGGCTATGCATCAGTTACACGCATGCATTTCATTGCTCTGAGGCCCCAACATTGGTCTTACCTGCTGCATGGGTGTGTGGTCAATACCTCAGACACCTATGGTGACCCAGGTCAGCAATTAGAACATTTATGTATGGCCCACACAGAGTACAGGTCAGATTTCTGTCAATGTGCTGACACACGTCAGACAATAGCCCCACTCATGAAGCCCAAATCAATGCACCTGTAGCAGATGCTGTTCCCAACATCAACCTTGGACAACAGCAAGTACACACAACCCAAGTGACACAAGTCACAGACCGAAAGGGACACACCTGGGTATCAGATGAGAATGTGGCATCACCAAATTTAGCCACATGAGTCTTGTCTCAGCAGACAGACGAACTGTGGGAGTGTGACCAGGCTGAAGGGGTGCAAATTGCATGTTAGACATAGTTCACCAAAAAGCATGAACTTACCCCCTCCTTGCTGCTGTCTGTCCTTCAACTGCCCATCCAGGTCAGGGAAGACCACCGTCAGTATCCGGAGCATGAGGGGGATCAGTGTCCGTCGTCCGCCCCGTCTGCCTGGAGACGACAGCTTCAGCTGAACTCTGGCTATCCTCCTGGTCCAGCCACGAAGGGCCTGCCACCTTTTCTGGCAGTGGCGGATGCGGCGTTTGAAGACCCCCACAGATCTTACTGCCCAGACGATGGTCTGCCAAATCTCCTGCTTCTGATGGGCTTCAACCTGCATGGATGAAAAAGTAATACACCATTGCCACACATGCAATATGTCTGTTCATCACACAGTTGGACATCCATGTCATTTGCTGAAGGGCATATGATGTAAACAGGGAGTGCAACTATGGACATGGGCAGTTGTCCTGTGTGCAAGCCAGCATTGCCAACATGATAACAGTGCATGTTAATCCAAAGCAAAGACAAAATGCCATTTCTCAGAAACTGCACCTGTACATTACTTGTTTCTACACACTTGGAGACTTACAATTACTCAGTGAGCATGCTTGCCCTTGGTGAACACAATGCTAGTAGTGCTAGTCAGACAACATGCACAATTAGAAAGGCAGTGGACTGCACACTCACCTGCTCCCCTGGTTTCCCATACAGCTTGCTGTACTTTGGCAGGAGGCTGTCCAGCAGGGCCTGGTTCTCCTCCTCAGTGAATGCTGGGGCCCTCTCCACAGTCCGTGCCATTGCAGTAGCCAGAGGATGCAGAGACAGCAGCAGTGGTAGTGGTAGATGTAGTCCTGTGGCATGTAGTGCAGGCAAGTGAAGTCTCTGGGGAACAGATAGCCTTATATCTGTGCTGCAGAGGCAGAATCTGTCCCATGCGTCCAAAGCAATAGGTCCGAGACGTTTGCTTTTGTATGAAATTGGCCAATCCATTGCACTGCACTCTTCGTACACGCCTTCCGCATCGTTCAAATATTCCCCATCATGATACCATTGACTTTGATACATTGTTGTTGGGTGCCAACGGACTTTTTTGAACGCCATTCGTACAAGTATCAATACCGCGTCAGTCTCCATGACAGTCAAGAGCCAATGCGTGCACCCGGCTCGGCCTGTAAATGTACGTCGCGTCTTTTGAAACACTCACACGCGTCAGCCACCATTACAGTCAGGAGCCAAGGCGTGCGCCCGGCTCGGCCCCTAAATGTACGTCGCGTCTTTTGAAACACTCACACGCGTCAGTCACCATTACAGTCAGGAGCCAAGGCGTGCGCCCGGCTCGGCCCGTAAATGTACGTCGCATCTTTTGAGAACTCACACGCGTCAGTCACCATTACAGTCAGGAGCCAAGGCGTGCGCCCGGCTCGGCCCCTAAATGTACGTCGCGTCTTTTGAAACACTCACACGCGTCAGTCACCATTACAGTCAGGAGCCAAGGCGTGCACCCGGCTCGGACCCTAAATGTACGTCGCGTCTTTTGGAAAGTCACACGCGTCAGTCACCATTACAGTCAGCAGCCAAGGCGTGTGCCCGGCTTGGACCCTAAATGTACATCGAGTCTTTTGAAACACTCACACGCGTCTGTCACCATTGCAGTCAAGAGCCAAAGGATGCCACACACAATATCTTGGCAGGGACTCCGGTGCTCTACAACAAACATACAGCCTGTCACACAGTATATGGAATAACATTTCAGGCTTCATGACATGTGTGGGTATATGGCTCCACATGTCATATTGGATGTGGGACTTAGTGGCACACACTCCCAGGATATGCCATGTGTAATGTGGACAAAAACCATTGTGTGTGAGGCACATCACTACTGTGAGTGACAACTTTGAAGATCAAACCCCGAGGCCTGTACACAGTTCAGGGTGCACATTATGTGATGAAATGTTACGTACACCCTGACTCATAGGTGAAATGGACTGTGTGTCACAGGGTGTCCCAGAGCTACCATTGTGTGGTTGGTCCTGAGTAAGTACGTATTGTGCTACACACATGTCTCTGATTGTATGTGGTAGATGTAAATCATTTACAACATTTATGTGATTTGGCCATGTGAGTTGCTGTTGTGTCTGTGTGTCACAGACATCCATGTATGCCCTGAGTACAAATAGCACATCATGTGGGTTTCATGGGTACGTGTACATCAGACGCTACATCATGACAGTGTCCTTGTGGCACGACTAGATCCTTGTGTGTGTGACTGACATAGCACCTGTCATGTGGGGAACACATCTATCCTTACTAGTCACTGAGGTGTGTGTTTGGTATGTGACATTTGTGCAGATGTACTGTGACAGACCCCATAGATTGTTCACAGCGCAGCATTGCACTTGTTGTGTAACCATGTTGAGCTGGGATGTCAGGTGGGGGCACATAGCTGACATATGTGTCCATGCCCAACAGCACACACATCAAGTAATTGTGTCTTGCTATGATGTAGCATGTGATATTTGGCATGGTCATTGCAACATATGTAGGGGAACTGACAATCTTTCTTTGCTCACCTATGTACTGCAGGAGGCCAGCTGTCCATAGACCGTTCCCAGACCTAGCAACCATGGCTGAACGTGACTGCATCCGACGGTACCGCTTCACCAGACCACTAATTGAGGTGTTGGCGGAGCAGTTGGCCCCACATTTACAACCTGGCCGGACATATCCATCAGCGCTGACCCCCAAGGTGAAGGTGATGGCAGTCCTACACTTCTTTGCCACCGGTACCTTCTAGCACACTGTGGCTTCTGCTGGTGGGATGTCACAGACCATGTTCAGCCGTGTGCTTCGCGATGTTCTGGAGGCGATGTTGCATTTCCTGGACCGGTACATACAATTCCCAACCCCAGGACAATTCACTGACATAAAGAGTGACTTTTATGCACTGGGAAGGATGCCACATGTTATAGGCTCCATAGATGGGACACATATGGCTTTGGTACCACCACAAGCACATGAGCAGACATACCGGAACCGAAAACATTTCCACTCCATTAATGCCCTGGTGGTATGTCCCATGTGTGTGCACGTTTCCCTGGTTCAGCACACAACGCTTACATCATGCGTACTAGTCGGATCCAAACAATGATGTCACAGCTGCAGAACCAGCGTGCCTGGCTTGTCGGTGTGTAATATCTGTTTCCCTTGTGTGTTTTTGGTAAAAAGATGTCTTTAAACCTCTTTTCAGACCCATAAAATGTTTGTTTGTTTGTATGTAGGTGACTCCGGATACCCAAACATGCCGTGGTTGCTGACACCCCTCAGGAACCCTGTGACACCGGCGGAGATACGTTATAATGAGGCACATGGGCGGACCAGGAGAGTGATAGAGCGGACATTTGGTCTACTGAAAAGCAGATTCCGCTGCCTGGACAGGACAGGAGGGGCCCTTCCATATGCCCCTGAGAAGGTGTGCAGAATCATAATTGTGTGCTGCATGCTACACAACCTGGCAAGGAGGGAGGAGTTGGCTCTCATCCAGGATGATGATGACCGCCAGCCGCCAGCCGTGGAGGATCCTGCTCTGGGTCATGTTGCCAGTGATGATGAGGGTGAGGGGGATGTTCGGACACAGCTCATCAACAACTTTTTCACATGATTGTGAGTATACAGTGATGTGTTGTCTACGTTTTGTCATGGCCTGATATGTGTAGGTGGTGCAATGTTGCTGCATATGTGTGGCTGTGTGCTACTTGACAGGATGCTTGCAGTGATGTGTCCTTTGAGTTAGTATGTACTCCCAAACAGTGTTGATATGATTACTAGGTTGTGTTCACGTACCTGCAGACTTTTTGTTTGTCATGTGTATTGGAGCTGTATGCTGTTATTTTGTGATATTAATAGTGTTGTGTGTCTGTTCTTCACAGGGTCCTTTGGCTGTTGTTTGGTCACGTGTGACCTCCGAAACAAGGATTCCTGTTACAGAGGGCAAGTTGTCGTTGTCAAACCGATGATGTGCCACACCCCCCTGGACTTTCATTGTTTACCACTTGGTTACTTTGTGCTCACTGTCACGTGAGGTTACCTTCCATCTGTTGTGGAGTTCACATGTAGTGATTGTGTAATAAACCTGTGTGTCACTTTGGACTGTGCTTTGTCTGTGTCCACACATCCGACAATCATTTGCATACTGTACATGCGGGCTGATTGCCACTGACTCAGGATGTGTGTTGTGTATGTGCATTCCACTGTATTTTCAGTTCACAGAAGTGTAGGCGATGAGTTAGATGGCCATGGTAGGTATGTGTTGTGTTGACGTAGTGCTGTGTCTCCCTCATATGTGTCACATCACCATGACTCACATAACTGTGTTTACATTGCTGTAGTAGTTTTCATGCACAGTATTCTTTTAGCAGGTCATCATCTCTATGACACAAACCAAGTTTAAGTCACAACCAAAGCAATTTTTGTGTGATTGTGAATTTATTGACATGCATGTGTTTGAATAGTATACGTAAATGAAAGTGCTGTACAGTGCAAAAGGAATCCAAAGTTCATAGAGGAGTTGGTAGTGTTGGTAGATGAAATTTCAAGAGTATAGTCCACAGTCATTTGAAACATTGGTCCAACTTAGACCCTCCAAGACATGTGTGGGAGTTTAGCGACAGTCAACAAGGTGAACGCTTTGCACACAATGGAGGATGTCTGGAACAAGTATTCACTTCCTGGGGGTATGCATGGCCATCTGCCTCTCACTTGTCCTTCTTCGGACGACCCCTCTTCTTCTTTTCAGGGGGACCCTCGAGTGCAGGCTGCTGCGTTGCCGGGGACTCTCCACCAGAGTCCTCATCCCTCCCTGTGGCAGTTGCAGATGTAGTGGCAACAGATGTAGTGGGCACACAGGGAGGTGTGGTCATTTTGTCAGCTATCTGGCGGAGGCATGTGAGTATTTCCCTATGCACCGCCGTGAGGTCATCAATATTGTCCATTTTGGACTCCATTCGGGACATGTGTGTCTCCACCCGGGACATGTGGGAGACCAATCTGGCATGATGGGCAGCCTGCTGTTGTTTTATGTCCCTGAGGATCCCCACTACCTGACCAAAGCCTCCGGCGCTTTCCTGGTACGCATATATGATGCGTCCCAACTGTGGATCATCCTGCAGGCCAGCCCCATCTGCAGTCCGTGGCCTCAGCCTGCCCGCCCTCACAACACCCCTGCCCACACGGGCAGGACCTGCCGTGGCAGGCACAGACGACACTGGGCCCCCTTCTATGTTGGCACTGGTGGTGTTGTCCGTCACCTCCAGGGTGCCCTGTGTAGCTGTGCCATCGGTGTTCTTTTGCCCTGGTCTGTCCGTGTCGGCAGAGGTCATTGGTGTGTTTGCAGATGTGGCAGGATGGTGGCAGGGGGTGCTGATGTTACAGCTGCTGGGGCTGGACGCGGAGCCACACCGGAGGTGCCAGGTCGTTCGTCATCGTCAGAAGAGGACTGGGAGACATCCACACCGGAGAGCTCAGGGTCAACCTGAGTCTGGGACTGGGATCCTTGTTCGGTCCCTGCAGTGTCCCCAGCATCCCCTGTGGGTGGAAGAGACACACAATGTATGTTGGGGTTCAGCACACATCAACACATCACACACATTACAGTTGCTACTGTACTTCATGATGAGTGTATGTACATTGCATTGTCCTCCATTGTCACAGACGGAGGTCTATATTGGTTAAGCACATTGTCATGGCAACCTGATGCATTTTGATGGGCAGTTGGGGCTGTGTGCGTGGTCAGCTCATTTATTGATTCAAGTACTGTACATGGCCATTGCTGCTCAAGTGCTATCCCGTGCCTGACACAGGTGTGTTTTCCTTATCATCATTTGTGGTTTAACAAGGACACACGTGCACTTCCTCTTACGATGTGTTGCAAGATTGGGGCATGTGTGCTGGCCTTTGTGCATGTTTATTTGAGTCACATTGGTGTGTCGGAACAACATGGTCACAGTCCGGTATGTCTGAGATCTCTTGTGAGCTACCATATTGATGTACGTGTTCCTTGTTTACATCTCATTGCACACATGTGATGGTGTTACCGTAGCAAATGATGTTGCTGCTGAGCTTTGTACGTGATGACGTCATTTATCTTGTCAATGTCCTCCATGGACAGAGGAGTTAACCAAGGCGGCTCTCTTGATTTTCAATGCTCAAGACAGTGAGGGCCAAAGGTTTGTGTGTTTGAATTATGCTGCTGTAAGTTGTATGCCTCCTCCTACCCAGTCCAGGTTACTCCTTGTGTTGCAAGTGTCAATGACAGTGAGGGGAGTGTTGTGTCAAGGATGCTGACAACGCTGCATGATGTAGGAGTGGAATGCAGCTCACAACTGCACCTTGTTTACATGACACCAAGCAACAGTGTCAGCTATCTTGCTGTGGCCATTCCATTCACTGTCATATGTCCCCTGTCAATGATGTATATGTAGCTTTGTGTGTGTGTTTTGATATGTGCTATGTCTGCATCTCCCCAATTGTCATGTAACCCACACACCTTCACAGCCAGGCCAGGGGGCCCCCCTGGGACACTGCTTCCACAGACAGTGAGTGGCAACATACAGCTGCGATGGCTGTGGGTGTGATCATGTTAGGGGGGGCCAGTGCCTAGGTGTGACTTGCAGCCAATTCATACATCAGGCCCATGTGTCAGCCATCTTGCCAGGGCATTTACTTTCAGGGTGACTAGTCCCAAGGGTGCTATTTGTTCTGGCTGAGAAGGTGTGTGTTGAGCCGGACTTGATAATATTTGGAGTCATTGCAGGTCCTCCTTCACCCACAGAGCCCAGTTAATCCCCCCGTAGCATGCCTACATTGCAGGGAGTCAAAGTTGACGTTCGGGATGTCAGGCAGTGGTGTCCTGTTTGTTGGTGCACAACCCCCACCAGGGCCTAGTGCTCCCCACTGCAGAGGCCAGTGTCAGCCATCTTGTCAGTCTCTTTCCACTCCCTGTGAGGTTTGCATGGTTCAGGGTGGGCTTGATGGGCCATGTGGGAGGAGGACTGTTGTCTGTGACTGTAACTCCCATCATGCTTTTGGCTACACCCACCTTCCCAGCATACCCAACCTTCCTTCCTGTGAATCAGCTTCCCTGTGAGGTAGAGTGACAGTGCTGGAAAGATGGCTGACAGTGGTGTCCTGTTGTTTGTTTGAGCAGTACTCCCACCAGGGCCTATTGCTCCCCACAGCAGAGCCCAGTGTCAGCCATCTTGTCAGTCTCTTTCCACTCCCTGTGACGTGAGCATGGTTCAGGGTGGGCTTGATGGGCCATGTGGGAGGGGGACTGTTGGCTATAACTGCGACTCCCATCTTGCTTTTGGCTACGCCCACCTTCCCAGCATACCCAACCTTCCTTCCTGTGAATCAACTTTCCTGTGAGGTGGTGTATCAGTGGTGGCAGGTTGGCTGACAGTGGTGGCCTGGTGTTTGTTTGTGCACAGTTCCCAGCAAGGCCTTGTGCTCCCCACAGCAGAGCCCAGAGACAGACATCTTGGAAGTGGGTTTTGACTCACTCTCTTGGAGAGCATATTCCCAGGTGTGTTGTTTCGTGTTGGTGGAGGGTGTGTGTGTGTGTCAGGGCCTGCTGGTAGATGTACTCATAGCTAGCACTCCTCCTCCCCCCCCCAGGCCAGATGGGCCACCATGAAGCATGCTTCCATTGCAGGGAGTCACAGTTGACGTTCAGGATGTCAGGCAGTGGTGTCCTGTTGTTTGTTTGAGCAGTACTCCCACCAGGGCCTAGTGCTCCACACAGCAGAGGCCAGTCTCAGCCATCTTGGAAGTCTCTTTCCACTCCCTGTGAGGTGAGCATGGTTCAGGGTGGGCTTGATGGGCCATGTGGGAGGGGGACTGTTGGCTGTGACCACGACTCACATCATGCTATTGGCTACACCCACCTTCCAAGGATACCATGACTTCCTTCCTGTGACTCAGCTTCCCTGTGAGGTGGTGTAACAGTGCTGGCAAGATGGCTGACAGTGGTGTCCTGTTGTTTGTTTGTGCAGTACTCCCACCAGTGCCTAGTGCTCCCCACAGCAGAGGCCAGTGTCAGCCATCTTATCAGTCTCTTTCCACTCCCTGTGAGGTGAGAATGGTTCAGGGTGGGCTTGATGGGCCTTGTGGGAGAGGGACTGTTGGCTGTGACTATGACTCCCATCATGCTTTTGGCTACACCCACCTTCCCAGCATGCCCAACCTTCCTTCCTTTTGACTCTGCTTCCCTGTGAGTGGGTGAAATAGTGCTGGCAAAATGGCTGACAGTGTTTGTTGGTGTTTTGGGACAATGCCTTGCTGTATTTGTTAGTAAGTTTGTACATGTTATGCCATAGTCCCATAGTACTCTGAGATTGCAGGTATTGTGTTCATCTAAGTGGCATACACATTGCAGGATAATTAGCTTTCGGTTGCTATCGCTTTGCTAACAGTTATTGGTTTCACTGTCCCCTTCCTGGGATGTCTGTGTGTGTATTGCCTCGCAATATTGGCTAGTTGGTTATGTACTCACCAGGCTCTGGTATTCCTGTTAATCCATGGATGCCCTCCGGTGGAAGGATGGCCAGCACCTTCTCCTCCCAGGTAGTGAAGTGTGTTGCTTTTGCAGGAGGGCCACCGCCAGTCCACTGGCTCAGGGCATGGTCTCTGGCAATCAGCTTCTTGACCCTCCTTCGCACATCGTAGTACCTGTTCTTGATATCCTCCATTGTGTGCATGCAAGGTGCTTGTGCGTTCACCTTGTCGACAATTCTCTCCCACATCTTTGTTTTCTGTGACATGGGGGTCTGTTGGACCAATGTGCCAAATAAATGTGGCTCTACTCTGAGGATTTCATCAACCAAGACTTCCAACTCCGTATCTGTGAACTTTGGATTCTTCTTTGGGGGCATGGTGATGGGTGGTTGTGGAGATTGATGTGTGTGTGAGGGTGTAAGTGAGGGCGAGTGGGTGTCAGTTTATCTGGGTGTTTGTGAGAGTGTGTTTGAGAGGTGCAAATGGTGTGAAGGTTGTGTGGTGGGTGAGTTGTGAGTATGTCTCTGAGTGCAGGGTGGTGGTGTTCTCTGCTGTCATATGTGTGGAATTTGCAAGGGATCATGGTAGGCATTTTGGCCCTTTATGTAGGTGGAGTTGTGGGTGTGTCTTTGTTCCACATATTTTTTATTTTTTATTTATTGACATTGACACTGCTTGTTTGGTCTTTTTCAGTTTGTTTCTATGTCATTTTGGTGAGCATGAGGGCACATTCAGTTGTCCGGGACGGACGCTTGCAGCGGCAATTGCGGCCTCATCCGAGTCTGTCACACTCACATTATGCTATGTTGCAGCGTTCGCGTACGTGTCGGTCAGTATGTCCCGTACGTTTCTGTCTTGCGGAATGTGCTCCATGCGAGTAGTTGGTATTTCACACGCATTGCATCGTACTTGGCCGGACGTACAGCGTGTGTACTTGTCGGTTGGACCCATTCCTGGTCCGTGTCGTTCGGAATGGTTCCCGGCCGAATCACGATTTTCCGTACGTTTCGGTCGTGCGGATTGTGCTCCGTGCGAGTCGTTCGTACTTCACTGGAATTGCATCGTACTCGGACGGTCGGACGGCGCGTGTACGTGTCGGTCGGACTCCAGTCCCGGTCCGTGTTGGTCGGTACGTTTTACAACCGGGATCGGAATCAGGCCCTTAGTAGTAAATATGGGAGGGCCCCGGGGGAGTGGCTAGAAAAAGGGCCATACTTAGTGAGGTTAGGAATGGGTTTGGTGAGGGACATGCACACACCCATCAAAGAGTAAGCCCATTGTTATTCACAAATTGCACTTCTAAAGTTGCCATTGCCAAAATGGGACCCAAACCAGTAGTAATTTACTCCAGCTTAGAGTTGGAGTTGGAGTAAGGCCAGCACCACACATGGCCAACAGCTGGTACTACACCCTTCCACAGAAAATAGATTGGTGCAGACTTAAAATGAAACCCCTTAGGAAATATTGTTCAGTTCAATTAAACTATTTAAAATTGGTAAAAAATATAAATATGGGTTATTGTTCAAAAAATCCAAACATAGAACATAGTTATAATACCATTAATAATCATTTTCTGAATGTATGTATGAATGTAACATTAGTTTTTATCAACATATAACTAAATGACTTTTAAATAATTCTACATATCAAAAAATGTGTTTTTTACTTTAGGCAGAAATAATTTTTTGATCTAAACTACAGAAAAAATATTTTTTATTCAATTTAATATATTTACATCGATTAAAAATGTAATTAAAAATTAGGTAAATACTGTTTTAGAATGTTATTCTTTTGGTCTACATTAAAAATAAACATATAAAACGAATTTACATCAATATTTAACATAAGATATTTTAACAATATTTTTTTAGTTAAACAAACTTTTTTACTTTGCACCATTCTTTACCAAAGGGAGAACACACAGTTGTGGTGTAGATCTCCACATAGTAAAATGTAGGAGACAAAAGTTGATCAAACTTTAAAATAAATTAATAAACTATTTGTATGTTTAATATTGTTGTAAATATAGTTTTATATATTTACTTTAAATACTGAACAAAAGAAAAGCATGCTACAATGTTATTATCATAATTTTAAATTAAATCTTTAATTAACTTAAATACATTACATTAAATTAAAATTCTTTTTCTGGTTTAAATTAAATATTTTTTTTATTACTATGCATTAATAATTTTAATAAAACATTGATCTATGTAATTATTGAAAAGCCGTTTGGTTACATACTAATATCAATTTATGTTATATTTACACATGCAAAAAAGATTGGCAAAATATTTCATAAATAATAAATGTTTATATTTTTATGTTTTCAACTTTAAATTATATATATATATAATTTGATCGCATTACCAGCGCATATTTACAACCATGAGGGGCCCGTTGGAGATACTTACCCAGTAGTGGTGCCTGCTGGGAGCTGTAGTTTATCACCCAAAAACTACAGCCTCACTCGTAACAACGAATTGGGGCCAGCTGGACTTCCACCAATGGGAGTGCTGTGGGACTTTCAAAAAGGTTGATTGGGGCAGTTTACCGGCATCAGAGGCATGTGACAAAGGCACAAATTGCCGAAACGCGTCTGCCAAAGCTGTTTTAATAAATTGGACTTACTACCCCGTTGTGTCCTCCGATTGCTTTCTACTGAAGTGGTCTTTTTTGGGATATATATATATATATATATATATATTATACTAATTTAATTTATTTTTACATTATTTGCTATGGGTTTTAAGACCCTGACTCAATTATTTTCTATTGGAGTGTTGCAGTACCGGTGGTTGGTCATGTGTGGTGCTGAGTTTACTACTTTTTCTGATGGTAGAGACAAGTAAGTCTATACTTTTGAGTATCTTGACACTCTGAACTTGTAAAAAGGCAAAAGTAGTGAAGTTAATCTAAAGTGTTAGAAACAATTACATATGTTAATTACTCCCAAATGTAAATTATCTTTGTGAATAGCCCCGCGGGATTTTATAGGGGGTGCTGTTCTGTTACCACCAGTCTATTGACGGTGGTGATAAATAGAGGAGACACCTGCCTGCTCGAATGCCTCAGGCTCAAGTATTTGACACAAACTTGATTTGAAGTACTTTGTGATATAATATGAATACATTTATGAATGTTGTATAACCTACTCTGTTCGCATTTATTTTTTTTACTGGTTAGTGTTTGTGATCACTGCTGGCCAGTAATATTGAGGGGTATTTCTTTCTCTGAGCCTCAATCTACCCTCGATAATGGGGTGACGACTTGTCGGTTTTGTTAAAAATATAAAGCATGTATTCACAAGATAATATATCAGCAGCTTCGAAATTAAAAACATTTGGCAGATTCATAAACATGTTCTACTAATCTGAACATGCCATAAATTATCAGTTTAAATGCATGAATCTCACATAACATGCTGACTTGCGCCTGTTTTATTCATGCAGTAACAATCGTATGCCTGACATTATAATTAGCACATTGGTGGCATTCCAATTTCTCAATGAAAATGCTTTCTCATAATTGTCTTCCTTTCCTACAACCACCAGTTGATTGCAATGCAATCTATGCACGTTCACACAACAACTGTCTCTTGAATATGGCCCAAATGATACATGCAAACAGTGTATTACAGGCTTAAACCCGATGTAAGCCTGAAAAAACGATGAGAATCTGCATTTTACAACTGTCCACTGAGTATAAGTAGAGTTGTTTGCACAAATGTGTCAGTGATGTTCCGCTACATTCGCTAAATTGTTGGCCTTCCTTTGTGGATCTGGTTCGAAATAAACATTTTAAAATACATCTAAGCCTACTATAGCTTTACCAAAACCTGTCTCTAATTTTCTTATTACAATTTAATTATGACTAGAAATATGAGTGCAAAATGTTCTGTTTTGTGACAACGGTCTGAAAATAATCACTTTTCCAATATTCTATTTTGCATATACAACGTTCATGCTAAAATTACTTTTGCAAAGACATACTTTACAGAACACAGTTGTGGGGTCATTTGGAGAATGGTTGTAATGTGGCACTGGCAGATGTCCCACCCTCGTCCTTTCATTTCCATCTCCCCTTGTACAAACAGGTGTTACATTATGTTATGCTTATTTGTATAGTGCACACTTCACCCGGGAGGGTATCCTGGCGCTGAAGCAGTGTGTTTCTGATAGTGAAGCCACACCCATCTCTGCCCTCGGAAACATCTTTTCTTACACCGGACTACTGGCTAACCATGGGGTCAAAAAATTGTTCTGCTCAGTGCAGGCCTTCTCAGGCCACGCCAGCTGCGTTTTTTCCTGTCCCCAACTCCCAGAGTGTAAATGATCTTTATTTCCCATTTTCCAAAAGCAAATTCCCACATTTGGAGATTAGGGTTAGAAATTGTAAAAGTACTGTCACAATGCCATGATGTCATGCCAACATGACAAGGTGAAGCAGCCACTTTTCTTTATTTTGCAGACATTCAAGCAATTCATGATTTTATGGTAGGCGGCAGCTGAGGGCGGAACAGGTGGTTCTTCCACTCTCCTAACCACATGGTGGGAACCCTCTGGTTGTGTGTCAGAATTTTGTAAAAAATGTTTGAGAAATGGTAATTACTTCAGATTATATTAAATACAGGATATTCTGGTACCATGCCCATCCACCACACCATAAATGAGGCCCTTAGATTTATGTTCCTTTGAAATGCAATTGAGCATATAAAACTCACCAAGATGTGAACTTGCTGAGAAATATTCTGCATATATTTTCATGCATAATTATGCTACAACCATGTAACAAATGTGATTTGCATTTCACAGATTGTGTTTGTGTTGGTTGCGCTCTCTTAGCACTAAAATGCATGAAAATTGTTTCCCGGGTTAAGGCACAGGTAAACAAGGAAACGTTTTGGCTTTTGCAAAAAGCACAAATTGTGAACTGCGTGGCCAACAAAATTTTGCAGGCAAAAATATAAGCCTTTGCAACCTTTTAATTGTGACGTTTTTTACGGGCCTGATTAACACAGGTAAAAATATACATTTGTAGATTTGCTCACATGGTCATCCTCTCTTAGGTGTAACACTCTATTCTCCTTTTCCAAATGGAGATTTACATAAAGGTGAAGACTTGCATCTCTCCACTCCCTTCTGTTTCTCTGGAAATGTTTTTGCAGTACCGGTGTGCTTGACTTACCCCAAAACTGGGCAGGAGTACACCTAAGACTATTTTGACTCTTGACTCTTTTAGGGCTATAGTAACTTTAGAAGTGCATTTTGTGGATTGCAATGGTCTTATTGTTTTGTGGGTGTGCGTTTTCCCGCCTATCTTAAATTTCTATAAATCCCACACATTTCTGGCTAATAATTCGCCATTTTGTTACCACTCCCCTTGGTCCCTCCCATATTTACCACAAAGTAGTATACCTGTGTTCGTGTGGAGATCTCTGCCCCCACAGTGGAGATCTTGGCGAGGAAAGATAGGAGATGCAGACGTAAATAAGTAGGGGAGCCCTTGCCTAACGCACACAGCTCTTTACTCAGAGTCCCTTGACACTGCCGGTCCTGAGAGGAGGGGCCACGAGACTCAACGGGCGCAAGAGAGCCATAAAACGGCGCGAGGAGTCCCGCAGTGCGGGACGCACGCTGGGCGTGCCCGGGCTCGGCCCGGGCGAAGACCGGGCCAAGACGGGCCCGTCTTAGCCCGTCAGAACCCGGAGGAGGCTGGGCTGGGCCCTCCCTCTTGGCCTCCCTGCTTGGGTGAACTGAAAATTGGTTTGGGTGCTCGTGCCGATTTCGGAGGGTGGACATATGGCACCGCTAAATATTTACATAGACGCCTTCTACAACTGGGCAGAATACAGTTACATCCAAGCACGGACATAGCGGAGCTCCCCCACTTGTTGTTGAACGGCACCACAAGTGGGGGTGGGAGGGAACTGTAAGTTGTTAACTTAAGTATATATTCATTAGTTACTCGTGCCTGTTTATTTCTGGGACTTGTGAAGACCACTGTATAAGAGCAAATATTTTATTGCCTTGGGGACTTATATATAGACATTGGGCTATTTGTGGTGATTTTCTGAAGTTTATTTCCCCCACACGATGGGAAAAAGAAAGGCTACAACCAATGAACCACCGCCACTGCTAAAGGCCAAGGGGTCCAAGGGCTCATCTTGTTAAACATTATTGAATTATCTCACTGGGGCAATGGGGGCCATCGAAAAGCAGATCACCACAGTAGACGAAACATTGAACTCTGATAAACTGGGGGTCTCAGCCAGGGAACTCGATGCAATAGATATACAGGTTGGCCCTCTGGGCCCTCAAAGGGCACACAACCGCAGAACGGCTGTATTCATAATGTGTCTGAACATATTTCAGTTAGTGTTCTAGGAGCCTGACTTACAACCCCCGTCTAAACGCCCAAGAAATCCGGAGGCAACAAGAAAGTTAGAGATAGATGCCAAAGAAAATCAGATAACCCCTAGGGAGCCTAAGTCTCCACTTTTAAAGCCCCGTAAAAAACTGACTAAGCGCGCTAAAACATCGACCTCGCTCGAGATAGGACAAAAGCCAAGGTCCCACCCTAAAACGCAATTCGTTGTCCCCCCCAACGAACTTGGGAACTTAACCACATTAGTGGAAGAACTAGACACATTTCTAAGAGACACATTAACTAGAATAGCCGATAGGGTTACTATGATCGAAGGGAGACTGAACAATCGCCAGGGAAACGATAATATTGATAAATATGGTAGTCGACCCAAGAAACAAGAGGGCTTAGGTGAAACAACTAGGGCTGTAAGAATAGGTAACCCCAACAGACAGATGCTTTCTACATCAGCCAGTGATAGTAAAGGTTATGCAAGGCACTGGGTGTCACGCAAGGAAAACATTATGGACTCCAGCAGAAACTCCAAATATCCCCCTTCCTCCCAATCATTCCAATGCCAAACCAGACAATATGAGGAAAGGTATCAATATACGAGATGGAAGCTCTTCACAGCTAACCAATTATGATCCATTCAACCCTCTAGCTCGAATGAAAACCCCAGTCAATCCACACTGTTTGGACCTACCACCAGCTGCTACACCATATACAGTTATTCTTGCTAATGTCCCAAGACTGATGGCACAGGAAAATGAACCACGGGAATCTTTGAGAAAAAAGGCATTGCACTGGTTGGGAGCAAAAACAGGGTTAACCGAGCCACTCTTCATGGAATTTAAAATGGCGAGAAGAATTAGCTGGCTTGGAAGAGATGGTAAAACTCTACCGGGGGACTGTGTTGTCCTAACATTTAAAACTCCACAATTAGTAGAAAGTATTCTCTGGAAAGTAGGAAATAAGAGTATAACTACACAAGGCATCAATGTTTTACCTTTGGGCTATTTTTATCAGCCGCCTCCTGACACTGGTTTAAGAACAATTAGGAGAGATATATTCGAAAATAACTATTATACATACAATGTTGCAGTGAAAAATAGGTTCGATTCTCTACCCACATTAGAGGAGATAGATTGACTCGATACCCGAAATATAAGCGATACGCTCAGAGGGACTGATGATTCACACTCCCCATTAGATACACTTGGTTATAATCTGGAAGGTGTCCCAAACCCGGAAAAGGGCTTAACCAGCGATTACGGAGATAGATCATCTGGCAATACCCTCATAAGCTCTGGCATTCCATCGTCTACCTTGGGGAAAAGTCCTACTAGAGAGACGGGCATGATACAAGAACCATCATTCATAACCTTGGAACAAGCTGACAGGCTACTAGATGCTTATAAAGATAAGATGGACATTGCAGGCCTACGCTCAAAGTTGACAAACCCCGTATGGCTTGAGTTTGTAGAACAATTCAATTCAATATTCTTTGCTTCCAGGAAACTTGGGTGATAGATGTATCTCATATTAACGGTTATAAGACGTTTCATACACTCACAGTTTCTTCCACAAACGGGAGACCTAAGGGGGGCTTATGTACTTATATTTCAAATCAAGTGAATGTAAATAAGTTAACCCTGATGAGATCAGATAGCTATTATCAAATAGTGACCATGTATATCTATAAATATCATTGTCTGGCACTGATACATTTCTACAACAATGCTCTGCGGGATCAAATCATGGGTGTATTGAAAAAGCTGATCAGTGATTTGTACAAATTACAGTGTGGGAGTGTAAAAGAAGTGGTTGTTGTCTGGGGCGGAGATTTTAATATTGGCCTGTGCCCGCTAAATGGAGGAAAAAATTGTGGATTACTATCCGAGGATAATGACGCGTACCCCCACTTTCCTCACTCAATTTATGGGGACCTTTTAAATGAGATTGTATTCTCATTTGATTTAGGATTTGCTAATAATCTTTGTTCCCCTTCAGTTCCTTTCAGACAGACGTTCAATGGGAGAGGTATGAATTAGATTATTCATTATATAATGCTACCCAACAGACATGCGTCAAGACTTATAAATTATAGAATTCACAAGAACGCCATAAACAATCATTTCCCATTGAGCATAAATTTAACTCTCCCTCATAATATGCGAAACCCCCAGTGTAACTTAGTACACATGGTCAAGAATATATCTCTGGGCAAAATAAATGGCTATTCATTACGGTGGGCTAAGATAGATTCAACGGAGTTCATCAAGAAAATTGTGAAAAAGTGTTGTAACTCATTTTTAATTTGTTTGGACGCGACATGCCCCCACGCGAAAATTCTAGAATCTTACGCACAGCTTACATGTGAAATAAAAAATGCTTTGAGGGTCGTGAATAAAAAAGCACAAACAAGTAACCATGGATGGTTTGACTCAAAATGCACAGAAGCCTACACAAAACTAAAACATGTGCTGCATAAATCTGAAAGAAATATTAATGAAATAAAGATGTGTAGAAGGGAATACAACCAGGCCCTGCAAGCTCGCAAAAACGAATTAAAAGATAATACATGGACTATGCTACATGAAGCAACTCAGACTAGAGATAGCGCAGCATTTTGGCGAGCGGTAAACGCTCCATTTCTCACAGCCCAAGATACACCATCCATAGAGATCGCCATAGACGAATATCAAGGGGTGGGCTTTTTCTCTAAAGAGTATAAACAGGAACCGGATGGTAGTATTACGAACACTATCAACCAAGGAGAGAGCGAGGAAGTGTTGGGGTACGTCCCTATCCCCAGTTCAATAATTAACAAAACAATGTGGACGAACCCACTAGAAAGAACTAACAAATCTCACTGTTGTGATGAGCAATGTCAGGGGACCATTATGTTTTCTTAAAAGACCCCTCACACACCAACCTAGTTGGTGTCATGCTTCATCATTGGGGTCCCAACCGGGTGGCCGAGTGCCCCCTGGTTGTGCTGCAACGCCTGATTACAGCGGAGCAGGTGTGGTGTATTTGTGTGAAGTAGTGTAAATTAAAAATATCTCTGGGAATCCTTGCCTGATAAATGTATTAGTGGCGGCCCAGGATACAGTTAAAAACAAATGGCGCAACTGATGGAGGGATTTACTCCTGGTTGTCATATACTGGTCTACATGTTTCAGCCCAGAAAAAAACGTATGTGTGGGCTTTCGTCAGGACCGGGTGAATAGTGTGTGAGTGGCAAAAATCACGCCGTGTGAATGTGAGTGACCAGCACACGCGCTAAGGTGTGTGGTAGTGCTAGGTGGTGTCGGTATACTTACGGACACACAATTATAAAAAACCTGTAAGGAAATAAAAGAAAAGACAAGACACATAAAGGAAAAGGAAAAAATGCAATCTTTCACGTATTTCGATAGTGCCACTAATCAAGTCTCAGGTAAGTGGGCACAACAGTGAGGTAATACATAGTCATAGCCGGGTGAAATGAAATGAAATGAAATTTGTACTTGTAAAGCGCACCCATACCCCCAAAGGGGTGTCCAGGCGCTGTACGCATACCGCTGTGGAACCCTTCCTGGCTTTTCCCTGTGAAATGTCCACTCCTGGGCACCCCCAGGGTGAAGCCAGGCATCCCAGCGCTGTTGGGGCTGTTGTGGAGATTAAGCAAGCTATTGCGCCGAGTTGCAGAGTGGGACCCATGATTAGAATAGGCACCGAGGTGAGAATTATCAGGTCCGAGGAAATTGAGCCCAAGACCCGCCGAGGCGGGAATTGAACCCTGGTCCCGGGCCAGATCTCTGCATCAGGGTCTGCCGCTCTAACCATTGAGCCACACTTCTCCTGTGAGAATGCATGCTGTTTAAACATATGGTGCACGTATCTCTCACGGTGGGTGTATGGCTGTGACTGCAATGTGCCATGCGGCAAATCCAAACGGAGTGTGTCTATGGCACCATATAGTAATGGTATGACGTGTGGCATGCTAATGAGATCTATAATAGAACAGGGATTGCGTATGACCCTGTGTGTACCCTTGGTGCAGAGCGTCACAAGGAACTTGGATGTCCCATATGGTCGACCAAAGGGTGGCCACTCATAGCGAAAGTTAGTGCAGCCACTATGAGTGAAATTAAAATAGAAATAGATTGCGTGCAAATATACTGTAAAAATGCGTATAATTACACTAGACTATGGTGTTAGGCAGAAATTCGGGTCCCGGGAGGGGTCTCATCTGTAGTCACACTCTGAGAAGTTGGAGAAAGAGCAAGAGGCATCGTGAGCAATAAACAATGCATAGCGATTAGCTGTATCTCCAGGGGATAAGGGGTAGAGAGGGTCCCTGCGTCTAGACCTTACTTCGTCAAGATGAAAACCCGCAGTAACCTAATGCGGTCTCCCGTGGTCCTGGCTGCTGCTTTCACTCCGCGTGTGGGCTGTTTAAATCAGTAAGTCGCGATCTCTGACGCGCGGGCGTGCGCATCAGAATGCGTTTGATCCAAGAAGACTGGACACCTGTGTTTGCTAATTACGCATGCGTGGGTGCCATCTTGGGTGAGGGGAGTCCTGGATCTCCGAGTATCAGGACAAAGTTACAACGACATAGGTGTCATAATGGAAAGAGCAGCAGCGCTATGTGGGCTCTATGTGAAGTATGTGCAACATAGTAGAGTGCTCGATTATGAAATATCGGGGCTATGGCAGGGTAGCTGTCAGAAGCCAAACACACATGTGCACTAACCTGATGTATCTAGGCCCAGCAGGAGCGATGAAGATGACAGTCCGACCACTCCCAATGCCGTTCTCCACGGAGAACAGTAAATTGCTCCCCGAGAAGCACGTCAAGGGGAATGGGGGTTGGGACAAAATAATAAAGACCGCTTGCGCGGTAGCGGACCTCCCTCACCGGTTATTCTTCCTGGAGCTGGTGAATGCAGGGACTGGAAGACCCAGGGAGCATCTAAGACTGTGTAAGAGAAGAACAAGAGAGTATCAGCACGCTTGGCCTCCTCAACCGCCCAATCAACAAACATACAGGAAGTTAGATGTGGATTAGGTTACACTCATACTTGCATTACTCCAGCTAATGCAAATAAACCACTTACATAAAAGCTACGAGCCGGATGTTTTTTGTTAGACAAACGTGGATGAACAGGAACCGCTGTGAAACTTAAGTCCATAGAGATAAAGCCTCCCTATTGAAAGTTCCTTCCTGCTTTCCTAGAGCTGCGTCACATGCAGGTTATAAATGCGTTAGTGGTTTGTAATGTTTTCTCAAGGTTGCATTACCTGTGGTTTGCAAAGGGTTAATAGTTCGTAAGCAAGCTGCGTAACATGCGATTTCAACAATGTTAATAGTTCCTTAACACGTGCTGGCACGGAAGCGACTAAAGATTAACAGCCTTTAAATCATAATTTGAATATCACATTAAGATGCAATTAGTAACGTGCGCGCGAGGCCTCGGCTGCGCTGACTTAGCTGACTGGGGAATCCTCCCCGTTGTTCAGGACCACTTCCTTGGAGCCGGTACGGAACAGATGAAGATATGATGGACGTCCCTCGTCGGCAGAAGCGGAGATCTGATGGGCGTTCCTCGACGGCAGAAGTCCTGTCGTGGAAGTCTTCCGGCAGGAGCTGACTCTGGATGGCAGGAGCGGAAGCAGTTCTGTGATGACAGGCGAGATTGCCTAGCAAAGGGCGTGATCGGTGGGAGTGGTTATATACTCTCCACAGGCCAACGCCCAAAATGTAACAGTGACTCATGGCCTAAACAGTGACTCATAGCCTGATGGGCCTAAACAGTGACTCATAGCCTGATGGGAGATGAATGACTCATGGCCTGATGGCAGATGGGCCTAAACAGTGACTCATAGCCTGATGGGAGATGAATGACTCATGACCTGATGGGAGATGAAAGTGTGTAATCAGAAGTGCCAAGTCATTGTGGCAGAATATGTGGCAAAGAACAGTGCTGCTTTATTCCAATGCCTGACTACGGGGTTTGTTCTTTTCAATGTGTTAAATGGTTACTTAATCACATACAAGCATACTCTTGCCTTGAAGACACATACCAATTCAGATACTAAGAATAACAATAGTACACTCCTGATTTTATGCTGAACCTTCCAAATCCTCCCAGTCATGCTCAAGCAGGGATACCCTAAAGGACTTGGTATAATATCTCCTGCGCCTGCGCTGGGAGTGAACACCCCACTGGAACCCTGTGGGCAAAAGGGTGCTTTTCCATACATGAGTTCTTGGAGTCAAAAGTTGAGTACCCATGACAGTACCCCCCCGTAAGGACCGCCGTCTCGGCGGATGACCTGGTTTGGCAGGATAGCGGGCATGGAACCTACGCAGCAGTGTAGGGGATTGGAGATTACAAGCAGGTTTCCAGGATCGTTCCTCCGGACCAAATCCTTTCCAATCAATGAGGTAGTGGACCCGTCGACGTATGATTTTGGAGTCAAGGATTTGTTTGACTTCGTATTCTACCTCCCCCGCAATTTCCACTGGCGGTGGTGCTTGCGTTAAACGTATCTCTGGGGAACATTGGCGTAAAAGGGACACATGAAACACTGGATGGATCTGCATAGTGGGGGGCAGGTCTAATCGTACGGCTACAGGATTTATGATATGTGTGATAGCATATGGGCCAACGTATTTAGGTTGCAACTTACGATTGCCTTTTAATGCTAAGTGTCTTGTGGTCAACCAGACTTGGTCTCCCACTTGGTATGATGGTTCTGCTGAGCGTTTTTTGTCTGCATAATGTTTATTGGAATCTTGGGCTTTCCTCAACTGTTGTTTAGCTGTGTGGAGGACGTTACGAAGGTGCTCGTGGTGTTCCTGAATGGAAGGGTGTGGAGAGGTGGCTGGCCATTCGAAGGGCAGAATGTTGGGATGAAAACCGTTCATGCAAAAGAAGGGAGAGCAGCCTAACGAGGAGTGTTCAGCATTATTGTAGGCCATCCACAATAGCTTGTTCCAATAGTCTCCATGTTGTAATGCCAAGCATCGGAGGTACTGTTCCATAGTTTGGTTCAGTCTTTCTGTTTTTCCATCTGTTTGAGGGTGATAGCTGGTAGACAACCGGGCGTCGATTTGCATGGTTTTACAGAGGTGTGACCAGAAACGAGATGTAAATTGTGAACCACGGTCAGTGATTAAGACGGCTGGGATTCCGTGCAGTTTCAAAATGTGTTTTTGGAATACACTGGCTAGTTCCATAGCCGTGGGAAGCTTGGGGAGGGCGATGAAATTACCCATCTTGGTTAGGTGGTCAATAACCACCAGAATAACGGTATTTCCATCACTGGGAGGCATTTCTACAACGAAGTCCATAGAAACCGTATGCCATGGGGCCGGCGGTATGGGAATAGGGCGCAACAATCCGGCAGGTGGTCTGTGCGTGGCCTTACTCTGCGCACAAATGGCACATGTGTTGACATACTGTCGCGCATCGTGTGATATTGTGGACCACCAAAAGCATTGTTGAATTGCTGCTATGGTTTTATGTACCCCAGTATGCCCCCCAAGGGACGAATCATGTACCCAACTCAATATTTGGTCTTGTAACTTTTTGCTTGGGATAAACAGGGCCTTCTGGTGATATAGGAGCTCTTACTTTGAGTTCTCCGTATAGGGTCTTCTGATATCCATGAGTCAGCATCAACTGTACGTAATTGGTTCTGTAGGTTGATTAAAAAATCTTCTCCTTTGATGACGAGTAGGAGTTGTTCCTTGTTTATAGAGGATTCCGAGAGGATCAGTGGCAGTTCCTGTATAGTCTGTGTCATTTGTGATTGGTCTTTGAGAGAGACAGGAGCTCTGGATAGGGCGTCAGCCTTCCCGTTCTGTGGCCCTGGGCGATATTTTATGACAAAGTCATAGTCGGAAAAAAATAGGGACCATCGTAACTGGCGAGCGGTGAGGGCCCTGGCGGTTGTCAAGAATAGAAGATTTCGATGGTCAGAATAAATTTCTATCACATGACGAGCCCCCATCAGGTAGTGACGCCATTCTTCAAATGCGCGTTTGATGGCTAACAGTTCCTTGTCCGTGATTCCATAATTTAGCTCACAGGGAGTGAATTTTCGAGAATAAAATGCTACAGGGTGTAGTTGACCGGTGTCCGGGTGCCTCTGAGATAGCACGCCTCCCATGGCAAAATGTGAAGCATCGGCTTCTAGTATAAACGGGAGTGTAATGTCCGGATGTCTTAGAATGGGGGCTTGTGTGAAATGTTTCTTTAATGTCTGAAAGGCTTGTTCTGCCTCTGGAGACCATGTAAAGGCTATGCCTTTTCGCAAAAGACGAGTGATGGGGTGAATGATGTCAGAAAAGCCTTTAATAAAGCGCCGATAAAAATTGGCAAAGCCGAGGAAGCTTTGTAAGGTCTTGACGCTGGTCGGGGAGTTCCATAGTGTAATTGTCGCCACTTTCTTCTCATCTATTTGAATACCCTGGGGGCTGATGACATAGCCCAGAAATTCCACGACTGTTGAATGGAACAAGCACTTTTCCAGTTTAGCAAACAGGTGATGTTGTTGTAATCGTTCCAGTACCGCCTTCACATGTTTCACGTGTGCCTGAATGGTTTCGGGGTATATCAAGATGTCATCTATATATACTATACAGAAGACATCCAGATACCCCCGTAAGACATCGTCCATGAAGTACTGAAACGCTGCCGGGGCGTTGCAGAGGCCGAAAGGCATCACCTGATATTCGAACAGGCCGAACTTGGTCCGGAAGGCCGTCTTCCATTCATCACCTTGCCGAACGCGGACTAAGTGATAAGCCCCACGAAGGTCCAGTTTGGTGAATACTGTGGCCCCTCTTAGTTGGTCAAGAAGTACTGGTATCAATGGAAGCGGGTACCTGTTCTTTATGGGCACTCGATTGATTGCTCTAAAGTCAATGCAGGTACGAAGCTCACCCCCCTTCTTAGGTACAAAAAAAAGAGGCGATGAGACCGGAGATTGTGATGGTCGTATAAATCCGGAGGCGAGATGTTCGTCTAGGTACGTATGTAGGTGTTTTGTCTCTGGCTCCGTCAAGGCATAGATGCGACTACATGGAATGGCCGCTCCAGGAACCAGATCGATGTGACAGTCGTACTCTCAATGTGGTGGGAGATGGCTAGCTCGTTGCTCATCGAACACCTGTTGGAAGTCATGATACATATCTGGTAGGGTCACCACACCGCAAGCCTGCAGTGCGATGCTGCCAAAGGTGAGTAATTTTGCTGGATTCTCTATAGTAGGTAGTGTCAATACCTGATCCTTGGTACAGTGGTTTTGGCAAAACTAAGAAGTCATTGTTACGGACCGAGCGGCCCAATGGACCAGGGGATCGTGCAACGTGAGCCAAGGTATACCCAAGATCAATTTAAATTGGGGAGCATTGATGAGATCGAACTGTATATGCTCAAAATGTTGTCCGAATTGCATGATTAACGGGACCGTGTGATATCTTACTGGTCCGGAAGTGAGTGCCGTTCCGTCCACAGCCTTTACAGGTTCCTGCGTCTTTTTCCTTATACATGGAACGTGTAACCTTTGCGCATAATTGCGATCAATAAAATTGCCCGTTGCCCCAGAATCTAGTAGGGCCGACGCTTCTACCTGGTTACCTTCGGGGATCCACAAGGTCACCTGCATGTTTAGGTGTGCGACGGAGCTTTGCAGAGTGTTTGCTAAATACGAGCTCTTCGGTATTTCTTGTCCCGAACAAGAGACCTCAGCCTTCCTCAGGAACTTCAGTTTTCCGTTGTTACATCTTCCTCCTCGGTTTGTTGGACCACTGCTTGAGTCTTGTTAGGGAGTAGGATCTTAAACTCAGAGGTTTTGTTTCGGGCCTTACACTCTTTGACGAAGTGGCCGCTTTTGCCACAATACATGCATAGTTTGAGTTTTCTTCTTTTTTCCCTTTCTTCTGAGGACAGTGGCCCCCGTATACCATTCACCTGCATGGGTTCAGTTCCATTAACAGGTTTGGGTCCATCATCATGTGTGTTTCTAGGACGTACTACCAAGAATTTGGCTACTCCCCGATTGCGGTCTCCCTTCCTTTCTTGCAGCCGATGGTCTAGCTGGACCGTGAGGTCTATGAGATCGTCACAGGAGGTAGGAAGATTAACCACTTGGGCCAGGACGTCTTTGAGTTCGCTACGGAGACCTTGGTAGAACAAAGAAGCCCTTTTTTCCACTGGCCATTCTGTTTCCACCACCAAACGGTTGAAGGTGGTTAAATACGTTAACAATTCTTGTGAACCCTGTCTTAGGGTAATCAACTCTCGGTGTAGTGAAAGGAGATGTGTCTTTCGGTCGAACAGTTTCCTCATTTCTGTGCAGAACCCAGAGAAATCATACAATAACGGGTCATTACGTTCGATCAATGGGATTGACCAGCTAGCAGCGTTACCGCCCAAGTAAGAAAGTACAAACGCTGTTTTAGTTTGATCATCAGGAAAGGCGGTTGCCTTACAGAGGAAATGGAGTCTACATTGATGGAGAAAAACACTAAATTTCTTAGGGTCACCATAAAACCGTTCTGGGGCTGCTAGAGGAATCTGTGGAGCATGAATTACCTGGATAGGTTGTGTCTGTGTGTGTGTTACACCTGTTTGAACATGATTAGCTGGAGAAAAAAAAGTACTTTCCCCCGTGGCATTTCCCCCACTACTCATGGGTGAAGGAACTGAACTATGATTTGTGGTGGAAGTCTCTGACAGGGCGCCGGGTGGGGGCAAGGTCCAAGGTTTTAAGTGTATTTTTCCACCCTCAGCTTTTCCTTTCCTAGCCAGCCCAGCTACCTCTCTACGAACCGACCCTAACTCTTTACGCAACTCTTGACTTTCTGCCCGGGATGCTTGTACCTCTACCTGGAGACTGGTAATGGTTTCTAGTACCGTCGTGAGGATCCGATTAGTATCCATCGCTCGGGCTAGGTAAGTACGTGGGCTAGGTAATCTGTCAGAAGCCAAACACACATGTGCACTAACCTGATGAAACTAGGCCCAGCAGGAGCGATGAAGATGACAGTCCGACCACTCCCAATGCCGTTCTCCATGGAGAACAGTAAATTGCTCCCCGAGAAGCAGGTCAAAGGGAATGGGGGTTGGGACAAAATAATAAAGACAACTTGCGTGGTAGCGGACCTCCCTCACTGGTTATTCTTCCTGGAGCTGGTGAATGCAGGGATTGGAAGACCCAGGGAGCGTCTAAGACTGTGTAAGAGAAGAACAAGAGAGTATCAGCACGCTTAGCCTCCTCAACCGCCCAATCAACAAACATACAGGAAGTTAGATGTGGATTAGGTTACACTCATACTTGCATTACTCCAGCTAATGCGAATAAACCACTTACATAAAAGCTACGAGCCGGATGTTTTTTGTTAGACAAACGTGGATGAACAGGAACCGCTGTGAAACTTAAGTCCATAGAGATAAAGCCTCTCTATTGAAAGTTCCTTCCTGCTTTCCTAGAGCTGCGTCACATGCAGGTTATAAATGCGTTAGTGGTTTGTAATGTTTTCTCAAGGTTGCATTACCTGTGGTTTTCAAAGGGTTAATAGTTCGTAAGCAAGCTGCGTAACATGCGATTTCAACAATGTTAATAGTTCCTTAACACGTGCTGGCACGGAAGCGACTAAAGATTAACAGCCTTTAAATCATAATTTGAATATCACATTAAGATGCAATTAGTAACGTGCGAGCGAGGCCTCGGCTGCGCTGACTTAGCTGACTGGGGAATCCTCCCCGTTGTTCAGGACCACTTCCTTGGAGCCGGAACGGACCAGATGAAGATATGATGGACGTCCCTCGTCGGCAGAAGCGGAGATCTGATGGGCGTCCCTCGACGGCAGAAGTCCTGTCGTGGAAGTCTTCCGGCAGGAGCTGAATCCAGACGGCAGGAGCGGAAGCAGTTCTGTGATGACAGGCGAGATTGCCTAGCAAAGGGCGTGATCGGTGGGAGTGGTCATATACCCTCCACAGGCCAACGCCCAAAATGTAACAGTGACTCATGGCCTAAACAGTGACTCATAGCCTGATGGGCCTAAAGAGTGACTCATAGCCTGATGGGAGATGAATGACTCATGGCCTGATGGGAGATGAAGTGTGTAATCAGAAGTGCCAAGTCATTGTGGCAGAATATGTGGCAAAGAACAGTGCTGCTTTATTCCAATGCCTGACCATGGGGTTTGTTCTTTTCAATGTGTTAAATGGTTACTTAATCACATGCAAGCATACTCTTGCCTTGCAGACACATACCAATTCAGATACTAAGAATAACAGTAGTACACTCCTGATTTTATGCTGAACCTTCCAAATCCTCCCAGTCATGCTCAAGCGGGGATACCCTAAAGGACTTGGTATAATATCTCCTGCACCTGCGCTGGGAGTGAACACCCCACTGGAACCCTGTGGGAAGAAGGGTGCTTTTCCGTACATGAGTTCTTGGAGTCAGAAGTTGAGTACCCATGACAGTAGCAAAGGGGGATGATGCCGTGTAGGAAAAAATGGTATTGCTGGTCATAGTTAAATGAGCTCTTAAAGGCTAATATAACAAGAGAGGAGCTATTGAAAGAGCGGGGGTCATAATGTACTTCATATTTGACCGGAAAATAGGAGGGAAAAGAATGGTTTCAGCGTAATGGCAAGTGGTATGCACATAGTGAGGCTCAAGATGGTAATGATTAACCACAGTACTGGAAAATGTATAGGAATATGTCAGCAGTTGTGCTACAGGTGGCCTCATGTTGGTTGTCAGTGACAGTTATGCCGTTCGGAGTATAAGGATATGTCCGCATTTATGTAGCAAACATGCCTCATGATGGTTTTCTGAGGCAGTTCCACGGAATATTGTCATTTAAGCCAGTCAGATGGCTGGACAGGCGGTACATCCATCTTTGCTCTTTCTCCAAGAGGCGGCCCTGTATATTGGGCATTTTTGGGTCTAGTGTTTCTATCACAACCCATCGCATGTCGTTAGTGGTGTGGCCTGCCTCTAGGAAATGGTTGGTCATCCGTGTGGTGTTCTTCTTACATCTGATGGTGCTGCGATGCTCGCAGATGCAGGTCTTTATTTTGCGGCTGGTCATGCCGATGTATGTGAGGTTGCAGGGGCAGACAATGCGGTAGATGGCATGTGCGATGTTACAGTTTGTATGTTGTCTGATATGCCATGTCTTGCCGGGTTCCAATTGTAGACTTTTTGTAGTTTCTGTGATGTGGCAGACGCTGCAGTTTCCACACGGGAAGTGACCAACAATGTTCGGTAGACCCCAAGCATTAAGAACAGTGTTAGTTGGTTTCAAGGGTAGAGCAGGACGTGTGGAGACCAGTGTATCTTTAATGGATCTGGCCCTCCTGTATGAAAGTAGAGGTTGTTCCCACTTCAGTTTGCCAGTGTGCAGTATCTTCCAGTGTTTCTTGATGATGTGGGAGACTTTGTTGGAGACAGCATTAAAGGTTACAACGCACGTAAGGGGGATAGGTGTGGGTGTACGTTGTGTCGTTTCCAGCAGTCCTTCCCGGTTTTGGTTGCGTTCGCGTTTCCTTGCTTTTTCTGTTATGCTTTTGGGATAGCCTCGGTGATGTAGTTTTGTACTCAGAGCATTGGCCTGGTCCTTGAAGTCATGTACGCCACTGCAATTTCTGCGCAGCCGGAGGAATTGCCCGTAGGGGAGGTTTTCACGTAGGGTTTTGGGGTGGAAGCTGGTGTAATGTAATAAGGAGTTACGGGCTGTTGGCTTGAAGTGTGTTTTGCTTTTAAGTCTGCCCTCTATTGCTTGTATCTCCAGGTCCAGGAAAATCATGTAGTGCCTGTGGATGTTGTGTGTAAATTTGAGATTAGGGTCACATGTGTTTATCCAATGGCAAAAAGTTATGAGGGACTGATTGTCCCCTTCCCAGATCAGAAGGATATCGTCGATATAGCGTTTGTAAAATTTGATCTGGGGAACTCGTGGCATATTGTGATTAAGCAGGTGGTTCATCTCAAAATTGTAAACATAAAGACCTGCCACACTTGGGGCAAAAACGCTTCCCATGGAAGTTCCATACTTTTGTAGATAGAGTTCTCCCTCAAACTCAAAATAGTTATCTTTGAGTGCCAGCGTCGCACATTCCAGTATGAATCTTTTGGGGGTATGGTAATTCAAGGTGGTGTTGCCCAATGCCAATTTTAGTACAGTTAGTGTGTCATCTTGTGGCAGGCTCGTATATAGGCTTTCGAAGTCAAGACTAACTAGAAATGACGTCTCAGGATTGTAAGCCAGGGTGTTGATCAGCCCCAGGAGGTCTTTCGTATCCTTCAAGTAGGTGCTGGTGGACTGCACTATGGGTTGTAAAAAGAAGTCACAGTAACGTGAGAGGGGTTCAAGTAGTGACTCTATGCCCGAGACAATGGGGCGTCCAGGTGGTGGTGTCTTGTTCTTATGGATTTTTGGGACCATTACTATATGGTGCCATAGACACACTCCGTTTGGATTTGCCGCATGCCATATTGCAGTCACAGCCATACACCCACCGTGAGAGATACGTGCACCATATGTTTAAACAGCATGCATTCTCACCTGGCTATGACTATGTATTACCTCACTGTTGTGCCCACTTACCTGAGACTTGATTAGTGGCACTATCAAAATACGTGAAAGATTGCATTTTATGTTGCATTTTTTCCTTTTCCTTTATGTGTCTTGTCTTGTCTTTTATTTCCTTACAGGTTTTTTATAATTGTGTGTCCATGAGTATACCGACACCACCTAGCACTACCACACACCTTAGCGCATGTGCTGGTCACTCACATTCACGTGGCGTGATTTTTGCCACTCACACACTATTCACCCGGTCCTGATGAAAGCCCACACTTACGTTTTTTTCTGGGCTGAAACATGTAGACCAGTATATGACAACCAGGAGTTGAGGGGTCTTTTAAGAAAACCTAATGGTCCCCTGACATTGCTCATCAGAACAGTGAGATTTGTTAGTTCTTTCTAGTGGGTTCGTCCACATTGTTTTGCTAAGTATTACGAACACCCCACATATACAACAGCGACTAATTGCCCTAGCTAAATATCCCATAGATCTCTGCTTTATTCTAGATGAGGTCACCTGTGCAATAACTGCGAGCAAGGGAGGTAAGGCACCTGGCCCAGACGTCATCCCAGTAGATCATTTTAAATCAAATTTGCCTTTATGGGGCCCCCTTTTAACGCAGGTAGTAGCAGCCAGCTGTTCTACTGGTTTCATTGAGACATGGTCAGAATCCATACTGGTACCCATATTTAAAAAGGGTGACCGACAGAATCCAACGTGTTACCGCCCAATATCCTTGCTGGATTCTTTGGTGAAGATAGCGGGCAGATTGTGCTTAACCGGCTCCAAGACTGGGCAGAAGATAAGAATGTCCTTTCAGATGTGCGATTCGGGGGGGCGCACGGCAAGATGGCTGCGCCTTAGTGCAACTCCGCCCGGCTGATCATCAATCCACCCAATATCTGCTTGAAATCACGGCATCTTAGCGTCAAAACCTACTGATCTGCACAGCGCAACATCCCTGTGTGCAGTGGTGTCCTTGCGGATCGACAGCGCCTCAGCAATCGGCTGAAAACGGCTGTGACAGGTCCCGACGACGAGAGCGCAAAATGGCGGCCATTGGGGTGCCGTAGTGATCTGGGCCATAACGCCGCCCTGCTGCGATACGGGGGCGGACTGTGTTTGCGGAGCCCCGGCTGGTGAACGTACTGCCCGCTGCTGATGGCCCTGGCATCGAAATTGCGAAGTGTGCGGCGAAGCTGGGCAGCGTACCTTTTGGGCGCCCGGCCCGTTACAAGAAGCTGCGGGGATTCTGCGGAGCGGAGGCGGAGTGTGGACGCTCGATACCATCAGCGGTGCCGGACGAGGACCATCACTTCCCGCGTGGCGTCTGGTGCTGGTTGCGGTAAGTGGGAGCGTGGCGGGTGTGGGCCTGGGTGCCAGGGTGTGCCCTGCGAGCCGCGGCCGGCTACAGTGTGCGCACGTTGCTGCGGCCTGCTTGCGACTTCTGCCTGCCTAGATGGGACCCGGTGCGCTGCTATAACCGCTGCTAATTCCCCCGCATTAACTTCCTGACTCACATTTGCTGGATCGTGACTGCTGAAGTGCGGTTCTTCACGCGTGCTTCCACCTCTCGCCGGCACTACCACGGGAAGTGGCCCGCTTAGTTGAGGTGCTCCGGTGGGTGCCTGTGCCTGGAGGCCTGGCCACTCTGGGGCCCCCTACATTATCTCTGCCTGTCTCAGAAGTTCAAGCGGCAATGCAAATTTGTGAAACATTTCAAGCGCAGTAGCGGGGTAAATTAGGACACTGCCGGCCTGCTCTCTGGGTCATAGTCGATTTCTTGGGCCAAGTTGTGAGGGCTTCGGCACATACCTCATGCCTACGCCTGCCTGTTCCGTGGGCTTCTAAACCAGACTCGTACCCCTTAACGGGCCGCGCAGCAGTGCACACAAGACATCTGGGACATTACCTATTCTCTGGGCCTTATTGTGGACTCTCCTGGGGTTGCTGGTCCCCTTTGCATTGCGTACAATTCTCGACAGCGGCGGCCCTTGCATGATGTTTGTCAACAGGCGCCCTACTTCTGACCAGTCCGGTCACCCCCTAAGCGCACCTCGGGAGTGACGCTGGCGTTGCTGAGGTTGCGCGCATGAAGCTTCTCTTGCTCTGTGGACACAGCTCGACTTTGGCTTTTGGCCCCACTGGAACACTGGTGTCTGATTATTACCACTGCTTGGTAGTGGTGGTGTCTCTAGCGCTCCTGCCATGTTCAGCCCCACTGTACTGGCTGTCACCTCTATTTGCATTGCCTAATATCTAACATGGGGAAAACGGATAAAACCCAGCCTCGCCTCACGTTTGAGGCGCGAAAATCTGGCAAGGCGCAAAAGGCGGCCTCCGATTCCGAGGCAGACGTCCAGGGGGATGGCCCGTCCACGATAGAACTGACGCTGCTGGCCATGCAGAAAAGCCCCCAATCCATAGAGGGCAATATGTCTGCCATAAACCATAGACTTGACCATATGTCTTCCCATCTTGAGAAACAGAACACGAGAATGGGGGAGGTCGAGCAACGGGTCTCTACCAGCGAGGAGGGTCTAACTGAGGTAGCTGATAAGGCACTCAACATGGAGAAAGTGTTGGCGCTTATCCAAGCAAAGAACGAGGACTTAGAGGCCCGGTCTTGTCGTAACAACATTCGAATCACTGGCTTGCCAGAGTCCACAAACACTGGGAAGATGGAAACCTTCATTGAGGATCTCCTTAAAGACATTTTCGGACCTGAGAGCTTCTCCACCATGTTCATAGTAGAGCGGGCCCATCATTCCCTGGTGGCGAGACCGGTGCCGGGCGCTCCACCTCGCCCTATAATTGCTCGGTTATTAAATTATAGGGACCGCGATGCCATTTTGAGACTGGCCAGAGAAAAGGGTGACATCAACCACCAAGGGAACTCATTATCCTTTTTCCCAGACTTTACTGTCGCAGTCCAGGCGGTACGGCAAGAGTTTGGCCTTGTAAAGAAATGTCTCCACTCCGAGGGCATTCCCTATGCCATGCTGTATCCCGCCCGCCTCTGCGTGGGCCAGGAGGGGGCCTTTAAAATCTTCACCACTCTTAAGGCGGCGATGGAGCATGCGAAATAACTGAAGCGACGGCGACGTGAGGCCCCGGCTGATCTTGACAAGGCGGAACAATGACTGATTGTGCGATGACGAGCTATATCTCTGATTGATGCTTTACATGTGTGATATGTTCTGATCTCATTGTCTTGGGGTGTTACTGTTCACCGCAGCAGAAATGTTGCAGTAGCGCTGGTTAACTTCCGATGGTTGTCTTTGATGCAGTCTATATTTTGCTATGTCTTTTGTCTTTTAGCACAGGTACCCAGACCTGATCAGCCACCTCCTACTCAGTGGGAGGCAAGTAGCTCTCTGGCGGTCCCCACATGGGAGTACCCCACATGTTACGAACTGTTAGATTTGACTGTTGGAGGCTGTTTTATCAGGGAAGGGATGGCTTTGGCAAGTTGGGATCGCTGAAGTGGGTGGGGGGCTGGAGGGAGGTTGTGGGGGGGAACTGGTTGGCACTTCGTTATTGCACTAATTATGAACCCGGGCGACACACTACTATAACTATTCATCACACTGTTATGTATATCCTTTCCGCTGCATGGCACTGGTGGTAATATAAAGTTCCTTACATGGAACGTGCGCGGCTTAAACAGCCCCAAGAAGCTCCGATCGGTATTGGCTTATTTAGACAGGCTTGATAGCCAAGTAGCATTCCTACAAGAGACACATCTTACACTGCTTTCTGAGAGGAATGTGGGCATGCGCTGGGCAGGGACCAGGATTGCTTCCTCCTACTCCTCCTATTCCTGTGGAGTGCTAATCTTAGTCAAGAAGGGAGTCCCCTTCACTGTCCTCAGTTCGGAGACAGACGATCAGGGCAGACTAGCTCTTGTGCATGGCAAGCTTGGTGGTGTGGGTGTGCTACTGGTTAATGTGTATGGCCCGAATGTGGATGACCACTCCTTCTTTGCTGATGTATGGCGTCGCATTTCCAGGTTTCCCCATGTTGAGATCCTGTGGAGGGCAACTTCAATACCTGCCTAGATGTAACTATAGATAGATTTGGAAGCGGGGCCCCACGACACAGGTTAGCGACGGATGCTCTGGTGGGTTTGTTAGAGGCCGGGAGCATACACGACATTTGGCGAATGCGACACCCTGAGGCAAGAGAAAGCACCTTTATATCTACTGTGCATGGCACATGGTCCCGCCTGGACTATTGGCTTGTCTCTGAGGTTGCCTGCACATGGGTGGTCAATGTCAGGCATTTGGCGAAGACGCTGTCTGATCACTCCCCAGTATTGCTTGAAATGCATGTTCCTTAATGTGACAGGCCCCCGTTCACCTGGCGACTGCAACAGGCTTCATTGACTAATCAGGTTTTCAAGTGTACTGTGGGGGAGGCGATTTGCAATTTTTTTAAGGAAAATGAGGGCACGGTCGATAGTGCGGGTGTGTTGTGGGAAGCATTTAAGGTCACGGTAAGGGGTGTGTGCATAGGTGCGCAAGCGGGGGTTTTAAAGGACTTACGCTGCCGAATTAGTAAGCTTGCAGCGGAAATATCCACTTTGGAACATGACTACGAGCGGAATCCTGCCCCAGAACAGCTGGCTGCGATACGTGATCTGGTTTCAGAGCACAATGAAACTATAGACCAGGAGATGGCACACAGATCGCGCCGCAGCACGGCACGTTATTATGGGGAGGGAGGAAGACCCAGCCGTTCCTTTGCACAGAAATTGGCGGCTCCTCGGAGCCAAGAATACATCACTGAACTGCTAGAGGAGGAGGGCGAGGCACATTTCACCACACCAGAGATTAGTAAAGTAGTGCTTGCCTTCTACTCTGCTCTCTAAGGGAAGCGGACGCATGCCCAGGCAGCAGATGTCAATTCTTACCTGGAAGATATTGCGCTGGGCTGGTTGTCGGTGGGCCAGCGAGAATATCTCACGCAGCCATTTGACGTCGAAGACGTCAAGCTCGCCATAACGTCTCTCCCGACAGGTAAGGCTGCGGGCCTTGATGGGCTCCCGAGCGAGTTTTACAAGGCCTATGTCGAGGACCTAGCCCCCATGTTATTAGATGTCTTTGCGGAGGCGTATGAGACTGGCACCCTCCCACCCACACTTAGGGAGGCACTCATTGTAATGCTCTTGAAACCGGGTAAAGAAGCCAATGCGTGTGACTCCTACAGGCCTCTTTCTATGATCAATATCGATGCCAAAATTCTGGGGAAAATGATTGCCAGTAGACTCCAGCCCCTGGTTCCCAACCTAGTGCTCCCGGACCAGTCGGGGTTTGTGCCCGCCAGATCGACTATGCACAACCTACGCACTGTTTTTGCCACACTACATTATTTTGAGTCGGACTTTCAAGCAGTAGCGGTGCTACTAGATGCCGCAAAGGCATTTGACTCTCTGCAATGGGAGTACATGTTCACGGTCCTGCTGCGCATGGGTCTGCCACCCTTCTTCCTCAAATGGGTCCATCTGCTATACTCTGCACCAATGGCGCGTATACAGATGAACGGCTGGGTGTCTGAAGCTTTTTCAATACACAGAGGCACGCGGCAGGGCTGCCCCCTGTCGCCCATACTTTTTGTGCTCGCACTAGAGCCTTTGGCATGTAAATTGCGCCAGCGGCATGCTCAGGCGGCGTTGCAATTCCGTCGACGTCCGTTGGTGGTTTCGCTGTATGCGGACGATATGCTCCTGTACGTCCGTGAGCCAGCTATTTATTTATTGGAACTGCTCCATGAGTACGTGAAGTTTGAAAGGTATTCAAGCCTGGGTATCAATTGGGCAAAATCGACAGTGTTTCCGCTGACGGCCGGTACCCGTGAGGTGGAATTGGACTTTCCGCTTGCGTGGTCCACCGACCCGGTTCGGTACCTAGGTGTGTGGCTGCACAGAGACCCTGATGTGGTGATTTCCACGAATTATGGCCGTATCATCGCTAAAATTACTAACCAGGCGATGAGGTGGGCTAAACTGCCGCTTTGTTTAGCAGATCGAATAGCAATAGTCAAAATAACGATTCTCCCAAAGCTTCTCTATTTGTTCATCAACATCCCGATCCGTCTGAATATTGCACTGTTTAATACACTGCAATCAGCTTTACTCGCCTTTGTATGGGGAGGTAGGAAACCCCGTTGTAGCTGGGAGGTGCTGGTGCAGCCGTTTGAGCGTGGAGGCTTTGAAGCCCCTGATATGCGGCTCTACTATCTGTGCGCCCAGGCGCAGTTTGCGCATTTCTGGTATCATCCGCAACGGTTCCAGCCGCACGTTGCAGTTGAGGCAGATTCGGTGCTGCCTATGCCGCTGGTGGCGGCTGCATTGCTGGGTGGGCATGGTGGACCACAGAGTGAAATCAATCTGGTTCACTGCACTGCGTGGGCATGGAGGGCCCTGGCAAGAAGGGCACAATTAGACAACCTCTACGCCCCGACGCTACCACTTGCTGCACATCCGGGTATTTCTGCTACGCAAGAACAGGCTGCGTTGCACACACTGGAAAACGCGGGGATTGCACAGCTGGGTGACCTCTATCAGCAGGGCCAGTTTCGACCACTCTCAGATATACAGGAGGGGTGGGGTCAGAACCTGATGCTGGGATTCACATATATGCGTGTGCGGCAAGCTGTCCATGCGATATACCCTGACTACCCAGCTGAGCCGAGAACGCTACTGGCACTGCAGGCGGTGTTAGCAAGCGGCTCACGCAGGGGACTGATAACAAAATTGTATAATGCTTCTCTGAGGGAGCGGGATCCACTTGACAACCCCTCCTATAATAAATGGAACACGGCACTAGGGGCCGCTCTGTCCATGGATGCTTGGAAATTTTTCTGTACACTAACGGGTCGCCTGACGGCGAACTGTAACCTACGCATCATACATTTCAAATACTTGCATCAGTTATATTACACGCCTGTTCAATTGCGTAGATTCGGGCTGCGGGAAAGCGCTTATTGTGTGCGGTGTGGACAGGAGGATGCGGACTTTCTGCATCTTGCATGGGGCTGTGCTGGCATACAGGCCTTCTGGGTTAGAGTCACAAGTGTGCTCACGGAGGTGGTGCTGGAAACTGTGGTGTGTGCGCCTGATGTCTGTCTACTTGGATGAGTTAAAAAACCTCAAGCCATGCAATCGAAGACTGGTAGCTATTTCCACTTTGTTTGCCAAGCGGGCATTTGCGCAACGCTGGGGGCTAGAACTCTCCCGACGGTGAAAAGGTGGGTCCGTGACCTGCTATATTGCAGGGACCAGTTTGGGATTTATGCAGAGGAATTGCCTGAAGCCTCGCGGCCTAAGGATTTTTGGGCCCCATTAACAGAGTACCTGAAGGGCAATCCTGATTTGCAGTAGAGAGTTGTAATGCTGTAATAATTGTTACAGGTGGTGGGACTGTGTTCACTATTGAGAACTGTTTAATGTCTCCAATTGTTTGTAACAACAGGTTCAACGAAATTATTCAGTGCCGGGTTCTGGGGTGGGGGAGGTGGGGGGTCTGTTTGTGGTTTGGGGTTTTGTTTCTACTAATGTAAAATGCTTGTATTGCCTCTTTAGCGCTGGCTGGGTCCCGTCCTGGGTCTTGTTATCACTTGCTGCAAGCTGAACAATAAAAAGATTTAAAAAAAAAAAAGATGTACAATTCGGGTTGCGCCAGGGATTAGGTACAGTGGAACAAGGTTTAAATCTTAATATTTTGTTAGGGAAGTATACGCTGTCTAAACAAGATAGATTATATCTTGCATTTATAGATTCCCGGCAGCTTTTGACTGTGTGATTCACAGCAAATTATGGGAGATTCTAGCTGACATGGGGGTGGAGGCGTCACTGATTCAGTTTTTGAGGCAACTGTATTGTAACGCGATAGCAAGGGTTCGTTACGGATTCAAGGGAGAATGCACTGCACCATTCGACGTGAAGAGGGGGGTTGGACAGGGCTGCGTCCTGGCACCGTTTCTTTTTACACTCTATACCAGTGGTCTGGAACAAGCAATGGTGGAGAAGTGCCAGGAATTGCCACAAATAAATAATCACCCCATACCCGCCCTTCTGTACGCGGATGATGCATTGCTGATGGCTCGAACACAATTGGGTCTCCAAAGGGCACTCACAAATTATGCTGAGTATATGGATAAGTTGGATCTGAGAGTTAATATCACAAAAACGTTTATAATGAAGTGTGGGAATGGCAGTTCTAAATGCAGGGATATGTTTATTGGTAACAAAAAGAAATGCAGGGATATGTTTATTGGTAACAAAAAGGTGGAATCCACCAAGACATTTCCCTACCTAGGTATTTTATTCGACCAAAAGGGGACATAGTATCAGGCGGTTAAAAATAGGAGCCTATTCTTCATGAAAGCTATGGCAGCCTTAGCCAACTTCGCAAAGAAGTTGGGCGGAAGGCCACCTGTTGAGCTCCTGCAAATTTATCAGGCGAAATGCGTCAGCATGGCCACTTATGGCGCAGGTGTATTGGGCTATTGTGATACTAAATCCATACAACTGGTTGAGAATTCTTTTTTAAAATACCTTTTGGCTGTCCCAGACAGTACTTCCACCTACACATGCCACTCCGAACTAGGGTTACCATATATCTCGGACCTAATAAAAGCCCAACCTGTCCTTTTCTGGCACAGGATTTGGACTTCCCCAAAAACTACTTTTAATCGTGATATCTTAAAAGATAGCCTTAAGTTGGACCGGACTCTCGAGATCCCATGGCTAAAATATATTAAAAAAAATTATGAAGGATCTTGGCCATTCTGAATATTACAATAATCCTTGATCTTTAAATTCCGTCTCCAGAAAGCACTTCAAAAGCTATTGCATGACGCACCTGGAGGCAAACAGATTTGCTGTTGAGGCAACTAAACCTTCGGTACAACCGAATCAATTGATATTAACCACCTACGGTATTCAGCTGTATTTAAAACTTACATGAAGTGGTTATGATAGATTTGCATTAACCCGTTTTGATAAGTTTTCCAGAAACAAACGATTGGTCCACAATATTAAGTAGTTGCCCATGTGATAAACAGTCTCAGCAATCGACAATACATGTGGGGGCATATTCTCAAGGACTTATCGCCGAGTTAGTGGCACTTTATCGCAGCCAAAGTGGCGATAGATTTATCGCCCTATTCACAAGCTCGTGCTAACAGCCGATATCGCCAGTTTTCCTGCGATAGCAGCCGCAAAAAACATTGCCACGGATGACACCGGCAACTAACGCTAATGAGATGCAGAGTAGGCGTTCCTGTGCAAAAAGCAGCGAAAACACCACTTCGCAATATTCTCTACGACCAGCCAGAGCGGCGATAAGATCCCAAAACAGGCGATAAGGCGCGTTAGCAGCAGGGATTTAACACCTGCTCCTACCTGGTGTTAAGTCGGACGACAACCTGCACCACAAAAGGGAGCCCAGACCAGAGCCACACCTGAAGAACAACAGATGCCATGGAGCTACTGATCATGTAGCTTGGAGCCCCAAGAGGGCCACAACACCCACTGCCACCACACCCAGGCCCGCCACCCCCCTGGACCCCACCCCCGGACTACCACAGAGGCAGCGCAGACAAAGACAGCGGACCTTCAGAAAACGCACCAGCCTCACAGACTTAACACCAGAGGATGTCATTGCCCACTACAGGCTCAAAAGGACAACCATCCTCCACATCCTGACCATCATTGCCCACAGACTGACGGTACCAACACAGCGGACAAACAACATCCCTCCGCAGACAAAGCTGCTGGCTGTGCTGCACCTGTTGGCCTCTGTTACCTTCCAACCAACAACTGCCAGAGTCGGAGGAGTCTCACAGCCAGCCCTATCCAAGTTCCTCACACCTGTCTTGGATGCCATCATCAGCTTGGTACCCCAGCACCTTCACTTCCCACACACTGCGCAGGAACAGCTGGAGACCAAGCAAGGCTTCTACGCCATAGCTGGCTTCCCGCACGTGTTGGGGGCAATCGACTGCACACATGTACTCCTCGTGCCCCCTGCCGCCACTGCACACAATTACTGCAACAGGAAGCACACGCATTCCATCAATGTGCAGGCAATAGTGGACCACCTGGGACTCTTCACCAATGTCGTCGCCAACTACCCAGGCAGTGTGCATGATTCCTTCATCTTCCGACAGTCCATCATCAACCAGCGCTTTCAGGATGGCACCTATGGGAATGCATTGCTCGTTGGTAAGTACCAAATGAACACACCACACACCTCAACTCCACAGTCATGCAACTCACGACTCTGGGAATGCACACGTTACAAACTCACATACAACATGCCAAACAACATGCCCACCTACCAGACACGACAGCACAACTTACTGTGGTAACCTGGGCTAGTCATGTACACAAGCCATCAACGGCATGGCACCTCAGCCACACAATAGCATAATGTGGGGAGAGGTGGGAACCAGGCATGTGCGAAGGAGGCAAGTGACCCATGAATGAGAATGTACACAATGCCAAGTGTGGGGTGGATGTGCTGCAGTATGCAGACCACAGAGATGTCCATGTCGACATATACTGCTAGTGTTTGGAGTGTAGTGGACAGTGGACGCAACCATGTCACCCCAGGCAGTGGGAAAGATTGCGGAAATGTAGCTTGTTACGTCCCCCCTTGTAAGCGTGAGCAGAGTGGGCTGGCCCGGCGTACGCCAGGCCAGCGTAGGGGTGTGAATTAAAAGCCCGTTGCTCTGGGCGCGGTTCTCTTCCGGAATGGCCAACGTGCCTGCCAGGGCGGCGCCTCTCAGCCCGCCACGAGGCTGACGCCGTGAGCGGCGGTGCCTGCAATACTGTGCACCTGCTGCACCCCAGGCCGCTGGTCCCCAGACCCGTCTTGGCCACCCCTGCACAACCAGGCCTCACTGCTCACCTGCCGACACCAGCGTGTGACAAAGAGGGCCCACCACGTGCCGGTGCAAGCTCCAAGCCCAAGGCCCGCGACCTTGGCAGCCTCCTCAGACCATCATGGCCTCCGCGACACAGGCCCCCAGCACTCCTTTCTCGTTGACGTACTCCACCGCTGCCTCTGGCCTACACTGCGGTCCAGTAGGTCACACATTTGGAACTGAGTCTTGATTTTTCAAAGGCCGAGTTCATATCATTGCACGCAAGGAGAGGAGTAAGAGGAAGACGCGCTTCAGTCCGGAGGAAAAAAGGATCATCGTTATGGAGGTGATCGAACACTACCAACAACTGTTCTGGTGCCACTAACTCTGTGCATCGCAAGCCAACGACACGTGGCTGTGGGCCCCTGCTGACCTCTGCCTCCGGCCTACACTGCGGTCAAGTAGGTCATACATTTGGAACGGAGTCTTGATTTATTTATGGCAGAGTTTATTCCATTGTATAGGCCTCATCGCAGCCTGAATCCCCTTTCAGCTCTGGTGCCACTAACTCTATGCCCCGAAATTAATGGACACTCTCTGGTTGAACTTTAGTGGCGTCTGAGTCTATGGCCTGGGGGTTGTCTTCATCATCATGTAGCTGATACTGACTTGGTGTTAAAAATGAGTCTGTAGCATTCATCTCCTCCATATTGCCTGTTTCTGCTTGGTTCGGCCTTCTGCATCATGCCCTGGAAGAACACCTTCCACTGTCCCCGAAACACTCCGCGACATCCACCTTCGATATCGACGAGGACCCGCTCAGCTCTCGTGGCCCTACCTCAGTGCACCGCAAGTCACCGTCCCGTGGCGGTGTGCCGGTGCCGGCCGCAGTGCATCCGGGGCCACTAACTCTGTGCAGCTCAAGTCGTGGACCCTTGCTGTTTGAACTTTGAACTTCTGATTGTCTGATCACTGTTGTAGTTGTTGCCAGCACCAACCACTCCCTGAGGGCTGGCTTACACTCACCCCACACCCATCCAGCACAGGCGTCACTGGACATGTGACCCTGGCAATAAAAGGGGCCAGGCGCACGTGCCCGTAGCCAGTTCCACAAACTATCTAAGTGTGTCCGTGTGGTCATTGTGTATGCATGAGGGCCCCGGGCCCTACCACATTACATTGTGCTGTGTACAGCGGACGCAACCATGTCACCTCAGGCAGTGTGGAAGACCTGGGACATGGAGCTGAGTCGTACCCCCCTGTAAGCGTAAGCGGAGTGGGCTGGCGTACGACAGTCCAGCGTAGGGGTGTGGATGATCAGCCCGGGGCTCTGGGCGTTGCTATGTGTTGGCCTTGCCAAGGAAGTAACTAATGCGTGTGTCTCTGTTGTAGTGTCGGCGCCACCCGTCCCGCAATGGACAATGTTGCAATGTGGCATAACCCTGGAGTGCGGGCTTGGCCGAAGGGATAAATGAAGGAGCGCAAGCCCGCTCGGGGTCCGGGATCATACATGCCAACTGTTGTGTGTGTCGCTATTACCGCAGCATAGGCCATAGGACTACCCTCAACCGCATCGCGAGTTCAGCCAGCCATAAACTCTACATCTGTGTCCGCCCTATCATTACCGTAGGACTACACACACGTGGCCGCCCACCTTCAGCGCACAACATCACAGTGTCGTTGTCAGGCTTGTGAACATGTGCAGACAGGCATGACAATGGTGTGCCGTAGGAGTGCAAGTGATGCAACCGCGCTGCGCACACTAGTGAATAGGCTCGGGGGAAGGGAGGAGCAGCAGTGAGGCTACATAATACACATTGATGCCGCTCATTTGCTACAAGCAGTACCTGTCAAACAGGAATCACTAAGTCACACATATCACACACCAATGAACTAGTGAGCCTGCCAACACATCATGCAGAACCAACTTTTGACTCATGTCTCTCTGCACTGTCACAGGTGATCAAGGATATGCACTCTGCCCTTGGATGATGACACCCCTCCGAGCCCCGAACACACAGGCCCAGAGGCAGTACAATGCGGCCCACAAACGCACCAGGGGCATCGTGGAACGCACATTTGGCTTGTTGAAGTCACGTTTCAGGTGCCTGGACATCACAGGTGGAAGGCTCCTGTACAGCCCAGGCATCGTGTGCAAGATGATCGTTGCATGTTGTGTGTTGCACAACATATGTGTACGCACCAATGCCCCATGGCTACAAGTGCAAGATGCACCGGACGATGATGAGGAAGATGAGGCAGGTGGACCACACCCCACTGCAGCAGCAGCAGGAATAGCCCTTAGGAACACCATCATTGACAATTTCTTCACATGAGCACGTCACATTGTCACAGTCCTTAGCAATCATGGGACAGTACAAAATGACCACAGGCACAGCATGTGCAAATAAATTCATTACAACACACATTCCCTGTGTGCATGTTACTCCTCTGTACAAGCACATCACTCTGACAAGTGTAAGTGCAACATGTAGTGCTAACAATCTCATAAATTGGAAATAGATGGTGGGTGTGTCACCTCTGTACAGAGAGGCTGTTTAGGGTGTCACGTATTCGAAATGCCATTTCTGTGTGTCAAAGATAGTACGGAATCACACTCATCAGAGTTTCACATGTGTCCCAAATCATTACATGTAGGCTGTCATTTGTGACCTACAATTGACTCAGGGCTTCTTTTGGGGTCAAATATGTACCACCATGATGCAGGGATGCACCCTGTGACTCAAGTCCCACAACATGAGCTACATGGACGTAAGGGGGAATCACTGCCCCTACATTCGTCCATGCTTTCATACTTGATTAATCATAGACATGGCACATCTGTGTGTATTAGAATGTATTATTCACGTTCCGTGGAGTGTTTAAGCTGTCTTAGTACTGGGCCATGCAGACAACACTTTACAATGTTGCCCCGTGGAGGGCCAGCCAGAGTCCTTTAGGGACTGACAAGTTACTCGGAAGGGGAAGAGTCAAGTCTGCAGGCTGATTGCTGTGTCATTGTTGAGCATGCAAAATATGGCAGTCCATGTCGAGGTCCAAGGTTAGTGTCGCAGAGTGTGTCGAGGGACAGTGGAAGGTGTTATTCCAGGGCATGATGCAGAGGGCAGACCCAAGCAGAAACAAGCCATATGGCGGAGATGAATGCTACTGCTTCCTCCTTACCACTAAGGCAGATTCATCCTCATCTTCGTCCTCTGATGTTTCATGTGCCTCACATGTGGGTGGTGGTGTTTGGTTTGCAGCACTGTGTGTCACTGACACATCAGGGGCCGGAGATGTGGATGTAGAAGTAGCAGAGCATTCATCTGCGCAATGTCTTGTGGCATCACTCCCATGATGAGGATCTGCAGGGCATGGAAGATCCCATCTACAGCTTTCTCGTGTGCAGCCGTGGTAGCCATTCTTTGCGCCTGCATCCGCTCCATGTTCTCCATGACCCGCCTTATGTTTCCCAAATCACGGATGACATCGCTGTAGCCACTCTGACTAGACAGTTGTTGTTGTCTCCGAGTCATGACTCCAGCAACGCCAGCCATGGATTGTTGGAGGGCATGGGGCGGACTGTGGGTGTCCGTTAGGGAGTGTAAGTGGTCCCAGATGGGACTTAGACACCCACGTATGGCATCTAGTTTGGCTGCCATGAGGTCGAACCCCACCCGCACCTGTTCAGCCAGCTCCTTCTGGCAGTCTAACACACGGCGTTGGAACGCCATGTGTTCTTCGGTGAGGTGCTGGGAGCCAGACGTGGTGGTGGGTGCTTCCTGCTGTGTGGTCTGTGCAGGGGGTGGGATCACCTCGATGGTGCTGGGCTGCCCTGCTACTGGAGGTGGGGTGCTGAGGTTGTCCATGAACCATTAGAGTTCGTCGTAGTCGATGTCCTGAAGGTCGTCTCCATCATCGCTGACGTGATGTAGGGTCTGCTCTGCAGGAGGTGTTGATTGTCCCTCTGCAATGTAAAGGGGAGATGCAGTTTCACAGTGTGTTCCATGTATGTTGACGCATTGGCGGAGTTTACATACAGACTGCATGACAATGTACATTGTGACTGTTTGTGAGGAGATGCCTATTTGATGCGGGACAGTGGAGATTTGTACTACATCACGGATGTGAGGTTGTACTCGTACATTGTCATCTCACAGTTTCCTGATATGCCAGATGTGATTGGCCATTTTGTACACACATGCAGCACCAGTTGTGTCCTGTGTTCTGTTGGGAAAGTGTTGCAGTTTGTACCACATTGTTGTCAATGTTGAGGTGCTCTTATTCTTATGTGTGTGTGCTGCATTGTGGGTGAGTCGCCCCTGCAGCTCAGATTTGGCTGCCCTTTATCCCTTTCAGGCGGTGTGCATTTGACTTCTGTGCTTCTACAGTGCTGAGATGTTGCGGACTTGGGTGAATTGGGCTCTTGGTCGAGTTGTGACTCTTGGCCATGGTTTGTCTGCAGATGTGTTGTTGACGTCAGGGGTTGTTTGTGCACGTGGATGTGTCAGAGTGTGACCTGCTCCTTTCCGGATGTGGTCCACACTCAGTCACCTCAGTGTCGTGGCGTGCACCATGTCATGATAATTGGATTGCAGCCATGCTAATGGTCATGCAGTGTCACTTGCTTTGTCAGTGTGGCACACGGACCCGCAGCTTTGCTGGGTTCAGCACATGTGTATGGGTTTGTTGTGAGATTAGTGATGTGTGGGGATGGCCCCCTCCGGGCACATTGTCGACGGGGTGAAACTTGCTGTTTCTATTTGTGCTGCAGTATGCCAAGGAGATCAGGGACATGCTCCAAAGCCATTGTGGGTGTGCAGTGTGCTCTACTTAATTGTGCATGTGTGCCATTGTGCCCATCTCCCCCTGTCCCCCCAGTCCCTGGTTGGTACTCACCCTGTTGATGTTGTGTCAGGTCATGTTGAGCAGTGTCCGGATCCACTACTCCTGGCACCGTATCCCGACTGATGACTGTGGCCACCATTTTCTCCATGTCATCCAGCTCCTGGTGTGCCGCTGGACCCCCACCTCCAATCTGCGTTGCTGCTTTCATGTTGGCATCGAGTTTCTTCTTGGTTTTGACCTTCACATCATTCCAGCGCCTCTTGACCTCTTCCATTGTCCTCCTCAACTCTGCAACTGCATTCACATGGTCCAAGATAGTCTGCCATGTTTGCGTCTTTGTTGCCAATGACACGTTGGAGGTGACGAACAGTTGTTGGTAGTGTTCTATCACCTCCGTAACGATGATCCTGTTTTCCTGCGGACTGAACCGCGTCTTCCTCTTCCTCTTCTCCTTGGCCTTCCCCGACCCCGAGGTTCCTTGCTGGTCGTCTGTGGGGCTTGTGGGGTTCGCTTTGTCCTCTGCACTCGGTCCGGGTGCATCCAAGGTGCTACACAGTTTAAATTTTGTTTGTCTTTTTTTTTCTGCTTTTATGATGCATTTTCCCGCATGACGCGTGGGAATTGCAGGCCTGTCGCTGGTTATCGCTGATTTTTGTATTGCGATTTGGGGCATCGCAACTTTTTTCGCGTTCGTGTTTCGCATTTTTTCTGCGTCGCGTTGATTTTAACGCTGTTATTTGGCGCGTTATCGTGAGACTATCGCATGGTGCCGCTGGGTTGAGAATACAACGTTGACACAGTGTTATTTTCCCGCGATGGACTGCGATGTGCAAAGTTGCGTTAAGCTAATTTTGCGATAATTATCACACGTTCTTGAGAATATCCCCTGAGGTTTTATTTTGCAAATTCTATGCAATGCAAAGAAGGAGATGGATTTTACCAATCTTAAGATTGATGGGTATGAGACAATGTAGACCAGCGTTTTTATCACTGCAATTTTTAGAAAATGAATGCTTTACAAAGTCAATTGCATCCTTTTTAAAAAGTATAGTGAAATGCAGAAAAACAATTCTCATATGAAATTGTCAGGGTTGCCTGAATGAAACTGTAGATAATGTTGGAATTAAATTCTGTATTATTGAATAATCTGCAATTAATATTATTCTATGTACTTTTTAACTATGTAATATAGATGTGTTTTGATTGTATGCTTTTATGATTTTCTCACAAAAATTGAATAAAGCTGGCATTGCTTGATTGATAAGTACTACTACTACTGTATTATTTACTGTAGCATGTGCGACAAAATGCAATTTGTGCATTGGGTCCTGTGTATTTATGGATGTAGTACTTAATTATTATCACTACTGGGCACTAAACTGACTAAATCTTTAACGATGATAGAGTCATGCATGAACAGGAACATTATTAGTCACATATAATAAGAATGTGATGTAACTATTTTTCTGTAACAGGTTAACATTTGTTATTCAGCGCCACGATGCACCCATCGATGTCCGTCTGTTTTACAAACACTCATGTGCAAAGACGAAGCATGATCAGCATTTCAATTGCCTTTCTACTATTATTTCTAACCTGAAAATATTCACTTAGCGGCTTAAGGTAAAAGTGTATTTATTGCAATGTTAGGGTTCACTACAGGGGAACTGGATCTCATCTGCATCTTATTCACAAATTCTAAAGTACAAAGTACCTTTCATACTGACGTTCATTAAACTGAGTAAGAGCATCTGTCTGCAATATACTCAAACCTTCATCGTGAAGTATTATTTTTACAACAGAGATTTCATATTTCCTTTTCTAAAAGAAGAAGTCCGTTTGGTCATAGGGTACAAGAGCAGGGGTGGCTCCTCCTCAGGAGCATCGCCCCCCCTGCTGCGAGCACAGCAGGCAAACACAAATAAGTGAAATGGCATGAGGTTTTAATTATTTGACACCACACCGACTCGTACTGCGTACAGCACAAGGGTGGGGGCGGGGCTGAATCCTGCTAATGCAGGATGACAACACTGGTCGAGAATGCGCATGTCGGATTGGCCGGCTTTCTTGAGACAGCCAGCCCGACATGCGCACTGTAGACCCAGCAATCCAAAGGCTGTAAAACAGCCTGGGGATTGCTGGCACAGGCCCCCAGCCTCAAAATGAGCGCTGGGTGAGCCTGCTCCCACCAATCCTGGAGCTGTTTTCACAGCATGAGAGCAGCTCCAGGATTGCTTAGAGTTGCGTTCCACAAGCAGGGAGGAAGTCCTTCCTTTTCCTGCACGTGGAAAGCTAAGAGAAGTGCCGCACTGGTCTTGCACCCGAATTTATGGTGAGTCGACCGCCTTCGCGCACCACCATTTTGTACTTACGGTAGTTGCCAATGTTTAAGAGACCACGCAATTAATGAAGAGTTCGGGGCAGGGGGATGATATGGCCAGGTAGTGGAAATATCCTTTTATTTTAATATTTTAAATTATCACCCTGTTTTGTGTTTGAATTGAACAAAATGTATAGCATAGCTAGCTCAGTGAAGAAAGATTGTGCTAGATCAAGGGTAAAAAACAACTACATTAATAATAATAGTTTTGTAAAATTTGGGGTCGTTTTATTTTGAATTCTCAATACATAAAATCTCTAAGTCAGATTTATGAAGCCACGAAAAACCACTTTGCGTGGTTTGAGTTGCTCCAAAAATCTGGAGTAACGCAACGCAGCACAAATCGGGAAGGCATCCCATGGGTATTGCATGGGTGTTTCCATGCAGTTCCCATGGTTTTTGCTGCATTCCCAGATTTACAAGAACTTGCAAACTTCGGAATGTGCCAAAAAGATACGCCTCCCAGGAGAAGGATAACAAGGAGAAATATCTTTATTTCTTCTTGTTACTTCCTCTTTCTATGTGTGCTGCAAAGAGAAATATGCCTCTCAGGATTGTTGTTGTGCTGGAAGATGTCCATTCCTGCATAACAAACCTGCATGCAATGCACCACGGTGTAAGGGTGCGTGCATTGGCGATAGGCAGCCCATTGTGTGCCAGTGCAGGGGGTTAAGTCAGGAATGTGCTGTATGCCTTCCTGCATTCCTGCCCTTTCCCAGTGACACAGTGCAGCGCAGCCAGGTGACTTGCTGTGCCGTGCTGCACCACGTTTTCATAAATTTGCCCCTGGGTGTCATGTACAAACCACTTTTCATTTGCAAAGCCAGTGCAAGTGACTTAAAACCAAGTCATAATTTGCAATGCATAAATGTATATTATGAATCGCAATGCCAACATTGCAAACCTATGCAAGTTGAAACAGAAACTAGCTGGCAAAGAGGCGACAATCTTATTGTGACTCGCAGCCAGGGGTGGCTGGCATGGCTGGCGGGTGGCGGGGCAGGCGCAGAGGGGGGATCGCGTGGGGTGGGGTGGGGCACAGGGGGGTCGCACATGGATATATTATATAAAAAAAAATAATAATAAACTTACCTTGTCTCCGTCCGGGTCCTGCATCTCTGCTCCTACTCTCCTTGAGCACATCAAGGAACAGGAAGCAGGCCCCATTAACCAATCACAACGCTGCAGTGCAGCGTTGTGATTGGTGAGCATCCAGGCTCCCCTGACCAATCACAATGCTGCAAGGCCTCATTTATGAAAAATGTTGCATCGCTGCGGGACAACAGCAATGCAACACTTGTCAGTGCTTCCTACTTGCGACACCATGGATGCACCATATTTACTGTATGTCGGAAGGATTTACCGATATGTCAGTATTCCTGACGTATCTGTAGGCGCAAAAGTGCCACATTGCTGGGGTGTGTCTGAAAACAGGCGCAACTTCAGCAATGTGTCCTTTCACATGGGGCAAGGCCCATGTGACAGGGCCTGCCTCACTTTAAGTCTGCTGCGAAGCAGGCGTAAGAATTTGACACAGTGGCGTCCTAGAAGTGGTGCAGTGAAATCTCAGAGATTTCTCTGTGCCACTACTACAAGCCTTTTTAGCAGGTTTACAAAGTGACGCATATGCCTAGATGTGTCACTTTGTAAATAGGGCACAGTGTGGCACATATTTTACACCTCAGCGTCACAAAAAGTGACGCAATGGTGGCGTAAAGGGCTCATAAATAAGGTCCTGGGTAAATAATATTATTTGCCTGATCTCTTGGTACAATCCAAATCTTCTCTTTTAGAGATATGCTTGACAAAGAATTCTCCTTGTACCGAAACTTTCTCTTCTTTCCGGTACAGTGCCCACTCAGGACACTGTATGCGAGCAAACCCTTTTCACAAAAGATATGTTTGAAACAAGGAACTCCGTCTACTCTGATGACCAAACTTCTGGCTTATCTAACATTATTAGTATATTCTTGCAAAACAATGAAACAGCGAGCCAATGCAACAGTCGTACTTCCCTCCTTATCCACCAAGGCAAGTCCAAATATAAAATATAGAGAGCAACGTTGCATGCACATCCACTGCACCCGCTGTTTCCAAGGTGCAATCTCAAAAGATCAAGAAAGTTTAACAAGTAAATGTGGAGTGCACAGGCCAATCAGAATTCCACAAAGAATTAGTCCATTCTTTTCATTTGGTGTCCAAGGGAATCTTTATTTTCCATAGAAATGGCACAGAACAGCCAACGCGTTTCCTCAACTACATGTGGACTTCATCAGGGCTGCAGTTGGTGATAAATCACAATAAGGCGTGGACTCTCCCTTAGTATATTCTACTTGCATGGTTGTGGCTGTTGAGCGTGCATATTATTTACACCCGCCATTCAAAATCTGACCCCCATATGCTATGACAAATGCTACAAAAACCGGCTTATATATATTAATAAATATCCAGAGAATTGGCACAGTGTCTGATTTCTGTCACTTAGACTGTGTCATATTCGTCAAGCCTAGCTCTTGATGGATCGTTTGAACCAAAGGCTGATTTTAGAACCCCCTTAGATGGAATTATTTTCCTTTTCCATAAGCCCGGACTGTTCACAACAATCCGAGGACCTCCTGTGTATTAAGTAGGGGTGGGTGTAACTCGCGGAATTCTGCGGAGTTACATAAAAATTGCGGCGTTCTGCCAATGGGCGGAAAATATGCAGGTCGTGCAGCTTGCACTGTAATTTAGTTCTGAAAAATGAGCGCAAACTGTACCATGCACTGCTCAAAAGAACACAGCCATTCAAGCTGATTTTGCTACCGCTCGAGTAGAAAATCTACTTGAGCTAAATCTACTCAAGAAGCGGCTCACTGACCACGACTGCTCGTGACTGCTAGCGACCACCTGCAATAGGAAATCGCACTCAGGGCACCAAATTCTCACTCACGTTCGCCAGCTCGCATTTCTGGTGCCTAGCAGGAAATAAATTCCTTCACTCAGTTTTTGCAGAACTTGGCCAGAACTCCACCTTACAAAAGTGATGCGGAGTCGCCAAATTGAGGCAATTCCATATGCGGGATGAAACATTCCACCCACCACTAGTATAAGAACAAATGATGGACGGAATGCTGAAAAAATCAACCATTCATCCCTAGTCACAGATCTAGGTTTAATCCATTGTTTCTTTGCTCACCACGCCACCCCACCCCAGTCAGGGGAGGACCTGGCCAGGCAGTTTGGGCTGGACTGTTCCCATGGGGAGCAGGGTCAAGACTGATTTGCATATATCTGGGACCAAACTGGGGTGGCGTGGTGAGTAAAAGAATGATGGAAAAAACTCGGATCTGTGAATGGAGGTGAATTTTTGATTTGTCCAGCATTCTGTTCATCATCTGTTCTTTTTGCTTTTGTCCCCCTAAGTGGGAAGGATATGCCTGGATGTGTGTCCCGTGCTCACTGTGTCACTGGATTCAAGCTAGCCTTGCTGATGAGGGTTGATACCCCAAAACCCATCCTTGGGAGTTTGTTTCTAGTCCAGGGAGGACCTGGCCTGGTTGTTCAGGCTGGGCTGTTCCCATGGGGAGCAGGGTCAAGACTGATTTGCATATGGCAGAGTCCAAAGAGGGGTGGCGTGGTGAGCAAAAACGTGATGGATTAAACCCAGATCTGTGACTAGGGGTGAATGTTTAATATGTTCAGCATTCTGTTCATCTTCTGTTCTTTTCGCTTTTGTTACCCTAAGTAGGAAGGGTATGCCCAGATGTAGGTCCCGGGCTCACTTTGCAACTAGATTCAAGCTAGCCTGGTTGATGAGGGTTGATGCCCAGAAACCGGTCCCAGGATGCATGTTTCCTGTCCAGGGAGAACCTGGCCTGCCAGTTTGGGCTGAACTGTTCCCATGGGGAGCAGGGTCAAGACTTTTTGCACATGGCTTGGTCCAAACTGGGTTTGCATGGTGAGCAAAAAAAACAATGGATTGAACCCAGATCTGTGACTGGGGGTGAATGTTTGATTTGTCCAGCATTCATTCCATCATCTGTTCTTTTTGCTTTTGTCACCCTAGGTGGGAAGGGCATGCCCAGACGTGGGTCCGTTGCTCACTCTGCCACTGGATTCAAGCTAACCTGACTGATGAGGGGTGACACCCCGAAACTGGCCCCAGGATGCTTGCTTCCAGTCCAGGGAGGACCTGGCCTGGCAATTCGGGCTGGACTGTTCCCATGGGGAGCAGGGTCAAGACTGATTTGCATATGGTTGGGTCTAAACTGGGGTGGTGTGGTGAGCAAAAAAACAATGGATTAAACCCAGATCTGTTACTGGGGGTGAATGTTCAATTTGTCCAGCATTCCGTCCATCATCTGTTCTTTTTGTTTTTGTTGCCCTAAGTGGGAAGGGCATGCACAGACGTGGGTCCGGCGCTCACTGTGCCACTGGATTCAAGCTAACCTGGTTGATGAGGGGTGATACCCTGAAACCAGTCCCAAGATGCTTGTTTCTGGTCTAGGGAGGACCTGGCCTGGCAATTTGGCCTGGACTGTTTCCATGGAAAGCAGAGTCAAGACTGATTTGCATATGGCTGGGTCCAAACTGGGGCTGCATGGTGAGAAAAAAAATGATGAATTAAGATCAGATCTGTGACTGGTGGGGAATGTTTGATTTGTCCAGCATTCCACACATCATCTGTTCTTTTAGCTTTTGTTGCCCTAAGTGGGAAGGGTTTGCCCAGACGTTGGTCCATTGCTCATTTTGCCACTGGATTCAAGCTAGCCTGATGGATGAGCGGTGATACCCCGAAACCGGTCGCAGGATGCTTGTTTCCAGCCCAGTGAGGACCTGGCCTGGCAATACGGACTTTATTGTTCCCATTGGGAGCAGGATCAAGACTGATTTGCATATGGCTGGATCCAAACTGGGATGGTGTGGTGAGCAGAAAATCGATGGATTAAACACAGATCTGTGACTGGGGGGTGAATGTTTGATTTGTCCAGCATTCCGTCCATCATCTGTTCTTTTTGCTTTTGTTGCCCTAAGTGGAAATGGTGTGCCCATATGTGGGTCCCATGCTCACTGTGCCACTGGATTCAAGCTAGCCTGTTGAGGGGTGAAACCCCGAAACCAACCCCAGGATGTTTGTTTTGGTTCGGGAGGTCCTGTCATGGCAGTTCGTGCTGGTCTGTTTCCATAGGGAGCAGGGTCAAGACTGATTTGCATATGGCTGTGTCTAAGCTGGGGTGGCGTGGTGAGCAAAAAAAAAAGCTGGGTTAGACCAAATCTGTGACCGAGGGTGAATGTTGGATCTGGCCAGCATTCTGTACATCTTCTGTTCTTTTTGCTTTTGTCGTCCTATGTGGGAAGGGTATGCCCAGATGTGGGTCCCATGCTCACTTTGCAACTGGATTCAAGCTAGCCTGGTTGCTTAGGGTTGATGCCCACAAACCGGTCCCAGGATGCTTGTTTCCATTCCAGGGAGAACCTTGCCTGCCAGTTTGGGCTGGCTGTTCCCATGGGGAGCAGGGTCAAGACTGTTTTGCACATGGCTTGGTCCAAACTGGGGTGGCGTGGTGAGCAAAAAAAACAATGGATTAAACCCAGATCTGTGACTTGGAATGAATGTTTGATTTGTCCAGCATTCCATCCATCATCTGTTCTTTTTGCTTTTGTCACCCTAAGTGGGAAGGGTATATCCAGACATGGGTCTCATGCTCAATGTGCCACAGGATTCAAGCTAGCCTGGCTAATGAGGGGTGATACCCCGAAAACGGTCCCAAGATGCTTCTTTTCGGTCCAGGGAGGACCTGGCCTGACATTTCTGGCTGGCCTGTTCCCATGCGGAGCAGGGTCAAGACTGATTTGCATATGGCTGGGTCCAAACTGGGGTGGCGTGGTGAGCAAAAAAGAAGATGGATTAGATGAGATCTGTGACTGGGGTTGAATGTTGGATCTGTCCAGCATTCCGTCCATCTTCTATTCTTTTTGCTTTTGTCACCCTATGTGGGAATGGTATGCCCAGACGTTGGTCCCATGCTCACTGTGCCTCTGGATTCAAGAAAGCCTTGCTGATGAGGGGTGATATCCGGAAACCACTCCCAGGATGCTTGTTTTCGGTACAGGGAGGACCTGGCCTGACATTTCAGGCTGGACTGTTCCCATAGGGAGCAGGGTCAAGACTGGTTTGCAATGGCTGGGTCCAAACTAGGGTGGAGTGGTGAGCAAAACAATGATGGATTAATTCCAGATCTGTGACTTGGGGCGAATGTTTGATTTGTCCAGCATTCCTTCCATCATCTGTTCTTTTTGCTCCTGAATCTGAAACAGACTTTCCAGGCTTTGCTTTATTAACACAAAGTATTGGGTCCAGTAGTCTGCCCCAAATTTCCCAGTCAGTAGTAATCTCGATTGAACTGTGCTAGTCACAGACTAACTTTCTGAACATATGGTCACCATGCAATCATTCTGCTAGTTGAATAATAAATACTTAAACATGCTTTCCATAACAAGGGCTTGTACAGCTAGTTGTTTTATTGTCATTTTCCAGAGGCCAATTAAATTACTTTCAACTATTTTACAAACTCTGCCATAAACAGGGCTTAGGACTTTATCTGTCACACTCTTGGCTCCCGCATATGAAACCTTCGACCAATTGCCCAACTGACATTGATTGCTTGGTCAATGGATTTCAGACAGTGCAACCTATTGAAGACAGACATTCTGAAATTTTTTCTGGTTCCTGACTGTCAAGGAAAGCCTGGTGTCTTGGAAGCGAAACTAGGATTAAGGACCCCTGCATGCTGGAGAAAAACTTTCAATGCCTCAAAGCCATTCATTTTCATATTTTTCAACAAAGATGTTGTTGAAAATCAAAAATACTTTATTGTGCAGACGCATTAAAAATGGCAGACACACAGCAAAGTTTCAGGGGCATATTAGCAAGACCCACGTTAAAATTATCGCCGTTTTAGCGGCAGGAAACTGCCGCTAAAACGGGCGATAATGGGCTTGCTAATATGCGTATGGAATTCCATAGAAGCCCAGGTTAGATGTCCTGCACATCTAACCTGGGCTTCTATTGGAATTCCATAACGCATATTAGCAAGCCCATTATCGCCGTTTTACCGGCAGTTTCCTGCCGCTAAAACGGCGATAATTTTAACCTGGGTCTTGCTAATATGCCCCTCAGTGTCATCAGAGAGCTGCCATGGTGGGGGCTCAGACAAAGGCATGGATATTGCTGCGTCTCAGAGAGATAACTAAATACATCAGGCTGTCCTCTGCAATGGACAGCAAATTACATTGCTCCACTGATGAGGCAACACAACGTACAGCTCTCATAGTTTAAATAAAGACCTGGGGCCTTATTTATGAGCCCATTATTCCGGTGTTGCGTCAATTTTTGTGATTCTGCGTCAGCGTAAAATATGCACCACACTGCGCCATATTTACAAAGTAACGCATCTAGGCAGATACGTCACTTTGTAAAGCCCTGCACTACATTATACCTGCGTCAGGTATAATGTATGCAGGGTGTGAATTGCCTTGCAAAAAAGGCTCATAGAAGTGTCACAGTGAAATCTATGAGATTTCACTGCGACAATTCTAGGACGCCACTGCTTCAAATCCTTACGCCTGCCTCACAACAGGCGTAAGACTGATGCAGGCCCTTTCACATGGGGCTTGCCCCATGTGAAAGGACACATTGTGTCGCATGGACGGCGCTATGAAAAGTGTTGAATCGCTTTTTTCCCGCAGCGATGTAACACTTCTCATAAATGAGCCCCTAAGCTCTTTTCACCATGTAAACAGGGGCCTAACTACCATTGCCACAGCTGGTGCTATCCAGAGTTCGCAGTGTCAAACTGGCCTGTTAGGCAATCCGGTACTGCCTGAGGGGGTACCTAACTGGCCTAGTCCGTGGGTCAGTTTTGGTTTTATTTTGCTCCCAGGGTAGCCACACAGGTTTGCCCAAAAACAATCATTCATGACGTTTTGCTCCTTCTATGTGTGCTGCAAAATGAAGCACACATATAAAGAGCACATAATGAGGAGAAATAAAAGTATTTCTCCTCATTTCTCCTCACTGTGACAGGGGAGGCGTAAGTTTTTGGCACTGCCTTAGATTTACGATTCTTTGTAAATCTGGGGCAGTGCCAAAAGGCTATGGGTGTTGCTAGTGTTGTTATTCATCGAATAAACTGTTTCTGTGCTTCACATTTTACATTATTCAAAAGTTGATGATCTTGTAAGAGCCCCCCACCCCCAATTGCCTGACTATGCTCTTTGTTGCAGCATGCAGCTGGCTGCCCTAAGCTACATCGCAGTAGCAGGTAAGTCAGTTTGCACACAATGCACTGACTCACCCTTTAGGTGCCCTTGTATTTAACTATGTGCACAAGCCAAATTAGCAGGAAGAACAGACAACTGACCCTAGACCCATGACCTGGAACTAAGGCCCAAGGTTATCAAACGATTGCGTTGCCATTGCATCATACAAGATAATGTAAGGGCAATGCAGTGCTTAAGTCAGAATTACCAAGCCATGGAAAGTCACCTTGCTTGGCTGTGCGTGGCAAATCTGGAGTAATGCAAGGCAGCACAAGTCTCTGCTGTACCGGGAAGGCGTTACATGGGTGGAATGTGGATATTCCCACGCACCCACCCATCCTTTTTGGCACAGTCTCAGATTTTCCAAGGCTAGTAAATCTGGGAATGCAAACAACGAGGAGAAATATCTTTATTTCTCCTCATTGTTTCCTCTTTCTACGTGTGCTCCTTTCTGCAGCACACTTAGAAAGAGAGAAACGCCTCTCAGGATTGTTTTTTTCATGACGGTGTACCTTCCTGCACAACAATAATCCTGCCTGCAATACAGGCACCCTTCCACCATGGCACAAGAGGGCCTGCATTGGAGCTAGGCAGCACATAGTGCACAGGCGAATGGAGAGAGCAGAAATGTGCCATAATCTTGGTCAATATGGCCCATTCCTGCCTCTCCATTTGACAAAGCGCTGCAAGTTGTCTTGCTGCATTGCGTTGCATAAAATATTGATAAATCTAGGCCATAGGAGTCCGTCCAAGAGCCGAGCTTTGATATTTTGATATGTAGATATTCATTTAACGTGAGAGCTTTTAAAAATGAACTGAGAAACATTCTTATACCCGCCATGGTGACGCTTCTATTAGTGAACTAAGAGGTATGTCAGGAGTCATCCGGTCCCTCCTATTTTTGGCCCAGATTCTTATTATGAATAAGCAACATTATAGACTAGCAACTCAACCAAAAGAAGGTTTTCTTTTGCCAGTGCAGACTCTGAACTCCCGTATTTGAAGATGCTCTGAGCTCTCATGAACAACAATGAGCAAAAAAGAGGCTTGGAAAAAGGAGGTATTTGCCTAGCATCACATGTTTGTGAAGCAGAGAAGCCGGGAATATCCAGTTGCACCATATGTGCACAGTGCAAGTCAGTCAGTAAATTGGTATCTTCTTCTGACCTTAAAGACTGAAGCTTTGTCTTTAATTCTTGAAGATTTTGAATGGAGGTGGGTGACAGACAGTATTAACATTTTATTTTATGAAGATTCACATAAAGCGAATCTTACCCAATGATGTAAATGCACTTCACCTGGGGTGTAGCTTCCATTATTCCAATAGGTGAAGTGGCTCCTGGGCCCAGAGGCTTGGGGGACTCATCAAATCCTGCTTAATGCCGTATTTTACGATTCAAACAGCGGCCAGGGGGGCCATTTAATTTTTGCACTGGGGCCCATGACACACTGGCTGCGCCTGGCGCCACTGCATGTAAGATGCAAAGCAGCCCAAGCTAGAGTGTAAATAAACACATGGCAATATCCCTCCTCTAGGAGGCATCGAGGAATCAGCCTCCAGAGAAAATTATGAAGACACAGTGCCAAATGGTTCATACATCCACACACATTTCATTTGTTCCTGATGTGCCAGTTAAGCCTTACCCTCCCAAGGGAAGTTGGGGATCAACATCGTCAAGAAACCCGGTATACTGCAAAATCACACAGAGCTTACAGAAGCAGATAGGTTACACTCTGTGTACATGGTCAGGCACCAAACAAGTCTAAACACACAAGAAAAGTTTTGGGGAGAACTTCCTGCCCCTTCACGCCCCTGCCCTGATGCGTCTCAAACTCTTGATTGCAGCAGAACAGCAAGGGCAGGAGGCTATGTGTTAAGCGAACAATCAGACATGTGGTAAGTGGATATATGATTAAACAACTACTGCCTAAACCACGAATTCCTTAACCACGAAGGCTAAACAACGAGTAATCCTAAACCACTACATTGTTATCAACGAGTTCCTAAACCACGAAAAAGATTTAAATTGCTAATTACCAGATTACACCACTATCTTCTGAGGGCAGGTTAGTGCAGGCAACCACTTTTGATATTTCAGCACTCCTCATGTTAGTTAGGGCTTCGTCGCACCTCACCTGGGGCTCAGCCTCTGATGCAGCTCGATGGCCACGTAGTGTTAGACGCGTTCTCCTGCAACCCAGCTCGGAATCCTCTCGGCCGGGGGGAGGGAGAGAAAAGGCACAGTGAATACTCTGTCTCCGCTGACACCTTCAATTGCCTTTCACTCCAAGCCCTCCAGTGTCTCTACAGCAGATGGTCAAGTCTCAATTCCCGGCCTTGTGGTGGCAGCACCCAGTCTAAAGTGAGGCAGGCTGCCCTCAGCGGCCTCGTAAGCTCACGGTGCACAACCTCCCCGGTCTCAGTTCTCTCCCCCGGGGCAACACTGCTCCAAATCAGTGCTGATGTGCCCGCACGGCCCTTCAGCACAGCAGATGGTGCGGATTATGGGATCCCAGTGCCGGAGCAGCAAGGTAACATAGCCATCATGTTTGCCTGTCAAGCTACGCACCCCCCCAACCCCCACCCCCCACCGGGCTACTACCATCTTTCAGTGTCCTCAGAGTTCCTTTTCTCTCGTACCCTATTGGATAGTGCCGCTGGGAAGAGGATATGCGTATCCAAGTGCCTGGGAGGATAGGTGAGTCTTTAGACACATTCTGAATTTCAGGTGGCCATTTTGTGTCTCAGATGTATTGCTAATGACTTCCATAGATAGGAGCCCCGAACATAGAATGATCAAGCACCATATCTCCTTCATCAAACTAGCTAGGTCGACAATAGGAACCTGTAGGCAGACCTGAGGCTATTTGCAGGCTGGCAAGAAACAAACATTTTAGCAAGATATTTCATAGAATGGCCATAAGTCTCGAAAGGCTTTTCATTGTAATTACAATAGTGCCATCTATTGGCCAGTCACGAGGTCTCTCTAGCTGTTGTGCGGAGGCTTTTTCTGAGCTCCTCTCACACACAGTGCTCCAGTAAAAAGGACACTTGCCGTCATTAAGAGCCTTTCTCTAGGTTTAAAGTGTGTTTTGCAGGAGCAATTCTTAGTAAAAACTATGGAGCTTTCCATGGATAGTACAACCAAGGTAGGAGACTAGGGGCCAGATTTATCAAGGACTTGTGTTGCCCTTGCGTCATGCAAGGAAACGCAAGTGCAACGCAAACCCTTAAGTGAGATTTACTATGCCATGCAAAGCCACCTTGCGTGGCTCTGCAGGGCATAGTAAATATCAAGTAATGCAAGGCAGCACAAGTCGCTGCCTTACATTACTCTGCCCTGGGAAGGCGTTCCATGGGTATTTCCACGCACCCACCTGTGGTTTTTGGCACATTCTCAGATTTTCTAGCAGTAGTAAACCTGGGAATGCGTCAAAATGCTACACCTTCCCAGTGGAGGTATAACAAGGAGAAATATGTTTATTTCTACCCATTTTTTCCTCTTGCTACATGTTCTGCCATTCCGCAGCACATGCAGAAAGAGGAAAAAGCCTGAGAGGATTGTTTTTATGCAGGAAAGTGTTCCTTCCTGCACAAAAAATATCCTTCCTGTAATGCAGGTACCCTTGCACCATGGTGCAAGAGTGCCTGCATTGGCGCTTGGCAGCCACTACTGCACCAGTGCAGACTAACAGCAGGAATGCACCATATCTTAGTAGATATGCACATTCCTGCCCTCTCCATTGGACACAACTCAGCAAGTTGTCTTGCTGCATTGTAACATCAAATGTTAATAAAACGGTCCCTAGATGTCTAATAAGGCACTCAGATCGGCAGAAGACAGCCAATATTCACCTCCCCGTGCAACGCTGATGAGCATTAGTGTGCTCCTCTTACATAAAATGCTCTAGCTCAAGGTGAAATTACTGGCAGAAAGAGTTCAAAGTGTGTTGTTCAGCTACAATTCATAATAGTGCCCCACTTCACAGTGCAAGGCCTTCAGAGTGTTATGATGATGAGGGTAGGAGGCTTTCCAGTGCTGGGTCATGCCAGCAGCAGGAGGCTGGCAGAAGATGGCCTCGCTCTGCATGGCATTTAGACTGGTCAGGCATGCTTCTGTCTCACACAGTTCTGCAGTACAAAGTGCAAAATGCAGTCAGTAAGGGTTTCTCCCAGCTCAAAGTGCATCAAGCAAAATAATTATTACGCTTAAAAGAAACAAGGATCAAATGAGCAAAGGCAAAGTCAAGCAAACAGCTACAAAAGGTGAACAAAGCTGCACAGAAAGAGGAGGTTCTCCTTCTATACACAATGAAAACTGTAGTGAATATAACAGGAGTCACTGCACACTGCACCTTCAGTTAGTCCCTGATGCAACACTCACACATCTGTGGAAGGAATGGAGCCATCAAACAGTGGAAAGTTGTGTCAGTATGTGAATAGCTGTTCTAAGTCAATGACTCTTGACTTCAACTCCACCAGCTCCCCCGACTAGATCAGCCTTGCCCTGATCTTCAGATCTCACATCATGCACACGTGACTCTGAGGGAGTTCCACGTGCATGCCTTCCCCTTCTGCTTCCAGCGATACCATATAGTTGTAAAATGTCTGACTCCTTCCAAATGAGCCACTCATATTCACCCAGATTTACAACTGCATGTGCCTTCACAGTACACAGTGCAAAACAGTTGAGAGGGGCCCTGTAATGCACACCAGGGGCCATATTATACAAAGTGCCCAGGGGGCACAACGGGTATTTGGGCCGGCTTGGCGCGCCCTGGGGGCACTTTGGTTTTACAGAAGGGACGCTGGCACACATATAACGCCTGCGCTATAATCAGAGTGCATGCCCTCATTTGTATGGGGCGGTGGCCCCATGCAAATGAGGGAATCTCTTTGCCTCTGCACCCGCGCCGTATTATAGATGCAAAAGGTAACAAAGCTGTCAGGAGGCGCACCCTGTGATGACAGCCCTTCGGGAGGGGGTGGACATCCCCTTGCATGTGGGTGTAGTCACTCACTGCACCCATCTGCAAGGGGATCTCTCATCCCTCTTCAAAAAGTGCAAGTGGGTTTCCACCTGCACTGTGAAACACTGAGCAGCTGCTTCAAAGAATGAGTTTGCGTCTGCCTTTGGGCCGCGCATTCAATCTAAAACGGTGCACTCTCCTTGTTAATGTCGGGCGAACCTTTTGAAAGGTGTGCCCGGGCGCTAACAAGGAAAATGCACCGCATTCTATAATACGACCCATGGGCTTGTATTACAGATAGGGCGCACTTTCGACATTTGCGCCAAGGAGCACCTTAAAGCAGGTCACCGGGTGCAAACATGGAAAGTGCACCCTGTCAGGAAGAATGCACTGCCCTCAGGCCCTCAGAGCAGTGCATTCATGAGAAATACAGAGCAGCTGTTATAAAGCTGCTCTGTGTTTCTCTGTGCAGGCGACAACCCACATGCACTTTTAAAAGGGATTAGAGATCCCTTTGCAGGCAGGTGCAGTGAGTAATTGCACCTGCCTGCAAGGGGATGTCTGGGGGATCCTTGGGACCCCCTTTCATCCCTTTAGAAGGCGCACTGAACATGCGCCACCTTTTTGTAGCGCACTTTCATTGCGCTCTCTAAAGGCATGTTTGTCTCTAAGCCCTCGTCGGTAATACGGTGTAGGTGCAGAGGCAAAGTTATTCCCTCATTTGCATGGGGCCACACCTCCATGCAAATGAGGGAACGCCCACTAATAATAGAGCTGGTGCTATATGTGTACCAGTGCTATCTGTATTACAGAAGGGGCCGCACAAACCCCTTCTGTAATACCAAAGTGCCCTGGGCCGCAGAAAACAGGCACAAACGCCCGTTGCGCCCCTGGAGCACTTCTGTAATACGGCCTCTGGGAAGGCAAATATGTACCCTTCTTGCACTGTGTACCTCTGCAGACCAGATGTGAGCATACCATGCATCATCACACGTATGCCCCTTCATTACCTCTAGAAATTTAATCTATGACGTTTTCAAGTCACATAATCTGCTCCAAGGTCATGGATGGAGGCTCAAGGGGCTGCTGAGACCCATTCCATTGATGCCAATCAGGAGGCCTGTGGGAGTCACTGCAGAGCACAGTATCAGTTGCATTCCCACTGCTTTAGGCCACTTGGAGGCCTCGATGGAGCAGCACCTTTGCTCAGTACAAGTCCTCCTCCTACAGGGACTCTCAGGAATCTGAAGTGAGAAAGCTAGTTATCACAGATTTGCAGATACACATTATCACATCTGTACTGTTACCAGTCTCCATCTAATATTTTAAGATAATTGACTAAAGAAGGCGAAGTCCACAGTGACAGAGAATATTATAGAAATTATTGAATACATCGTTTTTCCTCCACTCTCAGAAAACTATTTAATCAAACCTGTTCTCGTAATCTCAGTCTCTTGCAGCATTTTCAGTTCGTAGAAAATATAAACTTAGGAGGCTACATATAACATGTTTAAAATGAAAGTATTAAGATTTCCTGCTCTTTAGAATCCTATTTATCCTGGATTGTCAGTAGCCCAGATCTGTACACAGTATCTAAAAAATGCAGCAACCTTTTGTAGATCTATCGTGTGGCATGTTTTTTACACCCTGTTCACTATAACAACCAGCAACCAACACATTTGCTCTCCATCCAATGCCTATTTTAAGTATGGAGGAAAAATAGAGTATTTTACAAAAATCCTTCTATGAGCTCTAAAAGTCAAGTTATATTTCTTTTTCAAGAACAACAACAAGTATGCCATCTTCAACACTAGGCCCCCTTAGTGGAAATTCTGCCCTACTTTACCTGTTTGTCACAAAATCCATCATGGCCTCTCTCCAAAGTAAAATAGTGCGATGAACAATGCCCTGCGGCATTATGGGTATGGTAGGTTTGAAGGAAAAGTATTAGAAGTGTATTGTGGCTCCAAGATGGGGGACTCCCCTCAAGGCAGTTCATGAAGACGTGTTATGGAGACACCAGAGTGGGGGCACCATGCACAGCCCTTCTCAGGTTGTGCCATGAGAATCTACAACTCTCTTCCAAAATCCTGCGTATCTTCTTCCCAGGCTGCCTTTATAAACAAGCATTTGCAATGCAATCAGTCTCGCATTTGTGAAGGTTAGAGCTATTGGTGCTGTAAATGACACTGTCGTTTACCCATGTGTGTGGAGTGGATATATGTGGATGTGGGGTGGAGTTATGTGGCTTGGACTGGAATGTTTAGTTGTGGAATTGTGTGGAGTGGATCTGTGTAGTGAAATTATGTAGCATGGTGTGCAGTGGAATTATGTGGATAGTAATGATATGGTTTTGAGCGTACTGGAATTATATGGAGTGGGACTGTGTGTCATGGAGTATAATTATGTGGAATGGTATTTTGTGTTGTGTAGTGGTATGTTGTGGAGTTTATTTATGTGGTGTGTTGTTGAATTTTGTGGCATGATACCCTAGGGGTGACAGTGTGCGCTTTACAAATGCTGTTTGTTTGATTGAATGATTAATGTGATATTCTGTGGTGTGATTTGGATGTATGTGGTGTACTGTGTAAATGTGTTGTTGAGTTGAATTATGTGGTGTGTTGCCAAATTATGTGGTGTGGAATGATAATTTGTGGAGTGGAATTGTGTTGTGTGGAACTGTGTGGCATTGATTGAAATTATGCTGATTGGAATGATGTGGCATGCGGTCGAGTGTATTTATGTGGGTTATTCCTTTGTGGTATCAAATGAACTTAACAGGTTTAGGAAAGACTACTGGTCAGGGTCTGAATGAGAGACAGAGAGGCCTGGACAAATATGTTTATGCCTTGTGTAATAATGCCTAATTTGTGTTTTGCCTAAGTAGTGTGTGTTTCAAATGTTTTTGCAGCAGTTGTGGTGCTGGTCTAAGACATGTTTGTTTTGTAACACTGCTGACTGGCTCGGGTAGAAGCGTATGCCTGTCAAGACCACAAACCAGCGACAGAGTACCCGGCTGCAGCACCTGACACAATGCTGTGAAAGCAGCCACACCACACGTGCAGCACACAAAGCAGCATACTCATTGCCTGCCTACAGTCACGTACTACCTTCATCGATGAGGCTCGCCTGACTTTGGCTTTACCCCAATGGACTTTACAACCAATGAAAAGGGGAGGGTAATCTTCCAAGTGTTCCATTTATTTCAGGATTATTATAATCTCTGCGATTAAATAACATTTTCAAAAATATTTTATGCTACCATTGATTCTTTTCATCTGTGGAAGGACACAAGTGCGTTACATACAGGGGGGCAGATTTACAAGCCCCTTGCAACAACTTTATGCCGCCGTTGCGACACTTCTGTGACGCAGCGGCGTCGTAAACAATGCGCCACGTTGGGACATATTTACAACGTGATGCATCTAGGGAGATGCGTCACGTTGTAAAGTCCTGCGCTACATTATACCTGTGCCAGATATAATGTATGCAGGGTGGGCGTTCCCACGCAGAAAAGCCTTGTAAAAGTGGCACAGTGAAATCTACAAGATTTCACTGAGTCACTTTTACGACGCCACTGAGTCAAATCCTTGCGCCTGCTTGAAGCAGGCGTAAGGAGTGACGCAGCATGTTAGGAATAGGTATTCCTAGCCATTGCTGGAGTTGCGTCGTACTTGCGACACGACTCCAGCAATGGCCGCCCTTACGCCAAATAGATGTGTCAGGCATCTGTCTATCCTTGCCCACGGTGCGCCGCATTGTAAATGAGGCGCATCCATGGTGGCGCAAGGGTTTTTTTACGTGTCGCAAATGAACTGATGCATCCCTGCTAATATGCAGGGATGCGCCAGTTCTTGTAAATCTGCCCCCACACTGCTAGAGTGGATCACATCATTAGATTGACTATCAAATAAAGAGAGAAGTAAACCTCAAAACTACCTCGAAAGGTATGGGAAATGTAAATCTTCAGCACTTACACAATTTAGACATGCATTTTGATAGTTCACATTTACAAACAGACTGTGGTGCACTCTTTGTAACAATAGGCCGTTGCTGCAGGTTACCGCTCGTCAAGATGCAGCTGGCACCATTCACCAGCTGCTGTCAACATGATTTACCCAATTACCAGCCAACACGCCTTATTCCAACCTTCTTATCTAAAGGGAGTATTTGGCATCAGTTCTGATCTATCGGGAAATTAGAAGGCAGAATGGGAATCCTTTGCATGTTATGGCCCTGAAAATCGATTTCTTGTACCTCCAAGTGAATGCTAAAGGCGCAGGTGGAGAGGACAAAACAAGTGACCATCCAAGAGCATAGCCTCAAACTCTCCCAAGTGAACCCAGACAGACTTCGAACATCATGAAAGTTGCACGCTCTCATGAACCTAAGCATCCCAACGCAAGAGCCCAGACAATATTTTCTTACAAAATTCTACAGATTAGATACTGCCCTCTTATATCGCAATCCTGCAGGAAGCTGAAATAAAAAAACACTGATATACTGTAAGGTGTAGCCAGTCCTCTAGGCAAAATATATAGCTAGTAGCACAAAGATATCTGTATGCACAACTATGCCTCTGTGCGCAATCCCATCTGTAGGCAAATTAAGACATCCTGTTTCAGCTTTCAAACAAAGTCTGGTCATTTTCAAAAACAACAGTGGTGCACACATTAAATGCCGTAGAACTACTACATATTATTAACATTCCCAGAAACGAATCCAAAAACAGGAAACTATTAGTTCAGGTGCACAGTCTTCGATTCACCTGTAACACGCATAATAAACCGTCCTGTACACAAAGATATGGCCAACCTCCAAAATGATAGAGGGAGGGCACAAGATGTGCCTTCTCAGGTCGAAGTCTCTACCAGTGATAACATGATATTGATCCTGTTGGATGCCAGCCACCACAAAGAAAGGACGGGGTCTAAAACTGGGCTATAATCATAAGACAGCATCGGTTCCACTCTTTAAAACAACACAAGGGATTTCACTGAACGGCCCAAAGTAAAAGTAAGGTGTGCGCAGAGGGGAGAGGTTGTGAAAGGTTTTTGGGCCCCTCAAAAGTTTCAATCCATCTAACAGAAGGAGAAGAATTGTTCTTAATTTTATTGTGAAATATCAAGAAGTTTCTTTTCATACATGGAGGAGGGTGACCAAATGTCCCAGGTTTGATGAGAAGTCCGTCTTTTGATGGTCTGTGCTAGAAAATGTATTTTAATACTCTACATGCTCTGGGATTCAAGGAGGATGGTCTGAGCATAGAATGAGAAGGGTCATCATGTGTGCATGTGCAGGGGTTGGTAAAGCAACTTATTAGAAAACAATTTACATGACTGTCAAAGTTGCATTTAATTTTACACGTTTGTCAGTTTTCTCTTTTGGACAATGTTATCAGCTAAGTCAGTCCGTACCTCGAAGTCACTACAAATTTGTAGTCCTGCTTTTTTGCCTGCTTCCATGTTTCGGTATGTTTTTTTTTTTTTTTTAATCAGCCCATCCAATATTTGAGACATGTAACATGAATAACAGCATACACGGAAACAGGGATACAGCCAGCATGAAGCAAAATGGAGGCTACTCCCTAAACAGCAGCAGGGCAGGAAGGTAAATAAGTATTTACAATGCAACTGGTCTTGCATTAGCCAAAATGTGAGCTATTGGCATTGCAGATGCAATTCTTTTTTTCTTCGTTTCAAATAATGGCTGCAGCAGCATAATAAACAAATAAATTCCTTTCACGAAGGAAAGGGCGCAGTACCACAGGCTGTTACTAGGTGTCCCTGGGACACCTATAAAAGAAATTCTAGGGACACCTAGTAACAGCCTGTGGTACTGCACCCTTTCCTTTCTTTACTTGGTGTCCGGGCCACCTAGTAACAGCCTGTGGTACTGCACCCTTTCCTTCATTAAAGAAATTTCTTTACTTGGTGTCCGGGCCACCTAGTAACAGCCTGTGGTAGTGCGCCTTTTTCTTCCTGAAAGGAATTTCTTTGTTTATTATGCTACTGCAGCCATACTTTGAAACAAAAAAAAATTAGCATCTGCAACGCCAATAGCTCGTATTTTGACTAATGCGTGACCTATTGCATTGCAAATGCTTCCTTTCTGAGCAGCCTCCTGTGAGGCTTCAGCTGTGAATAGGTCATTGCCGAATCTAATTTAAAAGGCAAGACAAAGTAAAAGGAAACAAGCGACAAGGGAAGGATCAACAAAAAAAGGAAGTTCTCCCAAATAGGAGATAAAGTAGGCATGCATATGAACACCGTAGGCTGAAAGGAAGTGAGGTATCGGTTGCCACAACAAAACAGGAGGCTGCAAAGAAGAAAGACGGTGGAATGAGCCAACAGTAAGCAGGAGGTGGGAATAAAAAATTAGCTAGCATTCGCGACAAGAATTTTCAATTCTATTAAGGACACGGAGGCGAGGATTATGCTTCTCTTTCTATTTATTGCCACTCACAGCAGCCAATGAAAACTTTATATTTATGAAAACAACTACATTTCCCATGATGCTCATGGTATACGTCACATCCTGTAGAGCCCCATAAGAGCCACCATTACCGGAACTCGTCCTCTTTCTTTGCTTCGAACAATAAAAGTCCAACATAATAACTTGAGTCCAACACAATCCTCCAACGTGGAAGAACCAGTCCAGCTGGGAAGTACGTCCTCTTAACCAGGATTACACTTAATCCGTCTTCTTGTCAGATCCTGAAAGAATGAGAGACAAAACAACCCGTAACTTCTGCATAACCAGAATATATACACAACGGGTGGGTAACAATTACAATACTGTAATGTAATCGGGTGGGATAATCCTCGCCTCCGTGTCCTTAATAGAATTGAAAATTCTTGTCGCGAATGCTAGCTAGTTTTTTATTCTATTACAGGACCGGAGGCTTCGTATTATGCTAGTTTAACGCTGATTAAAAACCACAGAGGATATATCACCCACCGGTTTATAATAAAACTGTTTAAATGTTGACTCAGAGGACCAATCTGCAGAATGCATGATATCTTGAACAGTAGAACCCAGCATGAACGTCTTAGAGGCCATGGCACCCTGGACAGAATGTGCCCCAAACACTTGAGTATCAACACCTGCCTCCTGCATAACAGATTTTAACCATCTGGCTATTGTAGTTGCAGTGACAGGTTTGTAAGGCTTCTGTAAAGCAATTAACAATTGTACCACACCATCAGGTCGAAGGGACCTGGTACATTCTTCGTATGCTTTAAGGCAGTGAATAACACAGAGTTTGTGATTGCTAGGAAAAGCATGATATTCTACATTACGTGACATTGTTTTTGTCCTAGAAGTGATGTTGGAAGAAACACCTTCAGGAGTAAATACTCTACCTGTAAGATCTAGAGCTTTGATATCTGATGACCGTCTACACGCGGCCAGACATAACAGCATGGCCAATTTGGACGAGAGTTGTTTCCTGGGCAGCATATCGTTGCTGGGCCATTTATTAAACAGGGAAAGAACTAGCGAGACATCCCACAATGAAGAATACTTCGGCTTGGGCGGATTAGCTACTCTAATACCTTTCAAGAGTTTACAAATTAATGGATGCATGCCTACTGGTTTACCCTCAAGTTGAGAATGACCTGCCGATATGGCGGAACGGAAATTGTTGACGGAACGATAAGCTAAACCCTCTGAAGCTTTTTTGGATAAAAAATTTACAACATAGGATAAATCTGCCCCCACGGGATCCACGTGTTGTTCCACGCACCAACGAACCCAGCATTTCCAGGCTGAAGAGTACCTTTTCCTGGTGGAGGGGGCCCAAGCTTGGTTGATAAAGTCTGAAGCTTGTTCCGAAAACCCTGGCAAGTGCCAACGTTGCCGGAAAGTCTCCAGGCCATCAGGGACAACTGCCCCGCTATTACCATTGGGTGCATCTCTCCGTGAGGGCCCTGGAGCATCGCTGAGGACCAGGGAATCCTCCTGGGAAAATTGCAACTCGCCTCCAATAATATTGGGAACCAAGGTTGTGACTTCCAAAGGGGAGTGACCAGAATCACCTCCGCCTGTTGACGCATCACCTGTGTGCATACTCGGGGAATCAGAATGAAGGGAGGAAAGGCATAATTCAGGTTCGGTGTCCAATCCTGTGAAAAAGCATCCGTCGCCAGAGCCAACGGATCCGGCCTCCAGCTGAAAAACTTGGTCATTTGACGATTCAGTCTGGAGGCAAACAGGTCTATCTCGCAATGCCCCCATATTTCTTATAACCATTGCACTATCTGGGGTTGTAGTTGCCAATCGCTGTAGTCCCTGAGGTGTCGGGAGTTCCAGTCTGCCACTACATTGGATTTGCCCGGAATGTATTCGGCTATGATCGAGATCTGATGATTGAGGCAGTAATGCCAAAAATCCTTCGCAATCTCCACTAATAGGGGGGGACCTCGTGCCCCCCAACTTGTTGATATATTGAACCGCCGAAATGTTGTCCATCCGCAAGAGGATGCAACACGAGACCTGTTTGGGAGACAGTGTCCGAATCGGGAACGACCCTGCCAGGAGCTCTAGACAATTGATGTGGAGGTCTAGCTCGCCTAAGGACCAGCGCCCTCCTGTGGAAATATTTCCGCAGCGTGCCCCCCAGCCCCGCCGGCTGGCATCGGACTCTATGATGACCTCTGGCAGAGAGCCGAAAATGGCCCTGCCGTTCCATGCCTCTACGTGCGCAAGCCACCACTGGATCTCCTCCCGTACTTCTTGAGAAAGGGGAACTAGGTCTGTGTAAGAGAGACCCCTTTGTAGGTGTTGAATCTTGAGTCTCTGAAGGGCCCGATAGTGTAAGGGGCCCGGAAAGATCACTTGAATGGAGGACGCAAGGAGGCCCACTATCCTGGCGATTACTCTGAGAGAGACCATCTGTTTGGATAACAGGGAGCATAGCTCCTTTTTGATATCCCGAAGCTTGGAGCGAGGAAGACTCAACTAAGCCCTTTGAGAATTTATAACGAAACCCAGAAAATCTATTGTTTGGGTAGGGCACAGCACTGACTTGGGTTCGTTGATCACGAAACCCAGGTTTTGTAAGGTAGAAATGGTCATGCGTAATTGTTGCACTGCCAGAATTGGAGATTGCGCCATGATAAGAATGTCGTCTAGATAGACTATCATGCGAACTCCCTGTTCCCTGAGGTAAGCTATCACAGGCTTCAGCACTTTGGTGAAGCACCAAGGAGCTGAGGAAAGTCCGAAAGGTAGGACCAAATATTCGTACCATCGACCCCGCCATTGAAATTGCAGGAATTGGCGATGGGGAGGAAAGATGGGAATAGACAGATAAGCGTCCTTCAGGTCCAGGCGGACCAACCAATCTCCTTGCTTGAGGAGATCCGCTAAAAGATGGATGCCCTCCATTTTGAAGTGTTTGTAGGTGAGATAATGATTGAAATCCTTTAAATTTAGTACCAACCTGTAACCTCCTCCTTTCTTCTGTACCAGAAAAATATTGCTGCAGAAACCGTGAAGGCCCTCGTTGCAATTCGCTATTGCGTGCTTCTGCAGCAATTCTTCGAGCTCGGAATCGATAAAATCGCACTCTAGTCGGGAAAAAGAAAGCTGTCTGGGTTGCCTGACTTGAGAGGGAGTCTGAAAAAATTCGAGGTGAAAACCCTGAATTGTCTTCAATATCCAAGCATCCTGCGACATTTGAACCCAATTGTGATAAAAATACTGAGTACGTCCCCCCAGAGGTAGCATGAAAGTGTCCGGAGCACTTACCTGAGGATTCAGTATTTTGGAAGCCTCCACGGTATGATCCTCTGTTAAAACGCCTTCTGTTGAAGCGTTGCCTTGTGGGGTAAAAGGTTCCGCCCCGGGTGGAGTCCCAGTCTCCCCTGCCTCGACCGAAGTCTCCTCTCTGAGGACCTTGGGAGAACTGTCGGCCAAACGAGCATCCTCGGCCTCGTCCGGCCCTGTTGAAAACACCAGCCTGAAAAACTCTTTTAATTCCTGACTGTGCTTTGTCTAGAGTTGTGAAGGTGCCCACATATTTGGCTACGTCTTTGACGAAACGGTCCCCGAACAGGTTCCCGTCCGCCAGAGGACCCGGTTCAGCCGCAGCTAGCTCCGTGAGATTGGAGTCCATGCGCATGAGAATAGATTTGCGCCTCTCCGTGGAGATGGCGCAGTTGGCATTGCCCAAAAGACAGATAGCTCGTTGTGTCCAGCCTGCCAGGATATGGGGGTCTGCAACAGTCCCAGATTCCTGCGCCTCTAAAGCCATCTCCAGAATTTTTGCAAGAGGGCCAACAACATCTAAAAGCTTGTCTTGGCATCCGCGCCATGCGCGGTCGATACCCTTTTTGGGGTCCTTTGCGAACTTCTTTAGGAAGGTCAAAAGGCTGGAGTCTATATCCGGGGTTTCAGCCACTTTGTCTGAGATGTCTGGACGCGGGCATTCTGACCGGAGCCTGTTGCGTACCTCCTTGTCAAAGCTTTTGCGGAGGTTTTCGTGCAAGTATGCTGCAACCTGAGGAGCGGGTAGCCAATCCGACGACCTAGGGTGTATGATCTCCGATGGGTTAAACGTAAAGGGTGTGGAAATAGCCGGTGTGTCCACATTTTTTGATTTCTTTGATCTTTTCTTAGGGGAGACTCGTCTGGGGTGTCAGTACCCGGGTATCTGTATCGGTGTCAGTGTCCGGCCCCTGGTTTTTCCGGTATCAGGTTGAGGGAGCGATGAATACGAGGCAGAGTGAGGCCAGGATTTAGGTTGAGGATCGCCACTGGGGGCGCTTAACGGTGCAGTGAAACCATGACGTTTCGCAAACTTTTCTAGCTGCTTGGTGATTGGTTTTAGGGCAGAAGCTAGCGCTTGTTGCACAGTTCCCGGAACTGCCTTTTCCAGGGCCTTGTTGACCGACTCTTGGACCGAGGCGTCCAGAGCCTCAACAATGTTATCCTCTAAGGAAGGGTTTTGCACTTCCTCTTGATATAGGGTATCATCCTCTTCATAGTGGACCCACTCCTCCATTGTGGGATCAAAGTTGTGACTGTAAGTGCTCATACAGCAATATATAGTATATATATATAAAAGAGGAATAAGGGGGGAGCCAACCCCCAGCACAAGTGAATGGAAAATGGGGTACCTGGCTCCTCAGCAAAGCTGTAGTAAAGTTGTTGCAGCCCACAGGGCGTAATTGGAGCCAACAGAGCAGTATTGTTATGTAGGAGGTGTGCTCCCTCCAGGCCCAGATCGTTATTTCAGCCTGCCAGGCGTAGACAGTGCTCAATGGGTGAATGCGGCGAAACTAAACGAAAAACGATGGAAAAAACGGGCAGTAGCGACGTGCGTAGCCCAATCCTACCAAAATAGCCCAATTGGGCTACGCACGTCAAAACCAGCGAGGGGGAAAGGCTCCTGGCGCACTCGGCCGATGAGGGAGGCCTCCGCGCCCAGATATGTAAGCATGCATACACCGCCGACGGCGGTGCGGTACCAGAGAAAACAGGAGAAGGTGAGCGCGCTCACAAGCGTATCGTCCCGCAAGGCGGGAAATTTAAAGATGCTTTTGTGGAGGACCGGCGGCAGACGCGCGCACCTCCCATTGACAGCGGGGGTGCCGCGGCCGCCGGGAAATCGAGCGCGAAGCTCGCGTGTCAGCAAGAATGCACCAGCAGTAGTAGGGATACAATCCCAAACCCAGCGCTACCAATACGCGCACTGCAAACTAAGCGGCATTAGCCCAATAACCACATTTTTTGGGGTAAAACAATTGTAATGGTATACAAGCCTAGATAACCAACTTAACTGTCTGCGTGAGCAGCAAAGAAAGTGGACGAGTTCCGGTAATGGTGGCTCTTATGGGGCTCTACAGGATGTGACGTATACCATGAGCATCATGGGAAATGTAGTTGTTTTCATAAATATAAAATTTTCATTGGCTGCTGTGAGTGGCAATAAATAGAAAGAGAAGCATAATACGAAGCCTCCGGTCCTGTAATAGAATTGAGGGGTTTTAATGATGACAACAGTTCTTGCAGACAGCGCATGTGCGCTGATGCTCAACCTAAAAACAGAGGGTGTCTCCTATTGGACACATCCCTATCTAGGCCCTATTAATCCTCAATCAATCAATCAGGGGCTTGTAGAGCACAGCTATTCACCCGCCAGGGTCCCAAGGCGCGGGGGAGGGGGGGAGTGAGAGGGGGGCGGTGGCTCCTGCAACCTAACACGAGGTGTCTAGGGAATGTATGTGAGCACCACAATTCAGCCCCACACACGCAGCTCTAGTCTCATTGCACTTACTATATATATATTTTGATCTGCTGTAATTTTCATCTATAGTGCATATATTCTAGAAATGCTGCTCATACTTAATATTGTATATATGGCATGCAAAATTTGTATTCTTCCATGATTGCTGAAAAGCGCTATGACGCGTCCCGGAGCCTGTTCACGCTAAATAAGACTATATTCAAATAATATTCAAGTAAATGAGGTCTCACTACATTTTCAAATATATCTTCTTTTTAAAAACGTATGCTTTTCTTGGTAGTACTGCATGCAGGACTCAACAGGTTGAGAAAATTCAGAATTGTCATTTGTGTTTTTTTACTCCTCAAGTGACACGTATGCCATTTCTCACCCAGGGGAGTGTTAGAAACACAGTAGCCTAGCAACACAAGACTTTCCATTTCGTGTAAATTTGGGAAAGGGTTCTTGCTTTTATGTCATGTCTTTCCTAGCAGTTAAACCTCGGAGTGGCAGCAGCATATTGGCGAAAATCACACATTTTAATTATGTTTACAACTGAAACTCTGCTGAAAAACATTTCAAATGTAACAGTAATTGATATCTGATGCTACGCTGCCAGGTGTTGCAGAATGAAAGCTACAATATTCATGTATTTTTAGAGCACAGTTATTTTCAAATTCGAAAGCACGGTTGACATGACAGTAGCTGTAGCTCTGGCAGTACTTTTTCTCCCTCCTTATGATTATTGATACACGAGTTCTATTTTACAATCTATTTTGATCAAGTAGTGTGTGTACGTGAGTGTGTGTGTGTGCCCCCTTCCCAAATTATCACAATTGGCCGGAGGGGATGGGGTCCCCAGGGCCCCCTCCCTACTAAAATATAAACACGGTTACCATGGGCCCTGGCCCACCCCAGGGGACACAAATTAAAAAAGCGTGTAATGCCATGTTTTTCTTTTTGGGTCTGAGGATCTGAATCCCTGAGTCCTAAAATGGCTGCCACATTATTTGTACATGTGGTGACAGCCAATCAGATATTATCTTAAGATCAGTAGGATCCGCAGATCCTCCATTGTGTGAAATATACAAAGCCTAATTTCTCCAAAAGTACTGAACGTATTTACACCAAATTACAAAAAGCATAATTTTCTGGACCAAGATCTAGCTTTCTGCCTAGTCTGGTGTAATTTTGTTTAGAAGTTTTGGCTGTAGCTGTATCTAATTTTCCTATGGAAAATTTCATGGGGAAAATTAATTTTGGGGCACTCCTTTTTTCTCGCCCCTCCTTGACAGATCCCCCCCAATGGCAGTGAGGTGTTTTTTGGTAGTACATACTCCACTAATGTAGACCAACCAGGCTTTCTGGAGAAATTATCTCAGAAAATGCCACCATGGGTAGACTTTCCATGGGTGATAAGGGGTAATTTTAATGCTGTCTTGGATATACAGATCGACTGCTCACAACCCCCTCTTCCGAGCACAACCACGATCCTCAATGCCAAAGCACTAAATAAATGAATAACAAACTGGGGTCTGGTGGATGCCTGGTGAACTAAGAACGAAGGTCTCTGAGAATATTCCTTCTCCTCAATCACACATAAGTTACATGCAAGGTTAGATCGGATAGTATGCACTCCAATCAGCCATATGCCAAATGACAAAGAGGAGTAAAACTCTGTTGGAACGTAACCTGCTGGATTTGGAGCTGACTTAGTGTAGAATACTCACTCCCATACCTACAAGAAAACTATAGCCAACATGGCTGGAAGATCCAGTGATCAAAGAAGAACTCAAATTAGCTATCCAAAGTTATTTCCATGACATTAAAGGTCCAGCATCCTCCCTGGAAATCGAATGGGAAGCTTTTAAAGTCACAATACATGGTGCATGTATTAAATTCATGAGAGGGATACGTAAAACACTAGAGACAAGTCTGAAATGATCAGAGCAGACATTAAGAACTTTGGAGCTGCTGAGGTAGCAGACTGCTCAATCAGAGAGAGGCTTAAACAGGAGAGAGACAAGCATGCTTACCTCTCAGAGAGTCTCCAACAGCGGACCCAGTTAGACCAAGCAAAATTAATACATACAGAAAGGAACAGGGCTGGTTGATTATTAGCATGAATAATTAAGACGCATCCCTTACCCACTCTGACAATAGCCTTTCGCAATCACAAAGGAGTACAGATTTGTATACAGGAAAAAATGCACACAGCATTCAGAGACTTTTCTGTTAATTTGTATGCAGACACAGTACCCCAAGAAGAAGAAGCCCTAGCACACTTCCTAGAAGGGATATCACTCCCTCAGTTCACTAATGAACACTGTAAAATGCTGGAAGCCCTATCACAGAAGAAGAAATAAAGTAATCTATTATCACGTTCACCAGGGGAAAAAACACCATGAACTGATGGTCTGCTGGTTTAATTTTATGTGACATAACAATCATTCTTAGTGCCCAAATTACTTAAATTGTATAACACAGCTAGGCACCAACAAAGCCTACCTGAGACAACTAAGGAGTCAGTGGTGATATCTATATTGAAACGGGGCAGAGATGCATTAGACTTAGCATCGTATAGGCCCTTGTACATATTAAAAACAGACTACAAAATATTAAGTAAGCTTCTAGCAGAAAGGCTTCTCCTTCTGATCTATGACCTCATGCATGTGGACCAAAACGGGTTGATCTCGAATAGTAATAGCTCTTTGAGTGACTTAGTAAGAGACAACTTTACTAAATTCAAGAGGTTGCCTCTATAATCTGGCCTAACTCTGCATGCTTGGGACTGATCAGGCATTCAATACTATACAATGGATATATACATATATATATATTTTCACTGAAAACAACAAAGGTTACAGGGACGTTATAGTTAGGCTCAGGATTCACTCATACAAAATCAGTGACATTCAGGTGTTATAGTTATTGAGCTAACTATAACTCATGCCCTCGCAATGCACTGCTTATGACCTCACATATGACATCACTCATGACATGGTCAGTGACATCACTGACGATATCACTGATGACGTCATCCAGTGACTGTAAGTGTTTTAAAAAGTTTATGTGTGTTAAATATATATAACAAGGTGTATTGGTAAATTAGTGGGTGCACGAGTGCCTGTTTGGATTATTGAGTGGGTGCATGACTGACTGTATAAGTGAGTGATTAGGTGTCTCAGTGAATGAATGGGTGAGTGATTGGTTGTGTAAATGTCTGTATCTGTCTTTCAGTTGGTGTGTAAGTGGCTCTATGGGTGTGTGAGAGGGTACATGAGTTTCTGTATGGGTGAGTGTTAGTTGTCTGAGTACCTCTATGGAGGTCTGTGTGGGTGGGTGAGGGTGTGTGTGACTGCCTGTATGGATGAATGAGTGGGTGAGGCAGTGGCTGTATGAGTTGGTAAGTACATGTGTGAAGGGCTGTATGGATGAGTGAGTGTGTGTATGACTGTGTCAGTAAGTGAGTGCATGTGTCAATGGTATGTGGGTGAGTAACTGGGTATGTGAAAGGCAGTATAGGTGAGTGATGGGGGATGAGAGTGACTGTATGGGTGAGTGAGTGAATGTGACAGTGACTGTATGGGTGAGTGAGTATGTGTTAGTATCTGTATGAGTAAGTGAGTGAGTGTGTGTGTAATTGTATGGGTGAGTGAGTGGCTGTGTGAGTGACTGTATTGGTGAGTGAGTTGGTGTGTCAGTAGCTCTATGGGTGACTGACTCAGAGTGTGAGTGGCTGTATGGGTGTATGTGTGGATATGTCAATAGCTGTAATCATGATTGAGTGGGTGTCAGTGTGGCTGTATGGGTGAGTGGATGTGTGTGTTGATCTATGAATCAGTGAGTGACTGTGTAAGTACTGGTATGGGTGTGTGAATGGGTTTGAGAATGGTGGTGTGGAAGTTGGAGTAGGTGCATGAAAGGTTATATGGGGTGTGAGTGGGTGCGTCAGAGATTCTGTGGATGTGTCATCAGCAATGTCATGAGTGATTTCATTTGAGATGTCATCATTAATGTCACTGACCATGTCATAATTGATATAATATGTGAGGTCATAAGCAGTTCATTGCAGGGTGTGAGTCATAGTTAGCTCACTAACTATAACAGCTGAATTGCACTGGTTTTGTACGAGCGAAACCTGAGCCTCACTATAACATCCCTGTTACCTTTGTTTTTTTCAGTGAATTTCTAAGGTTTTTCTATCCCATTTCCTAACTATAAATTCCCTGTAACCTTTGGTTTTTTTCAGTGAATTTCTAAGGTTTTTTGAATGCTAATATCTAACTATAACATCCCTGTAACCTTTGTTTTTTTCTGTGAATTTCTATGGTTTTTTGAGTAGTGGTCGCGTTTGCAGATTGGTGGAGAAAGGGGGCGGGGCCTCTGACCAGCTCTCAGGAATCCTGCTGTGTAGGACTTACAGGAGGTACCATGAGGGCTTCTTGGCCCCCATGGTCCCTCAGGAGTAAAGTGGACTTCATCCCAAACCAGTAGTGCGCCAGGAGCTACGTTTGCAGAGTGGTGGAGAAAGGGTGCATGGCCTCTGGATACCTCTTAGCAATCCCGCTGTGTGGGACTTACAGGAGGTATCAACTACTCCTCCTGTTACTTCCAGTAAGTCCCACACAGCTGGATTCCTAATTTGTCAGAGGCCACTCCCCCTTTCTCCTCCAACCTGCAAACGCAGCTCCTGGCACACTACTGGTGGTGATCCCCGGGGGTGTCCAACAGACCCCCTTAACTATTGAGTTCACGTCCTGGGAGGTGGCAGTCCCGGAGACTGCGGGGGAGGCCGTAGGGTCTCTGTATTTTTTCAAATTAATGTATGTGTCCCAGGGAGGCGGCAATCCCTGGGGCAGTGGGGGGCCTGGCAGGTCCCCCCGCATTCCTATTTGTAAGTGTCCCGGGGAGGTGGAGGTCCCCAGGGCTGCAGGGGGCTGGTCAAGCCCCCCGCATTTCTTTTTAAAAAATCAGTGTGCCCCGGGGAGGTGGCGGTCCCCAGGTCAGTAGGGGGACTGGACCTCCCCGCATGCCTATTCTTAACTGTCCCAGGGAGGTGGCGGTCCCGAGGGCAGTGGGGGTGGCTGAGTGGGCTCTCCCCCACATTTCTAGTAGGTGGCAGGCCCCAGGGCTTCGTATAAGCCTAGGAGGGGGGTCCCATGAACCTCCCTCCTTCATTTCCTTCCTGCCCCCCGGTATTGCCACACCCGGGGGCTCCAAAAAAAAGACGCATGGGAGCCCGCATGTCTTATTTTTTTAATTTTGTTGTGAATTTGTGGCAAAATTAAATAGAAAAATACTTTTTTCCCCTGGCAAGGTCCCTGTGGAACCCCTCCACCATATCTGTGGGGGTCAGGAAATTCGTACCCTGTCCCCTTTTCATAATATTTTACTTTTTTTGTGGGACTCTGCTTCAAGCAGAGTCTCAAGATGGCTGCCAACGCTTCCTGGTTTGGAATGTTGGCAGCCTAATCAAATTGCAGCATGGGACTGCATATCCGCAAGACCACTGCAAGGACTCGCGCTCCCAGATATCTATTTTTTTAATCTTTAATTTCTCTGAAACCACTTAACAGATTTACACCAAATCACAAAAAGCATGCTTTATGAACCAACATCTAGCTTTCTTCCAAAATTGGTGTAATTCTGTTCAGCAGTTCGGGCTGTAGTCGTGTCTAAAGATTCCTATGGAAATTAACAAGGAGAAAAAGCGTCTTGGGACCCCACCTTTTTCTCGGCCCCCACTTGACGAATCACCCTGAAATTATCAAGACAGCAGCTGAAGTGAATGCCCCGATAGTTTTGAACATTTTGTGAAGATTCGTCAAACAGTGCTAAAGTTATTGCCAAATCAAAAAACGCTCCTCCGATGGAAACTGCATTCTAACTAAAACTACCTTCTGGCAACCGCCAATAGGATATATGGATATATATATATATATTCACTGAAAAACCATAGGTTTCAAGCACGTTATAGTTAGAAATTAGCATTTAAAAACCTTAGAAATTCACTGAAAAAACCATAAGGTTTTAGGGACAGTTATAGTTAGTTGGACATTGCACTCGTACAAAACCCGTGAAATTCCCCCGTTATAGTTAGTTCAGGTAACTATAACTCGCGCCCCGCAATGCACTGCTGATGACGTCACATATTACATCACTCATGACATGGTCAGTGACATCACTGATGACATCACTGATGACATCTCAAATGACATCACTGATGACATCATCCAGTGACTGTGTGTTTCTGTAAAGTTTAAATATTTTTAATATATATAGGGAAAGGCGTATTGAAGAATGAGTGGGTGTATAAGTGTCTGTATGGATGATTTAGTAGGTGCGTGACTAACTCGATAAGTGAGTGATTAAACGTATCTTACTGAATGCATGGGTTAGTGACTAAACTGGGTGAATGTCTGTATCCGTCTGTCTGTTGCTGTGTAAGTGGTGCATGGGTTTGTGAATAGCTACATGAGTGTCTATATGAGTTATTGATTGGTTGTCTGAGTATCTGTATGGGTGCCTGAGTGTTTGTGTGGGTGGGGTGTGTGTGACTCTGTGCATAGATGTGTGAGTGGGTGATTCACTGGGTGGATGGTTTCAAGAGTGCATCTGTGATAGACTGTATGGGTGGGTAAGTGTGTGTAAGAGTGTGTTAGTGAGTGAATGTATGTCCCAGTGGTACATGTGTGAGTAACTACATATGTGAAAGGCAGTATATATGTGTGTTGGAGTATATAAATAGCTATAAGCGAGAGTGTGTGATTGTGAGAGTGACTGTATGGATGAGTGTGTGCTTGTATCAGTGATTATATAAGAGCGTAAGAATGTGCTAGTATTTGTATGAGTAAGTGAGCTGGTGTGTGTATAACTGTATAGGTGAGTAAATGGCAGTGTGTTTAATTATTTGCATGACTGACTAGGTGTGTGAGTACCTCTATGGATGAGTGGCGGTGTTTGAGTGTCTATATAGGACTATGAGTGCATATGATAGTCCTGTACTGAGTGACCATAAGTATGAGTGAGTGTACGGGTGAGTGAGTGGATGTGTGTGTGTAGACCTAAGAATCAGTGAGTGGGTATGTAGTTATTGGTGTTGGAGTGTCTATGGTTTTGAGAACGGCAGTCTGTAATTTAGAGTGGGTGTATCAAAGGTTATATTAGGGTGTGAGGAGGTGCATTAAATTCTCACATGGATGATGTCATCAGTGATGTCATCAGTGATGTCACTGACCATGTCATAAGTGATGTAATATGTGACGTCATCAGCAGTGCATTGCGGGGGCGCGAGTTATAGTTACCTGAACTAACTATAACGGGGGAATTTCACGGGTTTTGTACGAGTGAAATGTCCAACTAACTATAACTGTCCCTAAAACCTTATGGTTTTTTCAGTGAATTTCTAAGGTTTTTTAAATGTTAATTTCTAACTATAACGTGCCTGAAACCTATGGTTTTTTCAGTGAATTTCAAAGGTTTTTTAAATGCTAATTCCTAACTATAACGTGTCTGAAACCTATGGTTTTTTCAGTGAATTTCAAAGGTTTTTTAAATGCTAATTCCTAACTATAACGTGTCTGAAACCTATGGTTTTTTCAGTGAATTTCAAAGGTTTTGTAAATGACAATTTTTAAATGTATTAATTGTTATATTTATTTTTTTGATACTGATTTACAACATTTTTTTAAACTATTTATTTTTAGATATTTTATTTTTTAAATTACATTGTAATTACATTATACATTACATTACAAAATATACTTTCTCAGAATGAATTACTTTAGTTTAAATACTTTGCAAATAGGCAATAGACTTTTAAGTACAGTAGTTACAGTTGTTGCAATGGGCAACACAATTTCAAAAACAAAGCAACATTGAGCTCAATGTGAATTTCTAGTTAAATGCAATTAGTTACTTTATGGATTACTTTTTTAACCACAGGACTGGATCCTAGATTCAGTCCTGGGACATCTCCTGTAAACAGTTGAGTAAAAGCGTTTTGGTTACAGTAGTGATTTTTAAGGAATATTATTGTATTTTAAAAGTAAGACACTTAGAAACTTTTTCATATAGAATCACCAATGTTATCCTATGGGAGGAAATTCACTTAGCAGGTAAGTAGTGTTATCGTTACTTTTTCTTACTCAGTGGTGGATCCTGGAACCAGCACTGGTGCATCTCCTGTAAACAGTTGAAAGAATGCGTTTAAGTCACACATGCGATTTTTAAGGAATATTTGTAGTTTGTGAAAATCGACACTGAAACTTTTCTGCTGAAAACCAGACAATGGATTCCTATGGAAGGAAATTCAAGTTACTGGTAAGTACGGTTAGAATTACTTTTCAGGGTCAGTGCTGGGCTAAAAGATGCAGCACTGGGTTCTCTCCTGATAACAGGTGAGTAAATCGGAATTCATAGTTCGGCTGATTTTAGAGAAATATTATAAAGTTCCAAAACTCCACACTTAGAAGAATTTCCAAGTGAAACCAGTCAATGTTAGCCTATGGAAGGAAATTCAAGTTACTGTTAAGTACGGTTAGAATTACTTTTCAGGGTCAGTGCTGGGCTAAAAGATGCAGCACTGGGTTCTCTCCTGATAACAGGTGAGTAAATCGGAATTCGTATTTCGCCTGATTTTAGAGGAATATTTGTATGTTTCAAAAATTGACACTTAGAAACTTTTTTCAGCAAAAAGCAGGCAATGATATCCTATGGAAGGAAATTCAAGTTACTGGTAAGTACGGTTAGAATTACTTTTCAGGATCAGTACTGGGCTCAAAGATGCAGCACTGAGGTCTCTCCTGATAACAGGTGAGTAAATCGGAAGTCGTATTTCGGCTGATTTTAGAGGAATATTATAAAGTTCCAAAACTCCACACTTAGAAGAATTTCCAAGTGAAACCAGTCAATGTTAGCCTATGGAAGGAAATTCAAGTTACTGGTAAGTACGGTTAAAATTACTTTTCAGGACCAGTACTGGGCTCAAAGATGCAGCACTGAGGTCTCTCCTGATAACAGGTGAGTAAATCGGAATTCGTAGTTCGGCTGATTTTCGAGGAATATTTGTACAATGGTGAAGGAAGGGGGTGGGGCCTAAGGTGACATGTCTGCAAACACGCCCTGTGGCGTGTTTTAAGTTGGACAATTAATTCCTCCTCAATCCCGAGGGTCCCTAGGGGCCAACTAGCCCACCAGGTACCTCCAGTATGCGCCAGGGGGCTGCGTTGCAGAGAGGTGTTCAGAGGCCACGCCCCTTTTTACAACACTCTGCAACGCAGCTCCGTGGCGCTTACTGGAGGTGTTTATCAAAAAGGGGGGGACAGAGGGCTTAATCAAGAGGTCCAGCGTACTTGCCCTATCAGAGTGAACGCAAAAAAGAGGTACGCAGTTCCTCAGTATGCAGGTAGTGTCCCAGGCACCCAAAAAAGGAGGGGAATTCCTCCTTTTGGAACTGAGGCCCTCACACACCCAGCAAGCTAGGTGTCATGCTTCATCATATGGGTCTGCTCCTCGTCGGGTCGGCGCTGCAATTCCCGACGGGCACCCATAGAGGGGCTCTTTGCCGGAGATCTTTGTTCCTGCCGTAAGGGTGCCATGGGTGTAAGGGACCTAGTGTGAGTGTAGATGTGCTGGAAGTGAATATAAAACAAGAGGGGATTCCTATGAGAGCAAATTTTATTCTAAATGGATCCCTACTTGATTAAAAATAGTGAGGAGAGGCGACTAACAAGCTACCAGGGTTCAAGAGGCGCTCTACTCCTTGATGGTCGACATGTTTCACGCCTGTGGCGTTTCTTCAGGACCGTGAGAAATGACTATCTACAGTGAAATGGGGTGTGCAACATGCCCCATAGCTAAAAATAAAACTTGTAATAGTGTGAGGATATTGCCTACTACTATAAGGATAAACAGGGTACTACCTGTTAGTACTGGGACAAACCTGCATTTAAGGATAATGGAAAACAACACTTGGTTATAAATCTAAAGGTAGATTGCCCAACAAGGTGCAAACCGCATTGTGAAACAAGGAAAACAGGGGGGGAGGGAGGTGCCCCTGTAATTGTTCAGTAAAAGGCACAATGTGAGCGGTAACAAGAATGATAATTCATAAACCGCGAGTTAAAATTACAAATTACTTGAGTAGCAACATACAGATGAAAATAAATTAAGACAGCAATGAACAAGTATCCAGGTAATGAAGTGATATCTGGTGTATATCGTAATTGGTGCTTAAGTGGGGAGTGGTGAAGTAAACAATCTCCAACTCACCTAATAAGTATCAGAATGACGCCCCATCTGTTACAGCACTAAATACAGACATCTGTAGTAGGATGTCTAGTCATGGTGTAAAAAACACAACAAAAACAGAAACAGAAGGAAGGGGTTAAACCTCAAGGAAGGTTTATTTATATCTAAAAATGTATTGACCAAACACACTTAGTCAGCCCATCTCGTTGCAACAGTAGCGGGTAAGGCTAGCGAGCTGGCAGTACGTAGGGATGGTCACAGAACATGCCACTGGCCAGTTTCCCAAGATCCGACACAAGGTGCGGGGAATGATGCGGGCAAAAGTCCCACCGAGAAAACCGAAGTAAGTGCTGCGGTGCTGTCCCTGATCTCGTGTGTGACAGACAACCGCACACATCCACGCCCCATGCGGGGCCCACAAAGATAAGAGTCCATAACGGGTCCAAGAGGGGCAGGCACAGTAACCATGCATCCACAAACCCCACTGTCAACAATCCAGTCGCTTACCTGTACTCAGTCGCTGTAGAGTGCAGGCAACTTGTAGAGTTTAGATAATACTCACCCGCTTCCACTAGAAGCCGCGCTAAACACCTACCCCTTCGTGCTGCAACCGGGATGGTGCTGAACGGTCAGAAGAGCTCCCTTCTTATGCTCCAAATGGAGCCTCATTAAGGACTGGCGGGAAGCTAATCGGCCCCAGCTGCTGCCATGGCATGTCATGTGACTTACTCAAAAGTGAGTTGAGCATCCTGTTAGAGTGTCGGCCATCTTGGAACGGTTACATGTAAAGGTGTGGGAGGAATCTCCCAAGTTAACTACTGGGATCTAAACATGTAAAAATAGCCTAGTGGAACAGGAAACCACGCGAAGGATAACCGGTGAGCTTATTCATGCACAGACCCCGCGTGTGGTTATAATTATATCATAACGTGTACCCTTCCAGAATAGTGAAGGCAGTAAATGCATGTCGGCCATCTTAGAGTGGCTAATGTACATAGTAAACTAATAGATCCAATCTATTCCAATATCGACTTGGAGAGCAGGTATGCTTGGTATATCATTTCCATTGACATATTGCTGAATGAGCTGATGTTATAATTATAATGATGTGGCTAATTCAGTTTATTGTTGAATATTACGTTAAAACAAAGAACTCCAAGGTATGTCATCGTTTAACCCCAGATGGTCTAGCCCTAGTCGATGCACCCATCGTTGCTCTATCTTGAATAGAGCTGCCTGCGTGATGCGCGGGTGTGCCTCCAGAATTAGCCAGTGTAAACTCTCCGGGGTATGATTTTGTTCCTTGAAATGTGTGTAGAGTTTTGTAGTGGTTTTCAGGCAACGAATGTTGCTTTTATGTTCAGAAATCCTGTTTTTTACAGGCCGCATGGTCATACCCACATATTTTTTATCGCAAGGGCAAGTCAGTAAATAAATGCATTGAGATGTGTTGCAGTTAGTGTGGGTGTATATCTTCCAAGTGAAGGTATCTGTTAACGTTATCTCTTTGGTATGTTTAGTTTGAGGACATGCTGCACAAGAGCCACAGGGATAGTGGCCCTGAACCGGTGGGAGGTTCCATAAGGTTCTTTGCTTGCTTCTGTTGGATGACTTGGGTCGTGTATGTACCAGCATATCTTTTAAGTTGCTTGTGCGTTTAAAAGCGAACCTTGGTTTAGAGATCTCAAGAGATCCTGTGTTCAGGATATTCCAGTGTTTGTTTATAATTTTCTTTAGTCGGTTAGAACCTGGTGTGAATGAAGTCACACATGTTAAGATGTCACTGGGTTCTTTTTGTATTCCTTCTAGCAAGGCCTCTCTGTTGTTATTCCTTGCTTTCTTTAAGGATTTCTCAATTTTACGTGGAGGGTAATGTCTCTCAATCAGGTTATTCCTCAGTGAATCCGCCTCAATCTTGTAATCTTTGACATCACTGCAATTTCGCCTGATACGGAGAAATTGCCCAAATGGCAAGTTGTCCTTCAATGCTCGTGGGTGATGGCTATTATAAGATAGCAAGCTGTTCCTATCTGTAGGTTTTTTATACAGGGAAGTTTGAAGGTGACCCTCTAGGATGCTAATCTTAAGGTCAAGGAACGGTATGCTAGTGGCTGAAATAGACCTAGTAAACCTTAGGTATTCATTCTTCGTATTAACCCAATTACAAAATTCCTCGCAGGTATTCAGGTCACCCCTCCAGAAGACCAGGATGTCATCGATATATCTTTTCCACAGGCTCAAGTGTTGTAGGTAGGGGTTACTCTGATGGTAGATTACTTCCTCCTCAAATGCCGCCATATAGAGGCAGGCTACACTCGGAGCAAAGGTACTCCCCATAGAAGTACCTTGAGCCTGATGGAATAGTTGGTTCTTGAATTCGAAAAAGTTTTCAGTTAAAGCAAGAGTGGCACACTCCATGACAAAAGTCACGGGTGTTGGTGATGACCACTCCATCTGATTCAATGCTGTCTCTATAACGGTGAGTGTTGCCCTTTGTGGTATGTTAGTGTAAAGCTGTTCAACGTCTAATGTAAGAAGCAAGTCAATGTCTCTTGTTTCTCCTATTTCTCCCATTATTCGAAGTATGTCTGTCGTATCCCTCACGTATGACGGGGTTTGTTTCACCAAGGGTTGGAGAAAGTGATCACAAAAAATGGAAAGGGGTTCAAGAATGGAACCTATTCCTGAGACAATAGGTCTCCCCGGAATGGGTGTCGTGCCCTTATGGATTTTCGGGAGGGTGTAGAAGTAGGGAGTGCTTGATTCCTTAGTAATGAGGAAGTCAGCTTCTCTCTTACTCAACCATCCATTAGTTTCTGCCTCAAAGACCATGGTTGCTATCTCCGTGGTCAGTCTAGTTGTTGGATTCACCGTGATGGGAGTATAGAATTTCTTGTTGTTCAATTGACGGTGGCATTCCTGTTCATAATCCGTTGTGGATTGTTTGACAGTAGCACCACCTTTATCTGCTTGTTTAATAGTGATACTGACGTCATCGGCGAGAGACTTGGCCGCCAGTCTTTCATCTTTCGATAAATTGTTGAAGGGGAGTACACAACTTGTATTTTGGAGTTCTTTAAGAACAGCTTGTTCAAATGTTAGAACTTCTACTGGCACCATGCTGCTATTAGGGGTAAAGGTGGATGGATTTCTTAACCCAGAATCTTGTTGGACAGGCGAAGGTTTGTCCTGAAAAAATGCCCTCAGACGGATCTTTCTAAAAAATTCTGTATCTCACTGAGATCTCTGAATTTATCCATTTTCGGAGTGGGGACGAAACCAAGTCCTTTCTCTAGGACTTTGACGTCGGTCTCAGATAACCCGCGGTGTGATAGATTAACCACTAAGGTTTTTTGTTCTGTGTTTTGCTCCGTGTGTCCATTGAGCTCTGCTGGTTGTCTAGCCATTGGACCGTTTTCTGCCCGCCTCTTCTGTTGCGCCCTTTTCCTCTGCCCCAACCTCTGCCTAAAAAAGGCTGATTGCTAGAGGGGAAGAATTGTGGTGCGCCTTGAGGATACATCGGGAAGGGCCAATATGGTGGAGGTGGGCCCTGAAAGTTAGGTATGTTATAGTTTGGAAAATTCGGACGATTTCTTCTTCTCTGTTTATTTTCTCCCCAACTGCCTGTGCTCGAATCACTGCTAGACGAACCCCTTCTGGTGTTCTCTGTGCTATCATCTGAGGAATAGCTGTCATTTGTAGAGGTATAGTCCGATCTCAAATAAGGATATACTTTTTCTTTCTCAAATGTTTGTATATCTTTCTGCAATTTGTTTACCTTTTGTTTCATGAGATACTCTTTTTGTTCAGCTATCTCATTGTTGAGTTCATTAAGTTTGGATTTAAATTGGGTTATCTGGATGGTGGTTTTAAGAGATCCCTCAGCAATTTGTATCCGTATTAAGAGAGCGTCTGCTAATCTCTTGGCTGTGTTGATGATCAAGATGAGCCAATCCCTGGTGCACTTCCATGCTACCAGGGACCACTCTTTCTTGAACATTTGATCTTCCAGAAAAAGTCTCGGAAAGTTTTTGACCATAAGGCCTTTGGGTGCGATGTTGGCACGAAGATATTCGGTCATCATCGCCCCATGTAGCGTAACCTTCAGCCAATCTCGCTTCATTGCAGTCAATGATGCCCAATCCTCCGATGTAGAACCTGTGGCTGAATTATTTTCAGAGCCTAAGATGGATGGAGTTGTTCTAAGAATTTCTGCTGCCATCTCCTCCCCAAAACTGAGTCCCTGATTCTCCTCCATAATGGGGGAGTTAACCAGGTGGCCTGTTCTGGAAAGGATGTTGCGCCTACTGAAGTAATATTATGGGCCAGAGATCGCCACTGGCGTCCTGGTATCCTAGACAATTAGGTCCCACGGGGATTCTGTGCGTATAATGTTTATCAAAAAGGGGGGGACAGAGGGCTTAATCAAGAGGTCCAGCGTACTTGCCCTATCAGAGTGAACGCAAAAAGAGGTACGCAGTTCCTCAGTATGCAGGTAGTGTCCCAGGCACCCAAAAAAGGAGGGGAATTCCTCCTTTTGGAACTGAGGCCCTCACACACCCAGCAAGCTAGGTGTCATGCTTCATCATATGGGTCTGCTCCTCGTCGGCGCTGCAATTCCCGACGGGCACCCATAGAGGGGCTCTTTGCCGGAGATCTTTGTTCCTGCCGTAAGGGTGCCGTGGGTGTAAGGGACCTAGTGTGAGTGTAGATGTGCTGGAAGTGAATATAAAACAAGAGGGGATTCCTATGAGAGCAAATTTTATTCTAAATGGATCCCTACTTGATTAAAAATAGTGAGGAGAGGCGACTAACAAGCTACCAGGGTTCAAGAGGCGCTCTACTCCTTGATGGTCGACATGTTTCACGCCTGTGGCGTTTCTTCAGGACCGTGAGAAATGACTATCTACAGTGAAATGGGGTGTGCAACATGCCCCATAGCTAAAAATAAAACTTGTAATAGTGTGAGGATATTGCCTACTACTATAAGGATAAACAGGGTACTACCTGTTAGTACTGGGACAAACCTGCATTTAAGGATAATGGAAAACAACACTTGGTTATAAATCTAAAGGTAGATTGCCCAACAAGGTGCAAACCGCATTGTGAAACAAGGAAAACAGGGGGGGAAGGGAGGTGCCCCCTGTAATTGTTCAGTAAAAGGCACAATGTGAGCGGTAACAAGAATGATAATTCATAAACCGCGAGTTAAAATTACAAATTACTTGAGTAGCAACATACAGATGAAAATAAATTAAGACAGCAATGAACAAGTATCCAGGTAATGAAGTGATATCTGGTGTATATCGTAATTGGTGCTTAAGTGGGGAGTGGTGAAGTAAACAATCTCCAACTCACCTAATAAGTATCAGAATGACGCCCCATCTGTTACAGCACTAAATACAGACATCTGTAGTAGGATGTCTAGTCATGGTGTAAAAAACACAACAAAAACAGAAACAGAAGGAAGGGGTTAAACCTCAAGGAAGGTTTATTTATATCTAAAAATGTATTGACCAAACACACTTAGTCAGCCCATCTCGTTGCAACAGTAGCGGGTAAGGCTAGCGAGCTGGCAGTACGTAGGGATGGTCACAGAACATGCCACTGGCCAGTTTCCCAAGATCCGACACAAGGTGCGGGGAATGATGCGGGCAAAAGTCCCACCGAGAAAACCGAAGTAAGTGCTGCGGTGCTGTCCCTAATCTCGTGTGTGACAGACAACCGCACACATCCACGCCCCCATGCGGGGCCCACGAAGATAAGAGTCCATAACGGGTCCAAGAGGGGCAGGCACAGTAACCATGCATCCACAAACCCCACTGTCAACAATCCAGTCGCTTACCTGTACTCAGTCGCTGTAGAGTGCAGGCAACTTGTAGAGTTTAGATAATACTCACCCGCTTCCACTAGAAGCCGTGCTAAACACCTACCCCTTCGTGCTGCAACCGGGATGGTGCTGAACGGTCAGAAGAGCTCCCTTCTTATGCTCCAAATGGAGCCTCATTAAGGACTGGCGGGAAGCTAATCGGCCCCAGCTGCTGCCATGGCATGTCATGTGACTTACTCAAAAGTGAGTTGAGCATCCTGTTAGAGTGTCGGCCATCTTGGAACGGTTACATGTAAAGGTGTGGGAGGAATCTCCCAAGTTAACTACTGGGATCTAAACATGTAAAAATAGCCTAGTGGAACAGGAAACCACGCGAAGGATAACCGGTGAGCTTATTCATGCACAGACCCCCGCGTGTGGTTATAATTATATCATAACGTGTACCCTTCCAGAATAGTGAAGGCAGTAAATGCATGTCGGCCATCTTAGAGTGGCTAATGTACATAGTAAACTAATAGATCCAATCTATTCCAATATCGACTTGGAGAGCAGGTATGCTTGGTATATCATTTCCATTGACATATTGCTGAATGAGCTGATGTTATAATTATAATGATGTGGCTAATTCAGTTTATTGTTGAATATTACGTTAAAACAAAGAACTCCAAGGTATGTCATCGTTTAACCCCAGATGGTCTAGCCCTAGTCGATGCACCCATCGTTGCTCTATCTTGAATAGAGCTGCCTGCGTGATGCGCGGGTGTGCCTCCAGAATTAGCCAGTGTAAACTCTCCGGGGTATGATTTTGTTCCTTGAAATGTGTGTAGAGTTTTGTAGTGGTTTTCAGGCAACGAATGTTACTTTTATGTTCAGAAATCCTGTTTTTTACAGGCCGCATGGTCATACCCACATATTTTTTATCGCAAGGGCAAGTCAGTAAATAAATGCATTGAGATGTGTTGCAGTTAGTGTGGGTGTATATCTTCCAAGTGAAGGTATCTGTTAACGTTATCTCTTTGGTATGTTTAGTTTGAGGACATGCTGCACAAGAGCCACAGGGATAGTGGCCCTGAACCGGTGGGAGGTTCCATAAGGTTCTTTGCTTGCTTCTGTTGGATGACTTGGGTCGTGTATGTACCAGCATATCTTTTAAGTTGCTTGTGCGTTTAAAAGCGAACCTTGGTTTAGAGATCTCAAGAGATCCTGTGTTCAGGATATTCCAGTGTTTGTTTATAATTTTCTTTAGTCGGTTAGAACCTGGTGTGAATGAAGTCACACATGTTAAGATGTCACTGGGTTCTTTTTGTATTCCTTCTAGCAAGGCCTCTCTGTTGTTATTCCTTGCTTTCTTTAAGGATTTCTCAATTTTACGTGGAGGGTAATGTCTCTCAATCAGGTTATTCCTCAGTGAATCCGCCTCAATCTTGTAATCTTTGACATCACTGCAATTTCGCCTGATACGGAGAAATTGCCCAAATGGCAAGTTGTCCTTCAATGCTCGTGGGTGATGGCTATTATAAGATAGCAAGCTGTTCCTATCTGTAGGTTTTTATACAGGGAAGTTTGAAGGTGACCCTCTAGGATGCTAATCTTAAGGTCAAGGAACGGTATGCTAGTGGCTGAAATAGACCTAGTAAACCTTAGGTATTCATTCTTCGTATTAACCCAATTACAAAATTCCTCGCAGGTATTCAGGTCACCCCTCCAGAAGACCAGGATGTCATCGATATATCTTTTCCACAGGCTCAAGTGTTGTAGGTAGGGGTTACTCTGATGGTAGATTACTTCCTCCTCAAATGCCGCCATATAGAGGCAGGCTACACTCGGAGCGAAGGTACTCCCCATAGAAGTACCTTGAGCCTGATGGAATAGTTGGTTCTTGAATTCGAAAAGTTTTCAGTTAAAGCAAGAGTGGCACACTCCATGACAAAAGTCACGGGTGTTGGTGATGACTGGAGGTACCTGGTGGGCTAGTTGGCCCCTAGAGACCCTCAGGATTGAAAAGGAATTTATTCCCCATCTTAAAACGCGCCACGGGGCCTGTTTGCACACATGTCACCTGAAGCCCCGCCCCCTCCCTTCACCACTGTGCAAACGCGCCCCGTGGCGCGTTTTAAGTTGGGGGATTAAGTCCCCTTGAATCCTGAGGGTCCCTGGAGTCCAACTAGCCCACCATATACCTCCAAAAAGGTAGATAATATATATATATATATCAACTCCACACTCCCTTCTGTTCAAAAGAAAGTCGAGCACACACGGGTTTCCCAGAGAAACTACTTTTATTCCTGGCTATTGGCATGACGCGTTTCGTCATGAATGACTTCCTCAGATGCCGCCAAGAACATTCAATTCCTTCTCTGCCCACATTTAAAGCTGCATGCCCCTCTGCAATTGGCTGAGGCACCGCCGATGGTTTTGCATGGGGGAAATCCCGGACTCGGAAATCCAAGTCCGTGCGGAGCAGACACCTGATCGTTAGTACTATCCCAAGTGGGCGGTGTCTGCTCCGGTGTCGTCATATATATATGACTAAAACTAAGTTATACTTAGGAAAACATAATCCCCGTAGAGCTAGCATGGGGAAAACATGTTTTGGGATCCCCCTTCTTTCCCCCTTTTTTCTCTGCCCCCACTTTATGGATCACCGCAAAACTTTCAACACAGCAGCAGAACTGAAAAGGAGATACGTTTTGAAAATTGTGTGAACATTTGTCAGGCGGCACCAAGGTTGAGTTGTTGGCAAAACGCTTTTCCTATGGAAACTTTGGTCCTAACTATAACTACCTAATGGCGACCGCGCGGCAAGCAACAATGACGTCACAATATGCGACGCTGTCTGGCAACGATCTAGACCGGGAACGCTTGAAGGAAGCTGAGCATGTTTCAGCGAGATTGAAAGTGCAGTCAGCAGTACCAGTGGAGGAGAGCTATCCGGAGACCCAGGTAGGCTGACTCTGAAGCAAAAATTGTTTAAACTAGAGAAACTGAGTAAAAAAGAAATAAGCAAGGGGTGGGAGCTAACATCATTGATTAAATATTTTGAAGTAAAACGAGTGCCACGAGGGCTAAGAATTTTCACGGTGCCCACTTATGAAATCCCACACCCAGGTCTACTAGAAGAATGGGCTGCATTTACAGCAAAAACAAGCGCTGGTATGATTGAAATCTTGGTTAAATATGCGGAACTAGATTTGGCCAAGATAAGAGAAGAACTGAAACGCTTGAGTGAGGACATAGACAATGAAGAAAACTCAAATTTTGTCAAGGGATTTAGAGATAAGATGAATGAACGATTACTAAAGCATGAAAATGAGGTGAAACTAAAAAAACAACAGAAATTTCAAAGAGATAAAAAAGATTATATGGATAGGCGCATCCTGACCATTGCGAAGAAATACGATACCTATAGAAAGGGATTGCTTTAAGAAGATGTACAGAGGAAACAAGATCTTATCTCCTCTGGATCCAGCTCTGATGTTAGTACTGATGACGGGGATAACTTCGGAATCAGAGCAGCAGCTTCAGGTTTTCACAACGAATATCGCCTAATACGGGAAGCCGAAAAACCAAAGAAGGACAAACCCCCCCCCGGGAAGAGGAAGGCGGAGGGGAAGGGGAAAAGGCAAAAACAAAGATGCCGGACCCGAAGAAGCAAATGGAGAAGGAGCACAGAGCAAACGGAACCTACGCCAGAAAAAGAAAACCTAGAAGAAACATTAACTGTGCTTAATCTCTCTCAGAGGGAACTGACACATGATGAAACAAGATTGTTAAAATATGGTCTTTCTTTTTGCCCTTCATCAGGATTCGATTATGCCCAAGCCAGGATTTATTTATTTATGTCTATTAGAAAATTAAAACTAAACAAAATTCATAAATTGAAAAATAAGTCTGTGGTTTCTGTCAGTGTGCCATCCTGTGATTTGGTGATAGGGGAGGCTGAGGGACTTTTAACTCTTGAAACATTACATAGAGAAAGTGAGGGCTTGGATCCCAGTGTAGATATGGAACATCTCATGTCTAATTTGGGGATTGATATTGGGTCCGCCAGCATGAGTGGTTTCAAACCCAAGTCCTGCATGATCCCTATCACAGCTCACGATAACATAGATTGCTTTCATGAGCTGGTCGTTCATGATCTGATTGAACTGAGAACCAGAAGTGGGGGATATAATGATAATTTAACACCTGAATTGAGGAAGGCTTTGAAAACTTTAAAAGAAGATACCTCTATCGTAATAAAAAACAGCGATAAGGGAGGGAATATAGTTATTATGGATGCTGAGAAGTAAAACCAAGAAGCAATGAGGCAATTACAAGATGCAGGATGTTATCAGGTTATTACGCATGAAGAATATCGGGCCAGCGTGAAAAGTTTTCAGCTACAACTCAAGTCTTGGTATGATGCCTGTATCTTAGATCAGGATTAATTTAATTTTTTAAGATCAGAGCATCCGAAGATTCCTTCTTTTTATCTACTACCTAAGGTCCATAAACAACTACATAACCCCCTGGGAGACCTATAGTCTCTTCGAATGAGAGTTTCCTTGAAAACACAGCCATCAACTCATTTCTTTTCCCCTTTGTTAAAACATTACCATCTTATTGCAAAGATAGTGGAGATTTTCTTACAAAAATCAATGACCTTGCATGGAGTGATTCTTATATCATGATCACTCTTGATGTTTCTGCCCTATATACTTCGATTGGCCATGATTTAGGGATGCTAGCATGCGAGTACTATTTGAAAAAAATAGCCAAGATCAAGAAAGAGATAAGACATGTCTTGAAACAACAAGACCTTCCCCTGAGGGAACTAGCCAGACTACTCGGCCTCCTCTCCTCCTCCATTCAAGCGATCTTTCCGGGGTCTCTAAATTATCGGGCGTTGCAAAGGTTAAAAGGAAGAGCCCTAAGATCTGGTCTCTGGTACAAGGATCAGATTACCCTGGACCAGGAAGCCCAATCGGAACTAACCTGGTGGCTAGACAACCTAGAAGCATGGAATGCCAAAGCAATCTTTGGCTCGAAGCCAGAATTTGTCGTAGCATCAGATGCGTCCCTCCACGGTTGGGGCGCATGCCTCCTCAATCAGAACACAGGTGGAATCTGGTAGCACGAGGAATCTTCCCACCACATAAATTATTTGGAGTTAACAGCTGGGATTATGCCCTTATGAGCTTCAAACACTCTCTCCAAGGCAGGTCAGTCGTCCTAAAGATGGACAACATGTCCGCTGTTGCCTATATCAATCGCCTCGGAGGTACCAAGTCTGCGGACCTCTCCAATCTAGCCAATAGACTCTGGATGTTCTGCCTGGAACACAAAATTGCCCTCAAAGCAGAATACCTTCCCGGCAAGACGAACATCTCTGCGGATTGGAACTCCAGATTCCTTCTAGACCACAGCGATTGGAAACTCAATGTTTCCGTTTTCAGGACCCTGAACAGGATCTTGGGTCCACTAGAGTTAGACCTCTTTGCGAGCAGACTAACGTTTCAACTGGAAAAATATTTCAGCTGGATGCCGGATCCCGGTGCTCTAGCAGTGAACGCATTTCTCCAACCCTGGACAGGAGTCAAAGCATATGCCTTCCCTCCCTTTGCCATGATCCAAAGAATCCTACAGAAAGTGAGACAAGATCAGTGCTCCCTTGTCCTAATAACTCCCTTCTGGCCATCTCAGGCATGGTTCCCCACCACTCTGGAACTGGCATACAACCCCCCCTTCTTAATCCCTACCCAAGAGAACCTTCGAACAGACGTAGACGGAGGGTTTCACCCCCTAATTCTGACAAGGAGTTTGAACCTTCTTGCTTGGAGAGTGTCAGGAGATCCAATGAAATCTCAGGGCTTTTGTCAACAGCTGCAACACTCCTCAGAGAGTCTTGGGCCCCAGGCACTCACTACAGATACAACAACATTTGGAGATGCTGGGTTCGTTGGTGCATGGAAAGAAACTTGGATTCCTTACAGGCACCTATTGTTGATGTAGTTAACTTCCTGGTTGAACAGTTTGATAAGGGTCTCAGCTATAGAACTATCAACTGCTATAGATCGGCCATCTCCGCTGGCTATATCTTTGTCAACGGTAAAACGGTAGGTAAAAATGTCATTGTCTGCAGAGTAATGAAAAGCATCCGCCTAAGAAGACCTCCTAAACCCAAATATGAGAGCCTCTGGGACGTTAAGTTAATCCTAGATCTTTTCAATAACTGGCCAGATAATACCCTACTGAATAGAAAATACCTTTCTATCAAGCTTGCAACTCTACTATGCCTTATCTCCTGTCGAAGAGTCTCTGATGTCAAAGCTCTTGAGGTTTCTAATAGATCATATAACATCTTTGGTGTTAAATTCGAAATTTATAGTAGAACTAAAACTATGTCTGATTCAATCTTCTATCCACGATTTGATCCTTGCCCAAAACTTTGTGTAGTTGACTGCATGAAAGAGTATGATCGAAGAATGTCCGGTCTTCGCCCCCCAGGTGTGAAACAATTACTCATTTCCTTTGTTAAACCCCATAAAGCTACAACCTCAACATCCATTGCTAGATGGGTTAAAACTGTCATGAAGTTAGCAGGCATTGACTTAACATAATTTCAGGCTCACTCCCTTAGAGGCGCTATGGCCAGTAAATCTCTTTGGTCTGGAGGTAAGTTGGACGACATCCTCAAAGCGGCCGATTGGTCGAACGCTAGCACCTTTGCACGACACTACTGCAAACCTATCGAACATATGTCTAATGTAGTCTTACAAAGCTACCAACATGCATAATGTAGCCTCCGTTCTTGTAATGAAATTGTGATTCTCCTATTACCATGACTAGAGAATCTAGATTTCATTAAAGACACGGAGGCTGACATTATCCCACCCTTCCCTCCCCTTGGGTGTTTGTTGATTACTTTGACAATGTTTACTTGCTTATAATGTTAACAGTGATAAATCTGAAGTGTTTTCTCTTTTCTCTTTATTATATCTTTTCGTGTTATGTTTTATACTTCCTTTCAGGAGACATTTACTTCTCTCTCTTTTCAGGTAACCCTTCATCATAACCGCCTTTGGATTTTTCCTCGTTTGGCTACTTCCTTCGTCACGCCTCCCGAGGATCCACTACAAGTTTTAAAGTCTTCAAGTTGGAATTGCAGAAATTTATTATATATTTTGGACTTACTTATTTCCTTCTCTCCAATTAAAAGAGGCAGATGGTTGTCAGCTCATGCCTTTTATATCCTTCTTATGTTCTATTCTGGAACCTTTAGTATTGTGATGTATGCGGCTGCTTGGAGACTGCATTAAAAGATTATGCATAATGTCAGCCTCCGTGTCTTTAATGAAATCTATATTCTCTAGTCATGGTAATAGGAGAATCGCAATTTTCTTACAAAAATCAATGACCTTGCATGGAGTGATTCTTATATCATGATCACTCTTGATGTTTCTGCCCTATATACTTCGATTGGCCATGATTTAGGGATGCTAGCATGCGAATACTATTTGAAAAAAAGACCGGCATGTTTTTCAGAACATACACGAATGCTGTTGCAGATGATCCAGGTCTGTCTGAAGAATAACATCTTCATGCATGATAGAAGGGTGTACAGACAGACTATGGGGACTGCTATGGGCACCTGCTTTGCCCCCAGCTTTGCCAATTTGGTTATGGGCTGGTGGGAGAAGCAGGTGGCCTGGGCAGACGGTAATGCTAAATATGTACAACATACCCTGGTCTGGACCCGGTACATCGGCGATTTATTTCTGTTGTGGAGTGGGTCCAAACAGGAGGCGGAAGAGTATGTGAAGATCCTGAATGATAATCCATTCAATCTACATTTTCCAGCACAGATGAGTGCCAGCGAGATATCCTTCTTGGATATCTTGCTACAAGTGAAGGATGGTAAAATCAATACAACAATATTTCGTAAAACAACAGCGGGTAATAACACTCAGCATTTCAAAAGTCAACATCCAATGAATTTAAAAGCTAGCATCCCTTATGGGGAAACATTAAGGCTGAAAAGAATTTGTAGCCAGGACCAGGAATTCCAAGGGCAGGTACGGAAAATTAATGCAAGGTTTAGCAAACGCGGATATCATTCAAAGACATTAACTGAGGCTAAATGCAAGTCAGAGGGTGTTACCAGAAATCAACTGCTTTATCCAAATCAAAGAACCCCCAAGGAAGGAACATCGGCCAGATTCATCACCTGTTTTAATCAAATGTCCCCCAAAATATATCAGGTCCTGAGAAGACACTGGCAGGTAGTCAAAAGTGATAATATTATTAGCAAAGATTTACCTATGGCACCGCCAGTCACTTACAGGAAAGGAAGGACATTGGGTGATAACCTAACACATAGCTACTTCGATGGTAGTCGAAACCAGAGACATGGCTATCAAACATGAAGGGGTTCTATAAGTGCAATCATTGTAAGGCCTGCAGAATGGTGAAAAATGTCCTCACTTTTAAATCAAGTGATGGACACACAAACAAGATCAATGGGTTCTATAATTGCAATACTGACCACTGCATTTATGTACTCAGTTGCCCATGTCCTATGATGTATGTGGGAAGTACTATTTTCCCCTTAAAAAAACGTATGCTAGAACATCAACGAGCAATTAGGAACCTGGATTTTACTTATTTTGTGGCCAAACACTTTTATGATAAAAATGAAAGTGATCCTGGTTTACTGATGTTCTTTGCTATAGACAGGGTTCCCCCTGCCATCAGAGGAGGCAATAGGACTATCAATCTAAGACGTCTGGAATCTAGATACATTTTGGATTTGAACACCAAATTTCCCAATGGGTTGAACAGGGATGAAGAATTAGAAGTACATTTGGGGTGAGGGATTGCCCATCTATCTCCCTGTTCCCCCTATACTGCATATCGCTTTACCCTGTCTTCTGTTTTCACGGAGTCCTTGGAGTTGTTTGGATACTGTTTGGCTTCTTGATAAGGGGTGTATTTATTTCTGCATTAGAGCACCTTATACATATGGGCACTTTGGATCCTTCATTGGTGATGTCTTGCACTTTGACACTTTATGCATTTAAGAAGTTTTGCACATAGATTGTTACTTATTATATTTAAAGGAATGATTGGATTGATATATGACATGTAGGCATTTTTCAAAATGAATGATCTGATAGACGATCTATATATATAGCATATTTTAAGAGGATTGATTCATTGGATGTCATATCATGGCTGCCACTTATTGATTGAGATATTGATCCATATTCACTCACTTTTATGTTTAAATGTATTTATTACATTTTTCAAGAAACTCACAACATACAGAGGTAGCATTAGAATAGACATTGTGCGTATCCGGGCAGCCCGCGGATGTAATCGCAACTTGGGAGAGACTGCTGAAAGGGTAATGCATATAGTATAATGCTCTGTTCCTCCCCCGTGTGGAAGCTGCAGCCCAAAAGAGCATACTCTGTAGAGAACCAAAAACAACGCCCACCCACCACCCCGTCCGGTAGTTCCTACGCCCTGGAAGGGCCACCATGTGGCAGGTGCTGCTGTGTCATTAGTTCGGGTGCATGCGAGAGCTAGGGAGGTCTCCACAGATCCGACAGTCGTAACACCCGTAGGTATTTGGGCTGAGTGATCTCATTGAATTTAGATGATAACAATTTCAGGAAGGGGGCCCACACTTTCTGGAAAGAGGTAGTAGAGTTAGTCAGAGTGGCAGAAATGCTCTCCATGCCGAGGATCAACCAGAGTCTGTGCAGCCACCCCGTGTGGTTGGGCAAAATAGAGGTGCCCCAGTGGGTCAATATGGTTTGCAGCGCTGCCCCCGTGCCATCCCCATTTGTCGTCCCCTCGTACTCTGGAGTGGGTATGTGATGGGATTTGGAAGCCCCAGGACCACGTACACCGGGAGCCTCGGGATCTGTGTGTCGAACAGCTCGTCTACAGTGTCAAGGATCTTGGTCCAGTAGGGGGAGAGCAGTGGGCAGTCCCACAGGATATGTAGTAACGTTCCCTCACCACCACAGCCCCTCCAGCAGGCTGAACTCCGCTGGGGATTGCCCCTGTGAAGGCGGACTGGGGTAAGGTACCAATAGGTAGCGATTTTCATGGCGGTTTCTATGCTAGCTACATTTCGGCCTGTGTGCTTCGCCCTGTAATAGATCCCATCGCAGTCTTTCTGTGTGAGTTCACCCCCTAGCTCCCTCTCCCACCTTTTCTTGCTCGGCGTGTCCTGCAAATGTGTGTTGTGTCTGAGTATTTCATATATGTTGGAGAGCAGGCCCTTATCCGTGGTCTTGGTAATCAGCCATTTTTCAAACTTGGTCAACAAGCGACCCCCCTCTGCCCTCATTTCTGGCTGGAGCACCCAATGCCTTAATTGCAGGTAGCGGAATCGCTCCGTTTCAGGAATCCCGTAGTCCTGTTTCAGCTGAGTGAAAGGGATGATCCCGGATACGTCAAAGAGATGCCCCACTGAGCGGCAGGAGGTGTCCTGCCACACGTATACGTTTTGTCGGACCAGCCCGGCGTGAAATCGCTATTCCCAAACAATGGAGTCAGGGGAGAGGGAAATGTAGTGAGCTTTCTGGAGACTGCCACCCCGTCGCACACCGACATCACTGATTTAGTAATAGGAGAGCGCATGAGGCCAGGGGGGCACTGCGTTTTCCGTAAAAAGGGAACCTTCGAAAGGGGTACTCCCGCAAGAGCCCTGTCCTGGAAGAGCCACCTCTTTTCCGACTCCGGTCTGGCCCACTCCACAAGGTACCGCATCTGTGCGGCCTTATAATAACCGAGGAGATCTGGTATCCCCAGCCCTCCCTGCTCGGGTAGCCGGTATCCCAGCGCTTTACTCATGCGTGGTCGTGCTCCCGCCCAAATAAACCAATTGATGTCACGTTGCATCGAGGTTATCGCCCCTGGGGGTGGTAAGGCTGGGAGAGTTTGAAAGAGAAAAAGTGCTTTGGGCAATAAGGACATTTTGATCGCCGCTATTCTTCCAAAAAGGGAGAGCTGATGTTTACTCCAGGTGCCCAGGTCCTTTTTCGCCTGCTGAGCCAGTCGAGAATGGTTCAGGTGGACTGTTTGACTCACGGACGGTGCTAATTCCAACCCCAGATATGGAATAGAATCCACTACACGGATGCCACACGTGTCGTCCCCCCGTAGTTTGAGCGAGGTCGACTCCGGGTTCAGGTCTAGAATGAGCGATTTCCCAACATTAACTCGGAAGCCAGACACTCCACTGAATGCCTCCAGCTCCTCCACGAATGCCGGGAGAGAGACCCTAGGCTCCGCCAGCGCCGCTATCACATCGTCTGCGTATAGACTGATTGGGTGAGTCTCAACCCCGAATGGAATGCCCCGGATGGCGCGGTTGTCTCGGACTCTCTGCGCAAGGGGCTCGATGTACAGGGCGAAAAGTAGAGGGGACAGCGGACACCCCTGCCGTGTTCACCTCTGGATCGCGAAGGGCTGCGAGGTTAAGCCATTCACCCTAATGTGAGCTGTAGGGCCGTTATAACAGCAGCCCACCCAGTCCCTGAATTTCTCCCCCAAGCCAAATTTAGCCATTGTGTGCCCCAAAAAGTGCCAGTCTACGCGGTCAAATGCTTTTTCGGCGTCTATCGTCAGTAGTATCGCGTTCAGTTGCGTCTGGTGAGCTTTGTCAATGAGATGCAATATTCGCTTAGTGTTATCCCCGCATTGTCGGGATTGAATAAACCCAGCCTGATCCGGTTCTATCAGACTGAGCATACATGGGCCCAGCAGGGGAGCAAGTATGCCGGTGAATATCTTAAAGTCGACGTTAAGGAGCGATATTGAGCGGTAGGAACCGCATTGCTGCCGATCCTTGCCTGGCTTTGGCAGGACCACTATGGCCGCCCCCAGCATCGTGGTGGGGATCGGAGCCTCCCTTCCAAAGGAATTGAACAGTCGCACCAGTAGCGGAGCCAAAATGTGACAGAATTTCTTGTAGTAGAGGGCCGGAAACCCGTCGGGCCGGGAGACTTAAGCAACTTAAGACGTGAGATCGCAGTAATGACTTCTTCGATCCGGATGGGGGCGTCCAGCTGCGCCACCCGATCTGGTGTGAGTGTGGACATTTCGACAGAATTAAGGTAGTCTAGTGACGCCTGATCTGTAGAGGCATCAGCAGAGTACAGATTTTGGTAGAAGTCTCGGAAGGCCCTGGCAATGTCTTGGTCTCCCGTTATCTCCTCCTGTCCATTGCCACACAGCGAGGACACTTGGGTTCGTGGCCTCTGAGCCCAAAGCCTAGCAGCCAGAAGACGGCCAGTGCGATCGCCCCCGACGTAGTATGAGTGTTTCAATCTGACCGCCGCATACTCCGCCCTATCTAGGTCCAGGCCTGCCAGTTGTGCCCTAGCGGCCTTTAGTTGTCGCCACACTCGGGGTGCCCCAGTTCTACTGTGGACCCTTTCAAGCTCCCGCACCTGAGCGGTCAGCGTCGCGCGAAGTTCCTTGCGCTCTTTGTTATCTGCCGCCGCTATGGCTATCAACTCGCCAAGAACAACCGTTTTCAACGCCTCCCAAAGAATCGTGGGGGTTATATCTGGCATGTCGTTGAGGGCTAGGTAGTCCTGGATACATTCAGTAAGTTGTTGCTCCACGGCCTGTTTGTGCAGCATCGTTTCTCGGAGCCGCCACTGGCCTGTCTGACGGGGACCCATAGTGAGCAACATGTTCACCGCCACTGCCTCGTGATCCAATAACGCCGCCGGTTCGATGCTCACCGACCCCACCACCCCAGCGATCTCCCGCGTGCCAAGAAGATAATCAATACGGGCATAGGATTTATGCGCATGAGAGAAAAAGGTGTATTGGTAGGAAGTCGGTGCGCCTCCCTCCAGAGATCTACGAGGCCCATCTCCCGCAGCCATTGTTTCCCATCTCCTGAGAGCTCCCTGCTCGGTGAGTATGTGGATTGGGTTCTATCTTTGCTTGCATCCATCACCAGGTTCAGGTCGCCCCCAATGAGAGTCATGCGATTCTGGGTAGCCAGTGCGTCAGCTAAGGCCTTCTTGAGGAAGGTTTCCTGCCCAGAATTGGGGACATATACAGAACCAAGCACCATGGTGTGGGGACCGAACCGTATAGTGTAAACTAGCAGTCTCCCTTTTATTTCTGCCACCTTCTCGAGCACCACTCCTGCACAACGGTTAGCAAGGAGTATAGCAACCCCTGCCTTCTTCTTCCCGGAAGAGGAAAAGTATTAGTGCGGAAATGCCCTAGATCGCAGGCGGTGTTGATCTCCGACTAGGAGGTGGGTCTCCTGTAGAAGACACACATCTGCCTCCGCATGTTCCAAGTAGGACAGTATGGCTCTCCGTTTGACTGGGTTGTTAAGCCCCTTGACGTTAAGAGTAAGGACCTTTACCTCCCTAGTAGCCATGACCAACGTTAGCCCTACGCGCATATGTGTCCCCAGGAGTGTGCCCCCGCCCCGACATGGACCCCGTCTCGCGAGGGAGAGATAGGCGATCAGGAGGGGGAACCCAGGGTCCCTAGGAATATGACTGCGGACTAGCCATGTGGTCAGACCCCTGTCGTGACATAGCTCAAGAGCACCATCTGCTAAATTGATCAAGCGAACTACCGGACAACCAACCCACCCCACCCAGACCTCTCCCCCCTCAGGTTCCAACAGCCCCCCCTCCGCAAACATGAGTCTGCGTCTTCCCCGGTGCCCCCCTCCCTCCAAAAACCCACCCCTTACCCCCCTAACCCCAACCAAAAAGTCCCAAAGTTCAGTCAATGTCCCTTGCCCATCATCCGCAGATGGGGGCATGTGGTGAACAAGAATCGGGGTGTGTATGTGGTCCAAGTAGCCCGGGCCCCCGTCCCCAGACCCCCACCCTCAACCATTGCCATATCAATGCCACATCATCCCCCCCTGCAGAATCAAGAAGGGGTCGTAGAAGCAGTGTCCTTCAAAACCGCCTCCACGGCCGCCTGCCTCTCGTGTGCCAGAGCGTCCGGGTCTGGGCGTAACTCCACGCCAGGTGAGCGTCTGCAGCCCACGTGCTGCCAGCCCTCCCCAGAGGGCCTCTGTGTGCGATTCGGGGAGCCTTCCGGGCTCCGGGGCTCCAGGCCCAGGACCTTGCAGGATTCTTGGAAGGATCGGAGTTGGTGGAGCCTGCCATTCCATTTGAATATCAGGCGAAACGGATGACCCCAGGAGTACGCCACTCCCCGCTCCCTCAGGTGTGCAGTTACTTCTTTGAAGGCATTTCTCTGTTGTAGGGTGATGGAAGCCAAGTCTTGATAAAGGGCCACAGGGTGACCCTGGAATGTGAGGGGCTGTTTCGAACGAGCCGCTCGCAGTATGCGCTCCTTCAGGGGCAAGTCGGGGAGGAAGGCCAGGATGTCTGGAGGGGGGGCAGGGGCTCTATATAGATATATATATTTTGCCTGTTTTTGGAACCAATTTTAGTTGGCTTTTAGGACTGCTCACTTTAGCACTGCTAACCAGTGTAGGTGTTGGCAGGATGTCCAATCCCTTGTTTGATGGGGAAGGAGCTGTCACTTACCACGTGTACACATCACAAAGGGTCTGCCTCAGTGGACCTGAATGTGTTCTGCCAGCTCAGCTGTGGTCTTTTGGGCAGAACTGACACAGCGAGATGCATCTCCATGCAGCTCCCTGCAGCTTTGCTTCAGAACTACCTCTGCGCATCGCATCTCAGATGCAGGACCTCCCATCAAAGCCCGCAGCTTCTCAGCCCGCTGCTGCGAGACACATATCTGACACAAGAATTCACATCACAAGCCCCCTCAACAGCTTCATCGGAACCGCTGCAGCGCAATGCATCTTTGACACAGGAGCTCGCATTGCAGCCGCAGCTTCTTCGTTACCACTGCTGCGCGACACATTCTCAACGCAGGATAGCATTCCGCACTCAGGATTTAGGGTACTTAGCTAAGTGGATCTAACTTGGTCCGTATACCTCGCCCATGCTCTACTGGCCTCAACCTGTGACTTTGTCCTGGCCCGGCACAACTAGATAACCACTGATGGCGCTTTTTGCTTTTAGGCATAATTTTTACCTAAATCTTTAGAGTTACATATTTCTGGTTCTACTGACCGGATTTTTGTCATTTTGGTCTCAGTTTACAAACTTTTACTTGATTTGTCTAAATTGGTGTGGGGTTTTTCTTGTGTTGTGTTTTCACTTTCTTACTGTTTGAAGTGCTGCAAAAATACTTTACACATTACCTCTATGTTAGGCCTGAATGATTTGTGCAAGCTACCTGTAACCCACTTTTTCATATTTAAATATATATATATATATGTACATATATATATATATCCCAAATCCACTTCACGTCGCGAAATAATGCACTCTCAGGACTCAAGGGAATTGCCAGTTCAGGAAGTTTATTATGCTTCCGCGCTACGCGTTTCGGCAGTTACGCCTTGCTCACACGAAAGAAGTGATAGTTCAGTCACTATTATGTATACACTGACCACAACGTAATAGGTTACAATAAACGAAGGACTCACAATACAGATAACCCTCTGTGTCAAAATAAGCGGCCATATTGGAACTTGTTATTGTCCAGTGATTACACTTGTACTGCAATCGTTAACATGGTTACAATCCTTATTGGACTCCCTGTATTGGATGACAATAATTATACATGACATGCTGTTTATAATACAGAGAGACAGTGGACAAAACATAACATGATGTAAACACCGCCCCGTGTTGTACATTCCAGATTCAATGGAACCTTAATATTCAATGGCCATCGAGAAATAGTCTATTCAATGGGTTACCTGTTGCCAAGATGTGATACGCTGTCCTCTCTCTGCACCTACGACCATTGAGTGTAGATTGCCAGACATAATATTAGCAAAAAGTGGTCACGTGACCTGTACAGAAACCCGTGTATCAATAAAGAAAATTGAAATTGTGTCTGAAAGAAAGGGGGGGGGACATTCCAACGTAAACAAATTAATTTGCGCATTGCATCTGTACTTGTACATGGAAAATACACATTTATCAATTTATAGTAACTGTTGTGAGGCAGTTTCATGTATGTCAACTTCTGCCCCACATACCTTCTCCTCTTTCATCATATGTCACGGCACGATGATATACTCTTGAACGCAGCGGCATCATATGCAGTAAATATGACACTTCTGTGTTTATTTAGATCCATTTTCCATGTACAAGTACAGATGCAATGCGCAAATTGATTTGTTTATGTTGGAATGTCCCCCCCCCTTCAAAATATATATATATTGATGCATGTGTGTGTGTACGTATGCATTGTTTAGTATGAAACACGTTAGGCCTCATGGAAATTAATTTGATGGAAGTTGCTATTTTTGCTGCTGTTTCCAATAAAGAAGGAAAGCCAGTTTGAGAGTAAACCTTCATCAAGGACATCTCTTTGCTTATTCATATATATCTTATCTTATGATAAGACCGAAACGCGTTGGTCTGCAGCTTTCACTTGAGCTATGAGCTAAAGAATCAGAAAATAAAAAGAAAAATTGCAAAACATCTACGGGAGTGCGATCCTGTTTCCTCCTGTCTGGGAGGATGTGAGGATGTGTGTTCAATAGATAGCGGTCTGGCTCGACCGCGGGATCCCGCACCTTTGATAGAGCGCCGCTTAAACCCGAAGAAGTGAGCCTAATTTGGAGGATATATATATATATATAGTCCAAATGAAATAGCCATCAAGGGCAATTTCTCTTGTAGAACAGAGTTTGCAGTATATATCCTGACATGCACCTGCGGATTAAAATATGTGGGCAGCACCAAGCCGCAGGTGCATGTCAGGATTTTGCAACACTTGCGTGCCATAGTTAACAACGACCCCACGTATCCGGTAGCCCGCCATTTCAAACATACACACAATAATGATTTAAGTTGTTTGAGTTACTTTGTGGCGGCTGCCATTCCCAAATCAAGACGCGGAGGGGATCGTGAAAAAGCCCTGAGGCAGTTGGAATCGAGAATGATTTTAGAGCTTGACACCAAGCATCCACATGGGTTGAATAACACAGAAGATTTGCATAATTTTTTATAGTTGATTTGTCTGTTTTTGTCTTTTATTGGTCAGGATTTGACAGTTATGATGGCCCCTCGATGCACAAATTCTGTATCCGTTTGTAAATAGGCACTTATCTGAGCAGCGGTCTGTAGTATGGAGGTACAGTCAGGTTTGGATTTTATTCATGTCTGTGTACACTCTATTACTAGTGGCCTACATAATGTGAACGTTTTTAACATTTTTTAAGCTTTGTTAAGGTTAGAACACTTTGGTATTAGCACTTTAGCATTTATTGCACTTTAGTATGCATTGGACACTTTGATAGTACTTTTAGGCACATTTGTGACGTATATGATGCTGTGGTGTCCTCTAGTACTTAGAAGTAAGGGTGGAGTAGGTACTAGGAGTGATCGTATTTAAGAATGCATTTAAGCAGGAATCTCCCAGCAAGTGGAGGGCCTGAATCAATATACATATTTTTGGGCATTGGCAATATTTTGCACATATAACAATGAATTGATTGTCATATTTTAACATATTTATATATTTATATATTTATTTATGCATTTGTATTGTATTTAGACCCTTTGGCATTTTATAAGAAAATGGAATCACCGATTGAAATAATGTATTTATACGGAAATATTGGATTGTATCTGCGACCTATCACCTATACATGGACTACGTAATGTATGAGGATCACAGCATATATTTTAATATGGATACAACAGCAATTAAGAGAAGAATAATTGAAAAAGGAAAAAGATAAAAAGAGGAAAAAAAAGCAAATGAAAAAACATGAAAGGAAAAAGAAAGCAAAGATGCATGTTATAAAAGAAAGACTGGGTGTTCTTATAGATGTGTATATATATATAAAAAAATATTTTTTTTATTTATATTCATGGGGTCCTATCACGTGGTGTCAGCAATGTATAGAAAAAAATGGCGTTTCTATCTCTCTGACTGTGTGAACAAGGGCAAGTGGTGCCCAAAACGCGTAATCAGGAAACAGGAATAAAATTTTGACTTGCCTGCAGTTTCGGTGGTTCGTGAATCCTTTGTAGCTGAAGTGGTGTGGACTGGCACTGCGAGCAGACGAAGGATTTTGGTGATTTTTTTTATATATATATATATATATATATATATATATCCAATTACCACTCCAAAGCGCCGTTGCGCGCGACAAGAGACACGGACAACTTGATGAGCTCAAAAAAGGATGTTTCCCCCAAAACGCGTATGGAATGGAATTCTTGGCATATTTGTGAACTGGAACAAGCGATGTTGATGCCCTGTGTGCCCTGCAATAAAAAAGGAATATAACACGACCGTGTGTGGCGCCTTCAATGTTTGGAGCTCGTTCATATGGATATATATATATATATATATATATATTTATATTTATACATACATATATCACCCAATGATTCTGACAGTGTGCTATACGCTTTGTGATTGAGAAGTAATACAGCTGCCTAAATCAATGATTGAGCTCTTAAAAGCTTGGCTGTAAGCTTTCAAAAGATGCAAAATAAATTGGCTATTTAAGAAGTCAAGCACTTTTGATGGCTGCCATTATTTTTCACTTGTATTTACCCAAAGGATAAGTGCATTGGGGGAGGCCACTTGCGGCGAGCTGGCCTCTGAACAAATTTGAACAATAGACCCTTTATGATGTGAGAGAATAGCAATCGTGCCCAGAAGAAATCATAAGCGTATGGAATGGAATTCTTGGCATATTTGTGAACTGGAACAAGCAATGTTGATGCCCTGTGTGCCCTGCAATAAAAAAGGAACATAACACGACCGTGTATGGCGCCTTCAATGTTGGGAGCTCGTTCATATGGATATGTTAGCGGCCTGCTCTGGTCGCGAGGGCGCCCCACTGCTGACGATGCGGGTCCAGCGCCTTGACTGTCAGGGTGCGCTTGGAACGGCATGTCCGTATTGCATGGACCTTCATTTGAGCAGAGCTACAACCTTACCTGTATTCAGTAACCCACTGTGGTATTTAAAATTTTTTAATTGAGGAGAATTTGCCGGCACCCAGTTGGGATTTAAAGAAATAAGTGAACTCCCAAGACCAGAATGCAATGGGAGTATACGCCTACATAGGCGAGACATATAAAACCCATCGCGAGTGCGATGTAATTGACTGCCGCTTTTTCTCTTTACAGGCCAAGCCAGTGAGCAAGGGCGAAGGAACGCCCAAAATGCGAATATATGATGTTACAACGCGATCACAATGATCGCGGTATGTAACATCGCAGTTTTTAAAACGCAAGTCGTTACAACGACTTGCGCTGGAGGGCGCTGGACTTAGGAGTAGTAAGATTTACTACTCCAACACCAGTCTACGTACAGTAGGGAAGATGTTGGAATAGTAAATCTTACTATTCCTTAGGTTATAGCGCCCTCCAGTGCAAGTCGATGTAACGCTTGCGTTGTCTTGGCAGCGTTCTAAATGCATCACGGTGTAATCACCGCGATGTAAAGGATGTTTCCCCCAAGACGCGTATGGAATGGAATTCTTGGCATATTTGTGAACTGGAACAAGCGATGTTGATGCCCTGCAATAAAAAAGGAATATAACACGACCGTGTGTGGCGCCTTCAATGTTTGGAGCTCGTTCATATGGATATATATATATATATATTTATATTTATACATACATATATCACCCAATGATTCTGACAGTGTGCTACACGCTTTGTGATTGAGAAGTAATACAGCAGCCTAAATCAATGATTGAGCTCTTAAAAGCTTGGCTGTAAGCTTTCAAAAGATGCAAAATAAATTGGATATTTAAGAAGTCAAGCACTTTTGATGGCTGCCATTATTTTTCACTTGTATTTACCCAAAGGATGGGTGCATTGGGGGAGGCCACTTGCGGCGAGCTGGCCTCTGAACAAGTTTGAACAACAAACCCTTTATGATGTGAGAGAATAGCAATCGTGCCCAGAAGAAATCATAAGCGTATGGAATGGAATTCTTGGCATATTTGTGAACTGGAACAAGCAATGTTGATGCCCTGTGTGCCCTACAATAAAAAAGGAATATAACACGACCGTGTGTGGCGCCTTCAATGTTGGGAGCTCGTTCATATGGATATGTTAGCGGCATGCTTTGGTCGCGAGGGCGCCCCACTGCTGACGATGCGGGTCCAGCGCCTTGACTGTCAGGGTGCGCTTGGAACGGCATGTCCGTATTGCATGGACCTTCATTTCAGCAGAGCTACAACCTTACCTGTATTCAGTAACCCACTGTGGTATTTAAAAAATTTTAATTGAGGAGAATTTGCCTGCACCCAGTTGGGATTTAAAGAAATAAGTGAACTCCCAAGACCAGAATGCAATGGGAGTATACGCCTACATAGGCGAGACATATAAAACCCATCGCGAGTGCGATGTAATTGACTGCCGCTTTTTCTCTTTACAGGCCAAGCCAGTGAGCAAGGGCGAAGGAACGCCCAAAACGCGAATATATGATGTTACAACGCGATCACAATGATCGCGGTATGTAACATCGCAGTTTTTAAAACGCAAGTCGTTACAACGACTTGCGCTGGAGGGCGCTGGACTTAGGAGTAGTAAGATTTACTATTCCAACACCAGTCTACGTACAGTAGGGAAGATGTTGGAATAGTAAATCTTACTATTCCTTAGGTTATAGCGCCCTCCAGTGCAAGTCGATGTATCGCTTGCGTTGTCTTGGCAGCGTTCTAAATGCATCACGGTGTAATCACCGCGATGTAAAGGATGTTTCCCCCAAAACGCGTATGGAATGGAATTCTTGGCATATTTGTGAACTGGAACAAGCGATGTTGATGCCCTGTGTGCCCTGCAATAAAAAAGGAATATAACACGACCGTGTGTGGCGCCTTCAATGTTTGGAGCTCGTTCATATGGATATATATATATATATTTATATTTATACATACATATATCACCCGATGATTCTGACAGTGTGCTATACGCTTTGTGATTGAGAAGTAATACAGCAGCCTAAATCAATGATTGAGCTCTTAAAAGCTTGGCTGTAAGCTTTCAAAAGATGCAAAATAAATTGGATATTTAAGAAGTCAAGCACTTTTGATGGCTGCCATTATTTTTCACTTGTATTTACCCAAAGGATGGGTGCATTGGGGGAGGCCACTTGCGGCGAGCTGGCCTCTGAACAACTTTGAACAATAGACCCTTTATGATGTGAGAGAATAGCAATCGTGCCCAGAAGAAATCATAAGAACATCCAATTCACTAGATTAAAAGAGAACCTGCAATTTATAGATGTAGGGAAAGAGAATATGCCGAATCAATTAGAGCAGCTGTCATACTGCTGTGCTCACAAATTGTTTGACAACAACAAATCCATTGTGTTCCATAGAGATGACATAAGTGGTGAAAGCCAAATGTCACTGATTTTACCATCTGTATTGAGCAGCACAGTAGGTCTGTAGGAAAAAAAGAATTAATGTTCTTGGGGAAAAATAGCAACAATGCATCTGTCCGAGGACATCAGTATCTGATTGCTTCTATGGTATAGTCAACTTAAAGTAGAAAGCATGTCAGATTGTGTAAAGAATGCATTTAGAACTCAGCGAGCAACCTATGTTAACTATCCGCATCTTTAAGGAATCGTTCTTAAATAGCCTCACTGAACTCATTTGTTATAATAGCGCATCCAGCCCCCTCACAGGCTTGTGGCTTAACATGTTTCATGGGATTGTGGGTAAGTAGACTCAAATTTTGCTGGGACTCTTTATTCCTTGTCAGCACCTATAGGGCCATATTATCAAGAATGGCGCAAACATTATCGCCGCTTTGGCGGCAGGAAACTGCCGCTAAAGCGGCGATAAGGGGCTTGATAATATGCCCTATAGAATTCCAATAGATGCCCAGGTTCTGGTGTCAAGGACATCAAACCTGGGCTTCTATTGGAATTCTATAGGGCATATTATCAAGCCCCTTATCGCCACTTTAGCGACAGTTTCCTGCCGCTAAAGCGGCGATAATGTTTGCGCCGTTCTTGATAATATGGCCCATAGTGTCTTAGTAAAGCTAAATGTCACTATCCTGTTATTAAAGAAAATAAGGTTTCCACGCTGAAGGAAAATCATTTTAATAGGGTTAGCAATTTTTCTCCTAGAAAGTACATGTCTGGCAAAATGACTATGATCATATGTACACAGCCAAGATGTTCTTTTATTAGCTTCTGTCTTATCTGGGCTTTCTTGTCCAACTTCAGTATGTTTAATCTTTTTGTGACTGAAAGTGATTTCCATCTGTACTGATTTATTAGATATTTGTATCATGGAGAACATTCCAAGAGCCTTTATCTTTTCTCTCAGTTGATGTCTACACTCGTTTAGTTTAACTCTATTTAGTAGCTTTTTAAGGCAAGTCAAGGAGATTTTTTAAGGCTTCATATTATTATATGTGGTTGAACTGCAGCTGTTTTGAACTCCAGATATCCCAGATCAATTACTTCATGTATTCTAAATATTTAGTATTACTTGGAGAGGATTTATCAAAGGTCCGGCACCCAGTAACACATGCCTGCATTAGCAGTCTGTACGTAAGGAAAACAGGAGCCTGAGCCAAATGTTTAATGGATAAACCACTGTTATTTTTTTCATATATATATAAGGCAAATCTGAGAGTATTTATATGTCACTGTGAGTTGAATGTTGCCTTTCTCAAATATTACCACAACCAAACATCTACTAATTTAAAGTTCATTAATCAAACGTTGCATGCTATGTATAACCTGCTTGTTATCATACCTATGGGTTCAGTTTATTTTAGCTACTTTTACATCAGTGACCGCATGACAATATAATCAGGCTCTTCTCAACTACAAGCTCAAGTTTCAACATAAACCAAATAGTCCCTGTGAACATTAGGTTCATATACTGTCTCTAGAGAAAAGATGGTGCAATTATTTACTGTCCCATCACTCATGTCCTCTATACGTGAGTTTCTAAATCAAACCGCTACACCGCAGACCATGAAGGGCTGAGGAGAGACTGCATAAATGCTGCCCCCACATAACCTAGGTTGTTGTAAATGCCTAACTTGCGTCTCTTGAAATTGCATTAGAACTATACCCAGTTGTTTTAGGAAACTTTTCACTCACAGAAGATTCCCCTTACTATTTATCTTATTAACACTCACAGTGGCAATATACAAAATTAGCAGCACTCTTCTACAGCCTTCCCAGTGGGCTCCCATCTGCTAGGAAGCCTGAGTGCTGTCATATGGGTTGGGGAGGGATGACTGTTACCAAATTAAGATCAATAAATTTCAACCTACAAAAATATTGCAGCCACTGCATCACCTTCTATTATATTGTTATGATACGTATGTATAGGTCAATAAATATGTATTATTCCTACTCCACATCTACTTACCTTGACTACATAGTGTTTGTGATGTTTTTATGATGTAATGTATTTCATGTGATGTAGTGACCCCACCACCTGTGGAGTCCAGGAGCACAGATGGATTCAAGAGGACTACAAAGAGGACAACCGAGCTTACCACTAAAAGCTGTATGCTCATAGACTTGTTCTTTGCCAGCACTGGTAGCACTGGACTTGATCACAAGGAGATAGGCCTTCAGAAATGTGCAAAGTTTCCTAAATTGTACAAAGCCCAATTGGTAGGACCCAAAATTGGCTGATGCTCAAAATCATAGGTTTCCTCACTAGGATGAAGCTTCATCGCCAATGTGATGGAAAGTGCATCATTAGCTGGCAAAACGTGCACCAGGCCTCACTTAAAGTTTTTTAAACATGGCACCAAAAGAAAAGCTCTTCACAGAGCCCTCTGAAAGATTGATACAAGGTCATGAAATATCTGTGCAGCATCTGGATGCCACCATCAGTCACGGAAAAAATGTGACTTGGGAGAACTACACCACAAAATACTGGCCAAGTGAAACAATTCTAGAGGTTTCATGACTAAAAAGGTTCTTTATTGTGGCCTCCTGCTCATATTATCTGACTTAATGGTGTTCTTGCTTGCTACATCCTTGGCTGGAGAGTCCTGATCTCAACCAGTAATGCCATGTGTGAAGATAACTTTTTCAACTGTGCACAATCCCTAACATCAGACAGGCCTTGTCTGCTCATAGTCTGGCCTACCTTTTCACTTAGGTGCAGAGTGCCTTGTTTCCAATATCTTATATCCTGGAGGGCTGATTTAAATTGCTCCTTGCCTCTGCTCACGGGCATTAAAACATTTCCATACAACAAAAAGAGAGAAGGGGACACATTTGGTCTTCAGACTACAATATCCCTCTGTTCAGGTCAACGTTGTGATGGCATCGCTTTCTCCCTCCGGTGCATTAAGCAGCACCACGTGTTCGAAAGATGAATATTCTACATCCCTCTCTGTTTCAGAAACTCTGCCCATCACCCACACAAGCGTTCTCCACAGCACAAGGGCCATGGCTTCATGCCTGCTGCAAAAGGAAGTGTCTGTACCACAAATGTAATAGCTGGGCTATCACTGGGCATGGGGGTGCCCCCAGAAGGGGGTCTGGCGGGGACACTATGGGCCTGATTACAACTTTGGCAGTGCGGGAGTGGACCGCCATGCCAGCGGCCCATTCCCACATCACCAAACCTGTGGTCGGGCAGTCCACCAGAGTGTTTCTGGTGGGTTTTTTTGGGCAGTCCCATGGTGGTGCCTCTGAAAATGGGCACTGCAATGGGAATGCCTAAAACAGTTCCTGCATGGCATGGTCTGTAAAGTCCATGCCGTGCAGGAACTGTGGTGCATGCACATCGGGGGGCACATATTGTGCCCCCCTGCATGCACCCCAGGACCCAGAGGCACAAGAGGGCCCTGTAGGGCACCCTTTGTTTCCTCTCCACCACTGCTTTCATGGAGGAGGAACCGCCATGAAAACCGTGGCAAAGAGGAAACTCATAATATGCATAGCGGCTATCGCGGTGGTCCTGCCAAGCATATTGCTGCCTCTACACAGCCGCACCACCCCCAGGGAATGGCGGTTCCACGGCGGCATCCACGCCGCAATGGTGGTCCAACCGCCCTGCTCATAATGGGGCGGTTGGAGCACTGGTGCAACTCTTCCAGCCACTGTCGGTGCGGCAGTGACTGGAAGAACAGAATACGAATGGAGCACTCCAACTACATTTCCCAGGGCCCTGCTCGATAATGATGTCAGGACATGCCTCGCACAACGTCACATGACACGGGCACTCCGAGGCTTGCAAGGGTAAAGAATACGACTCACTTGGTTTCAGGGCACTACGCAGGTGGAAAATAGAATGTCTGCAAGGTTCTGGATAAGTTCTAATATTTTTCATGCACACTCCTTACTTTTCTCTATTTCCCCCAATCCTGCCTTCACTGACTCTGGACTGTCACATCGACCTGGCAACCAGTCAAGGAAAGCAAGCCAGTGCCGGAAGTGAGAGCCTGTGTGTCACAGGAGAGGCAGGGGCTGTCCGGGAGGAGCGTGGGTTTGTGCAGGATGCTGCAGTGAGCTGGCAGAAGGCAGCACCATCTGACCCTTTCTACCCTTGCCATGGCTACGGTGCATGGAATGAACAAAGCACAGATCCAGTCTAGCATGCCCCCGGCCTGTCAGCTAGGGGTGGGCGGCAAGAACAAACTCCGGTAAATGGCACACTTTACACAGCTTTGCACCATGCACACACCCTTGCACCAAAGGTGTGTTTCTAATGCCAAAGCACACATAATATCCTTGCAAGGGTACCCTTCCTGTACAAAATGCCATGCTTAGACATAGTTTAAAAGCATTAAAGTTTGTATGTGTGCTGTACATTCCAACTGACATGCAGAGTTTGTCTTACTGGTGTCTTAAGTAAGCCTGGGCAGTGAACTCCGCTCCGCTCGTGGAGTTTTCTGCACTCCGCGTTACGCGGAGCTCGCGGATCTCCAAAAAACTCTGCTTCGTGTTGCGGAGCGGAGTTTTTTTCCCCGCTCGCGTTCGTCTATGTCAAGTTGGCGAGCGCGAGCGTGGAAAATCCACCTCCCGGCTAGATTTTTCCTCGTTCGCGATCGTCAACATCAAGTTGGCGAGCACGAGCGTGGAAAATCAACCTCCCGGTGAGAGTTCTCATCGTGGGCGGTCAGATTTCTCATTGCGAGTGGTCGCGTATGCTCACGACCGCTCGCGTTGAGAAACCGCCCACTCGCGTTGAGAAAGCTGCTGCTCGAGTAAAAATCTACTCGAGCAGCAGAAAAGAAGAAGCGCCCGCTTGCGCTGTGCATGATGCCATTCGCGATGATTGCACAGTGGGGACAAGCACCTGGCACTGACAATCACCATGAACTGCATTTATCTAAAGAAACTCCGCCGCTCGCGGAGCTCCGCGTAGTGCGGCAGAGTTTTTTGTGCACTTCGCAGAGTTCCGCGTATGCGAACTCCGCCCAGGGTTAGTCTTAAGTAGTTGAAGAGCTGGAGGAGTGCTATTTACCACCTTGGACAGTGGTAAATGGTTACTTGTGACAAGAACTGCAAAGGCATGTGCTGCTTTTGGCATAATAAGATAAACAACAAAATATGACACAATAACACAGACAAGGCAAAATAGCAACACAATTAAAACATAATGGAACATCACAAATGAATTCAAAAAGGAACAGAACACAGGAACAGCAATGCAACACAACAAAGTTGCATTGTAATAATGTAGCATAAAATACAGCAGCACAAAAAACACAACACAGTGCAATGCTGGAACTCAACAAATGTTCTTGTCGCACATTACCACCTCTAGAATCCTGTCTTCATAGTACAGTGGTAAAATGTGTTTGCACCAAGCACTGTCTTGACTTAGCAACAAGGACAAAAATAGAATCAGTAAAAATCGTTTTGAGATCCACCCTAAAGCCTCTGCTACAGTTCTGGGCTGACTAGTGTATGAAGTAGTTAAAGAGCTAGAGCGGTGCTGGTTAACATCTTAGACAGTGGTAATTGGTTGCTTTTCACAGGAACTTTCAAGACGTGATGCTTTTGGCAGGAAATGTAGCAGCCTATGTAAAGTAAACAACAGAACATAATAGAATAACATATGCAAAGTAACATAACAACACAATTAAAACATAAATTGGCACATATCAAAATCTGACAACATGTCTTGGAATCTGAATCTTCAGGTCCTGCTGTTGTGAAATCTGTAGTGTATGGGGTGTTTGCAGAGGCAGGGAGGCAACTGTCAGCTGAGATGGCTAAGAAAATAAAAGCAACACACTCTCGCCCTCCTCTTCACTTGGCAGAAGGAAACAAAAACAGGAAGCACTGAGGGCCAGGTAGGAGTTTATGGGGGGCTGCTGGGCCCTCAAAAAAACAAAGTTGAAATCAAAGATGGAAAGGCAAGGCATTTTGTCTCACGGTGATACAGCCATAGGAAACAAACTCATCAAATGACAAATAATGCCAATGAAGGGGGCTGTGTTCTGTGTGGTGGACGAGTTGGGGGAGAATGCCTTCACCCACACAAGGGAAACAAATAACTGATGTGGGAAAACTTATTGCTCCATATTGTGTGCTGTGACTGGTGGAAAGACAATTTGAATAACCCTACAGCAGATCAATGGATGAAGACTGAAAGCCACCTTATGTATGTTTATGTATTATTATTTTTTCACACAAAAGGTCTTGTCTAACACCAGTCTTAATAAACTATTCTCCCCAATGATAGTACTCAATGGACAAGCATAGACACTAAGGGTCTTGAGGTTGTGGTTCATACAGATCACACAACTACACACAATATACTTGAAAAGAACACAGAGTTGGGCTCTACTCAATTCAATCTGCACTGTACCTTTAGAGGTTCCAGATTATGCTTGTAATTTTTTGACCAAAATATCCCATTTGTACATTTAACTGCTCCTGGATAATAGGGGACAAACAATTAATTTCCTATTCACAGCGTCAGACGTTTATCTTTACACTTATCATATAGCACATTAATGGTATTTTTAAGAGCCTACTTAGCTACATCTCGCAGGACTGCGAAATTAATGGCAGCATCTGGATTAGAAGGAAAACAGACTGCAATGCATCCAAAAGACATAAGAACTCAATGGCCCTTAGCAAATCCCTTGGAAATAGAAAAGACCAATGTAGCTGTACGTCATTAGCAATGCATTGAAGGATCATTCAAAATCCCACATCACACTATAGCAAGATTGTAATTTCTTCAGCCCGCATGGAGCCATAGATCTGCTGCTTTATGAGATGGGAAAAGCGCATGAGGTCAATACTGTCTGTGACTCCATGGCAGAACAACCCTGTTACAGGGCAAGGTTGAGTTTCACATGTACCTGTTTATTTCTGGCTTTTGTGTTTTATCTTTCACACAACCCTAAGAGCCTAGTGTCTCCAGGCAAAGGCAGAGAGGGAAAATGGAGACACTGGAATGCTGAGAGTGCCAAAGTTTAAATATAAGAATTAAATTTGAAATAATGTGCAAATATAAAAAATCACGTGAGCACTGTACTGTATAGCATTGTCCTGTTCCCAATCTCCTCCTCCCCATCACATCATGATACTTGAAATTCCTTGTAATAAACAATATTTGTTTTGTAAGGAAGTGGCTAATTACTCGGCTGCTAGTCAAATAGTATAACATCTCTGCTATTAACCAAGGGGCCAGCAAAACTGTACATAATATCTGCCTGTTAGCCAGCCACAGACTACATAGTAAAGATAATGTACAATTACATAATAGTGTAAAGGAGGACTTCATTTAGCCGGCCATGAAGAAAAAAGTCACAGCAGGCAGTGGTAGGGTGGTGATCATCTTTTAATAGGAATACAACATCTGTGAGGCATTTAAAAGTAAGTGCATATACATATGTACAATAGTTTGTACAAAGGTAGGTGCATGAATTAAGCTCAGCTGTTTACATATGAAAAAGCACTAAAATTAAATTTGCAATAAAAACATTTATGTTATTTTTTTATTCAAATAAGAAATGTAGGAGTCAAACTTGGATTTCAGGAGCTTCAGTATATGGCACTGTTAGAAATGGGGGTATCTAGTTGGCAGAGGTAGGTACCTTTGTCCAAATAGGGACCCTTGCTTCTAGTCAGGGTAAGGGGGATACACTTCTAAAATATCCCCTGCTCACCCCTTAGTAGCTTGGCATGAGCAGACAGGCTTATCTCAGAGGCAGTGTGTAAAGCATTTGTGAACACATACAGTAATACAGTGAAAACACTACAAATGGACACCACACCAGTTTAGAAAAATAAGTAATCTTTACCTAAACCAAAACAAGACCAAACGACAAAAATTCACAATACAGTAATAAAAATATGACTTTCAAATGGTAGAAATAGTTCAGTTCAAAGCAAATTGCAGATGCAACAATTTTCACACAAAGTACCTGGGATGCGTCACGCGAAAAAACAAAACAGGCCGCAGGGAAGGTGATGCGTCAGTTCCTTACATTCAGGGAAGGTGATGAGTCAGTTCTTTGCTCCGGGGGAGGTGATGCGTTGGTTCCTTACTGCTGCGCAGGGGAGGTGATGCGTCGGTTCCTTACCGGAGAGGAGGTGATGCGTCGGTTTTGTACTGCGTGGGGAGGTGATGCGTTGGTTTCTTACTGCGTCCCCCAACGATGCGACAAACTTGGCGCCTTGATGCGATGTGACGATCCGGGACGATGCGTGGATTCTTCCAGCTCCCAGCGGAAAACAGTCCCTAGAGGTCCAAAACAACAGCAGGCACCTCTTTGCAGGTCAGAACTCCCAGCAAGGAAGTTCAGGGGAGCTGTGGTGAAGTCTTTGTGTCCTTGAGACTTCAGAACAGGAGGCAAGTTCAGTTTCAAGCCCTTGGAGATCTTCCTCAAGCAGGGGACTAACCCTGGGCGTAGTTCACGTAGTAGCACTACGCGTAGCTACGCGAAGTGTACTTCGCACTACGCGAGCTACGCGTAGCACTACGCGAACTGCGTAGTGCGGTAGGAAATGCTGTTCGCAATGATTGCACAGTGCCGGATGCTTGTCCGCACTGTGCAATCATTGCAAACGGCATCTTGCACAGTGCAAGCAGTCGTTTTCTGCCGCTCGAGTAGATTTGTACTCGAGCTGCAGTTTTCTCAACGCGGACTGGTAGTTTCTCATCGTGAGCATACGCAACCACTCGCAATGAGAAACCTGACCTCCCCGCGTTGAGAATCTCGCTGGGAGGTTTATTTTCCACATTCGCGATCGGCAACTTGATGTTGCTGATCGCGAACGAGGAAAAAGTCTCGCCGGCATGTCATTTTGCTCGCTCGCGGTCGCCAACTTCACGTTGAGGACCGCGAGCAAGCAAAAAATGCCCGCTACGCGTTTTTGCACTGTGCTACGTGCAATTCGCGTAGCGCGTAGTTGCGCAAACTACGCAAACTACGCGAGCGTAGCGTAGTTTTCCGCCCAGGCCTACAGGGGACACAGCAAAGAGCAAAGTCCTTTTCTCCTTTCCTTGGCAGCAAGTAGCCACTGCAGGCCAAACCCAGACAGCAAACAGCACAGGGGCAGTATTCCTCCTCAGCTTCTCCGGCTCTTCTCCTTGGCAAAGGTTCCTCTTGATTTCCCAGAAGTGATCTAAAAGTCTGGGGTCTGGCCCCTCTTTTTATACCCAAAAACCCTTTGTTCTCTGAAGGCAGAGAGTGTCTGTACCCAGCCAAAACCAGTTCTGTGGGGCACTTTGCAAGTGCACAACAACCTCCATTGTCAGTGTGAGCCCTGGCTCCAGACACACCACAGGGGGCGGAGCCGTCATTGTGTAAGGCAGGCACAGCCCTATTCAGGTGAAGGTGCTACTCCTCCCACCACTCCAAATGCAGACCAGGCCTATTCAGCCTAGCCCGGACTCATCAGACTTCTGGAGCCGCTGCCCCTCTCCAGCCCCTGTCATCCAAAAACCAGACATGCAATACACAAACCTAGCAGAGGCACACTGGATGGTTAGGCAAGAAAATACCTACTTTCTAAAAGTGGTATTTTCAAACACAGAATGTAAAAATCACCCTCACTAAAAGATGCACTTTAACATTCTGAGTTCAGGCATACTAAACTTTACTTTTCGATCTTGTTCCTAGGGTCAGTTATGTTTATAAGATGTTATAAACAACTAACCATTCTGTCCGATGGGAACAGATAGCCTTGCAATAGTGAAAAACGAAATTGGCAGTATGTCACTATCAGGACATGCCGTACACATCAGGGCATGTCCTACCTTTCACATACAATGCACCCTGCCCACAGGGGTACCTTGGGCCTACCTTAGGGGTGACTAGTATGTAGAAAAGGAAATGTTTAGGGACTGGCAAGTGTGTGCACTTGCCAAGTCGACATGGCAGTCCCAGACTGCACACAGGCTCTGCAATGGCAGGCCTGAGTCACATTTTACAAGCTGCTTCTGTGGGTGGCAAAATCAGTGCTGCAAGCCCACCAGCAGCATTTGATTTACAGGCCCTGGGCACACATAGTGCACTGTTCAAGGGTCTGACAAGTAAATCAAATAAGCCAATCATGGAATCACTAATCCATTACAATAATTTACAAAAGGAGCACTTGCACTTTGGCACTGAACATCAGTGGCAAAGTGCCCAAAGCATCTAGACCAGCGAAAAGGGAGTCCAACACATGGCAAAACACAGGAGGTAAAGGCAAAAAATGGAAGGGAGACCCACGCCAATGGTGCCAGGTCTAACACGTGTCCCCTCCAGCTGAAATGTGGGGAGAACTACCCACCCTCTTGGGAGTTCTCTTCACTAAGGCGGAAAAATCTGGATAGACCATCAGCATTGGCGTGTTCTGTACCAGGGCGGTGTTCCACCATAAAGTCCATCCCCTGTAGGGAAATAGACCACCTCAACAGCTTTGGATTCTCCCCCCTCATTTGCATCAACCATCTGAGGGGCCTGTGGTCTGTCTGAACCCGGAAGTGAGTCCCAAACAAGTATGGTCTCAGCTTCTTCAGCGCCCAGATTACAGCAAATGCCTCATGCTCAATCGCACTCCACCTCTGTTCCAGTGGAAGTAACCTCCTCCTAATGAAGGCTGCAGGTTGGTCCAGGCCCTCCTCATTTAGCTGTGAGAGGACAGCCCCCACACCATGCTCTGAAGCATCTGTCTGCACAATGAACTCTTCTGAGAAGTTGGGTGCCTTAAGCACGGGCGCTGTGCACATGGCAGATTTCAGAGCATCAAAAGCCTTCTGGCAGGCGTCAGTCCAATTCACTTTCTTGGGCTGCTTCCTGGAAGTCAGCTCTGTCAAGGGGGCAACAATGGTGCCATACCCCTTGACAAATCTCCTGTAATACCCTGTGAGTGCTAAAAAGGCTCTCACCTCTGTCTGAGTCTTGGGGGGTTCCCAAGCCAGAATGGTATCAATTTGGGGCTGTAGGGGCGCCACTTGGCCGCACCCCACCTGGTGTCCCAAGTACACCACTGAACTCTGCCCGATCTGGCACTTGCTTGCCTTGATCGTGAGGCCTGCCCTCCGCAGCACCTTCAACACTTCCCAGAGGTGGTGCAGATGTTCCTCCCAAGTGACACTGAACACTGCAATGTCGTCCAGGTAGGTGGCACTGAAATCCTCCAGCCCAACCAACACCTGGTTGACCAACCCCTGAAAAGGTGGCAGGGGCATTCTTCATCCCAAAGGGCATCACCCGGCATTGGTAGTGTCCATCTGGTGTGGAGAATGCTGACCTCTCTCTCGCCCCATCAGTTAAGGCGATCTGCCAGTACCCAGATGTTAAGTCAAACGTACTGAGAAACCGGGCAGCCCCCAACCGATCAATGAGCTCATCAGCTCTGGGGATGGGGTGCGCGTCAGTCCTGGTGACTGAATTGAGCCCTCGGTAGTCCACACAGAACTGGAGTTCTGGTGTGGCACCGGGTGCAGCAGCCTTTGGAACCAAGACCACTGGCCTGACCCAAGGACTGTTTAAGGGCTCCATCACCCCTAGCGTTAACATCTTGGAGACCTCCTCCTTGATGCAAGCTTTGACCCTGTCAGTCACTCGGTAAATCTTATGTTTTATTGGAGGACTGTCCCCAGTGTCCACATCATGGACGCACCACTGAGTGACACCGGGGGTCAGGGAGAACAGGTCAGAAAACTGCCCCAACAGTTGGCGACAGTCACTCTGCTGTTCAGGGGTCAGGGCGTTAGAGAGGTTCACACCGTCCACTGACCCATCTTTCTCCTTCGCAGACAGAAGGCAAGGAAGAGGCTCAGTCTCCACTTCCATCCCAGCATCTGTTGCTAGGAGCATGCCCACTTCGGACCTCTCCAAGTGGGGCTTCAGGCGGTTCACATGCAGGACCCGCGAAGGGTTCCTGGGAGACTGCAAGTCCACCAAGTAGGTGACGTCACTCTTGCGCTCCACCACCTCAAATGGTCCTGTCCACTTTTCCTGGAGCGCACAAGGCTCCACTGGGGCCATGACCCAAATCTTCTGTCCAGGCTGAGACTCGATCAGAGTGGCATTCTGATCATACCAGCGTTTCATTTCCTCCTGGCTGGTTTCCAGGTTCGCCTGAGCGAGTTGCCTGAAGCGCGTAGTCTGGTTTCTGAAGGCCAGCATGTAGCTATATACATCCTGGGGAGGTTTACTGGGAGCTTTCTCCCAGCCTTCTTTCACCAGACTCAGAGGTCCTTTTACAGGATGGCCGTACAGCAGCTCAAAGGGGCTGAACCCTAAGGACTTCTGGGGCACCTCTCTGTAAGCAAACAGCAGGCATGGTAAGAGGACGTCCCACTTACGCCTCATGGGTTCACCAAGACCCATAATCATGCCTTTTAGGGTCCGGTTGAATCTCTCAACCAGCCCGTTACCTTGGGGGTGGTAAGGAGTGGTGAACTTATAGGTTACACCGCACTCCTGCCACAGGGACTTCATATACTTCGATATGAAGTTGGTACCCCGGTCGGACACCACCTCTCTGGGGAACCCCACACAGGAGAAAATCCCCATCAACGCTTGACCCCCCACGGGGGCCATCACAGTCCGGAGAGGGATGGCTTCTGGGTACCGGGTGGCATGGTCCACCAAGACCAGGATGAACCTGTTGCCCATGGCTGTCTTGGGATCCAGAGGCCCCACAATGTCAATACCCACCCTCTCAAAGGGGGTGCTGACCACGGGGAAAGGTTGGAGAGGAGCCTTACACTTCCTCCCACTCTTACCACTTGCCTGGCAAGTCTGGCAAGACCTACAGTGAGTGTCCGAATGCTTACGCATTTGGGGCCAGTAAAAGTAGGTGACAAGCCTCTCAAAGGTCTTGTCTTGCCCCAAATGCCCTGCCAGCATGGACCCTGGTGAAATAAATCAAATTCAAGTCTGATTTGGGCTTGCGACACGTACCGTAGAATTGAAAAGAGTTACTTAAAAAGGCTCTATTGTAGATTGTTCAAGATTACAGCGTCTTTCCCTTTGAGCAGTACCAAGCCATAAGATATTGGGGGGTATGAGTTTTTCTCCCACAACCTGAAGGATATGGCACGTTGAGATGTTCGATGTTTTACGTTTCAAGGTTTTAAAAGCAAACAGCAGATTATTTGTAATAGGTCGTCTTAATTGTAGATGCAATTTATAACTTAGATTGGAATCTATAAGGACACCGAGGTACTTATAGGTGTTGACCTGTTCTAATAGATTGCCATCAGCCCACCAAGTGAATTTAGACTGTCTGTTACTGCCTCGACATTTGAAGCAAAGGACCTTCGTTCTACTTTAATTCAGGCTCAGTTGCAAGTTGTTGGTATACCCCAGTAACTGATTTATTGACCGCTGCATCCCAATTAGGGTTTTTACTGAGGAGGACGATATCGTCAGTATATTGGAGGCTTCTTATTTGTGCTATGCATAACCTGAGAGGATTCCCCTGCACTAGGACAAGGTGGCTTTCGAGGTTGGCCAAGTAAATATTAAATAAACAGGGAGCAAGAACTCACCCTTGTTTTAAGCCCATGTTCGTATAGATTTTATTTGTAACTCTTCGGCCATCCCCTATTTTGATTTGTACTCATGTGTTGGAATATAGGTGGATTATTGCCTCCAACAGTGTCATCGGCGGACCCACTTGTCGATTTTATTTCACAGCTGGGCCCTTGGAACATTATCAAAGGCGGTTTTTAGGTCAATGAAACAGGAGTACAGTTTTACTGGATTTGGCGATCGCTTGTTCAGCCAGGAGGGTTACCGCCAACAGGTTTGTATGAGTGCTCATTCCTGCCCTGAAGCCAGTCTGAGTTTTGTGGATTATATTTGAACGATAGGCCCAGTCCTCCAAATCGTGGCTTCTATGTCTGTTAAGGCGATTATTCTATAATTAGATGGATTTGAGCATTCACCTGATTTACAAATATGCTGAAAGATACTGCCATGCCATGACTCCGGAATAGTGTTTGATACTGTGACCTAGTTAAAAAGCTGAGTTATATACGAGGACTAGAAGCTGACACCCTTTTTAAATATGGCATTAGGAAGGCCATTAGCCCCTGGGGCCCCCTCTGACTGGAGTCTTTTTAATGTTTTCGCTACCTGTTAATCGCTGATCAGTGCGTAATTCATCTCTGACTGGAGCAGAGTTTGTTGCTTCTCCTGGCTAAATATACCAAGCTCTGCATGTGATAATGAGGACCGGGGGTCCTGGTCCCCTAAATTGTAGACTGTAGCGATCTGTTTTGACCACACTGCCTCTGTAATGTCAGCACAGTAGTGCTGAATTCTCCCATTGACCAATTTATTTTTTTCGGCCCAGAATAATTTGGAGTTTGTTTGCTTACTTGCATGTAATAATTTGATCCAAAGGCCCATATTGAATTTATGTTATACTACCCAAACTGCCTTTTTTATAGTTATATTTCATTTTGGTTATTTTGGACAGTAAACCCTGGGTTGGTTGGCCACCCCACAGAAGGGCCCTCCTAAGCTCTCTGATGAGTTGTTTCTTCATGGTAAGTAATTGTGGTGTGAGCCATTTGTCCCCACTTTGAATTATGCCTTGATGCCTTGACTGGGTTGTAGGGAAGAAAAAATTGTAGGTAATGAGAATTTCGACAAAATGTTCCCATTCCTGAACAGGCGACAGACCTAAAGTGAAGCTTGCCATTTTCTGTGGATGATAGTTAGAGATAAAGTCCATAATATTCCCTATTGTCATATCTTTCCATATAAGGCACTTAAAATTATATGTCTGAGCAGATGTTGACAAGCATTGTGCTTCTGGGGCCCAGGGGGAGTTAGTTCCAGATTAAACATTTAAATAAAGTGATCACTGTCTGATCTTACTTTTATAGAGAAATTGGTAAGCCTCTTGAATAGATCAGCGACAGCCAGGGTATAATCTGAAGTAGAGCCTGACCTATCGGTAACTCTAGTGAAGGCCCAGGATTATCGAATGGATTTCACCCGTTAAGGGTATAAATGCTCAGGTCTTCTAGGGCTGTTAAGCAGGACTTGCTTGTACATCCCTTTTTGTCCGATTTCCATTTATTTCCGGGATATAATTTGAAGGTTTGCCGTGAGAGCCTTGCAATAAATTCACATTGAAATCGCCGGACGCTGAAGAAAAAGAATTGAGTGATGAAAGTGACACAGAACAAGATCAACAGAAACACAGAAGATCAAAGAGAGCAAGAGTGCCTTGTCAGAGGTATTCAGCCCATGAGTGATCAGATTACGTGGACAAAGTACTAAACGTCACAGATAAATGGTGCGATGTGAGATTTGAACTGTATGAGAAACCCTGATTTCAAACTTTAAAAAGAATTGAGAAAAGCTGAAACCAATAACTGAGAACTATCAAAAGCTGAAAAGAAACCAATAACTGATCAATGAATACAAATTGTCCTGTTAGACCTTTATTTATTATTGTTCGGCAGATCCGAACAAAGTAGATAATTTCCGACCAATCTCCTTGCCTCCATATTTTGGGAAAGCTATGGAATCATTAGTGAACAAACAACTTACTACATATTTAGAAAGCAGGCAACTATTCGACCCCTCCCACTCAAGTTTTTGGGCAGGACATAGCGATGAAACAGCTCTTGTAGAAGTAGTAGACAACATAAGACTTTCACTAGATAAGGGGCAGGCACCAATGCTGGTCTTATTGGATTTATTGACACCATTTCTCATACAATCTTAATACAAAGGCCAGAGGAGATTGTGGTCGCAGTGAAAAACCTCAATTAGTTGAGGAACTACTTGAGGAGACGGACAATCTATGTTCAACTAGAATCCTATATATATCCTGCAATAAAGCTGTTGACAAAGGAGTCCCTCAAGGGTCTGCACTTAGTCCCATGCTGTTTAACATATACGTTGCTCCGCTGGCAAGGGTAATTAGATCATATGGATTGGATGCAGCCTTGCATGCAGATGATACCCAATTGGAAATAACCATGGGGCCCAATCCAGCTGTCACCAAAACAGATTCAAAAACTGCATGAATCAAATAACCAACTGGATGCAGACAAACTGCCTACAACTTAATTTAAGCAAGATGGAGGTTATACTATTTGTTAAAGCACAGGAATCCTGATCAGGCGACTGGTGGCCAGCCAGTCTTGGCCCCTTTCCCACCCCGAAAACAACAGTACGAAACCTAGGTATAATAATCGATAATAAACTGTCAATGAAGGACCAGGTAAACCATATTCTGGGTGCCTCCTATAGCATCATGCGTGCGCTATGAACATTTTTCCAATGGATTCCATTGGAGGCCAGGAAAGCCCTGGTGCAGGGACTGATCATGAGTCACCTAGACTATGGAAACACCTTAATGGCATCCATAAATGAGGAACTATATACCAGGCTTCAGGTGTTGCAAAACACCCCAGCACAACTGGTACTACACCTCCCTTCTCGATGTCAATTCGCCCCATCCTAAAAACATTACACTAGTTACCAATAAGGAAAAGAACACGTTTCAAGCTTATCTGTCTCACACACAAAACCCTACTTGGGAGCGGGCCACAGCACTTATTGAGAAAACTCAATCCTTACATACCAACAAGGAATCTCTGGTCAGGAGGAAAACATCTATTGGCCCCCTTCAGGGCTAGAACTGCCAGAAATGGTGGCAGATCTTTTTCCAACTTAGCCCCTTAACTGTGGAAGCAGCCCCCTACACACCTCCGGGCCATTACTGACCACAGAATATTTTAAAAAGGGCTAAAAACCTGGATGTTCTAAAGCACGTCTAACTCTGTGGTAAACATGTTTCTAACGCTTTGGTTAACAGTGCCATGAAACCCTGACAGGGTGACATGTCTGCGCTCTATAAAAGTCCATAACACTAACAATAACAATTTTAATTTCTTATTTTACAGAAGTTCAACCTAGATCCTAGTTGCAGTAGAAGAATAGGGATAACATTTTAGAAGAACACAGAGTAAGATTATGGATTTTCTAATTAGAAAACTGAACTGCTGAAAACTAGCCATTCTGAGAATCTACTTACAGAACTCTGCCTGAACTTTTGAGCTTGGATCTGTTTACAGCCAAAACTTGTGTTGCCTAAGAAACAGAGGTGACATTATTATGTGCTCAATTTTTGTAATAACAGTGATAATGTAAAAGGACCTCTAAACTAACCCACTTTGTTTTACTGATGGCTAAAAGCTTATCTTGTAGACATATCCCCAAAACAACTTCCTACAACATAATTAGTTCATAGAACTGTATTTTATTGTTTATAAAAATATTTTTTATTCTTTTTTCACATATATATTTTTTTATCATCAGAAATGAACATTCATGTATTTACAATTTAGTATAAAACTTGTCATAATACAAAGAAAAAAACAGATAAATTAAAAAAAGATAAAATCTATCCTTACCTGTGTAGTAATTATTTCCAGGAAGGACAGCAGGAAGCGGGTCAACATAGTCACCGTGTGAATAATAGAAATAAAACTCTGACCTTCTCAGACACCAATTCATCAGATTCAGATTATGAAGGCCAAGGAATGAGTGAAGGACCCCTATACAACCAGAGGAATCAGAGAGGCCAATATCTGGATCAGTACCAACAGGCCCAGTCACCCTCCCCTTTTTTACAGAGAGGCTGGGGCAGAGGCAGGATCAAATTCCAAAGGCAAGAGAAGAATTATTACCAACAGATGGACCCACCACATCCGCAGCCTTATATGCGGACGAGAAACCAACAGTATTGGAAAACCTAGAAAGTAATAGCGGTATGACAGATTTAATTCCCATCTTTAATCTCTCGAGGTATAAACTTTCTTCAGAAGAAATAAGTCTCCTTAGTAAGGGACTTTCTTTTGTTCTCAGCACACAACTAAATCTTTTCCGACTTAATAAGGACATGTTTTCTTTCTTCCGGAAGGTGAGATTGAAAAAGTACATGTCACCCAATATGTCGGATGAACAGGATGTAAATTTCTCGGGATGTAGGCCACCCTCAAAATTGACACCAACTTTGGATATAGTTGGACCCGAAGTAGGGATTTTCGAAAAGGTGGTTATTAAAGAGCTACAGAGAACTACTAAGTTTGTTCCTAAAATAACTCCTAATCTGACTTTGCAAGAGAGAGAAGCCTTAAATTCTTTGCAAAACAATCCTCTCATCACTATCAAACCATGTGATAAAGCTGGCGGTATTGTGGTGATGGACACAGCTAACTACACAGACAAGATAGAATCCATGTTACAAATACCAGAACATTATCAAAAAACTAACAGAATGGCTTTAACACAGCTAAAGACATAGATAGAAACTGTTACATCGAAAGTCTTCATAGATGGATATATCTGGCAGAAAGAGTGACTTTCTAAACAACACCAATGCAGTCACGCCAGCCATATATGGAGTCCCGAAAACTCACAAAAATGTAACTGACCCACCACTAAGACCTATCATATCATCCATTAACTCTTATACGGAACCACTGTCCCAATATGTGGATGTCTTTTTGTGTCATCTGACTACTCAGTATGCATCATACATCAGAGACACGGGACACGTGATATCCACATTGGAGCATATGCCCTTTAATCATGAAAAGCAGCTGCTGGTCACCCTTGATATAGAATCTCTGTACACCAATATACCCCAGGACCTGGCCATGGAGTCTGTGGCAATTCTATTGGCCAGAGTTCCTGGGGAAAGACCTGACAATTTCATCTTGGAATGTCTTAATATTGTGTTACATCAAAATTATTTTGAATTCAATGACACTCTGTACCAGCAAATCAAGGGGACCAGCAATGGGGGCTTCTTGTGCTCCTAGTGTAGCTAACATTTTCATGGGAGAGTTCGAGCTTAAACATATTTTTAACGAGGTAGCCCCCTTCTATGAGAATGTAGCACACTGGCACAGGTTCATAGATGATATTTTTTTCATTTGGACAGGAGAAGAATCACTTTTCTTGGATTTTATTACATGGCTCAATTTGAGCGAAAAAAATCAAAAGTTCACCTGTAAATACTCAGCGGACAAAGTCGAATTTTTGGATATAAGGATCATGGGAAGACAGGGACAGCTGGAAGTCAGTTTGTTCAGAAAACCCACAGCTAAAAACACAATTTTGGAACATAGTAGCTTCCATCCCCCATGCCAAAAGAATTCTATCCCCTTTGGGGAGTTTCTGAGAATCAGGAGAAATTGTACCAATATCAAAGAATTTTGTGAGCATGCAGAACAACTCCAGAGGCACCTCTTACTTAGAGGGTATCCCCGTAGACTGGTGCGACAATCAATGAAATGGGCAAAATATTACAACAGAGATGCCCTTATCATGGGCAATTCCAAACAGCCCTTGGAAAAATTGGTTTGAGTAGTTGACCATTCTAGTATAAACTATAAGATCAAACAGATGTTATATAAGAATTGGAGGATACTCACGGCCAATGATGAAGCGACGCATTTACAGAAACCCATTGTGGCATACAGGAGAAACCCCAATTTGAAGGACAAACTGGTACATACCAGATTAATGCCCAAAAAAGAAACTAAGCAAACCACAATAGACAGATTGCCACCAGTATTAGGCAACCATGGGTGTGGCCAGTGTCACGCTTGTGACGCTGCCATCACTACTCAACTATGGACATATGGAGGCAAATCAGGCAAACTCCGATACATGACAAACTGTAAGAGCACTAATATCATCTACCTGATCCTCTGCCCTTGTGGGCTAGGGTACATAGGTGAAACTTCCAGGGAATTCCGTGTTAGGTTCTCGAAACATAAATCAGCCATACGGACACAGAAGCTGCAGGCACCAATGGTAAGACACTGCCTTGACTTCAAACACACTGAAAAAGATCTAAAATGGTTGATTCTGGAATGTGTGAAACATATACCAGGCAAAGATGCAGATAAATTGAGAAAAGAGCGAGAAAACTATTGGATTTTCTCTCTGGACACGGTCCGTAAAGGACTAAATGAAGAAATTATTTGGGTAGTTACTTGAACACCCACCATCTTGAGCATTCCTTAGCTCTGTAACCCATTGCATTCTATTTAGGTAGACTTACATCTCTGCCGATTTTTGCACCTTTGACGACCCACCATGGAGAGAGGCACACATAATGATGTAGGTACATACTCGCCTGTAGTTTGAATTTGTAGTGCGAGAATAATAGACTGCGCTCTGTCCTGATTTGACTCTTGGGCCTGATATCCATCTCCCTACTTGTTTTTCTGTGCGCTCTTTGCAGCCACAGTACTGTTTAGCAATCTCTAAATATTCTGGTGCACTGCACATTATTTTCAGTAATCGGGTTCCAATGGGATATCTGATATACCTGGACTAGCCCAATAAATCTTTATGGTCTGTTTCTCATTACTAGTCATAATGAGGGTTTTACTATCATATACTAAATACCAACTTACTGTCATGGTGTCACATTGGTCATATTACATGAGTGGCTCCGCAGGGAACGTTTGGCCAACATACTGTCACAGTGCTACATCGTTTAGCGAGCGACTGGCGAGTATTTGACACATTAAACATTTGAACAATATGTCAAATTTCCTTTTTTTAGTTTTTTTTTACTATTATTATCTTTATTTGAGTACCAATACAAATATCTGCCGAGACGCACTATTATGTGTCTGGCTAACTATTCTATGCGTTTAAAATGATCTACGATTCCTGAGCTATAACCACCATTTCAGTATGGCGGTTTTCTTGAATGCGATAATACTAGATCACGCATTGATTCAATTTGACATTCTAGTATTTGAAATACTCACTATATAAAGGATATGCCATTTATTCTAAATTCTATGTTCTTTATTTTTATCTGACAACTAATACAAATATGTGCCGAGATGCACGATTATATGTGTAGCATTCCATCGCACGCGCCTTAAATGCTACATGATTTCTGAAGCCTTATCACCTTTCCAACATGGCGATTTCCAAGCCTTCCTATATTGTAACGTGTATGGCACCACTTATATCGTAATATCGCGAGATGTGATCGCGAGTATGGCGCATGCGCTATAAATGAGGAAGTGAAGCATACAGGCACAGGACTCGCGGGAAAACGCTGACGGAGGCCGCGGTCAGAGAGGACAGCATCTTTTTAGCCACACGGTAAGTATCTCGCTAAGCAGGCTTGCGAATGCCTCGTTACCCTTACGGAATAGCTAGACTCTTGTCCCTCACCTATTTTAACTAAGGCTTATCCATGAGGTTATCCTTTGAAAGGTTGGACTAGGTTCCTGTCATTTAGTGGCACTTTTTATATGCATGATTCGGCGGTCACCTAGTACTTTACAGCCATGGATATTCAGGAGGTCAGCCATGAAGGTTAGCTGAGGCTTTTGTCATTTAGTGGCAGTGCTTGCACACATGATTTGGCGGGCACAAAATGTACCTTACAGCTATGTGTAGCTGATTCCAAGCGTCTGTCTTGACCGCATAGTTAACCATGTAGATTTTTTCTGTTTGAGCATCATATAACTGTCCCATGACATATTGTTGCATGGCATGAAAGGTGTTTCTTTCAGATGTTTAAATGATAATGGTCAGCCTATACTTTGAAAAACGGACCATTCTTTGTTATATATAAATCACCAGGCAGTAAGAACAATGTAGGCCGGTTTTTATATCTAACCCTCAGTCACGTAGTATCTCATCACGAGACTGTATACACCTTTTTTTGACTTCTATATATACTGAACCATTGCCTTGGCATTTATATTGCAGGATGACAAATTGAACAAATTGGAATATAAGCCAAGATGGCTTCCATTTGTAAAGGCTAGATCATGACGAGAACTAAGTTATAACCGACCAGATAAATTGGGGAGAGAACCCATATACCAATTACAGACGCAATACAGAAATGCCCAATCAGGAAATTCGGGGAGAGCTATAACCCTTATGCGAGGATTAAAAGATCTCGAGATCCCCTAGGGATTGCCACCCATGATTATTACTTATATATTTTTTGATTCTTTCTTGAACAGATAACCAGTCTACAGTTCAAAGGATAATAAATACATGGCACTATATGCACTGTGAACTGCACGCTGCACAGTTGTATCTACCAGATGAGAGCAATACAGAATCGCTCAGGTGCAAATTTTGACGTTGTATATATTTATATAGTGAAACACTTTTTCACTTATTTTAGATTTCTGGTCTTCTAACTTTAGACCTCATTTGCTTCTACATGATCTACCTATACATATTGTAGATCCGGTCTTTTGGTGAAGGCCTCCTCTTCCGGCCTCTTGGACTTTCTTAACTGTGTTGGCATTCTGGCCGTACATAACAAACTTTTTCGGTCATGTCTGAGAAATCCTCACTTTGATAATCTGTGCACATGATGGGTGAATCTGTCATAATATATAACATGTAGCGACATAACCATAATTGCCTCCTTTAGCATTGTGGACGCTATTTAGTAAAAAGAAATTGTTCAAAGTTTTCACATTTGACATTCCCTAGGTACATTTGTTTTATGTTGATTTTTCCAGATAACCCCCTGTCCACATGTCTGTTGACATTTATTTAGTATATATTTGGTCCTGATGAAGGTGGTTTGATGTGATGTCCACCGAAACGTGCGTGAGACCATTTCTAGACACAAGGGAATCCTACTAGAGACATAAACAAGAGAAGAAATTGAAGGGACGCAACTACAGATTGGAATTCAATTTTCAATTGTCTCTACAAGATTTATATAGGATCCCACACATGTTATTGAATCCCTTCATAATGTTTGTGTTGTGTGAATGCTAGTATGATTGTATAGCTTTGAGAGGTGAGAATGCAGGATTGATGGGTGTTTTTGTGGGGTTACAGACATTTTGTAAATTGTGTTTCAAGTTTGTATTATGACAAGTTTTATACTAAATTGTAAATACATGAATGTTCATTTCTGATGATAAAAAAATATATATGTGAAAAAAGAATAAAAAATATTTTTATAAACAATAAAATACAGTTCTATGAACTAATTATGTTGTAGGAAGTTGTTTTGGGGATATGTCTACAAGATGAGCTTTTAGCCATCAGTAAAACAAAGTGGGTTAGTTTAGAGGTCCTTTTACAGGTTTTGTCTATTTCCCCCTCCTCTATGACCCAAAAACATGTGATAATGATCATATTAGTGTTAGTAGGATTCTTTGTCACACCCAATATAAATTAGGTTTACTAATGAAATTACCACATTTACACACACCACTGATGAGGAGCAATATTCTAGGTTATGCAAAATCGACTCAACTAATGATGAGTGCTCTTTGAACGATTTCACATGTGAAATAACTTTAGTGTGATGGTTAAGATAACCATCAGAGGGAGGGACTGTGAAAGCAAAAGTTCCTTAAAATTAATCACCACTAATGACAATATGCCATGCATTTTTGAACATGACACACAGACATTTGGTGTTGAAAACATGAGGATTTCATATTCAGTGCCAGGCCTTAACCAGACTTTATTCTTAATAAATAATGTTCTTTAGGATATGCTGAAACATGCACAAATATATTTGATAGTTTGACTTTAAGGTCACTCGTTTAGATTTTTTATGAACTGTAGAAATGTGCTCTTATTAAACTTACAATAAATAAACATGCATGCAGAATTAATGTGCAGTTTTGTATTAAATTAAAACAACATTTAATAGTGCAGAATACAGTGGCAGCTTGCTAATATAATAGTTGAGAATGTGCTTTCAGATGCATTTGAAAAGCTGACCTCAGCTTAGCCTTCAAGATAACATAGGAAAAGGAATGTTGCCTTTGGTTGCTGACACAGAGCACCATTCATAACTCTCCTAAAACAGTTTCTTTTTGTTTGCTGAAGGAAATCAAAAAACACACATATTCTGTCAACAATTTCATGTTATGATCTAATGTCTTTACTGCTTAATAATTTTTTCTTGCAAGTAATGTAATATTTCACACAGATTAATTGTTTAGAGGTTAGGGAAGTGAAGTAATGGAAGCTAAGAAATGTGCCTTGTGAGGAGATTTATTGTTGCAACATAGAAGATAGCCAGCTTGGACGACGGATGATGATTGTGTGCGAATGGAAAGAAAAATGTGCATTTTGGAGAATGGTGAATGCTCATTGGAGAATGGTAAATCCTCATTGGATGGAGATGAGAACAGGCTGGATGTTTTTGCAACATGAATTACTGTCCTACAAAATGTGTTACTAGTTTAGGAGATTTAGAGGCGATGGTATTCAGCTGAGAACAGATGAGAGCTTGACAGGAGACGAGCCAGGAGGGAAACTCAGATTCAGATGGGCAGCAGCAGCAGTTCACAGAGCAAAGAGATTCAGAGCAGACCAGAGAGAGAGAGAGCAGGCTGAGTTCTTTTGACAGTTATCAAACCCAAGATTTATGCTTACCTAACTAATTGGCTTTTGAGAAGGCTTATTTGTTCTATGCTTTATTTCTCTTTATAGGAAATTCTGCAATTATTAATTATTGATTTTAATCTTCATGCTATTTCTCACACTTGCCTTTACTTTTGAACTTTTCATGGGTTCTGACTGACATCATTTGTGCACCCTTCCTTAGAATAGGGTATTCTTTTCTTTATGGAACACGCTGAATGCATTATTTTAATATGATCTCTTCTAACCATTTTTTTTATTATCAATTCTGTAACCTGATTGATATTTGACTAATGAATAAAGAATCAGAATTTACTAAACTTTTAATTAGAAAACAAAACCCTTCGAAACTACTCACAACTGTCATTATTACTTAAATTTGGAATTGCATTTAAAATTTGTTCTGATGATGAAGTAGCTCTTTAATCAAAATACAGTGGCAAAGATCCATCACCTGAGAGAGTAGAAATTGGTGCGGAATGGATCCTGATAGTGATTGAAAGGTTGCACCACATTAATTTAAATTTGACCCAAAAATTCAGCATTCACAAATCATGTAGCAGAGGATGGTTACAATCACCAGGACACACCGTGTTCCTGCAGTCCAATCCACCAATGCCAAATACCCATGCACTATTTTGGTAAATTTTGTTGGCTTCAGGATTAAAGAACAGATCTTGTCACATGCCATTAAGAGTAAATCATATTCCACTCCAAACAATTTTTCCTTCAGAATCTTTTCAGACATATCAATATTGGCAGCAATGTGCTGCAGAGACTTCGTAGGACTGATTGCGGAGTTCAAGAGACAAGGGGTATCCGCTGACATTCTGCAGCAGTCAAAACTAAAGGTTATTTTTAATGGACAAACACACATTTTTTCATTCTGTTGACCAGGCTAAGGGTTTTTTACATTCAGTTAGGTTGGAGGGCCGAGGGGAGGGGGACAAGAAGTGGATTAATTGAAATCAGTTAAATATCACAAGAGCTTCTTAGGCCATATAATGCTTTGCCTGGATTTAGCCTAGGCCCATGTAAATTCGTGATGAATTGGCCTGCCCTCAGTTACCCTTGATTGCAGTCTCAGGGACTGTTATGTCATGGCACTCATCTGGGGGAAGGATGCGGGAGGAGGGGGGGTGGGCATACAGGATGGGTGAGCTACTGCTTTGGAAGGAGCCTAGGATGGGTTGTGCTTCAGGGTTGGCAATAGTGGGGTGGGTTCTTTGGGGGGTTTGGCTCACTTTGGGTTTGAAAAATACAGGTAGAAAGGTTAGGGTTTTTTGATTTTTTTTTGTCAAACCTATGGCTGGAACACGCCACTGCCACAAAGGACTCTTAGTGCCACCACCATGAACTTTAAATCCCTTAGAATGGTTTCATGTAACATTAGCAGGATAAGCAAATAAGTTAAGTTTAGGTCCATACTTCAGTGGCTCTGATAATTGTGCTTTAAGAAACTCATCTTCAGGAACAATCCAAATGACCCAAAATGCCAAACTTTATCTCTCAAGTATTCTATTCATCAGCCAATGCAGCTGTCCAAGGTGTGGCAATTCTGATTTCTCACAGTTTCTTGGGTGAAGTGTAGCAGGTTGTTAGGGATCCCAAAGCAGGTGGATTTTAGTCAGCATGAAAGTAGAGAACCAACCAGTCCACCTGGTCAGTTTTTACAGCCCAATAGAGGATGATGTAAGTTTTGTAACCCCCTTAGTAAAGTATACAACCTTTTGCTCCCACTTTCATTTTTTTTTTGTGGTGATGGGCTTTAACATTATACAAGACAACAGGTTAAACTCGTCTCGTAGAAATGATCTACAAAACAAATCTAGAGCCTCTTGTTTTCCAGCTAAAGTAATTAGCAACCTAGCGCTAGTTGACTCTTACCATCAAGAATACCCACAGGCACAAGATTTTACCTGTTTCTCTAAACGGTTCAATTCAGCCCCAAGGATCAACTTTGTTTTAAATCTCGCATCAATGGGCTAGGAGAAATCCCTGCATATGATCAAATCCTTTTTTGGATCATTCGGTCTCCTCGGTTGATGTAATCGTAAATACCAATCGGGTTGATCGACCGCGATGACCCCTCGATTGTTCGATTCTAACAGATACCAGTTGGTGTTAAAAACGCAAATGTCATAGGTTCAAAAGGCTTTATTCAGTAGCGCAGCACCACCAACGCTGGCAGCCACCAGCTCACACAAATCCAACTGCCATTCCATGGAACTCTCCTACAAGTTCCTTTTAAAATTCTTGCCATGCGTAGCGTCCTAAAAGGTACATGTAATTTGGAGATTACAGCACATCCCCCTTACCCAATAACAAATGAAAACAAGCAAAATGCAAAAGTGAAATGAACAAAAGAAACAAGAAAAAAAACACAACATAATACAGTCATAACCAACCAATAAAAATATAAACCTGCAAAAATTATTAGATTAATATAAAAGGTAATCATCAAAACGTACAGGTATACTTTTAGACCATGATGACACTGGTCTATGCAACCCTTTCCCGATGTTATCCTCTGAGAGACATCTACCAGACGTCTCCTCAGTTGGATAATTGGACTCCGGTGTACCCTTGGAATACTTCACAATCCTGGACATACTCCACGTGCCACCAGTATCCAACGTCACCACATTTCTCCTTATAGCCACAATAGTGAAAGCGCCCATGAACTTTGACAACCCCTTTTTTTCCCACCTTGGTTTTTTCACCAACACCAGATCGCCCACCTTCGATTTCTTATACTTAACTGAATTCTTCTTATCATATTTTTTTTTATATCTTTGTTGATAAGCCTTCAAGGCGGTTCTCTTCTCCTCTCCCTCCAATTTTCTCACAATCCCTGCAGGCAGCCAGACTGGATTTAATTTGGAATTAGCTACTCTGCCCCACGAAGTCTCAAAAGGAGATCTCTGCGTTCTGGAATTTGGGGTAGTACGGTGTGCCCAACACGTCTCCCTCAACACACTTCTAAGGGAGACCCTGTTCTCCAACGCCATTTGCACACAAGCCTTTACTACTCTGTTTATCCGCTCAGACAGACCATTGGCCTGTGGCATATAGAACGCTGTCTTCTGATGTACAATTCCCAATTCATTCACGAATTTCTGCATTTCTTTTGAAAGAAACTGTACTCCATTATCTGTAACCAGATACTTGGGTACACCCTCACCCACAAACACATCTTTAAGGAATTCTAACACTGTCCGGTTGTTGGCTGAACTTACTCACCTGGTCTCTACCCATTTAGATGTGTAGTCAACCAAAAGAAGCACAAACCTTTCTCCAGATGGCAACAACACATACGGACCCATAATGTCCAACCCGACTTTCGTCCAAGGCTCATCAGGTATAGTAACAGGAGACAAAGGAGCAGAACTGGTCATACGAGTTTTGTCATTGGCTGCACAGAGATGACACTCCTTAACTACCTTTTTCACCATCCTGTCCATGCCAGGCCACCAATATCTTTGCCATATCCAGGCTTTAGTCAGGCTTCTCCAGAGGTGTCCCTCATGTCAAAGGTTCACCATCTTGTTTCTCAACCCACAGGGAGGAATAATCCTGTCACCCCTCATGAGATTACCATGACACAATGCCAATTCATCTCTTACCAACCAGTATGATCACAAATCCTGATCTAGTGACTTGTATTCCGGCCAACCCTTCACCACAAATGATTTGAGTGTAGGAAAAAGAATATCCTCCCTCACACTCCTAGACCACTCCTCTTCTAAAAGTGTGGGTTCCTTAACCCAATTCACTCCCTCAGTTCCCATCTCCTAATCATTGTTTTCCAAAGGTACGCGTGACAAACAATCAGCTGACTTGTTTGCAGACCCTCGCAAATACTGCACTCTAAAATGGAACTCTGCTAGACCTTCAGTCCATCGCTTGAGTCTGAGAGTCAAATGCTCACTTTGTCGGCATGAAAAGACCTGTACTAGGGGCCTGTGATTGGTTATCACCAAGAAAGGAATGCCCCATAAATAAAATGTAAAAAGTTTGACAGCCCAATGTATACTCAAAGCCTCTCTCTCAATACATGAGTAGGGTTCCTCTGCACCTTTAAGTGCCCTTGAAGAGAAAGCAACAACTCTCTCTTCCCCCTCCACCATCTTAGATAATACAGCTCCCAAACACCTAGCACTAGCATCCGTTGTCAGAATAGTTTGCAATTAGCATCAAAATGCCCCAAAGTAGGCATCCTCCCAATTTCAGACTTTATTTTAGTGAATGCTTCATCACACTCCTTTGTCCAACTGAAACTCACTCACTTTCTCAATATCAATCTGATGGGTTCTACCACAATGGCAAAACCCTTCACGAACTGAGAGTAAAATTCAGCAAATCCAAGAAATGACCTAACTTGCTCTTTATGGTTGGTAATAGGAGCTTCGATAATGTTTTCTGCCAGTTCCAGTTTGGGCTGTATCCCTTCACCCGAAATCGCATGTCCTAGATAGGTAACAGACGTCACTCCAATACAACATTTTTGCTTCTTCACAGTCAGTCCTTTCTCTTTCAACCTCTCCAGCACCTTTCTCAAAACTTCCCCATGCTCACATTCATCCTTCCCGTAAATCAAAACATCGTCTTGGAAGAAGAGAACATTGGCCAGATCACCAATCACCAACATCATGATCCTTTGGAAGCAGGCCGCCGCTGAAGCCAAACCGAACGGCATTTTCAAGAAACGGTAAGCTCCCAAAGGAGTGACAAAGGAGGTCAGGTGCCTAGAGTCCGGGTGTAATTTTACCTGGTGGTACGCTGACGAAAGATCTAATAAGCTTAAAATATTCGCTCCCTTCGGCATGCTAATGGACTCTGAAATGTTTGGAAGTGGTTGGCGGTCCGCCCAGATCCATTCATTGAGACCACGCAAGTCCACACACATTCTAATAGTTTTACCACCATCCTTGGGTGCCAAAACTACTGGCGCCAACCACTCAGAAGCCTCTATCTCTTCTTTAACTCCCAAGTCTAAGAGCCATCTTAGCTCCTCCCTCAAGGGCTCAACCATCATGTTGGGTACCTTGCGCACCTTGTGTACACAAGGTTTGGCTCCTTTTTTCAAAATGATGCAGTGCTCAAAGCCCTTGAGCAGACCCAATCCAGTCAACACTTCTGGGAACTCTCTGAAAAATTAGTCTCCATCACCTGAATTCTCAATAAGCATGACTTGATCTTTTGGGTTGGACGCACTGGGATTTAGAATGATACCCTCTCTGCTACGTAAACTTTTCCAATGGTCACTCTGTTCTTGAACTCAACCTTCATTACTACATAACCCAACACATTTAAGTGTGATCCTCCATTGCTGACCGGATTGATATCTGGAGTTTCCAACTCCATACCTTCCATTGCAGATTTCTCATCCCATAGTTTGTTCCCAATCATGGTTAACGGTGAACCTAATCTGCAAGCACCACAATCATCTTTCCACCAATCAGAATCTCACACACTGGCATGGTTATTTTTTTTTTTTTTTAAACAGACTTTATTAAGTTTTCAAGTTTCTCACAAAGATGGATTTCCGGATACATTTATAATACATACAAAACGCCATCTAACAAAAGGTAGCAATTAGCTCCGATAAAAGCAATCCCTTCAGTTCCCCATGTCTATTATCTGCAGTTGTGCGTCAGGAACAAGCAGACATCAGAATAGCAACTTCATCCCCAACCCACCACCCGCTGCTGGGCGTAAATTTAATACAATGGTTAGCAATCCACTAGTATCTCTTCTGCCAGTACACTCTGGCATGGTTATTGTACCTTCATCCACTCCTCCACTTGTCTCACTCACACTCAAAAACACAGTCCGGATACCCTCAGATGCACTTTCTGCGTTTTCACTCTTTCTGCGGATCTACACACACGTGCATAAGCCCCTTGATGCCACACTTGCGACACACTTGTCCCTTGGTGTTACAATTCTGACTATTGGAATAATGGGCAAAGCTTCCACATCTAAAACATTTGATTTTCTGAGAGTCTGGTACACTCTTAAATCTCGCACCAGCAGACACCTTCGAAATATTTCCTCCACTCATTTGTTGTGTCTCTTCATGAATACTGCTCTGCACAGAACCTTTGTCCAACGCTAGGACATTGTTCCTCATCTCCTTCACCCAACAAGAGGTGTTTTCCATGCCCTCCACAATGGCAATAGCTTCCTTGAGTGTGGGATTCCTGGATAAAAGTTCCTCTTGCACTCTGTTGCTGTTGGTGCATCTCACCAGTTGATCTCTTACAAGTGATTCCATCAGTTCACCAAATTCACATGTGCGAGCTAATGTTTTCAAAGATGCTACATAATTACCCACTTTCTCATTGGGTTCTTGTACTCTAGTGAAGAATTTATGGCGTTCCAATACTACATTTATACGTGGCCCAAAGTACTGCTCAAGCATCCTCATGTACATCTCAAAAAACATCTGAGGGTTATCCTTCACCATTACAGATGGGTAACTCATCAATACTGTCATATATATTGCGCCCTTCTACACCAAGGTTGTGCAGTAAAATGGCTTGTTTTCTGTGAGCAGAAAGCAAAGCTGGGGGCTGAGACATACGAGTGCTGGCCATGTTAACTAATGTACACACAGCATGCAAGATTAAAAAAAAAAATAATGGAAGTCCCAACACACTTACTGGGTTAACACCAGGAATCACTGGTAGTAACGCCGTGGAAATTCTCAGGACCGTTGCAGCAATAACTGGGTTGAGATAGCTGTGGGTAATAAAGTACTATCATTCAAACCAAAGTACGCGCCTGCATGCACTGCATGTGCTGGTCTTGCCTGTTTGTACTGCAGTATTGGATCGGCTTCTGAATTGTGTAACAAATACTCAATGTGCATGTGTGCTGACAATCAAACGTTTGGCGTCACCATGCCGACGGCTGAAAGGCAAGCGGGAAGACGGAATGAATGCACGTCATGACATTATCAATCTCCTAGGTTGCGCGGCGGTGAACTACAGGTGGCTCGAGCCGCAGTCTACTTTTTGAGGTATTTGGGGTATTTTTAAAGTCCACTGAGCTCACCGCTTAAAGTTCAAAATGCCTTTCAGTTTCCAGAATACCAGATTTTCAATAGTTTCCTTTTCTCGTGCCACCCTATCAGGTCACAGTCTCCATTCGGTCATTCCGTTTCTTCTCCTTTTCATCGCATGAGTTCAGAAAGGGGAATTGGTGGTGTGCAGCTTGTCCCCCATCACGCATAACTCATCGCCAGTGTTAAAAACGCAAATGCCGTAGGTTCAAAAGGCTTTATTCAGTAGCGCAGCCCTGCACCACCAATGCTGGCAGCCACCAGCTCACATCAATCCAACTGCCTTTCCATGGAACTCTCCTACAAGTTCCTTTTAGCATTCTTGGAATGTGCAGCGTCCTTAAAGGAACATGTAATTTGGGGGCATATTAACAAGGGCCAGCGATAATTATCGCTGGCCCCACATAGCGATAGAAATATTATCGCCGGCTATCGCTGAAAATTATCGCCATGATAACGCTATATTTACAATGCATAGCGCTATGGCGATAATATTTCAGCGATAAGCGGTGTTTACCATGGAACATCGCTGGTTTTCCAGCGATGTTCCATGGAAAACAGCGATAACATTGCTGATACGACCCTGTGGTCGTATCAGCATAATCCACCTACCATTATTAGTATGCCTTAGTCTGGAATTTAACAGACGTTAAATTCCAGCGTTAAGGCCGAGGTAGCGCGATTTTGTTTATCGCTGCACCTCCTTGTTAATATCGCTGAAGCTGCCTTCGCGATATTTTCATGTGTTGTTTTCACAGCCACGCCTTCTTTGCATCTCATTAGCGATGCGAGGCTGTGAAAAAACGGGCTTTACATCAAAGGAACACGCGCTAGCGTGTCCTTGATGATATTGCGATATAATTATCGCCGCTTATCGCCCGAAAACGGACGCTAAAGCGGCGATAATTATATCGCCAGCCTTTGCTAATATCCCCCTTGGAGATTAGAACAGATGGCTAACAAGTATGTGGCCTGCCCTCAATGATTTTCTCGCCAGGAACTTAGGGGCATATTATCAAGGGCTGGCGATATAATTATCGCCGCTTTAGCGGCCGTTTTTGGGCGAAAAGCGGCGATAATTATATCGCAATATCATCAAGGACACGCTAGCGCGTGTTTCCTTGATGTAGAGCCCGTATTTTCACAGCCTCGCCTTGCATCGCTAATGAGATGCAAAGAAGGCGTGGCTGTGAAAACAACACATGTTAATATCGCGAAGGCAGCTTCGCGATATTAACAAGGAGGTGCAGCGATAAAAAAATCGCGCTACCTCAGCTTTAACTCAGGAATTTAACGTCTGTTAAATTCCTGACTTAAGCATACTTTTCATGGGAGATGGATTCTGCTGATACGACCACAGGGTCGTATCAGCAAGGTATCGCCGTTTTGCAGGGAACATCGCTGGAAAACCAGCGATGTTCCCTGCAAACGGCGATTTCCCGCTATCGCTGGAATTCTTATCGCCCTGGAGTAACGCGTTGTTAATAACGCGCTACCAGGCCGATAAATTCCAGAGATAGACGGCGATAATTATCCTAGCGCTAAGCGCGCTTTGCGATAATTATCGCCGTCCCTTGCTGATATGCCCCTTAGGCTCAGTCTCTACGTTTGCAGTTTGGGGGGCATGCAAAGCTTTCATTAGCTGTGAAGCAATTTCCTACAAAGATCAAATATGCAAGCTAAGAAAGGAAAATGCATTAGTCTTGCAGCGGGAACTAGACCAAGCAATGTTAGCCCATTCGGCACTTCATTCCCATGCCTCTGGGGCAAGAATCACAGAAGAAAGTTTATGTTTGAGGGAGCATTATATGTCCCAGGAACCTATAAATCAAAACACATGCTTCCAACAATATGACAAAAAAAGTGAACATGTCTGGCAGTTTCTGGCCTGGTCTGTTAAGAAAAAACGCAATAATGCATCAGTTAAGTCAATGTATGTCGAGGCTAGGCACCAGACAGTTAATCTACCCAAAGTTATTAATAGAGTATTCCTAGAGCATTGCACCAACTTATATGCCGCCACATCCACAACCACCTCAGAACAAACAGATGAGTATCTTGGGTCAATTGAGCTGCCAATGGTTAATAGCAAACTTCAGACTCATGCAACGGCGCCAATAACACTTGCCATAGTGAAAGATGCCATAAAAACATCTCTGAATGGGAAGGTCTGTGGGAACGATGGGTTACCAGTCGATATTTATAAAATGTTTGCAGATCAGATCGTTGAATTTCTAGATATTATTTAACGAAATACTTGATGGCTTAGAGGTACCTAGGTCTTTTACAGAGGCATTACTTATTAGTTTCCTTAAAAAAGATAAACCGTCAGAAGGACTGGGTTCATATCGACCATTTGCCTCTTGAACAGTGGCTATAAGCTATTCCCAAAAATTATAGTGTCCAGGTTAACCTCCCTAGCACAAGCTGTGATTCACTGGGATCAATGTGGATTCTTACTAGAAAGAACTATCTTGACCAATACCAATTTCTTGCCATAGGCTATAGATTATTTCTCAAGCAATAAGATTAAGGCTGCTATCATCATGCTTGATGCAGAAAAAGCCTTTAATTTAGTACAATGGGAGGTCCTATTCTCTACTCTACATCAGTTTAATTTCCCCCTGAAACTGGAGCATTTATTGGAAAGTTTATACCGTAAAGCATAAGCTGAAGCTGCAGTCAATTCTTATACAACAGGAACTTTTCTAATCAGCCGAGGTACATGTCAGGGCTGCCCTATGTCCCCAGTTTTATTTTCCCTGTTTATCGAGCCCTTAGCTGGTGCTTTGCTTCAAGATCCCCAGATTAAGGCCCCTCTCAAGGGTGCACCTAAAATCAAGTTGTTTGCGGACTACATGATTCTGTATTTGGTCGTACAGGAGCAGAAAAACGCCAAAGAATTCGCCAAAATCAAGATATATTCTGACATAGGGGGATACAGAATAAATCATACAAAATCAGAAGCCCTCCTTTTAACATCTCTGAGTTAGTCTTACCTAGTGACATGCAGCCAGACTTCCTAACCTCTCATCCTATTAGTTGGGCATTTTTGTGTCTCATAATTTTTCGGGCTTACATCAACTTAACTACATAACAATTCTCAATAAAGTACAGAGTTTACTGGGGCAATGGCAGCCTTTTCCCTTGATAATTATTGGACGCATAGCTCTGATTAAAATTATGCTTATCCCGTTGTTTCTCTTTATTTTCCCCAACATCATGATCAATGTTCATCAAATATACTTTAATGAAATAGATCAGATGTTGTGCCAATTTTTGTGACAGGGGAAGAAAGCTTGCACCAAGTTGATGACGAGGACGGGGGCCTAGGGTTGCCTCATTTTATGAAATATTATCAAGTTGCCTTTCTAGATTGGATTAATCGGGCAGTAATACCAAGTAACCTACTTAATAAATTCTATCTCAAACAAATACTCCTAGAAGATGATATTCAACTCTCCAATTTTCTCAAAATTCCCAAACTCCCCATATTTTGTTTTTAGATATAATAAACTCAAAGAAGAGTTTCATTTTCCTCAATTCCATCCATCCATGTCAATAAGGGACTGTGGCCTGCTGGGCTTACAGGTGGAGACCGGAGCCATTCAAGGCAGGGAAAAAGTGTGCATTTATCGATTTAGCGATTTTACGCTGGATGTGACTATGAACTCCTAGGATCAGTTGGTAACTGTCAATCTTGCAATCCCTTCCCCACTGTTTTTTCCTACCTCCAAATCTATCAATTCATGCAATGTAGCATTCAGTATTGTATGGTTTACCTGTCCCGCTCTTGCCCATTTTTGGAGGAAGGTATTTCATTAGATCAGTGCTAAACTCCAGGTGGCTAAGACTCCAGATTCCCTTGGAGTCCTATTTGTAATTTCTTTTTTTTTTTTAAATATATATTTTTTATTTTTATTGAGCAGAGAAAAAACAAAAGTATGCCAATTGACTTTATTGAACTAATAATGGGACAGAAACAGTTTTTATACAGGAAGTAATGATTTAGCACATGGCAACAATCTGCACCTAATCATAGATTATACATAATGCACATTCATTAAAACACAGCCTCCTTTCCGAGTTCACCAAAATTGTCTTTAAGCTAAAACGATTACGTAGGGCTTTTGTACGAAAGAATAAAGTGCATACAATTGGATAGAACCAACTTTAAAACAAATGTATCGGCTGTTCAGCCGCCTCTTCTCTCAATCCGAAGTGTAGACCCTGATCTAAAACATATGCAGGGAGCAATTCAAAGTGCAAGAGTGCTATTTGACTATAAACAATACCTTACCATTCCATTACTATGTAAATACATTTGATCGAGAAAAGTGCATCAGTGCTTTAAAAAGTGCAATCGTATATAAATACATTCAGCCCAAAAAAGTGCAATAGTGCTTTGGAAAGTGTAATTTCAGGTGTGGGGCAGATTCTGATTCAGGGCGTTTGCATATACAATAGAGCAAAAAATACCAGAATTTACATGAATTATCACAAATTGATTTTACAAGCTAAAAAACCAAGGGCACTATCTCACAACATGTATAAAACTTTTAACTGCCTTTTGAACTTATTTCCCATATTGCCAGATGTCATAGAATCTTTTCAGTCTCCCTACCCGCTTTACATATGCCTCTTCAAAGTTCATAGTGCGGGACATTTTATTCTTCCAGTCTAAGATAGTGGGGCCTTGGCAGGCCTCCAAATCTGAAGGATAAAAGAGCGTGAAAGGGTCAAAGCTACAGATATAAAATATTGTTGACCCTTTACTAGTTGTTGGCTAATTGTGGAAGCACCAAATAAAACTAGGGTAACATCTGGCAAAACCGTGCAATTAATAGCATGACTAATAGCCTCAAACACTTGCCGCCAAACATTTGTAAGATGCGGGCATACAAAAAACGTGTGGAGCCACCCCCCTTCACCTGGTTGATGGCACCAGAAACAATTGTTAGAAACCGCAGGATACATTTTATGGAGAACTTCCGGGGTATAGTACGTCAACCACCTTGACAAGAATGACATTCTTTTAAAATTAGCTGCATGAAGAGATTTATTGCCTATCTCTGCAATTAATTGCCAATCGCTCGCTGATATATGACATTGTGTTTTTTCAGATACCCTGGAAGGAAACGTAGCTAGGCCAGGATTCATGAAAAGATCTTTCAGCAATATATACCAATTTCCGATTCCTGACATTTTGCTCGTCCCAAGTGTACTGCTAATCGATTGGGGCTCTAGTATCTCACATTTACAATGTACCTGCAAAAGGTTCTTGATCTTATTGAAACTTAAAAAATGTTGCATACATTACGGGCCACATCTTTCTACTAATTCTTCCTATGAAATAGATTTCCGACGTCCTTAAATATCTCCCAAAGTTTTGAAGCCTAATGAGTTCCAAAATCTAATCTCACGATCTGCCAAAGAAAGGCCCAGATAGCTGCCCTTCTGCAACCGCTCTAAAAATCCATCAAAAGGCGAATTGTAAGATTTGCCCAAGGCACTCAACCGCCCGTAGATATTGTGAAGATACTTATATCTAGTTCTTTTTCGTAGCTTCGCTATTTTTATAAACATGGGAAAGCTATTCTCTGATTCCTGAATTGTCTTTTTGAAAAAAAATGTATCTAGTGCCCCATCTCCATTTAAATACCGTGAGAGAACATTCAATAAACCAGCCTGATAATAAATATGCATATTGGGACACGCCAAGCCTCCCAACAACTTTTATTTATAGCGGGGATTCTGCACATACACAGAACTATGCACAGGATTATGGAACCTCGGTGTATAGGGGCTAAGCCTTCCTACCGCCTTAGTACTCTGGAGCCCAGGACCGACTAGCTATAGTGTCTCATTCACTCTCCTACTTACAAACGGAGGGCCCGATTCACAGAACTAACTTAAGACAAACTCCTAAACTAACTACCATTTTGGTATTCACAGAAGGCACTTACTCATTTTGGTATTCACAGAAGGCACTTACTTACTCATTTTGAGTAACTTACTCACTTTGGTATTCACAGAAGGCACTTACTCATTGATGAGTAAGTGCCTTCTGTGAATACTAAAATGAGTAAGTTACTCAAAGCGAGTAAGTTACTCAAAATTAGTAAGTTACTCATTTTGGTATTCACAGAACGCACTTACTCATCAATGAGTAAGTGCCTTCTGTGAATACCAAAATGAGTAAGTTACTCAAAATAAGTAAGTTACTCAAAATGAGTAAGTAAGTGCCAGAATTTCATTATCAATTTTAATCATGGACGTTGTAACAGCTGCTACTGAATATGTGGCAACTGCAGATTTGGCTGCTTCATCAGCCAAAGAATTACCAACAGCATGTGTTCCCACACTTTGATGGCCAAGAGTATGTATAACATGTGTGAGCGGCAAGCTTTCTTTAAGAGCTGCCACTCAAACCCAAAGCGTTTTATGCTTGATTGCGCTACCTTTAGAGTCCCGATAATCGTTTTGAGACCAAAAGAACAGATTGTCATTAAAGGACTGTACACAATAGAAAGAATCGCATACTATAAGAGTCGGTACATAGGGATCAGCGAATTCAAGAGCCAATACTAAAGCCCGCAGCTCAGCCAACTGTGCTGTGCAGCCACAGAGAGACTGCGTGTGGACCAAGGAAGACTTAAATTCACCGTCAACCATAGAGCCCACCACAATAGCACAAGTGGCCGAGTAAGCATGTTTGGAACCAACGGCAAGTTGCGCCGATCCGTCGGTATAAATGATACATTTGTATTGGTAAAGAGGAAGTAAACATTGTGGCGCAGGATGAACTTTTTCATACTGTAAAAACTCCTGCGTCTGCAAGGATGGGCTAAAGATAAAAGTGACATCAGCCAATGTCAAAGAACTCGCCCACTGAATCCAATGCGGGTGTAAGGCCTTAGAATTCGGGACGCTCGCCTTTGTGACAGCCTCTAGAGTAGGGACGCATCTCTGCTGATGTGTACAAATGTGATTTGTAGGCAATGGGTACTGTATCTCCCTCATTGAATGTCAGGTAAGTGAAACCCACTGTACCAGGTACAATCAGTATCACTAAGTTAGTCGTGTTGTCACGAGTTAACAAGAAGTTGGTCGGAAGCAGATCAGACTGCAAAGACCGAAGAATTTCAGTATGTTCCGGAAGCCAGCTGGAAGACAAAAAAGAGGGTTGTATCAACGCGTAAAGCGGTTTGATACGCTGAGCATAATCAGGTATGTATGTCCTCCCAAAATTAAAAAACGCAGCAAAGATTGTAACTTCTTAAGAGTAGAAGGAGGCTGTAATTGAGCACAATTCTCTGGAAAGTGGGGTACTAAGCCCCCCCCTTCATTGTTGAGTTCGTAGCCCAAAAAGAGCACATCCAAGTAGCCTATGTGTGACTTGCAAAATTAAATTTGTATCCTAAGTCGGCAAAGGACAAAATGATGCGGTCAACACGCTCTAGATGTGGAATCAATTTGTTATCAGTCAAATAAATGTCATCGACGTAAGAGAAAGCATCAGGATCAATGTTGTATAAAAGTGACATGACGCGCTGCAAATGCACCAGGTCTATTCTTATAGCCCATGGGTAATCTTGTAAATCTTTTCTGATTGCTGACCGCAGTAAATGCGGTCCAGTCACGGCTCTCAGGAGCCAAATTGTGACTGTAAAACCCATTGAAAATATACAAAGTGGTTTTATACTTTTTACGGACAATGTTATCTATTAACGCAGAGCTGTGCGTGTTCTGTACGGCAAACGTACGAACATGACTGTTCAAATTTCTATAATCCAAAACTATGCGATACGAACCATCCGGTTTCGATATCGGGAAAAGGGGATTATTCATGGATGAAACACAGGGTTCAATTACGCCCTGATATTCCAACTGGGCTAAAATGTCACTAATGGATGCTTTCGCCTCTCGTTTGATCGGATATTGTGCCTGAGGCTGTGGCATTGATCGCAAAGGAATCTCATGTGCCGGTGAATCTCTCTCCCAGCCCACCCTATTGCGATACACAGCCGACGCTAGGGCTAGAGCCCATTCCGATGCATAAGCCTGTTTAGCTTCTTCAGAGACGTAACGCAAAAAACTCTGAAGTATCACGTCCTCACCTCAAGAAGAAGCCAAAACAAATGAAGGAGGCCAATCTGCCTCCGCCAACAACATTTTGTATGATGAGGTAAGGTTATCCCAAAAGATACCCTTAATTGTATGTTGTATATCACCTTCAATTTGGAGGACTATTTCATAAAGTCTATCTGGGGGTGTAATTCTCGTATCAGCCGTTTTGAAGGAAGTGACTGATATAGGGTCACTCGGGTCACTACACCACCTCTCGGCCTTACCTATATCAATGAAGAGTCGGTCAGCCAGTAGAGAATACAAACAAGCAGTTTATTATCTATACTCGGCAGAGGAGCCCAAATACAACAAGCACCATGCAATACTTGCCAATGGACTGACTCAATAATCATGCGCAGCATAGTATGATACATCAAACACGTTATAAACATCTAGAGCACGCCTACAAGGGAAAGTTACAGGTTTAGGGATGCGTACTTTAGGGAGGCAGAGGGGTGTACATCACCAGCCCGAGGCAGGCACACTGTATCTCTTAGCCAAGGTCAACCAGCTGCATCCCTGGTCCTCCCAACGTAGGAGGGGTGCTGCAAATAGAATATTACTTACGCACACAGAAAGGCCTATTCATAAGCGAGGCAGCACCCTGTGTTGAATAAAGAAACAAAACTGGGCGTATACTTATCAGGTGAACAACAAGTGTCATGGCGCAGCTGTCTGGGCCTACCTCGTTCGCAGTTTAGTGCTCACCGCATGCTTAAACATAGTCATAATGTAAGATGGCGGCCAGTATACAAAATGGCTGCCACCTGTCCAAGACTAACCTATTCTGTAAAACATCATCTTTCTTAATAATGCTCAGTGGGTTGTCAATATAGATGACTACCACTGCTATATTTGGCTATATAAGGCTAATCTAATAGCGTAACATAAGGGGCATAGCCCTATGGTTATTTTGAAACCTACAGACCCTCCTTTTAGCGTTATAATCTAAATATAGAAGTACAGAGGCCACCTGGCAGGGTCTTTATCAGTCATCAGTATGAGGAAACCGGGGGGGGGGTATGCAACTGTGCAAAACTAAGGCGAGATTCTGTTGAATTAGAATCTTTAGACCTCAAAAATGCCTTTGTCGATATCCATCAGTTCTTGAAGTTCTTTCAGCATCATAATCGCATCCCTGGCTTTAGACTCACTTATTGGAACAGAGGGGTGAGTTTAGCCATGCAATAAGTGCAACAGGGTGGAAGACAATTCACACAAAGGCAACAAGTGAAGATGATCCCTGCAACTACTACTAAACCCATGAGAATCTTCCATCCCCATGCAGACATTAGGCCCCAGAGCCACTGTGTCAGAGACCCTGTACCGTTATCTTCATGTATTTCAGAGGCTAACCTATGGAGTTTCTGAATAGCTGAATAAATGGTAGGGGCGTGGTCAGGTATATAAATGCAGCAGCTGCTACCAATCACACGACAGGCTCCACCCTTGTCTGCAAGAATGACGTCAAAGACAATACGATTTTGAAGAGCAAAGAGCCTGGTCGCCTGAAGCTCAGCTGTAATATTCGTGAGTATACCAGCAGTAGTGTTAATGACCGCTTCCACTACTCTAGTAAGATGGCAAATTCGTCTACTATTATACATAGGTCCCCATAGAGGCAACAATCCCTTCATAGCATCAGCAAATTGCTGCATCGTGGTATCTGTCTGATCAACATCTTCAGTGTTGATACTCCTCTTTACTCGTGACAATGAGGTACCCCTTTGCTGCAACTTATGATCCTTATGATAATTGGATGGGGCTAAGTAAACTGGGGGTAGAAGGAAAGAAACATAACAGCGTCCTGCCCACCCCCTAGGGAGCCATACATAAGCATGTGTCCCACAGATGAAATATACATTTGGGGGTGTAAGCAAGGGTGGACTACTTGTCGTGGTCAATGTAAACGTATAATTACAATGACTCTGCCCCACAGGAACACTCCCAAACCCTTCTACACAAAATGGGGCTGGTGTATCAATTATTGGAATGGGTAGGACCTCACTATCTGGGACATTGCTCTCATGAAAGGATCTAAAATACTCTGTTATATTAAACCCTTGAAACTCCATCATCTCATCTTTTACCCAAGAAATGTTTGCACTTTGCTCATAAACATTCATACAGGCATCTGGATGCAAAGTACCTGCCTTCCCTCCTTTTCCCAGAGTGTATCCCTGGTGCATCACTATGTATTCCAACACTGCTTCATAATCTTCTTTAGTCAGTTGGGCAGTATCTGCATGTGAGTGGGTATACACTATGGTAAGGAGCTGGAACCATGCTTCACAACTCCCTAGATGTGACAGAGGCAAGGATATAAGAAGATCATTCTTATGAGTCATAGAAGGAAGTAAACCACAGATCCAACACTTTGTCGCATTAGTCGTTTGGTGTACTTCATGGAGCATCTGAAGAAAAGCATTTCCAACATACGTCTGCCTATGTCTTTCTTTATGTGGGGCTAGGGAAACAAACGAATGCTCAGGTGGATCAGGAGTAGTCCCTATCAGAACATGCATTGGATGCTTATTTTCTAAATAACATATCACACCAAACAATATAATCATAACAACAAAAATGCAGAATAAAACCACAACTTTAGTTTTAGTGGTCCAACTAGGCCATCCAGGATTATTTTGACCTAAGGGCGGGGCCGCCAGAGGCTGCTCCTCTTGCGCGACAACTCGCCCAAACGGGAACATTTCTAACACCTACTTTCTTCAATAATGATGGAGTCACTTGCGACCTTCTTCAATCAATGATCAACTACGCCAAAGTCCGTTCGAAGCCTCTTTGGTAGGCTTCTATTGTCCATCATACTGCAACAGGTGACTTCCTCCGCGTGGGGCCTCACAGTCTAGGCCTACTCAGTAATCCAATCCTTCTTTGTGTCAGTTGGGGTGCCCTCTCGGCAACACCCACAGTTCACTCGAAAGTCTAAATGTTTCAAAGGAGTGCACCAGTGTCTCTCTTTGTGGCAGGCACTACAGATATTGTGCTCTTACCATAAACTCAAATCCTTAACTCTCTATTTCCCTCTGGTGCTCTTCTTTTGTCGTGGGCGTGGATCATGTCTACGCCCATATCTTGCAGACCCAGGCACTGTTTGATTAGGAAAAAGCAACGAAGGCTCAGGCTCAACAAAGCTCCCAGACTCCAACACGCGTTGTTCAGTGTCAGAGGACTCTCGTGCTGCCCTTACTTCAGGAGGGACAGCTTCCAATAACACATCTTCGTTCTCTTTTTCTGTCTCCTTCCAAGTTAGCCGAGCATCCGAAAACGGGATGAACCTTGGTACGTGCTCACATTCATGATCTCCTATTCCTTCTTGGACCCATCGGTCATAAGGGAGTGGCAGCGGTATTCTGTTGGTATGGTGGGCATGTATCCAATTTTTTCTCCCATCCACTTTCACCGCAATCCTTGTTGCAAGGAGGACTTGCTTCGGTTCATGCCAACGGGGCTCCAGAGCCTTTGTCCTTGCAAAGTTTTGGATCAGAACCCAGTCACCGGGCTGCAACGTATGTCCGGGACTCTCTGGAAGTGGTCGCAGTGACTCTCCGATCTGCTGATGAATAGAACGAAGATTTTTAGTTAACTCATACAGGTAATCTATCATCATCGGATACTCGATCTCACTAAATCGTTTTGGCCTAGGGACACCCCATATATTGGCAGGGCGCCCGAAAACTACCTCATAGGGAGATAGACCAGTCCTCGTGTGTGCGGTCATTCTTGTGGACAAAAGGGCTAATGGTAACGCATTCGGCCACTTCAGGCATGTGCTCTCTTGGATCTTAGCTAGCTTCACCTTGAGCGTTCCATTATATTTCTCCACAAGACCTGCAGATTGGGGGTGATTTGCTGCATGAAACTTCTGATTTATGTGCAACCCTTCACACACCAACAGCGTGACTCGGGCATTAAAATGACTGCTGTTGTCACTCCAGATCACCCGAGACAAACCAAAACGAAGGAAGAACTCTTTTATGAGTGCTTTCACCGTTTCGTTAGCAGTATTTTCCTTCACAGGGTACGCCTCCACCCACTTACTGAAAGCACACAGGACCACTAGAACGTACTTCAAATTATTCACTCGTTCTAGCTCAATAAAGTCTATTTGGAGAACCTCAAAGGGAAATTAGGGTGGTGCAAAATTCCCAGAAGGCACAGGAGTACCTTTCCCAGGATTATGCTTTAAGCAAATCATACAATGTTTCACTAAATGGGCAGCTACCTTGGGAATGAGATCATTTTGCCACACTGGGTCTAACAATTTACAAATCCCTTTTGCGCTAATATGAGCGGGACCATGAGCCATAGTGACAACTGGGAAAACATATGCATTGGACAACAGCCATCTCCGGCTGTCAGACAAATCAGTCCAGCACCCATCCTCATCTAGAGTACCTGTCCTTTCCTGCCATACAGCCACTTCATCTGTTGTGGCCTCATTCTGTATGTCTTTAACACTACTTACAGTGTTCTCATACATCACATTATCAGGTACCCACCTAGCAGGTCCTGCCACAAACATCTTACTCATTTTCGATCTAGCAGTTTCTCTAGCTGTTTGATCCGCAAATGCATTGCCCCTACCCACGTCATCTGTAACTACCTTGTGGGCACTGCATTTTATTATTGCCAGCTTGTTTGGCAACATCAAAGCCGACAGCAATCTATGGATCAACGGACCATGCTGTATCTTCAACCCATGGGATGTCAGGAACCCCCTTTCCGCCCAGAGCCTCCCAAAATTATGAGCGACTCCAAACGCGTACTGGCTGTCGGTGTAAATATTAACAGCCATCTTCTCACTTAACTCACAAGCTCTCAACAGGGCTACTATCTCAGCAGCCTGGGCAGATTGATATGGGACGCGGGTAGTCTCTACGACTGTGCGCAATGTGGTAATCGCATATGAGGCAGAAGTAGTGCCATCTGGTAGCTTAAGGCAGGAGCCATTGACATATAGTTCCCTAAGGGAACATCAGTCAGGTCTACACGTCCCTTCGTTTCTTCCTCTGTTCTGTACATACAGTCATGCGCATCTGCATAATGACTCGTCGAAGGGAGGGGTAGTAATGTGGCTGGATTCAGAGTGACACATCGTTTAATGGTGACATGTGGAGCGAACAAGGTTAGCTCATATCCTGTCAGACGCGCACTAGTAAGGTGCTGCGTCTGCGTTCTATTCAATAGAGTATCTACAGAATGGGGTACCATGACCGCTAGGTCAGTGTCAAGAACGAGCCCTGCCGATTGTCTGATTGCAATTGCCACCACAGCAGCGGCTCTCAGACAGCTCGGGAGCGCTCTAGCCACATTGTCGAGGACTGCAGAAAAATAAGCACAGGGCCGATACTTACCACCGGAAGCCTGTGTCAAAGCACTCAACGCACAACCATCCACTTCATGTACATACAATACAAAGGGCTTCCTATAGTCAGGAGTACCAAGGACAGGAGCAGAACAAAGCGCATGCTTCAATTGCTCGAAGGCATGCTGACACTCAAGCGTCCACGGCAAGGGTTCACACACATCTTTCGTAGTTAAATAAAGGAGGGGTTTCACAATCAGAGAATAGTCAGGGATCCAATGTCGACAGTATGAGGTAATTCCAATGAAACCTCGCACTTCTCTCTGTGTCTTCGGCACGCCCATTTTGTTAATTACAGAAATACGTTCAGGTGTCAATCTTCTACCCTCCTTCGATAGGAGGTGACCTAAATAGGTAACCTCCTGTCGACAATACTGAAACTTAGGAAGGGACGCTTTATGCCCATTTTGTGCCAGATGCATTAACAATTTGACCGTAGCTTCCTTACATCCTTCTTCAGTATCAGAAGCCACGAGGAGATCGTCAACATATTGCAACAATACATTACCAACCGGAAGCACTAGCGAGTCCAATTGCGCTTTCAAGGCTTGACTATATATACTAGGACTTTCAGTATACCCTTGAGGAGTGCGACAGAACACAAAGCTTCTGCCAGATAAATTGAACCCGAAAAGATACCTGGAATCTGGATGAATCGGAATACTAAAGAACGCATTCTTCAAATCAATCACAGAGAAATACTGAGCTGTAGGAGGGATCATAGTCAAAATCGAAGTGATATCAGGAACAACAGGAAATTGTGGTACCACTATTTTATTAACTTCCCTAAGATCAATAATAAATCGGTACACATCAGAATGGGCATCAGGTGAATCTGCCGGGCCTTTTTAAGAATCGGAAGAATAGGACTGTTGCACACATTAGAAACTGTTTCCTCAACCACACCAGACGCAATTAAATCATTTATGATTTTCAACAAAGCAGTTTCTCCTGCCTGCGATATTTTATACTGTGGAATACGAGGCAGAGAAACATTGTCCTTAACCTGAATAGACACTGGCGGTACCTTCAAAAGTCCTACGTCCGTTGCACCTGTAGCCCACGCATAATAGGCACATCCTTGAACTCATCGGGGAGAGGGGTGTCTTTGGCAAAGTGTTGCTTCGCCCGTGCCACATCAGGTCCAATCTTCATGTAAACACCGTCTGGGGAACAGAAAATAGTTGCATGCAGCCATTTCAACAGATCAAGCCCCATTAAATTTTCCCCACAATTTGAAGTCAAAAGGAATGAGGATTTCACTGAAAACGGACCAATTGTTAAAGCAAGGGCTTAGAGATGGGACTAACAACCGGCGTACCTGAAAATCCCACCGAAACATTATTCTTGCCAGACTGAGCTGCCCCATGGACCAGCGAACGGGAAACGGAGCTGTTCATAGCACCCGTGTCAATAAAAAACTTTTGAAAGATACCAAGCAAACCCGTAGCAACATAGGGTCCGCATTGATCTACATTCACCGAAACTGGTCCCCCACCCTGTCCGTCGCTGTCCTAGCTGTGGATGGACATCCCTGTTCCTTCATCTACATCATAATCCTCGCGACAATACTGTCGTCCTCTAGGATCATCAAAGTAATTCTGATCCTTTTCAACATTCTCAGTTCGTTCTGGTCTTCTCTCACCCTGACTTCCTGTTCCTCTACCACGTCCCCAAAAACCTCCTCTTCTAGGGATCCCACCAGCCTGTAGTAATTCAGGGCACTCATTTCGCCAATGCCCCTCCTTCCGACAATATGCGTATTGATTAGGTCCCACAGGTACATATGGAGCACTCGTTCCACCACCTCGCGATACGGACCATCGCTGCTGCACTTGCGGCTGACCCCTTCCTCTTCCACTACTTCCCTGCACCTGCTGCAACAACACCTTTGTCTTCAATTCCTTCCCTTTCTTCTCTACAACCTGCCTCTGTTCGTTCTCCCGATGTTCATAATATTGCGCCATACTCAATATTCCCGAGGGAGTGGACGTGGACCAAGTACTTTCCGCTGCCTTCATCCGGGCTGCAATCTCAGGAAGCAAATTATTAACAAACCTGTCAACGAACAGCCGGACTCCACCATCTACTGACAAATCCTGACCACTGAAATCCAAAGACAGCCCCTCGTACCTAGTAAAGAAATCTGACACACTCTCCTCTTTCTTTTGACAACATGCTGTAAGTTTATCCCAATCCACTTTCTTGGGAGCATTAAACGAATGCATGTATGTAATAATTCGGCCAGGTAAAGCTAACACTTCCGCTCTTGGCTTCTCACCTGGCTTACGTTCTTGATCCCACAGCTTTATCTGATCCCATGTTGCTCCTAACTCTACCACGTGATCCACCAAGTGCACCTGCCTCCATATATCAATCGGCACCAGGAACCCAAAAAACAACATAATGTCAGCTAACGTCATAACTGTCTAATCGGCCGCTTCTGTCAGTTCTTTATAATAAGCAGTAGGATTCTTTCTGGAATCTGGAAACTGATTTTTAAGAGAAAGTACTTCGCTTCTCTTCCAGGGGGTATAAACCCATTGTTCTTGAAACCGTGCCCCCTCCCGGGGCCGAACAACGGCACCCACTGCATTTATTTCTGCGGGTGTCTCGGGATGATATATGGGGTGAACTTCTCTCATAGGGAACTGCGTTAATGCTGTGGAACCCTCTTTAGGCAGCCTTCCTCGATATTTTAACAAAGTAGTAACTTTACTCAACACAGCAGCAGGATCCATACCGGAACCATACACTTCATCTCGTATCTCAGAAACCTCCCTTGGGACCTCAGCATCAAAGCGCTGCTCCCACAAACTCATCAGCGTTGTACACGTATGCTTAAGCGCAAGTTGTTGCATAAGCGGTTCATACTGTCTCATCACACTCCATACATCCTCAATCATATAGATCGGATTTCGAATCCACTGCGCAGCCTGATTCGCCACCATCTCCTTTTCTAGATCACATACTGCAGAACGCACCAACACCCTACTCACGCATTCTTGCACTTTCGCTCAACTTCCCGGGGACATTCCACTCACAGGTGTTCTGTCAAATTGCATCATGGGAAGTGAAACATCCGCCGGTGAAAGAGTGGATGAAGAGACAGGTACCATCAATGAACGATCTTGACTAGAGGGAGTAAAGAAAGTCGAACCAGAAAATGCAGAAAGAGGTGCCACAGACGGAGAGCTATTACCCTCCAACCCGGACATCGATAAAGCAGTATAATACCCAGAAGGCGTCAAATGTAGACCCGGAATGTTAGGAGGAGGAGGAGGACTGGTGGGGCCAAGAACTGGAGCCAGATCCCTTGAAACCGGGGCCTGGGAAGCAGGAACAACAGGATATATCCGTAGAGGAGCATAAGGTGGTGGGGGTTGGGTGTCTAACAAATCTTCAACAAAAGCATCACCTTCATTTTGAACGACATAACTCTTCTCAACTTGCAGCCAAAACGCCCTATCTGCGCACTCAACACCTTTGTTTACTGTCGCTTTATCATAAGCCATGGCTTTCTGCGCGATCGTCATTGCCTGTTTTTTCCTCGTATTTTTTTCCTCTCTAATTCGCCGCTGCTTTGCTTCCTTCTGCCAAACCCTCAACATATCAAACATTGACTGCCTACTCTTCTTAGCAAACAGCTTTCCTTCTAGAAAATTTAACTTTTGTTCATCGAACGAGCCAACAAGTGGCCACTGCAAATCAGCATTGTCCTTCGTATATTTATGCCATAAGGTGCTAAACATAATAAGGCCAATACCGTGCTTTATGTACATATCAAAATTCGGGGTACCCTCTGGAGGAGCAGGTTGTCTTTCCTCCAGTCGATCACTTGAACAACAACATCGACATACGAAACATCCAAGTTTACTAAAACACGTCATGTTAATATAAGATACTTACACAATTCCCACTGCGCAAATACACTTCTCTGTCTGAAAATCGTACACAAAATACACTCAAAAATAAGCACGAACAGATCTCTTAAGGTATGCGATACAACACGGCCCAAACAGCCTTTCTCTAAACACCACCTAAGAATCTGTTACGTGTATGGATAGTCCAGCTCGACCCTGTTATGATTAGACACGATCTAAAGCCTATCCCGCATCTTGTAGCTCGTAGAGCAGTTAACGACTCTCAAACCACGACGAGATTCAGCCCCAGCACTCGTTCACACAATACAGTTCAAACTCGCTATTAAAGCACAGCCCAAGTAGCTTGTCCACAATACTTAAGGGTAAAACTCAAGGTTCTGCCTTGTCAAATGCGGTCCGGCACTGCCCGTGAGGTTCGCCACTAAGGCTCATCTCATCTGTGGCTCAAGACCACTGAGATACAGCTCGATGGGTGACCTCACCCTCACAGTCCGGTACCACATATGGAGCACAAACCGATCGGTTCTGTCCCCCTCAAGTCGGTAGTGTGGCTCCGTCCACGGAACACGCCCCGAAGGCCCTGCCCCTCCCGGTGCTTCCCGAGAACCACTATGAGACTGGTCTCAAAAGCCCGAATCACCCGGAGCAGTTCAAGTTCACACCGAAAGGCGGTCAAGGGTCTGCCTCGCACGGTTCAGTCCAACACCACCTCAGGACTGGCGCCAGTACATTTTCAAGTACTAAAACGTACACAAAGTCACTCACCTGTCAAACGCAGGTTTCACACGTGATTCTCTACCGCCGACTCTCCAGACCAATCTGGTCAGCTCCAAGGTCTCGCCGTCTCTGGACCCCGGCGTATCACCATTATGCAGGGTACCCTCGATCAGATGGGCGGGCAAGCCACAGAAACAGAGCTCTATCTTGTGGGGGCCCCCGATCCGCCCGCTAGACCAGCCTGCACCCCGACCTCACGACCCGTTTACGGGTGTGATGGGTGATTAATCGTGGGGTCCCTGTTCGGGCACCAACTGAAGGAAGTGACCCATATAGGGTCACTCAGGTCACTACACCACCTCTCGGCCTTACCTATATCAATGAAGAGTCGGTCAGCCAGTAGAGAATACAAACAAGCAGTTTATTATCTATACTCGGCAGAGGAGCCCAAATACAACAAGCACCATGCAATACTTGCCAATGGACTGACTCAATAATCATGCGCCGCATAGTATGATACATCAAACACATCATAAACATCTAGGTAAGGGAAAGTTACAGGTTTAGGGATGCATACTTTAGGGAGGCAGAGGGGCGTACATCACCAGCCCGAGGCAGGCACACAGTATCTCTTAGCCAAGGTCAACCAGCTGCATCCCTGGTCCTCCCAACGTAGGAGGGGTGCTGCAAATAGAATATTACTTACGCACACAGAAAGGCCTATTCATAAGCGAGGCAGCGCCCTGTGTTGAATAAAGAAACGAAACTGGGCGTATACTTATCAGGTGAACAACAAGTGTCATGGCGCAGCTGTCTGGGCCTACGTCGTTCGCAGTTTAGAGCTCACCGCATGCTTAAACATAGCCATAATGTAAGATGGCGGCCAATATAGAAAATGGCTGCCACCTGTCCAAGACTAACCTATTCTGTAAAACATCATCTTTCTTATTATTGCTCAGTGGGTTGTCAATATAGATGACTACCACTGCTATATTTGGCTATATAAGGCTAATCTAAGAGCGTAACATAAGGGGCATAGCCCTATGATTATTTTGAAACCTACAGTTTCCACTGTAATAAATGTGTCAGTTGCTCTCGCCTCCAGACAAGGATGGAGGACCTGCCGCACTATGGTAACTTCCGCCGCGCTGATGAGGAGTGTCGCAGCCCATCTCCAATCGAGGGGCAGGGTTCTCACTGTCTGAGGCATACTTCGCTGTTAAAGCGGCAACTTTTTACTTTTGAAACAGAGCACTGTATGTCTGTTGTCCCTCCGGTTTGGCTTTAACATCAAACTGGCATGGCGGATCACGTCGTTGTTGCGTGGTCTCGCCTTGTCTACGATCTTGACGCTCCCCTCCACCGGACTGTTGATCTGATGAGTCCTACAAGGAATGAGGAGAGCAAGGATCAGGAACCTGAAACCTCTCTGGCATCTTAGAGCGGTCATGCAACTCATACCTACGCTCGGAGGCATCAGGTGTCAGTGTACACTGAGAATGCTCCCTCGAGGCCTATCTTTCTATTATCCTGAGGACTGAATCACTTCTAGGCTCAATAATCAGTTAAATCACATCAGTGACACTTGACAATTACAATTTGATTCTCATTTTCTTTATTATTTCATTTCTTTATATATTTTATAAGGTTTCATTTTTTTCCTTCTTTTTTCATTTTTAAAACTTTTTCTAAAAGTGTATACATTACAATAAAAAGACCAATCCTGTTATTACATTAAATACAGAAAAACACATATATTGTATTACTTAACAAAGAAACCCCTGGAAAAAACATATAAATACATCAATTTCACAAAACTCATTCAAACACATTCAAACTCACACAAACTGCATACAAACTGGATCTGAACAAGGGGGAGATTGTAGATAATAAAAGTCTCCACGACCAGATTGAAACAATATGTTCAAAAAGGGTCTGAACATAGGGTCGACGCGCGTTTCGGCGGTGTATGAAGAGTAGTCAAACCACCTTCTTCAGGACCTTTCCAGACACCCACATAAATCTCACAACACCCAGGGGACCTGAAACGACATCAAAAAGTAACTGTTATAAGCCCATAACTTCTCCTTTAATTTATTGATTGGACCAATATTCAGAAAACACAAAAGACATTTGTTCAAAAGAACACACAACAAAACTGACAATTAATAGAACCCACACCACCAAGTTCTCTTGCTCCCACTACTCACCAATAGGAGCAACGAGATAGTGAGTTCCAATAATAAATAATTAATATGAGAAAGACAACACACAATATATCCACAAGTGCATAGAATAGTAGTCCCTTAATTACCCTTCAATATTGCGTGAGAAGTCACTAAAGCCCAAAAGAGTGTAGCAGACCCTGCCACTAAATTAACCCAAATATAACCTCCGAGGTGTGTTAGTATACTAGTGACTATATACATAATAGTACTTACAAAAATAAATGGCCAACAAACAATCACTCCACTTAAGGATTCAGCCAGGTGTCGGTGTACCAGCACGCGAACCTTGCTTCTGCGGCTGCTGTTGTTGTTGTTGTTTATTTTTGTTCCAATTCTTTTTAGGAAAGAATGGACGCCCCTCCTTCTCAGGAGGGGGTTTAGTAAGTGGCTGAGTATAAGGTTTATTCCCTAAATTATTACGTCCTAATGCTTTATACACCTTAGCGATAATCTTAGGCAATTTGCGCTGTTTATCAATGTTGTCTATTGCCTCAAGACGCTGACTCACCTGCAGACTAACTGCTTCCCCTTTTATATTGGCTAATATCATATCAGAGACTATAGGGAATACCCCAACCAGTCTCATCTCCAACTCCAGAGCGGCCTCCGCCCCGTGCTCCTCAACTTTCTTAAGAACTGTTGGAAGCACTGTCATGGAGGGGGTGCCAAAGCATAGAGAATACAGTGCAGCAAACACCTTCCCCCAAGTGGTGCAGTCAGCTAAATTGGGAATAAGACCTTTCAGTAAACTCATTGTAAGCATCCTGTGTCTCTCCAAAGAAGTAGTATTAGGAAATACAGCCTTGAGTTGCTCAAATCTCTCTGCTAACCAGAACTGTAAATCATCCCTATTTTTTGCGGACGTTTTCCCATCACTGAATTAATCATGATTGGGCTAATTATCATTCCTCCATGCGCCGGTTGCTGAGGAGGTGCTCCAGCCGGAGACACCTGGACCATTCGTGACACATATTATATCACGCTTCTGTGAATATGAACTAAAGATGCATGCAATTCTCACAGCTCTGCGTGTGTAACAACACGATAATTTGGGTGTGGTGTAAATCCTGCCAAAACAGGCCATGTGGCCCCGTCGACCGATAGAGGGCCTAAACGGACCACTGTAACAGGGTGAGGTAGGGCGCCATTAAACCAGATGGTGTGCTGTCTAGCTGACAACGGAACTTCAAAAGACTGATAAGGTCTGTACTCCCAGGGAACTGCAGCATGTTCATAGTCATTCCCATCCACTGCCGGAAACTAAACACAAGAATAAAAAACCTCAAAGCGAAAACCAGCGTTCGCTTCAACCACAAAGATAATGTTTGCTCCCGCAGCAGGGACTTTATGTTGAGTCAAATGAGCAGTTAGTGCTGCACGATTATGAGTAGCAATAGCGATAGCCATTATCTAAACAGAGTTGGAGAAGACTGAGTAGCTAGGCTAGATGTGTTCTTTGGATCTGAGTGATATAATTATACCAAAACATTGGACAGTTCCGCGCTTAATTAACTAACATTTAGCACATTTTAGTGTTACTTAATTTCACAAAATATTGGCTTCGAAATTGAAATTGACAATCACAAAACCAGAATTTGAGGAAAAAAGCATGGCTTTTTCCACAGTGATAAATGTAGAATTAGAGGATGTGAATATGGGGCCCGATTCACAGAACTAACTTAAGACAAAATCCTACACTTACTACCATTTTGGTATTCACAGAAGGCACTTACTCATTTTGGTATTCACAGAAGGCACTTACTTACTCATTTTGAGTAACTTACTCATTTTGAGTAACTTACTCATTTTGGTATTCACAGAAGGCACTTACTCATTGATGAGTAAGTGCCTTCTGTGAATACCAAAATGAGTAACTTATTCATTTTGAGTAACTTACTCGTTTTGAGTAACTTACTCATTTTGGGTAACTTACTCATTTTGGTATTTACAGAAGGCACTTACTCATCAATGAGTAAGTGCCTTCTGTGAATACCAAAATGAGTAAGTTACTCAAAATGAGTAAGTTACTCAAAATGAGTAAGTAAGTGCCTTCTGTGAATACCAAAATGAGTAAGTGCCTTCTGTGAATACCAAAATGGTAGTAAGTTTAGGATTTTGTCTTAAGTTAGTTCTGTGAATCGGGCTCATGGATGTTACCTAATGAGAAGATTGTGAATGCCAAAAAGGTTCGTATGCGTTAGTATGCTTTAGCATTAATGATTTCCATCTCGTTTGATTTACTCACATAAATATATTCCTAAACATGCATGCAAAAAGTATGGAACCGGGTGGAAAAATAAGGTTACCCCAAATACCCTTTATTTTTGTTAGGTTTAAAAAGGATTTTCATTTTAAGGTAAAAGAGATCAAAAATGAGAAAGATTGATAAGAAGGCTCATTTGACTCATCACGTGAAGTATAACTCTTCTTTTTAAGAAAGGGGACAGTAGGAAAAATATAAATACTTTTTCTAGGTGCTGCAGTGAATTACCTGTGTCTAAATCTAGAAAGGTGGTTAATGAAAAAAAAATAGCAACTGTTGCAATGTCACCTAAGCACTTAAGTTTTTAAGTGACATTGACATGTTGTATGTGTCTTCTGTCGGAGAGCTTGTTTATGTGTTTAACTTGTCCTTGTTAACCTTGTCTCATTTGCAAATAATTAAATGCATAACACAGCTAAAGTACTTGTTATTTAAAAAATATAATTCGAAAAACATCTGCTTCAGTGAATGATTTTTAATGTTTTTTTAAAGCAGCATACAGTTGCACTAAAAATAGCTACAAATAACCATTGAACCAGCTTTGCCAAGGCCAAAGCTAGTGGATTTGCCAATGCTTTTTCTCCTTGCTGTTCTTATTGGAACAAGACCAAGTCTGATTTACTTGAGAGTTGATTATGCCTGGAGTGGCACAGTGGTCAAAAGTAAGATAGACATGTGGCCCAGAGTAATTAGCAGTGACGGAGATGAATTCAACCATTCTACCCATCATCTTTTTGTTTACCCCAGTGCAACACCCTAAGTGAAATGGACATGCCTTGGCATGAGTCCCATCATCACTGGCCACATGATCGAAGCTGCCCCTCATTTAGGAAATCCAATAGGCTGAAACCGGTCTGGTATGCTTCTTCTACATTCCGAGGATGCCTGGCCTGGCAATTGAGGCTGGACTGTTCCTAGTGGATAAGACATGAGTGTGGTTCTTTTCTGGAGTTGCACAGCAGGCAAGAAAATACTATGGACTGGAATGCAGCCCATAATAATTACCAATGCCTGAGATTAATTTGAGTATTCCATTCATCACTTTTTTGTTTTCTTTGTGTCCTTTGTTCTAGTTTTACCTTGTAAAATACTATGGTGACAGTTCTATAGATGTTCGGAATGTGGGTTCATGCCACTGATGAAAATATTCTTGAAATACCCTCACCCAAACCATTTACAAATAAAGTGATCAGTGATTTTATCCTAAGCCACTGATTCATTGCTTGCTATCATGAATGCAGCAAGTTCTGTAGGCCTTAGGTCCGTGGGCATGAGGTGTGTTGGAAAGTGGGTTACTGGTAGGGGTATGTATGCACCGAGCAATAGTAATAAGGCCACCAACACGCTATAGGGTCCAGTAAAGGTCTCAGTAAATTTGCTCCTTGCACAACCCTTGGTAGCTGACAACGAGCAGTCAGGCCTAACTTAGAAGACAGGAGTGTAAAGCATTTAAAAACACCAATACATCAAATAAGTATGACACAACACACAATAAAAATTCAATACCAATTTATAAAAATAGGAAATACACACTAAAACGACAAAAATCCAATGTAGGGAACCGGAGCTATGAATTTATAAAGATTAACCAATGTATAGTGCTTAAAAACATATAGCGCCACTCTGGGACATCTGGTCATGCTTGGCCGGGACAAAGTCAAAGTTTGAGGCCGACCGTGATGGAGCCCTGGTCGGATACACTAAGAGGGAAGCCCCGGTCAAAATTTTGCCTTCACTAAGCGGGAGGCCTGGTCAAAATGTAACCTTCACACTTAAAAAGTTTTCTTGAGCTTTTTTCTTCCGACGTTGCTTGAACCTCCACAGTAGGCCGAATTCACTGAGGGTTCACTGACCTTATTTTCTGCGAGGCCCCTGTCAAATCCTAGCAGTCTGGAGCTCCAGAGCTTTCAGTGGGACGGACCTGAAATCCTAGCCAGGTAGCGGTTGAAGATAGTTGGCTTGACTCTCGATGTCTGGTCGGTCACCTCATGGAGCTTTTTCACAAAAGTTCTCCAAACTTCAGGAGGTGCTCCCTGAAGGTCTCCTTGTAGGTTCAAAGTGTCCAAATCACCAATCCAAAGGTCTGGAATCTCCTAGATGGTCTCTAGGATGTCTGGACCACAATTCCCACATTGCGCCTGGCCAAATCCTTAAAAGTCCCCTGGACGCACTCCAGGATGGGGAGTCTTGGTGGAGATGATGCAGGTGGGCTCTGTTAACCTGTAGTTTGCAGGGAGTCCACTCCTTAATCCTTCTTGAAGCAAGGTACAGTCCCCAGGGGTGTAGTGCCAGATTGTTGCGCAGGCAGTCAGAGGCCTATGGGTGCAAATCCAGATTCCAGCAGCCTTTCTTCTCCTTGTCGCTTCAGGCAGCAGATCTGAGAGACTATGCAGCTCTCACATATTTATTCAGTGTTCTGGGGAGACAAGCAGGGGGAACCTGTGTCCAGTGTAGTGCTGGGTGCCCACCAAATGCATGACAGCTTCCCCCAAAGTGTGGAATATTCCTGTCCCACAAAGCACTGCACGTCCAAAATCCAGCATGGATGATTTCTATCCAGAAGAGTAAGAGATAGCTAAACCAACCCACAGTGTGGCTCATTTCCAGTAGCTCTCCTCCCTCTGACCTCTGCAAATTACTGTCCTAAGCCAGCCATCTGGCTGGGGCACAGGATGTGGGGGTAAATACGCCTGGCATTCCTTACTGATCTGCTCTCTCTTTGAGCTCAGTTTTATTTAACCAACCCCGTCTGCAGGACCCATTCTCCTCAGCTTCAGAGCTCTCTCATTCAGATAACCTCTGCTCCAGCCAGTCCACTTTTCACCTAATCAAAGGTGCCTGGCTAAGCCGGTTAAGGCTGACCAATCAGCAGAGACCACTAGAAGGCTGGATTTTGGCTTACAGAAGGGAAAGTTCTATAACTTATCTTCTGTAATAGTTATGATAAATTCAACAGTGGCAAGTTGTTGATTTTAACAATTCCAATCTTTTAAGTCCTTGATGATAGTTCACTCCTTTCCTAGCAATAGTTATACCTAAATAAAATATTTCAATGTTAGTCTATGGATCTAAGTATCTACAATGGGGAAAATGAAATGGGCTGTTTTTGCTCACCAGGGCATATAAAATATCTTTTATAAGGTCCCTGTTTATGGTTACATGGCCCCCCCACCCCTGGGACACCTAGGGGAGACCTTGGGAGTGCCTACTATGTAAGACTAAGGTAGATTATTACTTTTAAAGATCCCATACCATCAAAGTCAAGTTTGAACACAATTTACTTTTAAAGAGAGTCTGAAAAGCTAGGCTGCCATTAAAATGACAGCTGGCACTCAGCAGTGCACACATGCAAGTGCAGGAAATCTGCTGGGCCTCTAAACTTCCATGCCCTATTATATATTAGGGACTCATAGGGTCGGTCAATGTCAATTGCAAGAGTACCCTATTACAAGTACCTTTTTAAACATAGCACTGGCCCTGGGCCTGGTTAGCAGAACCCAGGGAACAATCAGAGTCAGTTACCACCAGTATCATTCAGCAAAAAACGGGGGTGAACAGGGCAAAAGGATGACTTTCTAACAAGGTGCCACTGAATTTCAGTCTTGGCTGTATTCCACTAACAAACTGGAAGGCAGGAAGCACATTTCCTCTGCTTGCATTAGGAGCCATGGCACTATAGCTTCAAAATTTATTTTTCATCATAAAACACACACCAGTCAATTAAGCAAACCCTGTCACAAGTGTGCCAATTTCCTACTGTGGGAATTTGGCCTTGGGCTATAGTTAGTTGCAGTGGTCCACTAGACACCGATCTGACATGAACCCTGAATGGAGAAGGCTTTCATCTGTGACAACCAGTATGTGATCTGAAGCAAGTCTAAGAAAGCACAAATAAAAACAAGCAGAGGGCAAAGAATAAAAGCGCCTGTTGGTATGTAAAAATGTGGAAATTGGCACACTTATAGGTTAGTATCCAAAGACACAACCATTAATGTGAATTCACCTTGTGTGCAGTGAGAAACCATAAATATTTTCCAAAGGCTAGCTCTTGGTATAGTACTGCTTTCTGAAACCCTATGCCCAAGCTACCTATCACCCTTCATAAGGAATAGGCATCCACAAGGTGTTACTGGTATTATGTATTGTATTTTATTGACATGTTTATATATACATGGCTGTAAAGGAACACTTCACGTCAACAGAATGACCTGATTCACAAAGGTTTTGGTGTGATGTTGTCTTGTAGTACTCCTGAATTCCAGAAATACACCAGGAATAAGTCTGGAGACCTTCTGGCTTACTCCCAAAATTCAGGAGAAAGCCAGGGGCATGAAAAGAGTTGTTCACATTTGCAAATAGAGGAATCTGTGAACTGGGCCTAATAACCTTTAGATATGATAGGACCAATTCATTATGGCATCCATGAGTATATGAGTATTATAGTAGCAGGTCCCGAAAGGTCCCACTCCCTATTAGTAATAGTGCTAAGAGGGCACAGTTCTTTCTATTTGCACTAATTATATATAAATATTCTTATTGTATTCCGATTTATCTGTTGCTTTGGGAAGAATTCACAAAGGCATCGCTGAGAATGTGAAGTAGTACTTTTAGTGATACTTCTTCTCTCACTCAAAAATACCTTTGTGAACTGCCCCAAATTAATTGAAGTGTGATCAGCAGGCAGACGATGGCACAAAATGCATTTACTGATAAGAAAAATTGTAACACGAAGGTGTTTTCATAAAATTTGGGAAATATATGTGTGTGTCTTCAAGACTTTCCGAAAGGGGAGGAGACTTGGGATGGAGCAGACCTGTTCTTGGAGACCTTTCCATATTCTTGTAAGAACGATGAATGTTAGATTCGAAGTTTTAGCTTTTTATATTTGTGGAATCTTTAGAATGAGAATGGATTTACATCTAGTCAATCTGTAACCAAAGGCTTGTTATTCAGGAGGGACTGGCCCAAACTGATGGCAATAAAGATTAAGCAACAGACTTAGGCCTGGATTTTCTAAGGCTTCGTGCCAGGGCTAGTATGGTGGAAAGTGGTAACTCCACTTTACTTTCTAACTCATAAGTTGTTTTGTATTAGAAATGTGCACTTTTCTCAGCATCAAAACTGTTTTGCACCACTTTGCATCTAGGGGGATTACTGTGGCGAATCAGAATAAATAACTATTCACTTGGACTAATTTCCTGATCTACTAAGCCAGACTGGATTTTTCATACATAATGAGGCCTACTGGAAGGAGGCATAGACATGGGAAGTGTGTTCATTTTTCTCAGAAACTGATGCATTGTGTCTGTGCTGCAGTGCACAGCACAAATGCAACGCGTCGAATCGGGAATGCTTCCAGTACAAATCCTATGATAAACAAGACACACTCACCTCAGTGGCAGGTAGCGAGGTTTGTGAGTCAGCCAAGGCGTCCTGTTTGTGTGCCAGCAGAGGGGACAACCAATATTTGGAGATGCGGAGCAGCACGGCAGATTTTGATGCTGCACTGCATTATGCAAAATCTTCTGAGTAATGAAAGCATCCAGCATGAGCCAGTGATGTTCATTCGGAAGAGGCAGTGTGCCTCAACATTGTCACAATCACAAACATGCGGGCACATACCCAGAAATGTACCTCTGCATCACTCATATTGATGGACATCACACAAAGCACAATTTACGGTCATACAGAGTACACCCATAATGGAACCATAAAAAAAACACACCCACCCACCCATACAACGTTCGGTTTCACCCAGTTCCCACTAGCATTATGTTTCAAAAAGCATACAAATGGAGGCACATGAACATTGGCTACATATATAGAGATACTTAAACATTCCCAGAGTCTGACACATATCGATGCACATTTTACTAAATTCAACTCACACAGTACAAAACACTCAAACATGCAGCACACAGAGAGAAGCGAAATAGTATTCTTCTTCTCAGTAAGTTTTCACCTCAAGAAACTTACCAATGCTACGCCAATACAAGCTGTTCAAACCCATGCATACAGAACAATCGACTCAACTCACAGATGAAAAGAAACTCAGGGGCATATTATCAAGGGCTTTATCGCCGATTTAGCGGCACTTTTTGCCGCTAAATCGGCGATATTTTTAACGCCCTATTAGCAAGCTGTCGCTAACAGGCGTTAGCGACAGCTTTCAGGCGTTAGAGGCCGGGAATTACATCGCCTTGCATGTCGGCGATATTTATCGCTAATGACATGCAAGGTAGGCGTTCCCCACTAAACGCGACTGTAAACAGTCGCTAACACCACTAACCCCTATTATCAAGGCAGGCGAAGCGATAAAATAAATCGCGCTAAGCGCGTTTATCGCTAGATTTTAACACCTGCTACTGACTATGACTTACCTGTTTAAGGTATAGGAGGTGGATTCTAATGCTGAATCCACCTTAGCGTTAATGCAAGAATATCGCTGGTTTTCCAGCGATATTCTCGCATTTTGCCGCTATCGCTGGAAATATTATCGCTATGGAGATAAACCTTACTAATAGGGTGTTATCTCAGCGATATTTTCCAGCGATAGGCGGCGTTAACAGGATTTGCGCTAAGCGCGTTTAGCGATAAATATCGCTATTCCTTGCTAATATGCCCCTCAATGCGTACGCCTGTCTACCACACACACCGCAGAGACCCAAATCCAACCTCAAATAACACTAAGCTTATACACACACTACAGAGCATTGGGAAAGTCACCACAGCACACCCATAACCAGCACACACCACATAAACACATACTCCATCCACATATACACAGCACACAACACAAGCTACACACTGCAAACACTGAACGCACACATAACAAAAAACTCACAAAATATTACACCATACTTTCCCGCACACTCAATTACCCACCGACTCCAACCTTCAACTATTCCCCAAATGCAAGTATACACCCAGACATAAAAATAGTTTAGACGCCATGACATAGTTCTATGACTCACCAACGCTTTAGCTGCTTAAAATGCCAAGTGTTTTTACCAATAAAGGATATGGGGGCATATTAGCAAGACCCACGTTAAAATTATCGCCGTTTTAGCGGCAGGAAACTGCCGCTAAAACGGCGATAATGGGCTTGCTAATATGCGTTATGGAATTCCAATAGAAGCCCAGGTTAGATGTCCTGCACATCTAACCTGGGCTTCTATTGGAATTCTATAACGCATATTAGCAAGCCCATTATCGCCGTTTTAGCGGCAGTTCCCTGCCGCTAAAACGGCGATAATTTTAACGTGGGTCTTGCTAATAACCCCCATGGTTTCCCTGGAGATGCAGCCTGAGCTTTACTTATCCTTGTCAAGGCACAAGTGAAATAGGTCAAGTGGGGACCGTGTTCGGATGCCGCAGGCTTTTTAAAGTTTGCTATTCCTAATTTTTTAAAACTGTGAATACAATTAGCAAGGAAAGCCAAAGTCCTGTCATCTTCGCTTTCATATAACTGAAACATGGAAGATCAAAAGCTGCCAAAGCCCATTTAGAAATTACAGTCTGTATCCATAATTAGTCTGATAACATTTTGAGCATCTTTCTGCACATCAGAAAGCAAGTATGCTTTGCAAACCAGCATGAGTACAATATAGCCAACGGGAGGTACAGATCAAGTATGGCCCAATAACAACAGCAATAATACCTTCTCTCACACACAGTAAGGGCCTGTAAAATATCAATGTATGTTTACCAAATTAGTGACTGCAAAGGAAGCCCCATTGGGCGCTTTTCCCATATAGGTGTCCCATTACACAGCTCACTGCGCTCATAATGGCCCTGCTAATATTTTTAGCAAGAAGTAACACACGTTCTCGTGCGAGACATAACATTAACTTGCATCTGCACTTATTCTACAAGATAGTGCATGGGGACATCTCTTTATAGTGGTGTGGCCTCATTCTGAGGCATTTGGAAGGATGGGCTGACTGACCAGAGGCACCCTCCTAAGCACTGGCCCTATTCCTTCTTAGCTATATGTGCTTAATGAACTGCAGCTATTATTAGCAAGGAAAAACAAGAGGTGTGACAAGTGTATTAAATACCCCCTTGCAAACCACTTTGGTTAACAGACAGCGCTGTGTGTCCTTGTCATGATTTGCTCCATGTGTTCTTGTGGCCACCATCAGGGGGCCTCCCTGTGGGACCTTCAAGTGTACAAATAATCCCCTGGACCTTCTTCTATACCCATATATAGACTGCCAGCTATCTACGCACTATTATGACATTTCTCTTCATTACAGATCCATGTCAGCTTTTGTGAAGCCAGTCTGCTTTTGCTAAAAACTCCAATACCTAGAGTTTCCTGCTCAATTCTTCCTCTTTACCTCTGCAGGCCAAGAATGGGTGGAGTGATTCAGCCCATTTGTGGCTGGCAATCTGCTCACACCTGAGGCATGGAATAATTGTGAGCTCTTATAAGCCCCTGTTTCCTTAGGTACAGCATTGGTCATTATAGCAGTGTTCCTGTTTGACTGACCGCTTGTGTCCAGAGCTCCTGAGCTATTGTTAATCCTTGTTTCTAGAAGATTCCTGCTGTCTGTGGAGTAGATAATTCCTTGTTCCTTGAACTAGCACTACCTACAGCGCTTCCTTGATTCCTGAGTACTGAGCCAGCACTATTTTAGTACATGCTTTTTCCTTGAACTAGCATTGCCTGCAGTGCTACCTTAATTCCGTATACTCAAGTCTATGCTACTTTAGGGAATCCTTGAAAAATTATCTCTTTCTGTAGTTACCTTTTTCCCAGTTCCTGCCTCTTTCCCTTTCCTTTTGTTCCAGTTTCGAGTGTGCTACCTTCTTTTACCTACTGCCTTGGATTCCAGTTTCCTTATGTGGTCTGTTATTGCTTTGTGCAAAGTGCCCCTTTTTTTCCTCTTCTTTCCTGCCAAGCATTCCTCTTTGCTAACTCCTTGTCTATCGTGGCTGTGTATTTAAGTTCTCTGTCCTTACTGTTACCACCTTGTGTGTTCCTGTATGATCACCAGGATTCGGCACAGTTGACAACCTAGGTGGTGTTTCTTTTCCACTGTGAGTATTGTCTTCATGTCACTTTTATAACATCACCATGGTATCGGCTCTACAGACCATGCCTTTGCATGCATATCCTATATGTGGGTGACTCCAGTCTCATCATGTATAGCTCTTGAGTGCTTTATCCCACATTCCCTCTTTTGTTTACATTGTAATATGCATGTCTTGTACATCCAGGACGTTAGATATTCTGAATGCTGAATTACCTCTTGAGTGCCTGGTCTTTCTGAACTTTGACTTTCTTCTTCCCTTGTGCGGAGCTTTTCTATTGGTGTCCTTTTCTCCCTAAACCCACTGTGTGAACTAGGACAGTGTAGAATTCAAGCGTGGTTTTCCGGGGTAAGTTAATTCACAGGTAGCCGTTGATTGCTTTAAGTATTTCTTTATTCAGTTTCACAGTGAATGACCTCAGCCACAGCTCATACCGCCGGTGCCCGCCGTCTCCACGCAGGGAGCTCGACATAGAACCTTCGGTGTGGCAACATTCCACAGGATCGCGCAAAGGGTGGGAACACTCTGACCCGAGGAGAGGGGTGCAGCCAGAGGGCAGCGGTCCCCCTAAACAGAAGATACCACACATCCCCCTCCTCTACAATTATATAAGAGAATAAGCAATAACATTGAACAAGAAAACTCTGAATTACTTATCAACATACTGTTCCAAATATTTGGTGACGACAGACAACTCTGCCGCTCAACCTGCGGTGAGTGTTGACCTTCCCAGCGGCTGTTGACTCACAAGACCTGGCAGAATCTGGCTTGCCTGACTCCACACCTTTAGGCATATCCCCTTGCTCAGTGGAAACAGCACATCTTACCACTCTGCCCACGTTCCAGATTCACCCATCCTGAGTCTTGACAGCATTATGAAAAGCTTGACAACTCTTGTGGGTTCTGTGAACTCTGACCAGCTTGGTCTCCCTGTCAGAGCTCTGATCTTAACAAGGTCACCTACCTTGTATCGAATCTCTTTTACTGCATGAGTTCTGTCAAATCTCCTCTTCCTATCTGCCATGGCCTTCCGCTCTCTGTCCCTCCATGGTGTCTCTTGGATGGGAGTGGTCCGCCCCTTGTACCATTTCATCCAACCTGGTACGAACCTAGAGTTGGGTTTTCTAGCTCTCAATAGCTCAAATGGTGTCATGCCCGTGGTTTGATGGGGAGTTAACCTGTATGCCTCTAGACGTTTGACCACCTCTTCTTTCCAGTTCAACCCACTGGCCTTGGCTAACTGGATGCTATCTTTGATGGTCTTGTTAAACCTTTCAACCATCTCATTGTTCTCAGGATGGTAGAGAGCACCCAACTTGTGCTTGATCCCATTGCACTCTAGGAATACCCTCATTTCTTTAGAGCAGAGCTGCACCCCATTATCGGTCAGAATGCTGCTGGGTAAGCCCTCGCGGAGGAACACCTCCAGTAGAAACTCAATGACTGACTTAGTTGTTATTTCTGACACAAACTTGAGCTCAGGCCACTTGGAGTATGAATCCATAAGCACTAGTATGTACGGAGTGCGGTGTTCTCCTGATAATGGTCCCACTATGTCTAAGGCTACATCAGCCCACGGACCTTCCGCCAGTGCCCTGCAGTGCATGGGATGTGTTTGTTGTTTGAGTACCTTATCGCTGGCAGAGCATGGTACACACTCTCTTATCTTCCTCTGTATTTCCAAATCCATATTTGGCCACCAATAGTCCAGGCGTAACCTCTGCTTAGTTTTGGTAATGCCCAGGTGGCCCTCATGAGCCAAATTAACCAGAACCTCCCTCAATTTTCCTGGCGGAACTAACTTAGTACCACGGAAGAGACAATTGTCCATGACAGAAAGCTCATCTCTGACCATCCAGTATGGTCTAAGAGACTCTTCCCTCTTGTCTAGATCAGACCAGCCCTCCTTGGTCTTCTCACATACTCTTTGGAGAAGCACATCTCCACTCAGCTCCTCCTTCCATCGTTCTTCATCCACCACCCCTTGGGTGATGGCACACCCATTCTCACTCCTCATCTCGTAGTCCTCCTCACCTAGCCTGTTTCCATCCTTGATCCCTTCTGGAGTTTCCTCCACAAGCTGCGAGAGACAGTCAGCGGCTAAATTCCTCACGCCTGGTACATATTCGACCCCAAAGGTGTATTCTTGCAAGCTCACTACCCACCTCCTGATCCTGCTCGAGATGGCGTCCAACCCTTTCTTGGTAAAGACTTCAACAAGGGGTTTATGGTCAGTCCTCACGTCGAACCTTGTCCCCCACACAAAATCTCTAAATTTGTTAGTGGCCCAATGTACCGCAAGGGCCTCTTTCTCGATAACCGAGTAGTTGTACTCTGCCTGGCGTAGAGAACGAGATGCGAATGCTATGGTCTCTTCCCCCATTTCCCCTTCTTGGGTCAGGACCGCACCCAACCCTTTAGCGCTTGCGTCAGTGGTTAGGATAGTCCTCCTACCGGGAACAAAAGCTCTGAGATTGGGTGCCTCGGCCAGTGCTTTCTTAGTGTCATCGAACTCTCTTTGGCATGCCTCACTCCAATCAAATGTTACCCCTTTCTTGAGGAGATTGCGAATCTGATAGGTACGTCTGGCAAAGTTCTGGACAAACTTGTTGTAAAACTCAATCATACCCATGAAGGATTTGATCTCCTCTTTGCTTCTGGGAGGGGTTAGGTTGAGGATGGTGTTTTGTAACTCTGTCTTGGGCAGTATCCCTTCCTCAGTTATCTTATGTCTCAGAAACTCTATCTCTGAGCACCCAATCCTACATTTCTCCTTCTTCACTGTTAGGCCTTGCTCTAAGAATCTCCCTAGGACTTGTCTGAGCCTGCGTTCATGCTGTGTGTTGTCTTCTCCAAAGATCAGAACATCATCCTGGTAGCATAGGACTCCCGGAATTCCTTTTAGAAGGTTGCTCATGAGCCTTTGGAAAACGGCTGCGGCCGAGACGAGTCCAAAAGGCATACGCTTGAACCTGTAGGCCCCCATGGGTGTAACAAACGCCATGAGTTCTTGTGACTCTGGGTGTTGCCTGACTTGATAGTAGGCTGATGTAAGGTCCAGAGTAGAAAAGACCTTAGCACCAGCTAGTCTACTCATCATTTGGGAGATGTTGGGGAGAGGGAACTTGTCTACAGTCACTTCACTGTTAAGCGCCCTAAGATCTATACATAAGCGCACTGCCCCATCTCCTTTCTTCGCTGCTACTATGGGTGCCAGCCAATCCGTGGCCTCCACCGGTTCAATCACTCCCAAACAACACAGCTTCTCTAATTTCTCTCTCACGGGTTCTTGCATGGAAATCAGCAGATTTCTGACCTTGGCTGACACTGGTTTCCCGTTCTCTTTTAGTCTGATTCTGTGCACATAGTTCTTAAGACAGCCCAACCTTTCTGAGAACACCTCCTTGAACTCATCTTCTATTCTGACACATGTTTTGCCCACCTCTTGTACCAAAATTTGCGGGTTTTATTTGGATTAAGATAGACGCCCAGATCCTTCTGCGCTTGCCACCCCAGTATGTTGTCTCCTTTACTTGACACATAGACCTTGGTTACTGCAACTCTATCCTTATAGCCAACCGTGCCCCAAAAGAAACCTCTCATGCGTATCGGTTGACCACCATTGCCCCCCGGCATGACATCCATTCTTTGGAGTTTCATCTTGCCCCTTGACACCTTCACAAATTCCTCTGTGGAAATGATGGTAAGTTTGGAGCAAGAGTCAAACATGGCTTCAATCTCTGTCTCTTCAATAGCTATGTAGTCTTTCGGGTTACTCACAGCACCACTCTCAACATGCAACACAATTTCATCACAGACTCGTGTTGTGTCATCTCTACTGCTTCTTCTGTAGTTTGTATTGCTCCTACAGCAGGTTCTAAAATGTCCTCTCCTTCCGCACTTGTTGCAGGTTGCCTTGAGTGCCGGGCACTCCCTACTGTTAGCCCAATGGCCTACTTTACCACACCTGTAGCAATTACCTTTGGAATTCCAACCCCCTTTGTTTTCCTTCTGATCACTTTTTGCACCTTTAACCACTAGTACACTTTCACTCTCACTCGTTACTTCATTTACTTTAGTCTTCCCTTTACAATCTTGTTTGATTTCACTGATGCACTTCATCATGTGCTCAACCTGTTTAGCAACAATTAAAACATCCCCCAGAGGTGGGTCATCTTTCAGCCAGAGCTCTTCGCGTATTCTTTCTATCTTACACGTTAATAGAAACTGATCTCTTATTCTTTCTTCACAAGCCCCCCCGAACTTGCAACTCGCAGCCAGTTTTCTTAACTCAGACACAAATTCTTCCACTGTCTCTCCCTCTTTCTGTCCTCTTCTCCCAAAATGGTACCGTTCCATGATGGTGCTTATCTTTGGCAAGAAATGTATGTCTAGTTTTTTCAAGCTTATTTCATATTCGTTTAAACCTATGGCGTCATTAGCATTCAAGTCAGGTAGATGTTCTAGAATCTCTTGACCTTCAGCTCCTAAGTAGTGTAACAACAATGCTACTTTCCTTTCCAAACCTAGATTAGGACCACATACCACTGCATAGTTTTGAAACACTTTTTTCCACTTGTTCCATTTCATAGGAGGCTCCCCTGATGTGCCCAAAAAGAATGGTGGAGGAGTAACATTCTGCATGTTTTGCATAAGAGGTGGACTTTTCTTCCCAAGAAATAGTTTAGGAACTCTTTTCCAACTGTATCCCTACGTTCTCTCCCCCACCCCCAGCCACCAGTGTCCACACCACCCGGAAAGCAGAAAAAAGTCACAACCTTTTGTCATAAACTGACAAGAGGATTGTAGCACAGAAACAGCGAGAGATGAAAATTACTTCCACCCTGATGGCGTAGTTTGCTCATTTACTTCCTTGAAAAAAAAAATGATAGCATGCTCTTCAATATGTTATAAGGTGGAGCGAGCGTCTTATTCACCTTGGCTGAAATAAAGGTTTGAAAGTACTTGAACACAGTATCAAAAGAAACTCAGCGGAGGCAGCGAACGCAGAACAGGGGAGAAGAAAAAGAACAAAACATGCAAACTCCTTGTGAGGCGAGTGAGGCACTCAAACCTCCAGCTCAAAGTACACTCACTGTGCCAGTCAGCGTGACCTGCCAAACCTTCCCTGGTGCGTGTGAGTTTCCTCTGAGGGCCAGATGGATGAAAGGCTGTATCAGTCAGCGCGATCAACTCTCCATCGATGCAATGTATAGTGTGAGGTACACCTCACCAAATGACGACAACGGAATGCTGTGCCAGTCAGCGTGACCGGCCAATGTTTTCTCCCCACAACTGCTCCATAACACAATGACGATGAGATGCTGTGCCAGTCAGCGTGACCTGCCAATGTTTCTTCCACACAACTGCTCCTTGAACACGATGCGAAGCCAAACTGCATGTAGAGGTGTCTTCACAACACCGTTTCCTGTTAAGTGGTGTGTCTGTTTCCTCAAAAGCTCAGACAAATCAGGCAAATGCGACCAACGTTGGAAAAAGCCCAAAATTACTTTCTTTTCTCCACAGAATGCACTCTCTACCTTCCACTGAAAACTATCACCGGGCATAAAGGCCTAAGCGGAAGCTCAAGTTAATGAGGATTGACATACAGCAGCACACAGCAGCAGGTGATATTGAAAGTCTTGTGTAGACTTGCTTTGCAGTGAAAGGATGGCGGGGCACCACCAAGAACCTGCCGATCACTGAGCATCTGGTGTCATGCTGCACAACAGGTAGACCATGTTGAGCTAGTGTAATACCCTAGTAACGCTTCAAGAGCGTGCTCAACAGATGTAAGAAGTACACATCCAGTCTCGCCAAACAAAAGGCAAAGTGATGTAAAATCCCAGCCCCACAGGCCACCACCAGCAAGCGTAACGTCACAAAGCACTTTCCAAAAGCTTCAGGTACACACGCCCGCTGCCAGCCTTCCACCGCAGTGAGTATGTCACCACTCACAGTACCTCCACCTGCAGGTAGTAACACAATCAGCAGGGGCTCCTTCCTAGTTACTCACGGCACCGCAGCTCCCACAGTCCTGTGCTCGAATTTCCTCGCGTGTTGAGGTCAAATTCCTCCTTCACACCAACACTCCTGTGCCCGTCCTCAGTCGCCAGTGTAGAATTCAAGCGTGGTTTTCCGGGGTAAGTTAATTCACAGGTAGACGTTGATTGCTTTAAGTATTTCTTTATTCAGTTTCACAGTGAATGGCCACAGCTCACACCTCCTGAACCACTCTCAGTTCACTTCTGGACCTGTGAAGGAGTCCCAGAAGGACTGCCTTGTACTTCAGATGACTGCCCTGCTGCTTGAAACCTGCCTTGTACCCTCAGAGGACTGGCCTGTTGCTTCAGGCAGGGCTAGCTGCTTGATCCCAGAACTATCAGAGTGACTCCAGGGGTCAGTTGGCCAACCACCTGTTCTGGGCTACCAGGACACAGCAAGCTCCAAAGGCCTCCTTGCAACTACCCAGCTGACAGGCTGCAGATGGCCCTGCCTAGACCTGCAACTGGACTTTCCTGAGCCTTGCTGGCCTCTGCTAAAGTGAGTCCTTGATCCTCAAGTGGTGACTCCCAAGGTCCTGGACCCCCGAATGGCATTAGAGTGCACTCCTCTACAAAGGATGGGGAATTCCTGAAGTTTTGGACTTTTCGCTACCGAGAATGGACACATTTGAGCCGAGAATCTGCCACCCACGATGACAGCCATTGCGAAGCTCCAGTGAACTCAACTCTTCACACTACAGCAACCACCCGAGAGGATTTTTTGGTACAGCAATGACAGCCCACTGTGACTGCCATCACAAAGCTCCAACAACAACCATCCGCAATGCTCTACTGGATCTTTGTGCTACAGTGACAACCGCCTGCGACAACAGGCCTACTCTTTGTGCTATAGCGATACCAATAGGGGAATCTCTCCCTGCTCCTCGCACCCTCCTCAACCACAAACTGGGCTCTTCACACTTGACTTAGAGAAGGCAACTTTTTTAGTGGTTCTAACCTGGTCCCTGTATCTGACCCACGCACCACCATGGACATCTGATCACAACTGATACTGTTAATGACACAAATATTACATCAGTCTTGTCTGATTCTGCATCTGCGTCTGATATACATAGTGCTAGTGCAAATTTTCATAATTCTCAAGGATTATTTGAGATATGGGTTGTAAGAAACTGGAGTATTAATTGAGGTGTTAAGCACCCACCTAAAGTAATAATCACAATCCTTACCTGGGAGAACTAATAAAGCCACTAAATAAACCTGAGCTGAACCCCATGGTAGCTGTGGCACAGAGTAGACAGGCTTAACATAGAGGCAAGGTGTAAATTATTTATACAGTACTATAACCACACTAAAGTCAAAACACATCAAAGAAAAATCCCAAACCATTTTAAAATAAATTTGTTAAAGTTTAAATTAAAAATAGTACCAAAAATGGATACTGAGGCGCAATTTAAGGCCAACTGTGATGGAGCATGTTGGCTACAGAAACCCGGTTTGATTAGGTCTGATGGTTAACTTCTGACTTAGTGCTGATTAAAATCTTGGTGGTAAGGATACGCCATCAAAATGGAGAAGAAGTATCCTTACTTCCAAGATGATGGTCTGCCTGCCGAATTTAGATGAGGGTGGACAATAGGTTCAAACATGGCAAAGCCTAATCTGCTTCCACCATGGTTACACCCCTGTGGCGGCTCTATGTAGTAACTGCTGTCAAAGGCTGACCTCTATGTTTGCCCACCTAATCTAGATGGGCACTTACAGGTCAGTTATCACTGCCGGCCACTGACAGGAAAACCCTGGTGGTAATTGGCAGTGGAAATTTCTAATACCCCCCTCACCATGGCGTTGTTCTCCCAAGGCGAGAAACGTGAATCTTCATCCCAGCGGCAATGCACCTCCATTGGATCAGCTTGGCAGGTTTGTCCCAGTTCCCTGGAGGTCTTTGGTCCTGGGTACAAGTGAAAGCAGTTCCAGTTCTTCAGAGCTCTTCATAGGTCAGAGACACTAGGTTCAGTCCTCTTATGATTCTTTTACAGGTTCAGTTATGTTCTATGGAGGGTACTGGGGATGCCACATTTCTGCCTGGCTCCAGCCTCTGACCTTCTCTGCCTAAATCCAGGATGATGAAACTCTTCTCCCCTGGTGAGGAGCCTGTGAGATGTGGCCAGGTAAAGAGGCAACCCCTCATCTGTGGTCACTTTAAACCCACTGGGATTGGAGTCTGACTGACTTGGGTTGCAAAGAAGGGGCCTGTGCAGAGATCATCTGACATCTGCCTGTGATTGCGCAACCCCTTTGTATTTAATTAGGTTCCTGGGCATTGCCCAAATGGACATCCTGCCAGAGGAACACAAGCAACTGTTCACATCCAAGTTTTAGCCCTGCTCTGGAAGCAGTTTTCACACCTTCTTCAGGGTTAAGAAATCAGAGGGTTGCAGCTGGGGGATTATTTGCATTTGCCTCCAGAGGCTTTAAGCAGGGAAAAGGTAGCTTTCTAAAAGTACCTTTTCCATAATATTTATTAAAAATCCGACTGTACCCGTGAATTGGGCTTTTGATGAATATTTAAAAAAGTCCAAGAATGAAATATCTAGTAATTTCCCAGCAGGAGATGTGCACCCCACTGTTTTTCTACGGAACAGCCAGACTTGCTACAGTGAAAACAGCTTTTGGGGCTTTTTTAACATGTTTAATATTACATTGCTGCATGTCCTACTTTCAAATACCAGGTACACTACGTTATGGCTTTAAGGACTACTGAAGCATAACTTTTTAATCTTTAAAAGGAAAGTTTAGGCCTATCAACAGGGTTTACTTTGACAGGTCGAATTACAGTTTAGAAGCTGCTTTAGTGAGGCAGTAATGAAAGGCATGAAGTCCTATTTTCACTGTCACTGTAGCAGATGGCACAATAGGTGCTGGAGTCTTCTAGTGAAATTTAACTAACATGCCCTGGTAACATATATTAGGGACTATAGGTAAGTTAAATATGCCAATTAGGGGTGTACCAATTTCATTATGTAGAAGGATGAGCACAGACACTTTACCACTGGTTAGCCAGGGTAAAGTGCACAGAGTTCTAAAGCCAGCACAAACAGGTGCAGGAAAATCTTGGTGTACACCACTCAAAAGATGGTAATTTTCCTATACGGGGGATACACCAATGGAGAATGTTCTAGATTCTGCAATAGCTACTGATAAAAATGTATCTACTGCATCTCCATACCTTATCTGTATAATGTTGATGCAATCAATTCTGCATGGAAAGTTAGATAAACTACTATCAATTAGCACAAACCAACTTAATCAGATCGCAAAAATGTTAGATGTTAAATATGCCAATTAGGGGTGTACCAATTTCATTATGTAGAAAGGATGAGCACAGACACTTTACCACTGGTTAGCCAGGGTAAAGTGCACAGAGTTCTAAAGCCAGCACAAACAGGTGCAGGAAAAATCTTGGTGTACACCACTCAAAAGATGGTAATTTTCCTATACGGGGGATACACCAATGGAGAATGTTCTAGATTCTGCAATAGCTACTGATAAAAATGTATCTACTGCATCTCCATACCTTATCTGTATAATGTTGATGCAATCAATTCTGCATGGAAAGTTAGATAAACTACTATCAATTAGCACAAACCAACTTAATCAGATCGCAAAAATGTTAGATGTTTGAAGGAAATTGTGCATTATAAATGACTGTTAAGCAAGTGGCAGACAACTGGACATTATTATCCTCTGATCTCCAGGCACTGTCCCAGGAAATAAGAAGCGCAATTCCGGCAGCTATTGATCATAGACCAATGGATTTAGGACCATATTTACTAACATTTTACATCATGGCTGCAGAACAAAGTTGGCACAGACATGGCGCAAAATGCTAGTAGAGATTTACAAAGCCATGCACGCAGCGATTTGCTCCACCTTGCATGGCTTTGTAAAGAAATGTAATGCAACTCAGTTACTTGTAATGCATTGCATTGTGTTTTGTTCTTGGAGACGTTTCCATGGATGGAGCATGGGTGTTCCTGTTCATTCATCCATGGATTTCATGCAATCTCAGATTTTTAAAGGTTTGTAAACCTGGGATTTAGTGAAATTGGTACGCCTCCCAGAGGATGGTGTAACAAGGAGAAAATTATTTTGTTCTTTTCGCTATTTCGTCTTCCTATGTGTGCTGCATTATGCAGCACACGTAGAAAAAAGGAAAATGCCTCAAGTGATTGTATTTATGTAGGATGGTATTCCTTTCTGCACAAAAACAATCCTGCTTGCAACGCAGGCATCCTTGTATTATGGTGCAAGGGTGCCTGCATTGGCACTAGGCTGCAACCTGTGAGCCACAGCAATAAGGGAGCAGAAGTGCATCATATCATAGTCGTCGGGTGCATTTCTGCTCCCTCCCTTTCATACAACACATTGCAGCAACTTTACTTACTGCCCTGCATTGCATGAAAGTTTAGTAAATATGCCCCATCATATTTAAATTTTGCAAACCTTATAGGATTGTGAAAGCTTCTGCCCGGTTTAGGCATAAGCTCCTTACAATTAGGGCCTTATTATGATGCAGCCAGGAAAGAGCCTTTCCGGGCCGCATCTCGGTTTAAATTCCGACCGACGCATTACAATGCTGGCGGGCGGAAATTAAACCAGCCGGTCATTACGGCTGGCTTCCGACAGACTCAAGGAGCCCGTCCGCCAGTCAGAGGCTGGCCTGTAATTCCAAAGGGCGGCCTTTCTGCCCTTGGGATTACGATACTCGGTCTCCGGCAGGCTTTCCATGTTGGGCTTCCCGACATGGAAAGCCTGTCGGAGAGTGAGTATGGGGGACCCTAGCAGGGCCCCCTTGCCTCTGCGGCCTCCGGTTGGACCCAACCCATGCATCATGTGGAAGGTACCCTGAGGTGCCTGCCACACGGTGCAAGGATGAACACAGACTCCCATTCCTCTATGGGAGCTTGTGTTACGGCCGGTTTACAGCCGCAACACAAGTTCCCATAGGGGAATGGGAGTATGCGACCGAACAGTGTTCGGTCGAATTGTGATTAGGCGGTCGGGACCACTGACCTGAGGTCGGTCGGTCCCATTTCTGCATCGTAATCACACACTTTACATTTACTCTGCCAAGGAGCAGACACATAATAATATGTAATGCCATTGCTCATCACCATCTGAGTTTGTTCTCAAAAACCGAGACGAAAACTGTCAGAAAAGCAAAATACGTTTTCATTTGTTGCCCCAGCTTCATCCCAGCCCATTAATCAAAATGGAAATAAAAAAGATGAAGTATGCAGAAAACATCTTTGTGAAAAAATATGTACTGAAGCTAGAAATAATGACCAACTTCTACACAATCCTAATAATATAACTGAAAGTAACGTTTTCATTTGAAAGAAATAACGCAAGTTAGCCAGTAAAATTAAAATCAAGCCTAACAATACATATTGCATTCTCCAACAGTTTCAGCACATTCCAGTTCTGGAAGAAATCTTGTCAGTTGGTAAATTTAATGCAGGTAGAGAGGTAACAAAAGAATCACTTGCAAATCTGTGAGGTAGTTAATACAACTGTGATTGGGGCCCTAAGTCTTGTAGGCCACCACGCGGCAAGAGAAAATATCTATCCTGAATGTCTTATTAGCTCATCCTTTACTACTGTGTGCCTCCCACACAAAAATAAGAAGTCAAATGGTTGAAAGTCTTTGAATAAGAAGTTAAGTGGGTATGCAAAATTCTCCCACCTAATTGTTAACCCAATTACACATTAGAATGTCAGATAGAGGGAGTGGTCAAGTTTTCGAAAAGGAATCCTCCGGGCCCCCAAAAATGGTGGTGACTAAGTTGTAGAGAATCGATGTACTCCATAATAAGCAGCTTTTGCCAATTTATTGGTATTATAATTGTTAAAGTCATAAAACATCATACTTTGATTATCTTGTTCCAGGGAACATAGTTGGGCAACATGTTCAAGAAATGTATGTCTCTTTAATAGGTATGCAATTATTTTGAATAGGGGCAGACCCCTCAATGTGATGACAACTTTTATCCCAAATGAATCAAACATAATTGCTATGGAAGTCCTAACAAAATGCCCTTGGGTCCTGGGATTAATACTAAAACTGGAGATTCCAGGGCCAGGTTTTGATGAGCTGATTGCGATTAAGAGAAAATGAGGAAAGAAAACAATGTTTTGACTTCAAATGCATCATTTCAAGACAGGATTTGTAAGCCACGTTAGCCTAATTTCAAGAGAACCCCTAGATAGTTGGAGGTGATCTAAATTTAAGACTGGATCATCAGGAATTAGATGATCTTTCAGATGACTGGCTGGAAATTCTGTGTATGCAAAATGGTATTTATACTCCTTAAAAGACTTGTCCAAGGTGCATAGCCTGAAGACCTTCTTGTTGAGTTGCAACTGTTACATCTAAATGTTTATTTTCCCCAAGGCCAATGTAAATGTGATAAATGGAGAGAAAATAAGAATTAAGGGACCTTGGAAGGGGAAAGAATTACAATTTAGTTTTTAAGGCAAAAAACTGAGCTTATTGGTGACTAATTAGATTTTTTTTTAAAACAGAGGTTATCAAGCAATTGCAAAAAACTATTAAATGTATTCCAAAATGGAACTTCTTAACTGTTTGGCAAAAACTGAACTTAGGTATGGTTTCTATGGATACTTCATTGAAATGACTTGTTACTGCACATAAGTGATTTGAATGCATATCACTGGTTAGCGATTTGACGTTTGGTGTTCTCACAAAATATCATGGAAAGAATATTGGGGCATATTACCAAGGATGAGCGATAATTATCGCAAAGCGCACTTAGCGCTGTTTTTTTTATCGCCGGCTATCGCTGGATTACATCGCGGAGATAACGCGTTATTATCAACGCTTATCTCCAAGGCGATAGAAAATCCAGTGATAGCGGCAGAACCCAGCAATAGCGCGCGAAATCCAGCGATAAATTCAACGCGCTAATGAAAAGCTTGCTAATAGGCAGGTGAGGACTTAACCTTACAATCCACCTCCCATTGACTAGAATGGTTAAGTCAAGTTTTAAAGAGGTGTTAGATTCCAACGATAATCGCGGTTAGCGCGAATTATTTTATCGCTTCGCGGGCATTGCTAATAGGGGGTAGTTGTGTTTGCGACTGTTTTCAGTCGCTTTTAGTTGGGAACGCCTACTTTGCATGTTATTAGCGATAATTATCACTGACATGCAAAGCGGCAAGGAAATGGCTGCTTTCGCCATAAAGCTGTCGCTAACTGCTGTTAGCGACAGCTTGCTAATAGGGCGATAAAAATATCGCCGCTTTAGCGGCAAAAAGTGCCGCTAAAGTGGCGATACTGCCCTTGATAATATGCCCCAAAGTGTCTTAAATATCGTGAAGTCAGAGATATAGTGGGAAGGAATATTGCACAAAAGATTCTTTTTTGTAATATTTTTTAATATTGTTAAAAATTTTGCTGTTTGCGTTATTGTTGAAATTTATTAAATTTTTATGAATATTTCATGTATTTTTGTCTTTGTTTTAATATAATGCATTTCCTTTTAAAATGTGTGTTCTTAGTAAATTAATGAAGAAGAGCGATGTTGGGTTAAGAGAGGAATATGGTGGGGAGTAATTACATTTTTGTTTAGTTTTTCTTAAGTTTGTTATGCTTAAAAGTGTTGTGTCCATTTCTATTTTTATTTAAACATTTATATGATTCATTTGTTTTATTTCTACTTTAACTTTATTGGGGATTTTATTAATTGTAGAAAATGTATTTTTTTATGTCTTCCATTTTAATTTTAATATTGTTGTATTTTTAAAGAATTACTAATAATATCCTTTAGTATATAATTTGATTAAAAAATGTGGTTCCTTGATAATTCAAAATATTTTGTATTTATTAAAATAATTGAATGTATTTATATTTCATATATTTGTTTCTTCAATAAGGTGTTTTGTAACTTGTGTAATGTATTTACATTTATAGGTTTAAATGTGCTATTTAATTTTATATTTTAGAAATTATTTTTAATGTAACTTTTTTAATGAATTTTATTTCTTAATTTGAAAGTTGCAGTAAATATTAGTTTTTACATTTTTTACGTAGTCTCAATTTACTTTTTTTTAGTTGTGTGGTTGATTTGGGGATAATTAAAATGGCTTTCTGTAACATATTCTTTTTAGTTTAATGGTGGTAATAGTTACATTTGAAATCTCTTTTTAAATTCCTTTCATTGTTATGTAAAGGCAGATATGATCATAAAAAGAGTCAACCAACCAAAAATTACATACAGTGAGCTAGGGGATAACCCAAGCTAAAAATACATAGGGGGTCATTACGATGGCGTAACGATCGCCACCGCCGGGCCGGCGGTGGCAACCATTACGCCATCGTAACGTGAATTACCCACCGCCATATCACGATGGCACCGCCAGCCATATTAGGATGTGTGCTTTACTCGGCCTTTCCATGGCGGCGATGCAGCCATGGAAAGGCTGGCGGGGATTTGCTTTGGGGGCCTGTTGCGGGCCCCCGGGTGGGGTGGGAGGGTGGGGGGTGCACTTGAGGGGTACCCATGGTACCCCCCTGCATGTCCATGCACAAGGTGGCAGGCGCCGCACGGTGGACATGCACATCATGGCATCATGGCATTTACCTATTGCGGCGGGTGCTGCAGCCAGCAGCAACTGCCACAATGTTAAAATGCCGGATGCGACCGCCGAGGTGGCGGTCGCATCATGATTTGGGTGGCGGGACCGCCGCATGGCAGGCGGGCGGTCCCGTTACCACTAGGATGGCGGGCAGACTAAAGTCCGCCCGCCATCCGAATCAGCCCCATAGTTATTACATCACATATACAGAAACAACAAGAGGAAGGTAGACCAGTATTGACTAATCATAACATATCAGATCTGCAATAACTAAACATCGGAAAACACATAATTATGCCAGCATAGCAAACAGACCCACACTGTTTTGGCTTGAGACTCCTGACAAATTAATTTCCAACATTAACATTAACATGTGGATCCCATCTAAATCCAGCCCAGATACGATCCAATCTTTTGATAGAACGACTCCCCCCCCCCTTGATTTAGCCTATGCCAGTTCTTACTCATGTAATTGCCGGATAACAGCCAACCACTCGGTGATGCTTGGGGGTGATGAAGAAACCCAAGCTCTAGCAATACAGAGCCTGGGCAAAACAATTATTATAGATAGCATCTTTGCCAGACCACTATCAAATTCCCACTGTAGCCTAGCATAATCTACTTTGGAGTAAAGTGTATATTATATCCTAGGCAAGATGATGACAGTTTTATCATACATGACCAAAATTCCTGCATGATAGGGCATGTGACAAACATATGCAAAATAGCTGCAAACAGCCACATTTCGAACACTGAGGGTCCGATTATGAGTTAGGCGCTGCTGCGGAGGGACCACCCAGCTGCCGCATCACCAAACCAGAGTGAGTACCGCCCGCTGTATTATGACTTTTTTTAGTCACTGGTGGGCTGTTTCTTTGGCGTTCCCACAGCGGTGCCTATCAAATAGGCACCGCAATAGGAACGTCAAAGGAAGTTCCAGCACGGCATTGACTGTAAAGTCTCCATGCTGTGCTGAAACTGGGGGTGCATGCACACAGGGGCACATGTTGTGCCATCTTGTGTGCATCCACATGGTGTAAGGCACAAGAGGGCCCTGTAGGGGCCCCCTTCTTTCCTCATCAGCACTGTTTTCATGGAGGAAAGACCTCCATGAAATTAGTGGTGGTGAGGAAAGTCATAATATGCTTGTTGGGACCTCGACGGTCCTGCCAAGCATATTAATGCCTCAAGATTACCGCGCCACTGCCGGGGAATGGTGGTTCCCTGGCGGAGCCAGCTGTCCCAGTGCGGCACGGCCGCCAAGGTCGTAATGTGGTGGTCGGAAGACTGCCACAGCTGCCCCACCATGAGTCTTGCGGTCCGAGGATTGCCAGACTCGTAATAAAGCCCTTAGTCTTCTCTACCCCGGGATTCCTGCCCCACTTTTTGATTCTAACAGACGTATAGTATGGCATACTGATAGGCCCTGATTACGACCTTAGTGGTCGGACAGCCAGGCTGCAGCGACGGCAGTCAGGAGAAGTCTGCCAAGCCAGGGGCATCTCGACTGCTGTATTTGCAGTTTACCACTGGGCTGGCGGTGTGCCACCGGTGGTTTTGCGGTGGCGACATGCTTTATCTCACAGAGAGAGCCTGAAGGCAATGCTGCAGCACTGCAGCTCCTGTACTGTCGTGCTCACACTGTTGTCATGCAAGTTGGGCATGGAAACAGTGCGCGCGCAACAGTGCAGACATAGAGGGGCACAATATGTGCCCCCAGTTACAATACCCAATGGGCTAAAAAGCCCATGGGCCCTGTTTTGGACCACTTCCCTTCCATGAAAAAGTTGTCAGGAAGGCAGGTCATAATCAGCACAGCGGTGCCAGTATCTGCACTGCCTCCATGGCCCCTCGCTTTCTCCAATGCCACAGGATCCAAGATCTTGGTGGTGATGGTGATGGTGGTCTTGTGGCAGTACGACCACCATGCTCGTAATTGGGCAGTCGGACCGCCGATCAGGCAGTGGTCAGACCACCATTGACGGCATATTCTTAAATTGCTGCTTTTTGTAAGTTATAGAGTGTACTGAACCATCAATGGTCTCTAGAGCAGTAAGGATCTTTGAGAGTAGGAACATTGAATTGTCCCACAGAGGCATGTCCGAATGTATTTAACAGAAATGTCTTGTCATATACTAACAATATCCCTAATTAAACTTAAATCTAACGTGTTTAAAATAATTAGGATCCTCATGTCGGTATGGAAACAGCCTGTAATCAGGCTCTAATGCAAATAAGTAGCAGAGAATCGAGGGGTCTAAGTCACAAGTTGTTGGAAATGCCACCAAGAAATAGAGCTTAAAATTAAGGAGCTGCAGCCCACCTTGCCCATATGGAAATTTTAGAAACCAAATGGCACGTCTAGCCCGCCTGTAGCCTCAAATTAAGCTACCTATTGCACCTTCCAATTGTTTAACAAATGAATTTTCAAACCTGGTGGGGAATAGCCCAGAACAGATATAAATATTTAGGCAGGACATTTATTTTGATGATGTTACATCGATCTATAATGCTAATCGGAAGCTTATTCCAGAACCGTAGTTTATTAATAACTGGTTTTCCCACCTGTGTACTTAACTTAACACCAAGGTATGTGGCTGGTGGACTCAACCCGGGAATCTGGACTTCAGATTTAAAATTAAAGAGGACTTGGGTCTTAGCTATATTTAGCTTATAGCCAGAAAATATTCAGAATCTGCTGGCCTCATCAATAATGTGAACAAACTCAACTGACAGGTTGGAAGAATGGCTAGCAACATAGCCAATATATGCTGTAATTTTGAGTTTGCAGTTGCCGGAAATCATAGGCTGGATTGGGTCATTCCAATGCAAGGATTGCAAATATGACTCCAAATATAGAGCAAACAAAAGAGGTGATAGAGGCCACCCCTGCCGAGTGCTGTGGTAAATCTGAAAAGGTGTAGAAGATATCCCCACATGGGCAAATTGAGCTCTAGGATTTCTGTATAATGACTGCACCCACTTGCAGAAGTGATCTCCAATGCCTAAGGCTGGCACTGTTGCCCAGAGGCAGTCCCATATAACACGATCAAATGCCTTCTAAGCGTCTAAAAGTATCATACCCATCCTTAAGCCAGATTTTTCTGCTACATCATATGCAGCAACAGTAGTATTGACATGACAGGTAGTATCCTGACCAGGCATGAAACCATGCTGTTGTTGCGAGAGAAGGTCTGACAGAAAGGGGCACGCCGGACTGCTAAGATCTTTGCAAATACCTTTGCATCAGTGTTGAGATAGGGGGCAATATGAGCCTCGTTCCTCTGGTGGTGTACCTTTCTTTAGAAAAGCTATGATATTAGTCATATTCCAGGAGCAGGGTACTACTCCACCAAGCACAATATGTTGAATAACACTGAAAAAGGAGAGGCAATAATATCCCTAAGTACTTTAGGGATTTTAATGGGATGGGGTTTTCTCCAGCCACTTTGCCAGAAGGTAAAGCAAGACGAGCTGCCTCAATTTCACTGACAGTGATACCTTTCTGAAGTGCAGAGGCCTGAGACTCCCCCAAAGAAGGCGATCTACAACCCTGAAGATATTGCATAATCCCTGGTGCATTAAAAACTAGGGGCTGATTTTTGATTTCCTGATAAAAAAAGTGGAAATTGTGCCACTATATCCTAAGGATGAGAATATACCGAACCATTGCTACCTTTAATAGACTGAATGGCACCCCTAGACTTCCTGTCAGACATTTCCTCCTCAAGTATATGTCGCACCTTCTCTCCATACTTGCATTGAAGAGCCCGATTCTTACAAAAGCTAGCCGCAACATTCTCTTTCAGAGCCCGCACCAAGAGGGACCGTTTTTCTATCAAGTGAAAGTATCTGGTTGTTGATCAGGCCCCCCCAATTACTATCTCATCAGCATGCATAATCTCTAACTGTACAATTGACTGGCAAAGCAGTCTAGCACTGTCTTGACAGTCTTTATTTTTAATGAGTAGAAACTGTAGCATGGTACCCTTATAAAAGCCTTCATTGCACCACACTACTGGGGAGATGCTGTACCTACATGGACTTGCAAAAACTCTGACAGTGAGCTTAGCATAAGTTTGTACTAGTCGATAATAAGTAGCACAGGAAAGAGAACTGACGTCGCTCAGCCCTAGCCGTGGGTAGGGTGAAAAATAACGATATGGGGATGCGATCTGAAGTGATCTTGGGGCAGACATCCATGTCTGCCTCCTGCATCTGACTGCCGCTGGCAAAAACCATGTCAATCCTAGAATAGCGTCTGTGTAATTGCGAATAAAAAGTATAAACTGGCTTGGTTGGATATATTGCCCTCCATAAATCGTGCAATCCATGCAAATGAACTAGCCTGAGAATAGAAGCCCTTATTTTCACCATACCAGGAGAAGCATGATGATTGGTCGATACTATAGTTGATAACACAGTTAAAATCACCCATTATCAGCAGCTCCTCAGACCAATCCAGCAGTTCAAGACAAAGCAGGTCCGAAATCCCGGCTCATCCACATTTGGCCCATATACTGTACATAGTACGTACCACTGGCTGTATAGTAACAGCTGTGCAATCAATCACCTACCCTTGGGATCCACTGCAGTTTTTAAAATCTTAGGTGCTTATCCACCAAAATGGCGACCCCGCAAATAGAAACAGATTGAGATGTACATACAATGGTATTGCACCTTAGATGCTTTAACTTTATTCGATCCTTATAGTCAAGGTGAGTCTCAGTTTGAGATAATAAATGTGGCTTATACATTTTAATCTCTTCCCACACAAATTGACATTTGCTAGACAAATTTAAGCCAAATACATTCAGCACATGCATTTAAACCTACCCATTTAAAAAAAACAAAAAAAAACGACTCATCAGCTTCAGATGTACCATCCTGAACCCAAGATCCCACTTTGCAACACAACAAACGAACATCAAATCATAATGACCATTGACCATTCTGACTGATTTGCCCCTCAGCATAACTGCTCCGACTGTGTCAAAACTGTCATTATAGACCAACGAAATGGACCCACCCTCCTGAACTTATTGACATATTGACAAATTGATTCTACAATACAATTCCTTGAAATTTATTAAGTGTGCACACGGCCTTCTTGCTCTGTGTAACACATCTGTGTAAGACTGTTAATATTGATGTCAATGTATGCAATGATACGTGTATGTATAAAAACGAAATCGAATCACTGTTGCTGAAATTCCTGGATATGACCTATCCATGAACCCCGAGTCAGAAATACCTGGTCAGGCAGGCACTGCACCCTGGGCCTGAGGCTACTGGTTTAAAGATCACAAGTGGGGTGGCACGTAACCAGCAAGACAGATGTGTAAACAGGAAAGACCCAGATTAGACCCACGGATATGCAGCAACACCACAATGGTCCCGGGAGATTGGCCCCAATAAACCGCACATGGCTGGAGGGGCTCACGTTCCCAAAACACCATAAAGGTAGATGCCACATGAAGTTACGAACTCTCAGCCAATCAGGACACAGCACACACTACACACACAGTGATCACATGTTCCCCATGCCCGACATCTGTTACCCATTAGCCCTCATTGTGGCTACACATAGTCGGACCCACTTGCAATTGACATCAGGTGGAAGTTATTTATAACCTCATCACAAGGCCCACCAGGCTCTTGGGGCACTGCTAATATTGTTATTTTTTTAAAGAAAGGTAAAGGCCCTATGGTCCTGGGCTCCTACAGGCCTATTACACTCTTAAATAGTGATGCTAAATTGTATTCCAAAATATTTGCAAATCGGCTAAACAATGTAATGCAGCATCTTGTCTCAGCTCGGCAGCAGGGGAGGGAAACTGTAGACCATGTACGGTGGGTAATCTCATTATTTGATGCCACAGAGGTTCTTGCGAAGCCCATGGGGTTCGCTCTTCTTGATGCAGAGAAGGCTTTTGACAGGGTGTTGTGGAATTATCTTTGGAAGATCATGGAGGCTAATGGCCTCGGGACATCTCTTATTGAGGCAATAAGAGTATTGTACATCAACCCTACTGCCCGATTACGAATAATGGGGGAAGAATCTGAGCCGTTTTCAATCGAAAGGGGAACAAGGCAGGGGTGCCCTTCCTCTCCTTTGTTGTTCGCATTGTATATAGACCTCTATCTTAGACGGCTGGAAGCCTCCACTGATATTATCCCTGTCAGCCTTCAGGGTTGGGACACTAAGATATTGGCCTATGCCCACGATGTCGCTATAATCACTACCAACTCTGACAGAGCGCTGTGTTCTGTGGAAACCATAGAGGAAACTTTTGGGAGTCAGTCAGGTTTTTTGTTGATAGGGCTAAAACTCAGGTCTTGATAAACAGATTGACCTCCGCTTTCGATTGCAGGATTGTCGATGAAGCAATGTATCTGGGAATAAACATTAACTCCTTCGGTGCTCGTGACGAGACCAGCTCGTCATGAGTCACGGTGGAGCTGTGCTCATGACGAGCTGGTCTCGTCATAACGGCGCCGCTCCACCCACGCGTGATTAATTCCCCGCCTGTGCGGGTGAATTAATCAGTGGGCGGGGTCGTGACGAGACCAGCTCGTCATGAGCACAGCTCCACCGTGACTCATGACGAGCTGGTCTCGTCACGAGCACCGCGGCGCCGCGCTCACCCCCGCCCCCCCCCGCACCGTGGGGGAATTACCCCCCGCAGGGAAGGGGTTAAAGCAAGGGTTGAAAAAATAGTAGATTTAAATCTTGCCCCCATAATGTGGAAAATTAAGAAGGATCTTAGTCGATGGGACAATTTGAAGCTTTCAATAATGGGGAGGTGCAATCTTCTTAAAATCATGATCCTGCCAAAACTATTGTATATTTTTGAACGATCCCCCTGGAGATACACAATGACTGGTTTAAGTTAATCGAGAGGGCAGTCGCTAGATTCATCTGGTCCTATGGCAGGAGCAGAAGGGCCAATGCATTTTTGTGCCTCCCTAGGGATAGAGGGGAATGGGGGCTCCAGTATAGAATTAATCAGTCTGGAAATAATTGGTTTTTTGGGGGATGCAATTAAAGATGACATCTCTCTGTCACCTCAGCTTATGTTGCTTGGGGTAGCTGAACCAGAAAGAAAGATTGGGGAAGAGCTAATCTTTATAGCAAAGTCAGTCTTTAGGCTCTGTGTAGCCTCAGCTTGGCTTGATCCTGTACCCCGACCTTTCAGCAATGGAAGGGGCGTTTTTGCACATTTATAACTTAGAGACGGCACTTTATGAACGGAAAGGTAAAAAGGGAAGGATTAAAGGAAAAAAGATCTGGGGGCCAATATTTGACTGGGCTTCTCTGCCTACACAGAATGAGTAATTTTTTGTTTCCCATCGGATGTTGATTCATTATGGTTTTGTATTTATGATTAATTTAATCAAATTCAATTTGATCTTTTGTACTGTATTTATGCCTATGCTAACCTGCTGCTGCAATTTATGCTTCTAGTAAAAAATAAAAAATAAGAAAAAAAAGAAATCTCTGCATTTTCTAGGTTTACAGCTGGTGAGGAATAGCTGGAAGGAACACCACCAGAAGAATCAAAACTATTCTCCGGAAGCGAAACAGTTTCATGGTTGGGGGAAGTGTCAGTGCAAGGTTCACTCCACCTCTGTCTGTTGGCCCTTTTTGTCGATTGATCCACAGAGCAGACAGTAGATAGTCAAGAAATTAAACACTTAATATCTCCTTTTGAGATGACCCAGTCACAGAGTGGGCTTCTCTTAGCTCCAACTTTAACTTCACTATTTGCTGCCTTTTGCTTGCAGCGCTGAGTTACATGTTTGCCTAGCAGATAGGCTCTTTATGTTTCTTGCTGATGCTCTGATTACTCTGAGAGGGCTGCTTGTTTCTCCATGCTTGCTGGGCACCATAGTCTGGGCCCAATAGGCCCTCATCAGGTATAGCCATATTGCAATTGGTGACAGGACTGTCAGCACTAGGGACCAGAGTAACCTGGGTATGCACAGACAGGTCAGAACTCATAGCACACTGAGAGGGGGATATTGTGTTTGGAAGTCCACCCTCCACATCGCCTACAGCCCCCTCATTTGGACTCACTATAATGGCCAGAGACTCCAGACCTGGGTTGTCCACTGCCTTTGCAGAGAGAGATTTAGAGCAGCTGCAAAAGAATCATTTTCTGACGTGCCAGGTATCCTGATCCCAGTCTCGTTAATTTGTTGCAGGCATGAATATTCCACTGATTTGGACTCATTGAAGCTTCCACATGTGAGGCACTCCAGCAAGGCAGGTGAAGAATCAGCCCCTGTTGTTTGCACCACTGCTATCAACATGTCTGCCAAACAGGATTCTTTGCACAGTGTTAGTCGCTCCTTACTGCAGGCCTGGAGCAGAGTAGCTGCCATGCCAAACCTGAGGATCGGCCACCCCACAGATGAGGCTCAGTCATCAGTAGAAGTCAAAAGAGAGCCTACTCCATACTCTGCTGCGTACCCAGGATCGAATCCCCCACCCGGGCTCTGACAGCAACGCCGGCCGCCCACCAACCACGCAGCAAATTTGGAAGTTGTGGAGCCATCGTGAAGAGATTTGACCCAAAGTTGCAAATGGGAGGAAAATGAGCCAACAAAACTGCCGTAAAAGCGCTGGGAACCCCCACCTGCACAGCTGCCACATACACGCCATATGTGTGCCCTAGGGGCTCGCAGCAGCAGCTGTGGACTATGAGCAGGCATTAAGGTGTGCAGGTGAGCCAAGAGCAAGACAAGGAAAATCCAAGCAGTGCCAAGCAGTGCGTCCATGGTTGGGCTGGCCAGAGAGCAAATGGGAGGTGAGAGCTCACAGCTGAGGTATCAGCCTGTCATCTTCCTTTCCCCACAGATTTCCCAGGTTCTGCCTAAATTTGAAATCCTATCCTACAGCAGTTCCCTAATTTGTTTAAGTTTGGTGTGGGATGGTAAATTTGGCCCACCCACCCAAGTCCACCATTCTCCCCAATGTGGTTAAGTGTGGAGTTAGAATAGTGAATTTGGACCCCTCAAAGTCCAACACTTTCCCCTCTGTGGTTAAGTTTGGAGTGTGAATGATGAATCTCAACCCACAGTTCAACAAGTGTTCTAATATGGTTATGTTTGGATTTGGACTAGAATATTTACCTGCCGCCCCCACGTCAATGTCCAACTCTTTCAGAACCCTGGTGAAGTTCTGAACTGTAATAGTAAAAACACTTTCCCCAGTTAATTTATTCTGGAGTTTGAATAGTTAATATGAACCCCTCAAAGTCCAACTCTTTCCCCAGTGTAGTTACGTTTGGAGTGGGAATAGTAATTCTGAGTTTCTGAAGTCTAACACTTTGCCCACTCTGGATATGTTTGTATGAGGAATGCCGATTCATCATGATTTTATTAAAGACAAGGAGGCTAGCATTATGCAGAAACATTTTATTCACTCCTTCTGAGCAGCAATAACCTTCAAAGCTTCATGAAATAGAACACAACTACATCACAATGAATTAGAACTCTCAAGTCCATATAAATCCCCTTGTCCTCCATGTTCTTCCTCTTTTATTTGTCTTCATCAAGTTATCCTCTTCCTCTATACTCTTGAACCATCCATCTTCTATTGGTCTGAAAAAAAAATGAACACAAATGTATCTTTTTTCTTTCTTTCTTTTAACCTGCACATTCACTTTACTTAACACTTAACCTATAAATTCACTTTACTTTACAACTATTTACTTATCTTTCAAATCACAAAACAGTCCACTTCCTCCAAGAAAACTGGGAGGGTATGGTGGGATAATACTAGCCTCCTTGTCTTTATAAAAATCATGATTCTTTATATAGTAAACCTTTAGGAATCTGCATTTTATGGCAAGACAGGAGGCTAGCATTATGCATGTTCAAAATCACTCAAAGCACAGCGAGAGACATGCTCTATTGGCTTAAAATAAAACTTTCTAAATGCATCAGAATTAGACCAATCTATTGCTTTTATAATCTCATCAAAACGTTTTACTTGTTATGGCATCCCTTACCGAATGTGCTGAAAATGTAGTCAAATCAATACCTGCTTCCCTCATTGCACACTTAACCCACCTTGCAATGGTTGCATTCATAACTATGTGAAAAGGCTTCACATACGAAATCAATAACTGATCCACTCCAGCACTCCTCTTCTCCAGCATTCTACTCATATTCCTTAACACATCTCACCACACACAATTTTGGTGAATTATCTAAATTTGGATAAAATATATCAGTAGACATAGTTTTCGTTCTTTTCCAAACCTCTATTGGTTGATAAAGCCTGTTTGATAGCTCTAAAGCCCCTACATCTGACACTCTTCTAAAAGAAATTTAACACAATAGAGTCGCCAATTTCCAGGACAATTCTCTTACTCCTAAATAAATATTACTGGGCTATTCTTGAAACAGCTTCAAAACCAAATCTATGTCCCAAGGTGACTGGTACTTCAGTTTTGGACATCTCTTCAATCTTATCCCTTTCATCACCCTACAAATTATAGGGCTCCTTCCGATTGAAACTCCCTGGATCAGAGAGTGACCTGTCACCACTGCTAAGCGATCACAATTTACAGTTCTGTAAGAAAAACCTTTATAAAAGAGATCTGTTAAATAATTAGCAACTCCTATCCCTTCAGCCTCCACTGGATCCATATACTAATGTAACCATACTCCCCTAGCACTCCTATACCTTTTTTTAGTTCCTGGTGCCCACGATCCATTGAGCAACCCTGCAGCTGACTCCAAAAGCTTTGCAAATCTTCCTGATTCCCTGAAATTTTCCAAACTAGAAGGTTGAGCAAAATTAACAGATCCACTCTCTCTTCTGCTCCTGTGAGCGAACCCTTCCCAGACCAGATCAAATAGGGGCTATTCACGGCCTTCTCTAAAGCATTCCTGTGTTTTCCAAAAGGATGTCACCCAGAACACTATCCAACATTCTGTCTCCTGCAATGCAAAAGAACTCCCTGTATCATCGGAAAATGGTGGTAATGTATATGTCTTCTTCCCTGTTCAATCCTGCATCCACCGCCGCTGCGCCTGGATCCAGTCTCTAACTGTAAAAGTCCGTCAACTGAAAAGTTAGTCTGCACTCGAGAAGATCCACCTCTAACGGATCTAACAATTCCTGTATTTTTGTAAAGCACCGCTCTCTAACTTCCAGTCACTGAAATCTCCTTCAACCAGACTGCGTTCCCATGGAAAATACTCTGCTTTCAAAACAATCTTGCATTCCATACAAAAGCTCCACATTTTTATTGCTAGATCTGCCAATCTCATTGGCCCACTCCCACCGAGCTTGTTGATATAAGTCACTGCTGTTATGTTGTCCATCTTTAAAAGGACTGACATCACTTGCAGCTGTTTGAAATTGCTAAGTGCAAATAATCCTGCCTTCATCTCTAAACAATTGATATGTTGCCTTCTCTCCAAGATACTCTAAACTCTGCCTGTTTCCTGATTTGAGCAAATTGCTCCCCAGCCTGACATACTGGCGTCTGTCTCCAAGACAAAATCTGGCTTTGTTCCAAAATTGCACATCCATTCCATGCTTCTAAATTTTCCAGCCACCACTTCAACTCTTCTTTTGCCTGTACGCTCACCAATATCCTGTCCACATTGCATAAGCCTCCTGCTAAAGCAGCTCTCTTTAGTCTCTACAATGCTCTGTAATGCAAAAGACCTGGGAACACTGCCTGGATTGACAATGAAAGTAGACCAATCACCCAAGCCAAATCCCTTAGAGTTATACACTCTTCTTTCAATACTTTCCTTATTTCCACTCTTATTTTCTTTACAGGTAACTGCAACAAGCACCATGGGGCTGAAGACAAACCGAAAGGAAGAAATCGAAACTGGTACAAGTGACCCTTCCATTTGAAGTGCAATAACTTCTGGCATGCAGAATGAATGGGAATCGTGAAGTATGCATCCTTGAGATCCAATTTCACCATCCAATCTCCTTCCAATAACATGTCTTTTAAGAGATGGATACCTTCCATCTTAAAATGTCTGTACGTTACAAACTGATTTAAGTCTAAATTTACCACTGGTCTCCACCCTTTGTACTTTCCTTCTGTAACAAACAGTGTACTGACAAAGCCTACTTTGTCTTCTGCTACTTTCACAATTGCATTTTTTACCCACATTTGCCTCACTTTCTCAGTCACAATTTCTTCCCAATTCTTTTGGAAACTCAACTCCCTCGGTTCCTTGCTCTGATAAGGCTCCTTATCCAGATTTATCTTATAACCTTTCACAGTTGATATAACCCATGGATCATCTGTGATCTTTTCCCACTGTTCTCAATGTCCAACTCTTTCCCCATTGTAGTTACATTTGGAGTGGGAATTGTAATTTGGAGTCTCCGAAGTCCAACACCTTGCCCACTGCGTATGTTTGTATGGGGAATCATAAATCTGAACCCCTCTAGCCCATGAGTTTGGATTTGGGTGTAGCAAATAAGACTTTCCCCAAATTTCAACAGTTTCTCCAATGTGGCTAAACTGGCATTGGGAATACTAAATATGATGTCATGGAATGTTTGCATTGTCCAGCATTCCGTCCATCAATTGTTTCTTTTGCATTTGTCGCACTAAGTGGGAAGGGTATGCCCAGACGTGGGTCCCGTGCTCACTACACCACTGGATTCAAGCTAGCCTGGCTGATGAAGGGTGATGCCCTGAAACCGGTCCCAGGATGCTTGTTTCTGGTCCAGGGAGGACCTGGCTTGGCAGTTCGGGCTGGACTGTTTCCACAAGGAAGAGGGTCAACACTGATTTGCATATGGCTGGGTCCAAACTGGGGTGGTGTGGTGAGCAAAAGAATGATGGATTTAACCCAGATCCATGTGACTTGGGGTGAATGTTTGCATTGTCCAGCATTCCGTCCATCAATTGTTTCTTTTGCATTTGTCGCCCTAAGTGGGAAGGGTATGCCTAGACGTGGGTCCCGTGCTCACTACACCACTGAATTCAAGCTAGCCTGGCTGATGAAGGGTGATGCCCTGAAACCGGTCCCAAGATGCTTGTTTCCGGTCCAGGGAGGACCTGGCTTGGCAGTTCGGGCTGGACTGTTCCCACAAGGAACAGGGTCAAAACTGATCTGCATATGGCTGGGTCCAAACTGGGGTGGTGTGGTGAGCAAAAGAATGATGGATTTAACCCAGATCCTTGTGACTGAGGGTGAATGTTTGCATTGTCCAGCATTCCGTCCATCAATTGTTTCTTTTGCATTTGTTGCCCTAAGTGGGAAGGGTATGCCCAGACGTGGGTCCTGTGCTCACTACACCACTGGATTCAAGCTAGCCTGGCTGATGAAGGGTGATGCCCTTAACCGGTCCCAGAATGCTTGTTTCCGGTCCAGGGAGGACCTGGCTTGGCAGTTCGGGCTGGACTGTTCCCACAAGGAACAGGGTCAAAACTGATTTGCATATGGCTTGGTCCAAACTGGGGTGGTGTGGTGAGCAAAAGAATGATGGATTTAACCCAGATCCTTGTGACTGGGGTGAATGTTTGCATTGTCCAGCATTCCGTCCATTAATTGTTTCTTTTGCATTTGTCGCCCTAAGTGGGAAGGGTATGCCCAGACGTGGGTCCCGTGCTCACTGCACCACTAGATTCAAGCTAGCCTGGCTGATGAAGGGTGATGGCCTGAAACCGGTCTCAGGATGCTTGTTTCCGGTCCAGGGAGGACTTGGCTTGGCAGTTCGGGCTGGACTGTACCCACAAGGAACAGGGTCAAGACTGATTTGCATATGGCTGAGTCCAAACTGGGGTGGTATGGTGAGCAAAAGAATGATGGATTTAACACAGATCCTTGTGACTGGGGGTGAATGTTTGCATTGTCCAGCATTCCGTCCATCAATTGTTTCTTTTGCATTTGTCGCCCTAAGTGGGAAGGGTATGCCCAGACGTGGGTCCTGTGCTCACTACACCACTGGATTCAAGCTAGCCTGGCTGATGAAGGGTGATGCCCTGCAACCGGTCCCAGGATGATTGTTTCCGGTCCAGGGAGGACCTGGCTTGGCAGTTCGGGCTGGACTGTTCCCACAAGGAACAGGGTCAAGACTGATTTGCATATGGCTGGGTCCAAATGGGGGTGGTGTGGTGAGCAAAAGAATGATGGATTTAACCCAGATCCTTGTGACTGGGGGTGAATGTTTGCATTGTCCAGCATTCCGTCCATCAATTATTTATTTTGCATTTGTCACCCTAAGTGGGAAGGGTATGACCAGATGTGGGTCCCGTGCTCACTACACCACTGGATTCAAGCTAGCCTGGCTGATGAAGGGTGATGCCCTTAACCGGTCCCAGGATGCTTGTTTCCGGTCCAGGGAGGACCTGGCTTGGCAGTTCGGGCTGGACTGTTCCCACAAGGAGCAGGGTAAAGACTGATTTGCATATGGCTGGGTCCAAACTGGGGTGGTGTGGTGAGCAAAAGAATGATGGATTTAACCCAGATCCTTGTGACTGGGGGTGAATGTTTGCATTGTCCAGCATTCCGTCCATCAATTGTTTCTTTTGCGTCAATAAATTGATAGCATTGGTTTGTATTTTTTAATTTGTAAATTAAAAGCTGTACATTTTCTTCCAGTGTCTTTGATATATAGTCCTTCTTTGCAATTTTGAGATGTTCAAGGAGTTTGCGGTCACAGTTTCCCACTGCTGATTTCTGGTTCAGTGTTTACTGGTAGGGAGCTGGTGTTTAGACTTAGGGACTGATTCAGATGTTGGCAGATTTGGTCCTGCCATTGCTTTTCCAACGGTCTTCCCGCCGGCCACCTTGGCGGTCTGCCCACTCTATTTAGATGTTGGTGGGTCCCTGGAGGGAAGACCGTCGGAGTCCCGCCGTCTCCACCAGAATCTTCCCCTCACCCCGATGGCATCAGAGGCAGAAGCAGCTATTGGAGGGAGTTCCACCAAGAATACAGCCAAGCCGATTACAATGTGCCTTTCCGTCGAAGCAACTGTGCTGGGGACACATCCAAACTCGGACTGGAAGAAACAAAGAAAAAAAGATGAAAACTTACCTTTTTTTGGGTTTCCACTTCTGTTTTCTTGTACCCCATCGTCGAGGTCCTTCCTGTGCTGCTAATACTTGGCCACGATGCTATGCCACCCCGTTGTAGCCATAATCTAAGGTAGGCTTCTGCGTCACTTGTCTCAAAATGAATTGTGTGTTAAAATTTGCTTTAGCCTCATGTATTTCTACGTTGCTGTCACAGGCAATTTTTTTATGTGTAATGCACAAGTGTTCATGGTAAAATGTACACACCTGTATTGCCACTTAAAAACTATTTATTTGGTGGTGGTGGTTGTGGGTGTTGTGCTTGAGGTGCCTGTGGGTATACTTTGAACAGTGTGTGTATGTTGTTGGTGTGCAATGCTATATGTTATATTATGTTATGTTAGGAAACTTTTAAAGCGCGCGAATACCAATGGTGTCTTGCCGCTATCTGATGAGGCTGGTGGGTGGAGACTAAATGTTACAGAGCCAAGTTTTTATCTCCTTCCTGAATGCTGTTAATGATGGAGGTGGGATGGGAGGCTATTCCAAAGTTTGATTGTATTGTGGACTAAACCTCTGCCACCCCATTGTAATTTCTTGAATGTAGGAACCGCTAAAAGATTGGCATTGGCTGATATAAGTTCTCTGTTGGGCTTGTATCTCTTGAAAGCTAACCTGAGAGAGTCTGGTCCTGAGTTGTGCAGTCCTTTGTGGGCAAAGCAGAGTGCTTTGAATTTAGCCCGACTGCGCATGGGGAGCCAGTGCAACTTGCGAAGTCCCTGCTTAATGGAGTGGCATTTGGGCAGATTGAAAATGAGCCTTGCTGCTGCATTTTGGACTAGTTGTAGTCGACTCATATGTTTTCTGTAAAAAAAGGGCACTACACATCACCTACATATACATATTGATAGATTCACAACATATATGTGTAGTGAGCTAATGATAATTAGCACTTACCTTTCTCCATACCACCATGGCCTCCCTCCATCAGGACTCCACTGCCAGGACACCGCTAGCACAACGGGAACATCCAAATCGGGTCAGCGCAAACCCACCGGCCTGATGGCGACAGAGTACTGTTAGCTAGCTGAGAAAGACCGCCGACGCGGTGGACAACAGTCTGTTGATGCCACTTCTAAATAAGGAAGACGGAACACCGTCAGTTCGAGGGAGTACTTCGAACCGATGCCTTGGTAGCATGACGGTAGTCCCGCCAAGATCTAAACCAGACCCTATGTCCGGCTAGTCTTCATAACTAGATGTTGTTTTTGTGTATTTTCTTTTTAGAGTATGTATTAGTTAGTTACTGCATTGTGATATGCCTATGTGTCAGTTAGTTTACTGTATTGCAGTAGGCCTTATTGTGAAATGTAAAGCTTCACTGTATTTTATATGTGTATTCTATGTGTTTAACATTGATTTTAATGTTTTTTTGCTGTGCTTTGGTTTGTACTAGGGTTGAAAGTGTTTTTTGGTTGAGTTTATATGGTTTTTCATTAAGAGGCTTTTATTTTTGAACATCGAAGTCTATATTTAACCTAGATGATTTCTATTTCTATTTTTTCAAGGAAAAAGAGTTGGCTATTTTTTAACTAAAATTATTTTTAACTTTTTCCTTGCTTTTTCAGTTATCCTGGAACATTCATTTTTTTTTTTTAATTTGCTGGATTTTGGATGGATTCCTTGGATAAGTGTACTATAATGAATGCTCTATTTTTCTATTGTTATTTGGTGGGAAAATTTACAATTGGTGACAGGACTGTCAGCACTAGGGACCAGAGTAACCTGGGTATGCACAGACAGGTCAGAACTCATAGCACGCTGAGAGGGGGATATTGTGTTTGGAAGTCCACCCTCCACATCGCCTCCAGCCCCCTCATTTGGACTCACTATAATGGCCAGAGACTCCAGACCTGGGTTGTCCACTGCCTTTGCAGAGAGAGATTTAGAGCAGCTGCAAAAGAATCATTTTCTGACGTGCCAGGTATCCTGATCCCAGTCTCGTTAATTTGTTGCAGGCATGAATATTCCACTGATTTGGCCTCATTGAAGCTTCCACATGTGAGGCACTCCAGCAAGGCAGGTGAAGAATCAGCCCCTGTTGTTTGCACCACTGCTATCAACATGTCTGCCAAACAGGATTCTTTGCACAGTGTTAGTCGCTCCTTACTGCAGGCCTGGAGCAGAGTAGCTGCCATGCCAAACCTGAGGATCGGGCACCCCACAGATGAGGCTCAGTCATCAGCAGAAGTCAAAAGAGAGCCTACTCCATACTCTGCTGCGTACCCTAGGATCGAATCCCCCACCCGGGCTTTGACAGCAACGCCGGCCGCCCACCAACCACGCAGCAAATTTGGAAGTTGTGGAGCCATCGTGAAGAGATTTGACCCAAAGTTGCAAATGGGAGGAAAATGAGCCAACAAAACTGCCGTAAAAGCGCTGGGAACCCCCACCTGCACAGCTGCCTCATACACGCCATATGTGTGCCCTTGGGGCTCGCAGCAGCAGCTGTGGACTATGAGCAGGCATTAAGGTGTGCAGGTGAGCTAAGAGCAAGACAAGGAAAATCCAAGCAGTGCCAAGCAGTGCGTCCATGGTTGTGATCCAGCGCGATATTGGCAAACAGCATTCATACACTAGATACTCACTTGGGCCCATACATTCATACTACGCTAATACTTACGCTGGGTTTTATCAGTTGTTACTCTCTATCAAAATCCCTGCTACCAATTACCTTCTGATTGAATAGTAATGACTTACCAATGAATCCTTTGCTAATTGGGAAATTTAAAATGAGTGACATTCATTATAATACAAAATCCTGAAATAACCACTGAGTCAGGAAGTTTTAAAATGTTTATCTAAAGATTTAGCAGAGTAAAATACAGAGCCACATGGTACTTAATCGCAATACCCAAGATTAAGCATAGAAATGATTATTGCTAGTCAATGACGGTGTTTAAAGAAGAGGAGAAGATAGAGACAGCAGCGCAACTAAAGGTTGCATTATATTTACCTAAGTGCTAGAACCAAACCCCTTAGCCATGGAGTTGAAAGAATAGGACCCAGGAAGGATGAAGAGCAAATACTTCTTCCAGGATCAGGACCGGACCGGTGACCTCTCTACAACGACGCCTGCGCTCGCTCCCTCTCTGATACTCGACTTCTCTCGATTCTCCCGTGCCTTCCTTCTAATGGACTCCGCCGCCCCCTCCTCAGGACCTCTTCTGGACAGGGATTCGGTCAGCAACCGATCAGCTTGGCAGTCTGGGGCTCTTCTGTGTGTTCTGAGAGTCAGCTCAAGCTAATTAGCTAATTCTATATCTGTTATACCCTTCTACGCCCATGTACCTCCCCTTAATGTTGCTAAAATATGGGACCCCTACTTCTGATTGGACAGGGACAGGAGGTGGATTCTCGCACCATGTTGATTTGGCCTAAATTGTAAAGCCTATTGTCTTTACGTTCCCACCCCTTCAAATTAATACATTTGCTTTATTTCCCACCCGTCTCATGACAAATGTAAACCAATTTTCATAAACATTGTATCGATGTGTGACAGGAAAGCACTAGTACAACATCTTTGGCCATCAGGTTACGGCCTTGGACTTCGTCCAGGTTGACTTCATTTGGCAGGCACACAGGACACATGCGCAGAACCAGTTGCCTCTCGAGTTTCAGAACACCAACCCAGGCCCAAGTTTACGAACTAATAAAAGTGCAAGAAGAAAATATTAGAATCACAAATAAAATGTTTCACTGTATACCCACTATTTCTATTCTATTCCCAATTAAATATATATACTATCCCGCATTAGTAGCGTTAGGAAATGACAATTTAATAATGACATGAGAGCAAGCAGAAGCATGTGAAAACATCAAGCAGCCATTTTAATGCACACTGCGCAGAAGCAGAAGTTTCCCACCAAGCAAAGAAAGACGTCACACCATGTGATATGGTTGCGACATGCGCATTGAGCTTTCCCGCGCATAGCGGCCATTTTGGATTACAGACAAGCGTTATTCATTGGTAAAACACATAGGCAAGCATCCCTTTCTTTTTGTGTCGTGAATGCAAAGGTTAGTATTAACAATACAAGTTTAATAAATTAATACTGTGAGGAGGATGGAATACAAGCAAGTTTCATTTATGAAACCTTGCTCCATCAGTTGGGGTGGCCAGAGAGCAAATGGGAGGTGAGAGCTCACAGCTGAGGGATCAGCCTGTCATCTTCCTTTCCCCACAGATTTCCCATGTTCTGCCTAAATTTGAAATCCTATCCTACAGCAGTTCCCTAATTTGTTTAAGTTTGGTGTGGGATGGTAAATTTGGCCCACCCACCCAAGTCCACCATTCTCCCCAATGTGGTTAAGTGTGGAGTTAGAATAGTAAATTTGGACCCCTCAAAGTCCAACACTTTCCCCTGTGTGGTTAAGTTTGGAGTGTGAATGATGAATCTCAACCCACAGTTCAACACGTGTTCTAATATGGTTATGTTTGGATTTGGACTAGAATTTTTACCTGCCGCCCCCACGTCAATGTCCAACTCTTTCACAACCCTGGTGAAGTTCTGAACTGTAATAGTAAAAACACTTTCACCAGTTCATTTATTCTGGAGTTTGAATAGTTAATATGAACCCCTCAAAGTACAACTCTTTCCCCAATGTAGTTACGTTTGGAGTGGGAATAGTAATTCTGAGTTTCTGAAGTCTAACACTTTGCCCACTCTGGATATGTTTGTATGAGGAATGCCGATTCATCATGATTTTATTAAAGACAAGGAGGCTAGCATTATGCAGAAACATTTTATTCACTCCTTCTGAGCAGCAATAACCTTCAAAGCTTCATGAAATAGAACACAACTACATCACAATGAATTAGAACTCTCAAGTCCATATAAATCCCCTTGTCCTCCATGTTCTTCCTCTTTTATTTGTCTTCGTCAAGTTATCCTCTTCCTCTATACTCTTGAACCATCCATCTTCGATTGGTCTGAAAAAAAATGAACACAAATGTATCTTTTTTCTTTCTTTCTTTTAACCTGTACATTCACTTTACTTAACACTTAACCTATAAATTCACTTTACTTTACAACTATTTACTTATCTTTCAAATCACAAAACAGTCCACTTCCTCCAAGAAAACTGGGAGGGTATGGTGGGATAATACTAGCCTCCTTGTCTTTATAAAAATCATGATTCTTTATATAGTAAACCTTTAGGAATCTGCATTTTATGGCAAGACAGGAGGCTAGCATTATGCATGTTCAAAATCCCTCAAAGCACAGCGAGAGACATGCTCTATTGGCTTAAAATAAAACTTTCTAAATGTATCAGAATTAGACCAATCTACTGCTTTTATAATCTCATCAAAACCTTTTACTTGTTATGGCATCCCTTACCGAATGTGCTGAAAATGTAGTCAAATCAATACCTGCTTCCCTCATTGCACACTTAACCCACCTTGCAATGGTTGCATTCATAACTATGTGAAAAGGCTTCACATACGAAATCAATAACTGATCCACTCCAGCACTCCTCTTCTCCAGCATTCTACTCATATTCCTTAACACATCTCACCACACACAATTTTGGTGAATTATCTAAATTTGGATAAAATATATCAGTAGACATAGTTTTCGTTCTTTTCCAAACCTCTATTGGTTGATAAAGCCTGTTTGATAGCTCTAAAGCCCCTACATCTGACACTCTTCTAAAAGAAATTTAACACAATAGAGTCGCCAATTTCCAGGACAATTCTCTTACTCCTAAATAAATATTACTGGGCTATTCTTGAAACAGCTTCAAAACCAAATCTATGTCCCAAGGTGACTGGTACTTCAGTTTTGGACATCTCTTCAATCTTATCCCTTTCATCACCCTACAAATTATAGGGCTCCTTCCGATTGAACCTCCCTGGATCAGAGAGTGACCTGTCACCACTGCTAAGCGATAACAATTTACAGTTCTGTAAGAAAAACCTTTATAAAAGAGATCTGTTAAATAATTAGCAACTCCTATCCCTTCAGCCTCCACTGGATCCATATACTAATATAACCATACTCCCCTAGCACTCCTATACCTTTTTTTAGTTCCTGGTGCCCACGATCCATAGAGCAACCCTGCAGCTGACTCCAAAAGCTTTGCAAATCTTCCTGATCCCCTGAAATTTTCCAAACTAGAAGGTTGAGCAAAATTAACAGATCCTCTCTCTCTTCTGCTCCTGTGAGCAAACCCTTCCCAGACCAGATCAAATACGGCCTATTCACAGCCTTCTCTAAAGCATTCCTGTGTTTTCCAAAAGGATGTCACCCAGAACACTATCCAACATTCTGTCTCCTGCAATGCAAAAGAACTCCCTGTATCATCGGAAAATGGTGGTAATGTATATGTCTTCTTCCCTGTTCAATCCTGCATCCACCGCCACTGCGCCTGGATCCAGTCTCTAACTGTAAAAGTCCGTCAACTGAAAAGTTAGTCTGCACTCGAGAAGATCCACCTCTAACGGATCTAACAATTCCTGTATTTTTGTAAAGCACCGCTCTCTAACTTCCAGTCACTGAAATCTCCTTCAACCAGACTGCGTTCCCATGGAAAATACTCTGCTTTCAAAACAATCTTGCGTTCCATACAAAAGCTCCACATTTTTATTGCTAGATCTACCAATCTCATAGGCCCACTCCCACCGAGCTTGTTGATATAAGTCACTGCTGTTATATTGTCCATCTTTAAGAGGACTAACATCACTTGCAGCTGTTTGAAATTGCTAAATGCAAATAATCCTGCCTTCATCTCTAAACAATTGATATGTTGCCTTCTCTCCAAGATACTCTAAACTCTGCCTGTTTCCTGATTTGAGCAAATTGCTCCCCAGCCTGACATACTGGCGTCTGTCTCCAAGACAAAATCTGGCTTTGTTCCAAAATTGCACATCCATTCCATGCTTCTAAATTTTCCAGCCACCACTTCAACTCTTCTTTTGCCTGTACGCTCACCAATATCCTGTCCACATTGCATAAGCCTCCTGCTAAAGCAGCTCTCTTTAGTCTCTACAATGCTCTGTAATGCAAAAGACCTGGGAACACTGCCTGGATTGACAATGAAAGTAGACCAATCACCCAAGCCAAATCCCTTAGAGTTATACACTCTTCTTTCAATACTTTCCTTATTTCCACTCTTATTTTCTTTATTTTCTTTACAGGTAACTGCAACAAGCACCATGGGGCTGAAGACAAACCGAAAGGAAGAAATCGAAACTGGTACAAGTGACCCTTCCATTTGAAGTGCAATAACTTCTGGCATGCAGAATGAATGGGAATCGTGAAGTATGCATCCTTGAGATCCAATTTCACCATCCAATCTCCTTCCAATAACATGTCTTTTAAGAGATGGATACCTTCCATCTTAAAATGTCTGTACGTTACAAACTGATTTAAGTCTCAAATTTACCACTGGTCTCCACCCTTTGTACTTTCCTTCTGTAACAAACAGTGTACTGACAAAGCCTACTTTGTCTTCTGCTACTTTCACAATTGCATTTTTTACCCACATTTGCCTCACTTTCTCAGTCACAATTTCTTCCCAATTCTTTTGGAAACTCAACTCCCTCGGTTCCTTGCTCTGATAAGGCTCCATATCCAGATTTATCTTATAACCTTTCACAGTTGATATAACCCATGGATCATCTGTGATCTTTTCCCACTGTTCTCAATGTCCAACTCTTTCCCCATTGTAGTTACATTTGGAGTGGGAATTGTAATTTGGAGTCTCCGAAGTCCAACACCTTGCCCACTGCGTATGTTTGTATGGGGAATCATAAATCTGAACCCCTCTAGCCCATGAGTTTGGATTTGGGTGTAGCAAATAAGACTTTCCCCAAATTTTAACAGTTTCTCCAATGTGGCTAAACTGGCATTGGGAATACTAAATATGATGTCATGGAATGTTTGCATTGTCCAGCATTCCGTCCATCAATTGTTTCTTTTGCATTTGTCGCCCTAAGTGGGAAGGGTATGCCCAGACGTGGGTCCCGTGCTCACTACACCACTGGATTCAAGCTAGCCTGGCTGATGAAGGGTGATGCCCTGAAACCGGTCCCAGGATGCTTGTTTCTGGTCCAGGGAGGACCTGGCTTGGCAGTTCGGGCTGGACTGTTCCCACAAGGAACAGGGTCAAGACTGATTTGCATATGGCTGGGTCCAAACTGGGGTGGTGTGGTGAGCAAAAGAATGATGGATTTAACCCAGATCCATGTGACTGGGGGTGAATGGTTGCATTGTCCAGCATTCCGTCCATCAATTGTTTCTTTTGCATTTGTCGCCCTAAGTGGGAAGGGTATGCCCAGACGTGGGTCCCGTGCTCACTACACCACTGGATTCACGCTAGCCTGGCTGATGAACGGTGATGCTCTGAAACCGGTCCCAAGATGCTTGTTTCCGGTCCAGGGAGGACCTGGCTTGGCAGTTCGGGCTGGACTGTTCCCACAAGGAACAGGGTCAAAACTGATCTGCATATGGCTGGGTCCAAACTGGGGTGGTGTGGTGAGCAACAGAATGATGGATTTAACCCAGATCCTTGTGACTGGGGGTGAATGTTTGCATTGTCCAGTATTCCGTCCATCAATTGTTTCTTTTGCATTTGTTGCCCTAAGTGGGAAGGGTATGCCCAGACATGGGTCCTGTGCTCACTACACCACTGGATTGAAGCTAGCCTGGCTGATGAAGGGTGATGCCCTGAAACCGGTCCCAGGATGATTGTTTCCGGTCCAGGGAGGACCTGGCTTGGCAGTTCGGGCTGGACTGTTCCCACAAGGAACAGGGTCAAGACTAAGCCTGGGCGTAGTTCGCGAAGTAGCGCTACGCGAAGCTACGCAAAGTGCAGTTCGCACTACGCGAGCTACGCGTAGCACTACGCGAACTGCGTAGTGCACTGTTCGCAATGATTGCATAGTGCCGGATGCTTGTCCGCACTGTGCAATCATTGAAAACGGCATCTTGCAAAGTGCGAGCTGTCTTTTACTGCCGCTCGAGTAGATTTTTACTCGAGCGGCAGCTTTCTCAACGCGGACTGGTAGTTTCTCATCGCGAGCGGTCGCGAGCATACGCGACCACTCGCAATGAGAAACCTGACCTCCCCGCATTGAGAATCTCGCCGGGATGTCATTTCGCTTGCTCGCGGTCGCCAACTTGACGTTGAGGACCGTGAGCAAGCAAAAAATGACCGCTGCACTACGCTACACTACGCTACGCGTGTTTGCACTGTGCTACGTGCAATTCGCGTTGTGCGAAGTAGCGCAAACTTCGCAAACTACGCGAGCGTAGCGTAGTGCTTTGCCCAGGGTTAGTCAAGACTGATTTACATATGGCTGGGTCCAAATGGGGATGGTGTGGTGAGCAAAAAAATGATGGATTTAACCCAGATCCTTGTGACTGGGGATGAATGTTTGCATTGTCCAGCATACCGTCCATCAATTGTTTCTTTTGCATTTGTCACCCTAAGTGGGAAGTGTATGCCCAGACGTGGGTCCCGTGCTCACTGCACCACTGGATTCAAGCTAGCCTGGCTGATGAAGGGTGATGGCCTGAAACCGGTCCCAGGATGCTTGTTTCTGGTCCAGGGAGGACTTGGCTTGGCAGTTCGGGCTGGACTGTTCCCACAAGGAACAGGGTCAAGACTGATTTGCATATGGCTGGGTCCAAATGGGGGTGGTGTGGTGAGCAAAAGAATGATGGATTTAACCCAGATCCTTGTGACTGGGGGTGAATGTTTGCATTGTTCAGCATTCCGTCCATCAATTGTTTCTTTTGCATTTGTCACCCTAAGTGGGAAGGGTATGCCCAGATGTGGGTCCCGTGCTCACTACACCACTGGATTCAAGCTAGCCTGGCTGATGAAGGGTGATGCCCTTAACCGGTCCCAGGATGCTTGTTTCCGGTCCAGGGAGGACCTGGCTTGCAAGTTCGGGCTGGACTGTTCCCACAAGGAGCAGGGTAAAGACTGATTTGCATATGGCTGGGTCCAAACTGGGGTGGTGTGGTGAGCAAAAGAATGATGGATTTAACCCAGATCCTTGTGACTGGGGGTGAATGTTTGCATTTTCTAGCATTCCGTCCATCAATTGTTTCTTTTGCGTCAATAAATTGATAGCATTGGTTTGTATTTTTTAATTTGTAAATTAAAAGCTGTACATTTTCTTCCAGTGTCTTTGATATATAGTCCTTCTTTGCAATTTTGAGATGTTCAAGGAGTTTGCGGTCACAGTTTCCCACTGCTGATTTCTGGTTCAGTGTTTACTGGTAGGGAGCTGGTGTTTAGACTTAGGGACTGATTCAGATGTTGGCAGATTTGGTCCTGCCATTGCTTTTCCAACGGTCTTCCCGCCGGCCACCTTGGCGGTCTGCCCACTCTATTTTAATGTTGGTGGGTCCCTGGAGGGAAGACCGTCGGAGTCCCGCCGTCTCCACCAGAATCTTCCCCTCACCCCGATGGCATCAGAGGCAGAAGCAGCTGTTGGAGGGAGTTCCACCAAGAATACAGCCAAGCCGATTACAATGTGCCTTTCCGTCGAGGCAACTGTGCTGGGGACACATCCAAACTCGGACTGGAAGAAACAAAGAAAAAAAGATGAAAACTTACCTTTTTTTGGGTTTCCACTTCTGTTTTCATATACCCCATCGTCGAGGTCCTTCCTGTGCTGCTACTACTTGGCCACGATGCTATGCCACCCTGTTGTAGCCAGAATCTAAGGTAGGCTTCTGCGGCACTTGTCTCAAAATGAATTGTGTGTTAAAATTTGCTTTAGCCTCATGTATTTCTACGTTGCTGTCACAGCCAATATTTTTATGTGTAATGCACAAGTGTTCATGGTAAAATGTACACACCTGTATTGCCACTTAAAAACTATTTATTTGGTGGTGGTGGTTGTGGGTGTTGTGCTTGAGGTGCCTGTGGGTATACTTTGAACAGTGTGTGTATGTTGTTGGTGTGCAATGCTATATGTTATATTATGTTATGTTAGGAAACTTTTAAAGCGCGCGAATACCAATGGTGTCTTGCCGCTATCTGATGAGGCTGGTGGGTGGAGACTAAATGTTACAGAGCCAAGTTTTTATCTCCTTCCTGAATGCTGTTAATAATGGAGGTGGGATAGGAGGGTATTCCAAAGTTTGATTGTATTGTGGACTAAACCTCTGCCACCCCATTGTAATTTCTTGAATGTAGGAACCGCTAAAAGATTGGCATTGGCTGATATAAGTTCTCTGTTGGGCTTGTATCTCTTGAAAGCTAACCTGAGAGAGTCTGGTCCTGAGTTGTGCAGTCCTTTGTGGGCAAAGCAGAGTGCTTTGAATTTAGCCCGACTGCGCATGGGGAGCCAGTGCAACTTGCAAAGTCCCTGCTTAATGGAGTGGCATTTGGGCAGATTGAAAATGAGCCTTGCTGCTGCATTTTGGACTAGTTGTAGTCGACTCATATGTTTTCTGTAAAAAAAGGGCACTACACATCACCTACATATACATATTGATAGATTCACAACATATATGTATAGTGAGCTAATGATAATTAGCACTTACCTTTCTCCATACCACCATGGCCTCCCTCCATCAGGAATCCACTGCCAGGACACCGCTAGCACAACGGGAACATCCAAATCGGGTCGGCGCAAACCCACCGGCCTGATGGCGACAGAGTACTGTTAGCTAGCTGAGAAAGACCGCCGACACGGTGGACAACAGTCTGTTGATGCCACTTCTAAATAAGGAAGACGGAATACCGTCAGTTCGAGGGAGTACTTCGAACCGATGCCTTGGTAGCATGACGGTAGTCCCGCCAAGATCTAAACCAGACCCTATGTCCGGCTAGTCTTCATAACTAGATGTTGTTTTTGTGTATTTTCTTTTTAGAGTATGTATTAGTTAGTTACTGCATTGTGATATGCCTATGTGTCAGTTAGTTTACTGTATTGCAGTAGGCCTTATTGTGAAATGTAAAGCTTCACTGTATTTTATATGTGTATTCTATGTGTTTAACATTGATTTTAATGTTTTTTTGCTGTGCTTTGGTTTGTACTAGGGTTGAAAGTGTTTTTTGGTTGAGTTTATATGGTTTTTCATTAAGAGGCTTTTATTTTTGAACATCGAAGTCTATATTTAACCTAGATGATTTCTATTTCTATTTTTTCAAGGAAAAAGAGTTGGCTATTTTTTAACTAAAATAATTTTGAACTTTTTCCTTGCTTTTTCAGTTATCCTGGAACATTCATTTATTTTTTTGAATTTGCTGGATTTTGGATGGATTCCTTGGATAAGTGTACTATAATGAATGCTCTATTTTTCTATTGTTATTTGGTGGGAAATTTTACATTTGTTGACCTTATGCTTGTTTATTTATTATCGATTTATGATTTTCATGGTGTTAGCATATTTGTCCAGGTATTAGTGTTATTAAAAGAATGTAGGCTATTTTCATAGTATTTTTATATATTTTTAAATATTTATTATTTAAAGGTTTTCTTACCAATTTGAATTTATGCTTTTGATATGATGTTTATTTTGATTTGTATTTTGAATTGATTCATTAATATTTAGAAATAAATATTACCAAATTATGAATGTTTCTATTTTAGGGAGATTAAATAGCGTTATTCTTTAGGGTTATTTGTTTAAAGTAGGGTTCTTGCAATTGAGTCTAACTATGGTACGGTTGTTAGTAAATAATCTTACTTTGAATACTATGAGTTCATGCATTAGTTTAGTTTGTTTGGAGAATTTTGGCTTGAGTTGGGATAAACATTGTTCCATTCTTAGCACCTGGTAACTTTTGTCTTCAGTATTTCTAGAAATTGGTAGAGTTCAGGGTGTCTTCTTCCAAGTTTTCTTGGTAGAAATTGTTCCATACTTCCAGTGCGTTATTTGTTTTTGCTTCTTGGGACATAGTATTGTCATTGACATTCCACCATGGAATGTGATACTTGGGATGGCGTCCTAGGCCTGATTGGTGCAGGCAATCAAGGCAGCTGTCTTCAAAAAACCATTAGTGGAGATAGTTTAGCTTCATGTTATTTGTGATAGGGGGATTCAATAAGCATATCATAATATTTAGTGACTTCTGTTACAGGGAAGTGTGCTAAAGCTATTAACTTTTTCATTTTGTGTGCAAATTCTAGATAAGATGAACATTCTATGATAAGGGTGCTTTTTTGAGGTGCTCTGGTTAAGGTGATAGTAGCACCCTGGAATTCGCAGTGTCTGGGTAAATTTTAAGTATGGCCAAAATAATTACCTGTGTAAAATCTATGATGATTTTTTTAAGGGTTATAGTTGTTAGTTTGTTGATGTATATGTGTTAGCATTTCATTGTGAGTTGCACATTGTTTGTTAGGTAACTAAGTACTAATTGGATTTGGACATTGATCATGTATTGTGCATATTTAAATGAACAGTGGAGGGCATGTCTTAAATGTGCCACCCATCATCCATGTGTTCTTTTCAGTTCAAGTTAGTAAATTGTTAATAGTAGCATAAATGATTATTATTTATTGTTATTTTGGCTGCCATATAGTAATGTGGTGTATTTTTTGTGTGTGATTACTGAAAGTAGTGAGTGTCTATATCTTCATATTGTTTAGGTGCTACTGGTGTTTCCCTGGCTGTTCTACATGTTCCGGCAAATAATCTTTTTAGGATTGGTATGACAGGAAGTTGGCTTGTTCAGAAAAAGCTTGTATAATATTTTTAAGTATTGTTCCTGTTGGATCTTGGGAGCTCATATTGGCCTCTTTTAGGTCCTGTAACATATTTCTGACTATTATATCAGTAATATTAGGGGGATCGATATCTGTTGTAATGCTTTCAATTATTTCCTTTTAGTAGCCCTGCCATATCATGCATTTGAATAATATTTGATGCATTCTCAGCATGTTTTGTGACTGGTGGTTCTCTCTTTACTATAAGCAAATCCTACGTTATTTACAGTTCCCTTTTTTGTGATTTGATGTATTTTGCTGTTTCAGACATTTATTGTGTTTTATAGTATCACAAATATACATTATTTTTATAAAAATATATTTTTATGTTTATTTTAGAACCCCTACATTGCAGGTCCACATTTCAACTTACATTCTAGGTGTTGTTTTTACTTCATTTTAGTTGCAGACATTTGCTTTGCAGGTCTTTTTAGTGTTGTTTTCTCTTTCATTCCAGCCTCTTGGAAGGAAACTTTTGTTAGTTGGGGAGGTTTATTATTTTTTAATCGAAAATTTAGTTAAGTGGTTGTTTGTTTTATTATTTAAATATTGTAAAGTATTATTTTTTGTTTAATTATAGTTTGTGCTTTCATACCTATACATACGTTTGAGGGGGTATTGTTTGAATTTTGAGTAATTTTGTGTCTTTGTCTTTATTTTATTTTCCTTTTAAAAAAAATTTCTTTTTTTGTAGAGGAGACATCTGTAATTTGGAGAAATGTATATGTATCATAGTGTTGCACTTGTCCCTCTCTTCAGGGTCACCCACAAATGTTTTGCCTATGCCTTTCCTATATTTTTGCTGAATTTGTTTTTGGTGACCTTAGGTTTCTGGGCACTTTAACCCTGCTAACCAGTTCTAAACTGTTTGTCCTCATACCCTCAGGGAGGACCTGACTTGGCAGTTCGGGCTGGACTGTTCCCATGAGGCACAGGGTCAAGACTGATTTGCATATGGCCAGGTCCAAACTGGGGTGCATGGTGAGCAAAAGAATGATGGATTTAACCCAGATCTCTTGACTGGGGAGAATGTTTTGATTTGTTCTGCATTCCGTCCATCAATTGTGTGTCTTTTGCTTTCTCGCCCTAAGTGCGCCAGGTATGCCCAGACGTGGGTCCTGGGCTCACTGTGCCACTGGAATCAAGCTATCCTGGCTGAAGAGGGGTGAAACCCCGAAACCGGTCCTAGGATGCTTGTTTCCGGTCCAGGGAGGACCTGACTTGGCAGTTCGGGCTGGACTGTTCCCATGGGGCACACGGTCAAGACTTATTTGCATATGGCCAGGTCCAAACTGGGGTGGCATGGTGAGCAAAAGAATGATGGATTTAACCCAGATCTCTTGACTGGGGGAGAATGTTTTGATTTGTTCTGCATTCCGTCCATCAATTGTGTGTCTTTTACTTTTTGAAGGTTGGCATTTTCTTGTCCCAACCATTTGGTGCCTACAGCCTGTGCCCTGGGTCACATGACTAAGTGTAGCTGGCAGTTGGTCTTTGTGTCTAGCTCCCAGACAGTAGACAAAGGGGGGACAGGTGTTAGCAGGATGTGCCATCTCTGACTTGATAGGTGGAGGAGATGTCACCTACCACACTTGCACATCACAAGGATTCTGCCTGAGCACACTCACAAAGAGTTTGACACTAGTAATTTGTGATCCCAGAAAAGTTGGGGTCAAGTCAGGGAGGCAGGGAATTCCAAGAACCTTTGGGCGTGGAAGCCTCTAGAAACTTCTCCTACCTTAAAACAGACACCAGGTATAAATAATTGACCCTCATTCCCAAGTCTTCAGTACACCTCTGCACCTGAGGAAGACTCAGAAGGACTGCTGTGCAGCTCTGCTGCAAGAAGAACTGCTTCTCTGCTGCCCTGCTGTCTTGTTACCCTGCTGCTGAATTAAAAGGACTGGACCTGCACCTTGATCCGAGGACCACCAAAGTGACTCCAAGGTCTAGTTGGCTGACCTCTTGATCAGGTACAGAAAAGGCTTCAGCCATCCTGAAACTAGCACCTGGACTCTGTCTGCTGTGAGTCTTGTCCCCCCCCGCCCCAAGTGGGGCCACCCCAATCCTGGACCCTTGGAAGCGGGCCTGAAGGTGCACTACCAGCCTAGCTATGGTCCAAGCAGAACCAACGCAAAGCAGCACATGTCCTTGCAGCCCCCATCAGAACCACTGCTATGTGATGCATCCCCGACGCAGGACCCTTCAGCTTTTCGAAACCACTGCTGTGCAACACCTCCTCAATGCAGGACCTCGTATCACAGCCCCGCAATTCATCGGAAGTGCTGCTGTGTGGATGGATCTTGAACACAGGACCTTGCAACGTTCCACAATCAGGATAAAAAGGTACTTTGTTCAGCGGTCCTAACTTGGACCCTGCATGGGGCCCGCGCTCCATTGCGGGCAGCCTGAACTTGTGGCTTTGTGCTGGTCCGGAGCGACCCAATTACCGCAGCCGAGACTTTGTGCTTTTAGGCACTATTTTCACTTACATCTTTAAAATTACATACCACTAGTTCTACTAATTGGATTTTTACTGTTTTGGTCTCAAATCATTTATCTCCATTTTTTCTCTCAGAGAAATTGTGGTTCCTGTTGTAGTAGGGAGTCACCTCCCTCAACCAACAAACCAATGTCTCACACTTAGCTTGAATTATTTGTTATCTTAACCTCCTTTTAGTTATTTATTAGAGTTAGAGTGATGGGTTTCTGCTGAAATTCTGTTTTAGGAAGCATTTTGTTGTGTCTGTTTGTTGCCTTTTGATTATGTTTGTTAATTGCTAAAGCATTATTGTTTGTTAACAGTTTTAATTTTTAATTTGATTTGTTTGGAGACTAGTTTGCTTTTTTCCTAGCACAATTTATGTTAAAGGTAAATTAGTGTTTTTGTTATTTATTGAATGTATGTCAATTTTATTTTGATATATTTGCATATGTGCTTAATTTTAATGTAATATTGAGTGCTTTATTTAGAATTATTTTGACTTTCCATTTCAGTTTTGTGATTGTTGTTATGGTTCCTTAGTTTTAACCCATTGCGCGCTGCGCGAATTCCCCCGCTGTGTGTGCGAATTAATGAGTGGGCGGGGTTCAGACGGCCCCCCGGTCATCCTCCGCACACGCCCACCGTGACATCGGATGGCCGGGCGCCGTCCGACGCATGCAAGCCAATGTTTGCTATTTCTTTATTTTCTTTTACGATATTGTTGCATTTTAGGTATTTTTTCTGAAGTATTTTTGTGTTTACTCTTTAAGCAAAGGAGTGCAATATTTTTGTTTCCGATAAATTTTTGAACATTATTTCTGTATTGCGACTTTTTTTCTCAATATAGTGTCATACCCCATGAACTTTATGTGTCGGTCAACCTTCTTCTGTTGGAACCAATATCCATGTTGGCTATATCAGAAATAATCAAGCCATGATTTAGTCTCATGCCACAGGCCCAGATTGCCAAGCGCTTCTATAAATGGCCTGAAACCTGAATAGTGGGCAAATGATTATTGCCTCCTTATAGTTATAGGTGGATTCGACTGAATGGTAAAAATCCTGGGGCAGATTTACAAGCCCCTTGCGCCACTATTGCGTCACTTTTTCCATGTTAAAAATGACGCAAAAGTGGCGCAAGGGGCTTGTAAATCTGCTCCCCTACTTTTTGCAAATGGGCAATAGCTAAAACCTAGTTTTGAAAAGGACAAGAGAGACAATATGGCCTGCTATATATTTATATCCTTGATGAACGTGACTCAAACACATTATGAAATTTGCAGTAATGCTTTAGAAGGGATTGTGTTAATACTGAATAAACAAGCCTGGTTTCAAATTGTTTATTGTTTTATGGGTCATTGTTTTAGGGCAGTGACCAGAGAGTCTGTAACTACCAAACCCCCTTAGTATTGTTGCTTTGTAGATTTTAAAGCAAGTTTTGACTCTGTAGACTGCTCTAAACTCTGGGCAAAATTAAAGAGGTAGAACACACTTCTTGGTCTTCTTTTAATGTTTAGGTTGTTGTACACAAAATACTGGGCTGGAGTAGAAATTTCATTAAGGGGCCGATTCCGATCTCGGCCGGTAGTGCTCCGAATCGGATTCGGTTTTACCGGATCCGATCCGGAGCCCTATTTTCCGACCGAGTCGTACGCGCGTCCGGGCGAGCGAGTACGATGCGTATTCGCCAACCGACTCGTCCGGGCGACCCGACCACTCCGACCGACTGGTTCCCGGATCGTACCGCTCCGACCGACTCGCTCGGACCCGATTCGCACCGCGCAATGGAGACGTTTTCCGGCCGGGTAAGTACGATGCGCACCTCGACCGCTCCGACCGACTTGCGCCGTCCGACTCGGACTCGCTGTCGGAGCCGTACTTTGGGGGTCTGTGTCGGACCCCCCTGTACGCGTACCCGTGCGAGGCGCACACAGGGGGGACCCATGGGTCCCCCTACCTGTGCGTGTACGCCGCGAGCGCTCAGCGGCGTACTCGCTGTAGGGGGCGCCCTTGTCCGCCTCGCACCCATTGAGGCAATGGGAGCCCGCGTACGCGTTGTACGACCGGCTCCCATTGAGTTCAATGGGAGTCCGACCGACTCGTGTCCGGTGGCATACGAATGCATCGGACTCGTTCGGTCGGAATGCACGGGTCCGATTCGGTCGGAAATCTCTCCGAGGCCGGCTCGGTCGGAGAAATTACCGACACGAATCGGAATCGGCCCCTAAGTGTTAAATTATCAAGTCAAAAACAAATCAGAAATTGATTAAGACAAAAATATCTACCAGCTCATCTTTATTCGTTAGCTCAAACTAATTTCTTTTCTCCTCAATTAGGTGGAATGCGTGTGGGCTCCCACAGTCAAGTTGGACCAAACCCCAATCAGCTTGCAAACAAAATAAATGTTCTAAATATATATTGTGAAAAGACTATTTTAAATATAAACAAGGACAAAACGAAGATATTCTGTTGTGGCCTACGGTTTGCATCACCATGCTAGGTAAGGTAGGATTGAGCCCATTTCAAAATGCCTGCGCTAGACTTACACTCTGTATTTGAAGTCTGGATTATGTGAGTATAGTACATGAATTTAGCATCATAGGCATGGAGGATGTATCCTAAACATTTTGGTATTCTTTCCTTGGTGGGTTTCTATATTATTTATTTTTTGCTTTTTCTTGAAAAGGATTTTTCCGCATCATATGCCCAACCACTGTCTTAGAATACCTATTCCAAAATGACCACACCAGTTACATGGTTCGGCACATGACCTTAAGAGCATGTGAAGGTTTGACATGCACAGCCATGTGTTAGGAATTTATGAAGAGGCCACGGTAGTGTGATTACTGTTTCTGATTCTGATATGGGACAACATAAATATTGGATATTGTGATTTATATAAGACCTCCAGATTAAGAAACTAAACAAACTGATGTCAGAAATTACACATAAACCTTAAGGAAGAGGGTGCATCCCTCAAAACAAGTGTTGGCTAGCTGTACATTTGGATTTAAATTGAAAGAACATGTATTTGAAGAAATAAGAACATAGACTACTGTGAATTACTGTGAGATAACTTAAGCGAATGAATAAAACAAGGATTAGAATTGAGTGTGTATCTCCTTCTGATGGATGTGCGCAGCCAATGTATTCATAGCAATTCCTATATATTTGTGGTGCTGCTCAGACACCTTTTATGGCATATTGCTAATTCTGTAGGATGAAATACCCCGAGTGGTTATGGCGCTCACAAGTTCCGGTATAAAGTTTGTTTCAGTGTAGCTATCTGTTGGTGCTCAAGGGAAGAGGAGTCATCCACCCCTCAACATTAGCGACCCAGAGGGATCACACAATTATCTCTACAGGCCCGAGCACACACACTATATTACTTAATAAGTTTCAATAAAGTGATACAATGCACAAGATGATATACAATAGTTTGTGTTATTTATTTTCTTTCTTCCGTTGGTCCAGCCAACACGTGTTTCGTCGTCCGGGATTAACCCACGACTTCCTCAGGGCTAATTGATATGAAGGTAAGCGGTCACCCTTTGGCCGACGAGTGGCCATACTGGGTGCCGGTGAGAGACGCGGAAACACGTCTCAGCACGAATAGTGCGTACCCTCTCTAACTCCGAAGTCAGAACAGACTCGGACGAATTACCACGGCTACGCATATTGTTTGAACATTCACTGGAGAAACTATCTTTTGACGTGAACTGATACCTATTTTCCCTGCTTTCCTGGCCGGGACGGAATTATAACCGGTTCAAAGGGTGACCGCTTACCTTCATATCAATTAGCCCTGAGGAAGTCGTGGGTTAATCCCGGACGACGAAACACGTGTTGGCTGGACCAACGGAAGAAAGAAAATAAATAACACAAACTATTGTATATCATCTTGTGCATTGTATCACTTTATTGAAACGTATTAAGTAATATAGTGTGTGTGCTCGGGCCTGTAGAGACCTTTTATGGCATATTTGGCCTCATGGCAACAAGGGGTGTGCATCTTCCCAGTGAACCTATGTGGAGCCGGGAAATTAATCACTGTTGTTTTGAGACTTGTATAGTTCTGAGTGCTTCCTTTTCATCAAACCATATAAAATTGAGTGGGCCTTATAATTTGTTTATGTAGAACACACTTATTATTCAGCACATAGTGGAAGGGGCACCCAGAAAGGGGATACTTTGTGGTAGGAATGCCCTTTGCTGGTAGCTAAATAGCTATTTCAGGAAAAAAGAGGATTCCTCCATTTTACTGTTCAATTTTCAAAGGGTCCTTAGATAACGTGATAGAACTACGGGGTGAGATTTCTCACAGGTGTTTCTTTCATGTTGTAGTTATCATTTTCACCACCCACAGTGTGTGAATTCCTATTTTTAAAGCCATTGTAAAGTGCCTTTCTTTTGATATCACAGCCCCTGGCTTGATATTTTACAGTGTTCAACATTGACCAATATAAACAGCCTTAGGACAGCAGTAACCCTGGGCGTAGTTCGCGTAGTAGCGCTACGCGTAGCTACGCGAAGTGCACTACGCGAGCTACGCGTAGCACTACACGAACTGCGTAGTGCGGTAGGAAATGCTGTTCGCAATGATTGCACAGTGCCGGATGCTTGTCCGCACTGTGCAATCATTGCAAACGGCATCTTGCACAGTGCAAGCGGTCGTTTTCTGCCGCTCGAGTAGATTTGTACTCGAGCGGCAGTTTTCTCAACGCGGACTGGTAGTTTCTCATCGGGAGCGGTCGCAAGCATGCGCGACCACTCGCAATGAGAAACCTGACCTCCCCGCGTTGAGAATCTCGCCGGGAGGTTTATTTTCCACGTTCGCGATCGGCAACTTGATGTTGCTGATCGTGAACGAGGAAAAAGTCTCGCCGGGATGTCATTTTGCTCGCTCGCGGTCGCCAACTTGACGTTGAGGACCGCAAGCAAGCAAAAAATGCCCGCTACGCGTTTTTGCACTGTGCTACGTGCAATTCGCGTAGCGCGTAGTTGCGCAAACTACGCAAACTACGCGAGCGTAGCGTAGCTTTCCGCCCAGGCCTAGACAGCAGTAGGCAAACAAGGGGCATTACGGGATGATATGGATTAAATTGTTTAAATAAGGATTGGTCTTAGAGTTATATGGATTCCATTACAGGAATGGCCAACTTACTATGAGAGTACTTTGATCGTTTTCTGTTCTCCCTCCACTCCTTTGGATATTTCGTATGAAAGATAGCGCTAGACATGGAGTGGATTGTGCAATATAAGTACATATATGCAGGCAGCCTGTTCTGGGCCCCATCACACAGAGGTTGGGAAGGATGTGATATAAGGGTGGTGAATTTATGTTTTATCTGATTATGTGTATTGTATTTTTATTGATATTGAAAAGTTTTGCATTGCCAAACGTGCTCAATGCTTCTGTACATGAAGGTCTCTCAATATTGCTCCACTGTGTTCTGAATTGAACAACAAGAGGTACTACTTTTACTGATCCAAGTTATCATGGATAAGTACAAGTGAACATTTGTCAATCACATTAATTGAAAGAGCATCACAATTAAGGATAGGGCGAGAATCACCAGAAATGTGCTGTGAAGGAGAGACTTCCGAGTTATGGATTTCATCATGGTTTCACTTATTGATTTTTTTTCTTTACTGTGTGTCCCCTGGCGTATTTCTGATGTGCCAAGAGTGAAGTCTGCAGGACATTTTCCATGCCTCTTTGTGTGCTATGGACGCTTGTGGTCATATGCTGCAGTATTTCCCACTAAATGCCTCATTTTAAGACTGGTGCCCACCTGCATTACGGCTTCTGTGGCAGATTTATCACCTCCACAACAGCAGCAATTGCCAGGCTGCCTATTTTATGCTTTTATAATAAGTAGGTGGACATTTTCCCTTGAAACAGCTCCCACACATATGATTCAAACTTTCAGGAAAAAATGATCCATAATAGCATGTCTACCATGCATGCATTTCAGACCATTCATGACTTTTGTCAATCCTGAAGATAGAAGCAGGATTCTATCTTCAGGAAGAATATGCTAAGGGAATTCGCTCTTTTGTGAGTGCTTTCTGGATTGCTTTGCTTTTAGGAATTGGATTATCTTTCATATTTGTCTCTGTGAACAGGGAACAGACCTGAGTGCATATGTTCTGACCCCTAAACATGGTAACTGATGGGCCAACGCAAATTGGCGTGTCTAAGTTTTATAAGGCCACAGTACAATGGTGCTGAAATAGGGCCAGTAGGATAACAGATGCGTGTCAAGTAAGGGATACTGTGCAGAGTTATATCACACATAAAAATAACTTTAAAAGTGTCTTTTAAGGAATGACATTGGAGCCCGGTACTGCTGCAAGCAAGGCTGCAGCAAATAAATGTCAGAGGAAAACATTTATAAAAGTGTATTTTGAACTTTAGGTAAGTGACCTGGAAATTGTACACTGACAGCTGCAAGGTCAGGGTGCAAACTCTTCAAAAATAGGACATGCCTAATATTTAGAATGTTGTACCCTTGTAGGGAGAGAATAGAAAAAGCTGTTTTTCACTGTAGAGGCTGTGGTAAACTTTTTCATATGTTAGTAAATAAAAATCATAATTCTCTATAAGTCTGGATACGAAAAAACTACAGAAGTGAAATGCAGGAAAGAGGAGCATACAAGAACAGCAGATGGCCCTGACAAAGAATTAGTTGGATCAACTGACTCACTCGTTTATGTTAAACAATAATCTAGAGTCGTAGATGGGCTTTAAAACTGCTCTGCTCCCAGCTATCCCATCTATCCTACCAGTACAGATTTCCTGGCTTTGGAACAACCCAAGGCTGGTTTTCCGGGGTGCGTTCTCTAATCTAAATAGGAAAGCTCCTGGATTAGAATTCAGAACTCCCCTGGGATTCAGACAATTTAAGAGACCCCCAGAGTAATGTTTCCTGAAAAGGATTTCCAGAAAACAAAAGGAAGTGTTAAAACATAATCTAGTTTGGGGTTTGCAATTTTCTGAATTAGCAGTTCTGGCCAAACACTAGCTTGTGTGCCCGATGCAAAACCTTGACATCACCTGCTCCATAGAACACCACTAACTTGGGAGGGCACAGAAGAGGAAGATGACTGCTTGCTGTCGGTCTGTTGGACTGGGATGATCCTGCTTTTCCTTGTAATGTTCTTTTGGAAGTGTCCTCAAAGGTAAGACTGGATGGTCTCCTGCAGGCTCAGTGACAGAAAAGGCTGAAAAGAAGTACTCTTCTCTGAAGTACCTGCTGACTAATTAGGAGTAGACTGAACTGGTCTTTGTGAATCCCTTGTTGGAGTAAGTAGTTGAGCCTGCCTTCCACAAGTGAACTGTGGTCTAAACCCCAGAAGCCTACAAAAGATGTTTGGGAAATGGTGGAGTAACCAGGAAATAGCTCTCCAGTAATCTTCAAAAATTGGGACTAAGGGCCTCGTTTAGACAATTTAATAAGTGGCCCAGCAACCTGCCAGATCAGTGGAGGCCATGCCCTTTGCACCCTAGTCAGGAGAATACCCACCAACTTTAGAGATCACTGCAGGGCAGGGGGGATTTCTGTGCCTTCAATGGACTCACCATAGCAGTGACTCCACGGAGGACTCTGGACTTTGCCAAGCGGATATCAAGTTTGATGAACCCACTGAGCAAAGTATTTTGTTCTGCAAGAACACACTCCCAAACTCAGTGGGCCCTTGCAGAAAAAAATGACAGTGGCCAGGATGTTCAGGGAGCTTTCCCTCTGTGTGTGGGGGGACTGGTGGATTTCTATAGCTTGGACCTTTGTGTCGTGCATGGCTATTTTAAGTCGAGAAATCAAGTAATGGTCACATTGCACTAAATATAGCAGAGTGACTATCACTGTGACCTGATGACCCTGTGACAGATGGGTCGTCATGTCAGTGTTTAATGACAGGGGAACCCAGCTGAAGCTCCACCTTTGGAAACTCAGTGCTACTCTGAATTGACAAGAGAGTGGGTGCAGGTGCACAGCTATTTTTATGGCAGCATTCCAGCTCAATCAATCTCGTAATTACCCCTTTAGTCATTATTTGACCTCTTGAAGACAAGGACTAGGTCCAAAACTCCTGGATAAAATGAAAGCTGTGCAACCAAGATCTGCTTGTGTGTCCTCTCAAAGATGTCAAGGCAAAGTCTGCGGCTATTATAGGACTACAGAAATAAAATACTCAGCATTATGGAATTCTGGCTTGCCCTGCTTGAGGCCACTGAGCTTCAATTAATTGACTAAGTCTGAAACGAAAACCCAAGTGTGATGTTGTTGTATATTTCCTAGGGTGTCCATAAACGGGCTTTCCAGAGGCATAAAATCCCAGACCTTATTTAGGCATAAACCATGCACTCCAAATACAGGCATGGATTCCGACATCCGTCCACCCTAGCCTCACAACGAGTTCATGAAAAAACAGACCCTTAGGCTGCGGGAGTTTCCCTTGCCCAGGACTATTGATTTCTTCAAGGACTCATATATTATGCATGAACCATTATTCCTTAGGGATTCATTCATGACGTCTTTCGCTGCCCAACTCACGTCAATGCTAACATTTTCAGGTATAAATATACCTTCCCAAACCCCTGTAAATCAGAGGAGACCTCGACTTCAGAGGAGCCCGATTCCCGGCCGGACGCACTGAGAAGACACTGTCATTCCTGCACGCAGAGAGTCCAGCTTCCAGTGATCTAACTTCCCTTGCGGGGTGTTGGAGTTCGAGTCTGGGAAAGAGATTCCTACCTCTCTCATTCTTCAGGTATGGAGCAGACTAGAACCTAGAGGGACTCTTGGCATACTAGACTCTTGGCATACTAGACTCTTGGCATGCTAGGCGCAACATACTCTTAGTATACTCTAGTCAGGATTACATCACCTACTTCTACTTCTCCCTACACCTAGGATAGGTTAGGTACACTGGGGTAGAACTAGGCTAGAAACGCATCGTATGAGTACTCGCATTTTTAGGCTGTGTCATTTTATGTAAATGCATATATGCTGAAAAGATAATGCTAACGCAGTATTATTTATTTCTACTGCTCACTCTATACATTATTTATCTCGCATACTGTCTTGTGATCGTAACAGCACATTTAACTTACAACAGAAACAAGACTGTTCAATAAACCTTTTTATTGAAAACGCCCGTCTGTTATTTCTGTGTAACTTTGAGAGTAACCAAAACATGCACGACTGAGCTGAGTGAAATAGTTATCTATTGTTTCTACGACTCTGGGACACGTCCTGATTCTGTAAGGGAAACACAGTGGTCATGTTTTGCGGCTGCCAGAAACTACTCCTTCTTGTCGTCAAGAAGTTTCTAGTGGCCTCTGAGCTAGCTGGCACAAGTAATTAAGTTTAATATACTCGATAGGGACATACCGACCTTAGTCCTATGTCAAACCTATAGGATATATTATTCCAATGCGCAGAGCCTATAAGGGAAATAGGAGCTACACTACATGGCGCCCAACGTTTGGTAAGGCAGTAATTCAACGTTAGATACTGAGTAACTCAGCCGTGCTTCTTCTTTTTCTCTCAGAGACTCCAAAAGACGTCTGGAGTGGGCAGGGTTAGTATCCGCCACGGCTATATAGGGCAGTACCCTATATATTAGCTGTTTGGTTTGCTCAACGTTGAAGGATACAGTGTTCCACAATATTGTGCACCTTATCTTTGTTTCCTTGAAACTTGTTTTACATTTTTCATAAAACAAAATGTCCTTAAACGGAGACAATCCCGCCGGAAATGGTGGAGCTGCGGCTGATCCAGCCCAGCCAGCACTTTTTAACAACACAGGTTTAAATGAAACCGAGGAGGGTATCATCGACATCGCTCCAAACTTAAGAAGAGCCATTACTCTAAAACTTATAAAACATGGCCTATCACCGAGAGGAGGTAGAGCAGTTTTCATGATTGAGGCACATGAATCCTTTCAGACAGAGGTATTCTATTCATGGGTAATATTTCCTGAATCCAATCCAGTAACACACATGTTTCACTTCTACAAAGAAGATGAACCACCAGAGGAATACATTCCTTTCGAGGATATAGAAATTCCATTAACATACCAAGAGCATTAGCTCTGGTTTAAAGGCGCCCTAAAACATCACAAAAACATAACCAGGCTCGGTCCACTAGGTAGACCAGGAGCAACATGGCCGATTCTAGCCGGCTATACACCTCATCCCGACATCGAAATAATGTCAGATGAGGAACTACTTACTCAACTCACAGAGTTAATAAAAATCTACAGACAATTGGTTCAATATGTCATGCGGACTTTTACTGTCCAACCACCATTAACAATTCCAAATCAAACCCCTCACCAGGGGAATACTCTAAAAATTACACCACAGACTCTATACGCAGTCATGGGTAAAATGCCCACTAAGCGGGAGCAAATTCCATTTTGGATAGCTCAAAAAATTACTCAAATCGAAGCAGTATTTCCAAATACTAGCCCACATGAGAAACACAGAATCCTAACCATTAGTTTACCAATGGGGATCACACCACAACTGGAAGACTGCACCACTTGGGGCTCAGTCTTTGCTGCCATCTACACTAAAACACACGGCATTCCGTCAATTGCGGTAATACCTGATGTCCTAAAACAAATTCAAAACGAATACGAGGCAGAGCCTGCTTTAAATTTAGGTATGAAATTACTGAAAAATTTTGACCAGGTCTCAACAATAATATTATCTAATATTAAAGGAGAGGCAGCAGCAGTGGCGATCCGACAAAAATTAAGGGAATTTGATGTTACAGAACATCAAACAGAGCTACCCAGAATTATAGAACAATCTTATGCAGAATTAGGCAGAGATAGTTTGGGTGGGAGACCAGTTAAACCGAAACTATCTGAAAGTCCTGAGAAGGACTCAATTAAACAAACTCCTACATCCTCTAAAAAGAAGTGGGAGTCTAATAAACAAAATTCAAATGAGAAAGGTTCTCAATCCCGAGGTAGGTCTCCTCAAAAGGAGCCCTCTGAAAGGAGGTATAACCTCAGGAATAGGGATAATTTGAGAAAACCTGATAGGTATCAAGATACTGATACACTTTCCTCTCGTCCCTTTCAGGTCTCATCACAGACTTCGGAAAGAAGAGGATGAACAGAACATAGAGAAGAACGCGTGAAATCGGAAGACGACAAACACGCTCCAAAAACTAAGGCAAAACCTCAATTCTCCAAAAAGAAAGTAGCAGGTCTGAAGATCAGAAATGCCGAGAATACTGAGAACACAACTCAAGAACGGAGAATGGGCTCAGACAATGCTGGACAGTGCAGCAGAAGTCATAATAGCTCGCCAGAACCTGAAGGAACTTCTGGAGATAGTGGACTTGAATGAGTACATTACGGTAGAGACTGTAGACACCAGGGTTAGTACTCCACAAAAGTTATTTGACATAACACTCCGGATGGAGGGAGACAAACCTAGACAGGTTAAAGCACTCTTTTGGGAAAAACTATCAAAGGGTTATGACATACTTCTAGCAGAAAAGGACTGGCCACCACAATTTGTCAGGGAGTGCCCACATGGCGAGGACATTATTATGCCTGCCTTCTCCAATCACATACCAATTCACCTAAAATATACATATGCCAGAAAATGGGCAGTGGCCCAGGCTCCAGCATTATATAAAAATCATGTAGGATGGGATGAGGACTCACCTCACCATAAAATAAATCTGAAACATGAACCAACTGCACAGAGGCAGTATCCTATTAAGCAAGAAGCTAAAAAACAGGTCAGGGAGATCTTAGATCAACTTGAATATCAAGGGGTGATTGAAACATGCACCTCCGCAATGAACAATCCTTTGTTTCCTGTCTCCAAACCAGACAATACATATCGTCTAGTTTTGGACTACAGACATTTAAACACTTGTTCTAAAACTTTTGCAGTGCAAAATGCACATAGCACAGCATTAATGAATAACATTGTGCGTAAAAAATACAAAACAACATTAGACATCTCAAATGGTTTCTTTTGTCAAAATATAGCACCTGAAAGTAGGTACTTAACGGCATTCTCCATAATGGGGACCCAGCGTCACTTTTGTCGACTCCCACAATGGTTCAAGAACAGCCCAGGTTTATTCTCAGCGAGAGTAACTGAGTTATTACAAATTTATGACAACGAGGCATTGTCCTATGTCGATGACATTTATCTGACAGACGATGACTTGGAAAAACACTTGAACAGGGTGAGCACCATTATACTGGGATTCGCCTCTGAGGGCTACAAGTTCAACTTTAAAAAGTCCCGAATTGCCCATCTCAATGTCCTATTTTTGGAATATGAGCTTTCAAGTGAAGGCAAGAGCTTGGCAGCTAACTTTTTAGAGAAATGTGTGCTGCTCCAACCTCCAAAGACGCTAAAAAACTTACAATCCATCCTGGGTTTCCTAAATTTTGGAAGAACATACATACTAAACTATGCAGAAAGGGTTAAACCTCTCTATGCATTAATCAAACCTGATTTTTCTATCAAAAACTGGACACAGGAACACACAGAAATTTTGCGTTCACTCCAGGCTAACATGTTAGCAACCAAACACTTACAAACACGCGTAAGTCAAAGAAATTTGGTGATCCGAATAATTTCGGGTCAATGTGGATTCACCTACTTAACCTTCAATGAGGGTGAAAAAGTACCAATTGCGTACAAATCACATTTGTACACACAAGCGGAAATGCGATTCAGTTCTACTGAAAAAATTCTAACAGCAGTTCAAACAGCTGTAGCAAAAGAAAGAGCCTTAGCCCAAGGGAAACGCATAATTGTCGTAACCCCAGTACCAGCTTTAGAAGCGGTCACAAAAGCAAGCATTCCAAATGCTAAAGCACTACATCCGAGATGGATACAATGGGTTAATTCTCTTGCTGCACCTGATGTTGAATACGTTTTTGATCCAGATTTAAAAACACAAGCATTTCTCCAATATGAACAAGAATGTCCTCTGCCCACTGAGATTCTGCCTCTCGATCAGTATGAATTCATAATTTACACTGACGGATCCGCACAGCCTGCAACAGGGAGTAAGCAAGCTTACAGTGCAGCGTGTGCTATCGTTAAAGGTCGCATGCAAAATGGCATCTTCAGACCTATGGTCACAAAAACTCAATCACTAGGTGATTGTACAGCTCAGGGAGCTGAACTACAAGCATTCAAACTGGCACTTGAGAGTACGGATCGAGAATTCCTCACACTAATCGTGTGCGATTCCTTTTACTGTGTTCAGTCGTATAATAACTATATACAAAACTGGCTTGAAAATGGTTTCAAAGATGCGAAAGGTGGCACAATAAAGCACAAACTGCTTTGGGAACAAGTAGTTCAGTTGAAAAACGAACTACCAAAGGCTCACGTGATTCACACACTGAGTCATCAGCGTGATGGCGTTCACGTTGCAGGGAATTCATTGGCTGACGAAGCCGCAAAGGGGCTGTGCAGACGGCTTCCGTAGCTGCGATCACTCATTCAAAAACAAAAATAGACGGTGAGATAATGTTAGCTGTCAATGCTTCGAGCAAAGGCAGCAGTGCAGCGTTACCAAAAAAGTTTCCACTCAAGTACTCTTATGTAATTGATGCGAATAACGTTCCTTTTGCTCGAATCCCTGGAGTGGGGGATAGGGTAATTCCAAACATGGAACGAAGAGCAGCTTTGATTTATGAAACACATTTGGGGGAGGGTCTGTCACACCAAGGGATCTCTAAAACAATTTTGACGTTAAAAGAGATGTACTGGTGGCCTGGAATGAATACACACATTCACATATTTATCAACAACTGCTTAGACTGTAAATTACAGCGAGAGAACCACCAGACACCATGCTGCGAATGCGGCACCCCAGTACAGACACCACTGTTAGACAGCATTCGGCTATCTACTCGCCGGCGTCCAACTGGACAAAGGCATTCCCGCAAATACTAAATCTAGGTTCCTATGGTTATGGCCTCAGCGCTCGGCTGACGCTCGAACTGTTATAAAAGATTTGTGAGTCTTTATCGGCACATACGCAATAGGCATGCTAAATTCTGACCAGGGTCCTGCGTTTAGCTCTAGGGCTTACAAGGAGGCCATGGCCAGTCTGGGCGTTGCATTGCGGTACTCCTCACCATTCCATCCTGAGGGAAATTCTGTTGTGGAAAGGAAAAACCGGGACATAAAGCAGTCTATAACAGCTAGGGTATTAGGTTCGGGTGATGGGTGGGTCAAACACCTCAATAGCGTACAGCGCGCTCTCAACAATCTGCCAAGAAGTTCTCTAGGGGGGGTCACTCCATATGAGGTCCTATTTGGGACAAGAATGTGGGTTCCAGACTTAGAACACGTAGGCACAGTGGTGGAAAATAAACCATTTGATATCAAAGATCGTTTGGCTGTTTTACAGGATCTTAACAAATTAAGAACGAAACAAAGCAACGTATCCCTACAGCCAACCACCACTGGGGAAATATCGGCGGTCACAGCAAGGCCTGTCTGGATTCCAAAAGTTGGGGATCTAGTCAGAGAAAAAATCGCGGACAAGAAGGAATTTGGACCTTCTTACAGACAACCGGTACCTGTTCTAGCTGTTCAAGGAACAAGGACAGTACTTCTGCCGCCCCTTGCTGGAAGAAAGGAGAAAAGATTTGTGTCCATCGACCTGATCAAACCACAGTATGTGGCCAATACTAAGCAGTAGGCCTCGTGGACTCCGACCTAGTAGCAGACGCACTCCTCTCGCTACTATTCAAGAGGTTCAGACTGAAAGACTGATCACGATCGAGAATTCAGCTGTAACAAATGAAGGACTAAGCAACCAAGCCATGGAACTCATCCCTCTTGACAACCAAATAACAGTTCGTCCAAATACACCTATCTACACCAACGTGACACGTGATGAACTATCTCCTGTGATTTCTACAAATCCTGATGCAATTCCAACAATTGACAGAACTGCTTTTGGCTATTTCATTGACTTTGATACGTTCTCAGAAGATCCAAGTGAACCTGAAATGACGCCAGCAACTTTCAAACTAAAGCAGCAAGTACAAGACTTTATTCACTTTCTGAAAAAGACTTATCTGGTTTCTCCATGGATTGAACTCTGGATTACATCTGGACTTTTTGTTTTCCTGCTCTGGTTAGCTTTGGTAACAACTATAAGCGTGCTTATAAGTGGCAGATACATCCATGTGGATAGTGAAGGAAAAGGCGTTAACGTACTTTTGAAACCACATAAATCTTCCCATCGTGAAGCAAGAGACTTGTCATCAGTGAACATCACAGCTGTTCCTATACAGGATGGTATAGTGTGGGACAAAACAGATTATGAAATTTTCGGACCAACGGAACAATTGAACATTCCACATTTGTTTAAAATTTCACTAAGTGATTTAATTACGTCCAGTACCTATTCAGATGATTTTGACTTTGAGACTGTGATGTCTGATCTAGAAAAATCTGCTGCATTTTCTAAAAATGAATATTTAGAGGGTTCATCAGACTATGAAGAACTGTATTGTTATAACCACTATGGTCATCATTATTTGCATAAAACTGCATATCCAAGAAATGTGTTTATGTTTAACCAATGGGAACATTGTCCTACACCACCACAAGGTAGTTCAAAAACTTTTGCTAGTAAGTTTCCATATTTTTTAGGTTACAATACATCTGACCCAGCAACGTTTTACTACAGAAATGTAAACAAAACAGGACTGAAAATTATGTTAACAAATACGAAACAGATTTACTCTGCAGCATTCATTGCCCAACTGTCAACACAGGGTTTCGACTTATGGAAAGACACAATAGAGACAAAAACTGTCTGGGGTAGTAAAGATTGGCAAGTACAGGGTATAGAAGCTTTATTTAGAGCCTGTATCATCCCTGAACAAATACTGTTTTTGAATGAAACCGTCCAACAAACGTCTTGTCTTGGATTGGCCAAGATCAAAGAGATGAAATCACCTTCTGTGCCAACACCTGCCAGTGATAATAATACAAAGGCAGTGGTGACAGTTGACAATATACTACAATTCAACAGATCTGATCCAAATTGGAAGAAATGGTTGATCTGGCCCTTAGACACAAACAACTGTCAGGAAAGGTTCTTGAACAAAACTCAGGGCTTTACTATTCATAGGCCAGACCCAAGATATGTCCAAAGACAACATCCGGGGGTAGTAACAACATACAGTGTAGGAAAATTATGCCTCGAATGGCTGCATAGATCTACACTACAGGATGTGAAACAACACTTATCCTTACTTACAGGAGACGCAGATCTTAGGGAATTCTTGCTTGGACCAAGAAAACCGCGTCAAAAACGTTTCATATATGCCGGCATTTATGCTGCTTATAATGAAGCATGGAAATTGTCGGAGATAGAGGCCGCAGAACGAATACGTGAACTTGATCGTATTAATTTAGAGAAAGCGCTCTCTGTGGTCGACAATGGGTTAACAACTTTGTCCTCCAGAATATATTCATTGGATGGCATTGTATCATCTGCTATTGACATTCTAGAACAAGATTTGGCTATGTTACAACAAGGTCAATCTCAATTACGTTCTATAGTGTTATTGAGCTGGACGCTGCAATCTTTGCGAGCGGGCTATGTGCCTTGGCGTTTCATCAACACGTCGTCTCTGTTTGCAGAATACAATCTCACTGATAAACAGATCGAATTGGCACAAAGAGGAGCAAGGTATACAGTGCTAAGCATTGAAAAACTGGAGAAGTTACCATTCACAGTGGCAGAAAAACCAGCTACAGAATGGGTTATTCATGGCAAAATAACATTACCTGTGACAACTTTTCAGTTTCAGTATTGCCTCAGACAAATGCAAGCAGGCAAATATGAAAGGTTGGGTAAGGAATACATTAAGACATTTTGGGATTTACCGTATACACATAGATGTTGGAGTGGGGATCGTGAAGTGTTTCTTAGCGGTACCAACTGTAAAAATGCACTGACCGGTTCACTTATGTGTCGGGACATTTCTTTACACGGGACTTGTAATGGTTCAGTGGCAAATTTGTCTTGCCATCAGCATGGTACACCAGCTGCTGTGATTAATCCAACGTTTGGACAACTTTCTAACGGGAGATACCTCATGCTGAATGATCAGAGTTGCTGTGGAATGTTGCCAGGCATCCCATATCTAGTAACGGTCAACTCCAGGGTCACTTGCTGTATGCAAGTATTGTTTGCCCCAATAGACACAGTCAGGGAGTCGCCGCTATGGCCTTCGCTGAACGTCTCTTTTATAAGATTTGATACTTTAAGCAGAATGAAAGCCATGCTTTTACAGCAAACAGTGCCTTTGACCTCGGCCAAAGAAACCTATGATCTACAAGTAGCAAGGACTTCGGCTGAGATACAGACTTTAATACGTACAAACTGCCCTATACATTTCGTAGAAATGGTATCACGTATCTTTAACATGTCAGATACGACCGGAATTGTACATGTATTTAAGAGCATTTGCTCCGGTCTGTTAGCACCTTTCCAGGCAATACTCGGAATCATCCCCAACTTTGCACATTCGGTGTTTGGTGGCATACCATTAATTCTCGCACTTGTTGCCAGAATTTTATTCATCTTTCTACTATTGCGCTATGGCCAGCCTATTCGTAGACATCACTCCGAGCTAAATGGAGAAAGCTCTCCTTGAAAGAAAGTGCAGTGAGCGAATAGTACAACTATTGGGCATGACTCGTCTAAGGGACCTTAATACAACTTGGTTCCTGTCATTCAGACCAATCTGGCAAGATTGCATCTTACCTGTTCTACGATGCCTGCTATGCGGTGAAGAATGCGTGTTGGACGCTTGTCTAACATATCCATCAGCCACGCCAAAGGACGTCGATACTTTGCTGGTCCCGATAACGGCCCATGCTTTGTGTTGTCCCCAGAGGCTACCAATCCTGATGTCAGCATTCATTGAGATCTCACAGACGCTTCCGGCTGCTGCTGAGGTACGAGAGACAACTCCAGGCACACAGGTAACAACGGACGCGAACATTGCTGCGGCGACCTATGCTGAGAGCGATGCTTCACATCTTTGTGCGGTCAATCTCTTACACGAGGTGTTCCAACTTACACCAACGACTGTGGATGATGTTTTGTCTATTGAAATAGATGATCTCATGTTTACACCAGACCCATAAACTGACTCTGAATCAGCATACTGTGTTCCAGAGATGCAGTAACAATTTGGCCTTCATTTTTCAAACACTTGGAACTCTACCAAATTTGAACTTTTGTCCTATTTTTTTGAACGAAAATGGCACTTCGATCTGCTTAAAGTAGAACTAGCTTTATAATACGGACTTGGCAGTACTTCCAGGGACACTTAGTCATCTTGTGTGTCTAGAACAGTTCATTTAATTTTTATGGCAGGAAATAACTTCGATTTTGTATTAAGTTATCGATCATTTTCGTCATATGTAATTATTGCTTTTATGTCTCATTCCGATTGCATTTATTTCGAACTTTATGCTGGAAATGAAGACATTGCTTAATGATGTACGGAATCCTTTGCATTTTCAATATGTTTTTTAATGCTTTTAGAAAATATTTTTAATATGCAGTACTCCATTCTAATGTTTTAGCATTTTTTATATGTTTAGCATTTTAGTATTATCGTACAAACGAAAGAGGAGTGGGTGTTGTATATTTCCTAGGGTGTCCATAAACGGGCTTTCCAGACTCATGTCCTTATATAGGCACAATTCGCCTTGCCCTTATATAGGCATAAAATCCCAGACCTTATTTAGGCATAAACCATGCACTCCAAATACAGGCATGGATTCCGACATCCGTCCACCCTAGCCTCACAACGAGTTCATGAAAAAACAGACCCTTAGGCTGCGGGAGTTTCCCTTGCCCAGGACTATTGATTTCTTCAAGGACTCATATATTATGCATGAACCATTATTCCTTAGGGATTCATTCATGACGTCTTTCGCTGCCCAACTCACGTCAATGCTAACATTTTCAGGTATAAATATACCTTCCCAAACCCCTGTAAATCAGAGGAGACCTTGACTTCAGAGGAGCCCGATTCCCGGCCGGACGCACTGAGAAGACACTGTCATTCCTGCACGCAGAGAGTCCAGCTTCCAGTGATCTAACTTCCCTTGCGGGGTGTTGGAGTTCGAGTGTGGGAAAGAGATTCCTACCTCTCTCATTCTTCAGGTATGGAGCAGACTAGAACCTAGAGGGACTCTTGGCATACTAGACTCTTGGCATACTAGGCTCTTGGCATACTAGACTCTTGGCATGCTAGGCGTAACATACTCTTAGTATACTCTAGTCAGGATTACATCACCTACTTCTACTTCTCCCTACACCTAGGATAGGTTAGGTACACTGGGGTAGAACTAGGCTAGAAACGCATCGTATGAGTACTCGCATTTTTAGGCTGTGTCATTTTATGTAAATGCATATATGCTGAAAAGATAATGCTAACGCAGTATTATTTATTTCTACTGCTCACTCTGTACATTATTTATCTCGCATACTGTCTTGTGATCGTAACAGCACATTTAACTTACTACAGAAACAAGACTGTTCAATAAACCTTTTTATTGAAAACGCCCGTCTGTTATTTCTGTGTAACTTTGAGAGTAACCAAAACATGCACGACTGAGCTGAGTGAAATAGTTATCTATTGTTTCTACGACTCTGGGACACGTCCTGATTCTGTAAGGGAAACACAGTGGTCATGTTTTGCGGCTGCCAGAAACTACTCCCTTCTTGTCGTCTAGAAGTTTCTAGTGGCCTCTGAGCTAGCTGGCACAAGTAATTAAGTTTAAAATACTCGATAGGGACATACCGACCTTAGTCCTATGTCAAACCTATAGGATATATTATTCCAATGCGCAGAGCCTATAAGGGAAATAGGAGCTACACTACAATGTTTGATGTTTTAATTTTTCAAGCTATCCTACTTGGAGCTTTTGGGTCCAAAACTCATGGCTTCAGCTTGACCCCACAAAAAGAGTATCCAACGTTGCCAGCTACAGTGTACTCTCTTGTTATGCTGGAGAGGTTTGACATCCATAAAAAAGTCAAACCATTGTCTCATACGGCGTGTTTGAAATGCTGCCTAGATCCTGGAACCACTGGTGCTTAGTTTTTTCTTATGTTATTTTACTTTAAAAGTTGAAAGCTTCTCGGTGCTTCAATCTGACTTTGGTCATTTTCGTACAATTTTGTTTATTAAACTTTTCTCCTTTCTATTGAATTTGTTTTGAAATTTAATTTCTTTGTTTCTTGAATTTAATAATATGTTGGTGCAGGTAAAATTGTTAACACATTATTCCAGGGGAAAAAGAGTGCTTTGTGTAAACAGAGATTTTGCCATGGAACTGCATTTTAGGTTAGCAGGATGCTAAATTAAGAAATTTCATGATCCGTGGTCCAAGTTTATGTCCCATAATCTCATGTCCCACGTCCACTAGAAGCTTAGCCACTAGAAGCTTTGTCTCAGTGTGCAGTGGATATTTCAGAGGCTTTTCTGTTAGCAACTACCTTGGAATTTGTTGTATTTGAAAGATACTGTCAGACCTGATACTCGTCAGGTGGTGTTTCCCTAAACTTTTTGCATTTTCTTCCTGGGGTTTGCTGATTATCTTTTAGTGGCCTTAGGGCACTGGGCACTTTTCCTAAGTAAATGGAGTGTGAAAGTACGCACGCCCTTCCTACAGCTGTTAGGAAGTGGTGATTACTTGATGGCTTTAAACGTGTCTGCCAGCCTGCCATTGAAGGTCTGCGTATGCACACTTGCACCTATGGTGTTTTTAAACATGTGCCCAGCTTGACATTGCAGGCCTGTGTGCCCAATTGCACTTATGTTCAGGTTGGCCTTTCTAAACCACTAGTCAATCTTAAGGGGGACCTTTCACTACCACTGGAGCACCCCTAGAGTACGCCCTGAGGGGTGTTGTAGGTGGTAGGTGAAAGGCAGGGCAGGTACACATGTGTGTACCCTGCACAGGTAGTGAAGAATACACAGGTGTGTTTTCACTACCTATGAGGTTTGCTCTTCCCATAGGCTAACATGGGGGAATGGTTGAAATGTACTTCAGGCTGCAATAGTGGATTGCAGGGGAGCAGTTTATAATGTTTCCTATCATTGGATTCAAAATGACAAACCCTCTTGTGTTAATGGTGGTTTTGTCATTAATAGCTTAGAAATGCCACTTCTAGAAAGTGGGCATTTCTCTGCTCTAAAAATCTTTGTATGCCTTTTAATTGGACTCATCCCACACTGAAGGCTTGGGGATCACATCTGTGCATTCCCAAATGACAGCTAAAAACATTGGCCATGCAACTGGAATGACAGACCTTTGCCATTTGAGGGCTTGGCTGGATAGATTGGAGAGAGATGTTTTGACACTTGGCTTCTGGGAGCCAGATCATGGCCCTACTAAAGATTAAGATCTGCATTCCACTGCCTCATGGCAGACAGAACTGAAATTTAGGGGAGACATCTGTGGTTCAAAGAGAAACCCTCTGAAACCCCAACTTGAAAGGCACACTACAGTATAACTACTGGTGCCATACTTCAGCAGGGCAGAGATACACTTGTGGGAATGTGGGACCGGAGTTCCTAGAACTGTGTGGTGCACAGTGCCAGAGGATTCTGTTATGCACAAGGAGGATTACTGCCATTGGAAGGGACCGTGCACCCTTGCTGAATAGTGCCTAGCCTGGGCTAAATACCTGCTCCTGTGTGGCATCCTAAAGTGTGCTCTCCATGGGCTTGTTGGCTTGCCCCCTGTTCTCTTGTTGAGGTCTCAGGGGCAGCAAAGAACTCCCGTGAGGGACCCACACTGTCTACTTGTGACACCTGGAGATCGGTGCCCTCTTAAGTACCCACATTGTCTGCTAGATCCCAATTGGTAGCGCTGGGTGAGCGTGGAACTAAGAATTGTGCGTTCGTTGAGCGTGCCGCATCTCTCTTATGGAACACGCCAACTGCATGCTCATAGCATGCAGAGTCCAATTCACAGGTGCCGACCCTTGGAAGTGAAGGTGTGTCTGTAGTAGTGCCTCATTCTACCTCGTGCGGCACTGCTAAACTTGTGCCTGTGTGTATGACCGGAATTGCCTGGTGCGACCTGTAACATCGCGTACCAGGAGTTGGGTCTCATTTCCATGCAGGTACGGAATTTGCAACTCTTCATTGTGTGTGACCAGTATTGCCTGGTGCGACCTGTATCAACGCACACTGGACGTTGTGCCTCATTACAAGGAAGATAGTGAATTGGCAACTGTTCGTTGTGTGTGACCAGAACTGTTTAGTGTGACCTTTGAGCAGTGCGCACCAGATGTTGTGCCTCATTTTCAGGGAGGTACTGAGTTTGCAACTCTTCATTCTGTGTGACCGGAATTGTCTGTTGTGACTCATATCACTGCGCACCAGACGTTGTGGCCAGATTGCCTGGATGAGACTCTGATCGACATGTGTCTGACGGGGTGCCTCGTTCTTCCGAGAGGCTCCCCTGATTCATTCCCTATTTATCGATTGTTCCTTTTAGGCCCTCAGTGTGGCAGACCAACTTTCCTCTCCTCACCTGACCCCTGACTATCTTGTGTTGCCAGGTAGCATTGCCCAGATCGGGCTGGAGTGGTGAGAGTGATTGACTGGTCTATAGGAACACTTCTGAGAGTGATCGGAAGTGGGTCTGGAGACTGTGTGACCCACCCCCGTCCTTCACAGAACTGGGCTGGTACTGGAAGGCAGATTCTGGAATCCTTTGATTGATTGACTATCGCCCTCAGCCCACTTCTGCTCCGCATCCTGTGGGTGAACTTCCTGAGTGGTGGCCAAACCCCCACTTGTCGACGGCCTCCAATTAGTCCTGCTAACTACCCCCACCTTCTTCCCTGGGACCTTGGGATGCGAACGGCCTAGTATCAGGGAGAGGGTTTTTATCTCCAACCCATGCACGTAGGGTAGCCAGGGTTAGTTGAAGTGTGGCGGGAGGCTTGGGCCTCAGGGTCTGCATTGTGCTATCAGTTGACCTGCCGGATGTCAGTTACACCACATTACGGTGTTGTGTGCATATATGTGTGAGTGCGTTCCATACGGACCTGCCTGATACCCGTTGCACTGCGTATCGGTGCTCAGTGAGTGTATGGGAGTGACTGATAGGGAACCGCTTGTGATTAATTACATCACACGGCCTAACACGTTGATTCCTTGCCAAAAGAATATTACGTTTGACATAGTTTTTTCCTGTGCACCCCATGGCCCACGGTGCTGCTTAAAGGTGTTATAATTATCTGTGTGTGCATATTTCTGATATCGGTGTGATCTAGGGTGCACCCTATAATTGTGCGGTGTTGAATTATAATAAATGTCAGGGTGGCCCTAGGCTTGACAACATTTCGCACCACATAAGTGTGCCATGGGGGGTTGTAAAGTAGGATCTATCCCAAGTGTGCATATTACTAATGCTATTTTAACACGGTTGGGCCTAGAACTGCTAGTAATATTTCCAAGTGTGATTTATGCCCAGAAATACATGATGTTCACGTTGTGTTAATTAATGTGTGTGTTTAATACAAACTTTATTTACATACCCTACGTGTGAAGTCTCTTTTGCAATGTTCGGTGTATTTATTGTTGAGAGTGCTGTGCCAATGTTTTACTCATTGTCTCTGCGATAAGCCTGACTGCTCAGTGCCAAGCTACCCAAGAGCTAGCACAGGTTATACAGTGAGTGTAATCACCCAACCCTGACAGGAATGGTAGGTGCCGCCTGGCTATGGCATCCCCTCAGCCAACCAGAAAGTGCAAGTTCCAACAGATACCCTCTTGGTAAGCAGGTGTCAGGTAGACAGTTCATGTAGAATAACAAGCTGAAGGTTTATTGAAGAAGCTGTAAGTTAGGTTCAAGGTTTTCAGTTATATGGTATAGTATCCCATCAGGAGCAGCATCCTCTCTGTTCAGCCCACTCTCTCTAACTGACACTTCTACAGGAACTCATCAACATTCCATGACCTCACACACTGGCTGAGCAGCAGGAAAAAGAGAATCTATGGAGAGAATGCATTACAACTAAAAGCAGGTTATAACACATCGTCTTCCTTTAGAAAAATAACAAACATACAACAGGACTAATGGAGACACAACAGAGCTGTAAAAGACTCTGACTTATATAAGTCCTTAAAATTATTCACTCAATGATCACATACGACCCCATCTATATGAAACAAAACACACCCACATACAGGTCAAACAGAACCCATCACACGCAAACCACCAGCATGCACCATACCAGGGGAACAATATTTCCACCCGAGCGGTGGCACACATGTAATTCAACTCCAACTATAGCACTCACTAGCAGGACCAGGCACGTGTTCTAAACTTACCTCTACTGCCAGCCAATAAGTCACAGGACTAGGGACGTACAGCAACACATATAACCCACACACCCCCTACACTCATCCCTCTATTGCCTACTTTAACAGGCCATCGGCAAATACCACACATTCACCCTCTTCTGCATACTCTCGCAGAACCAGGGACAAGTACTCAACCTCCACCCTCTTCTGCATACTCCCACAGGACCAGGGACATACACTATACATCCAACCAATTCTGAGTACCCTTGCAGGACCAGGAAACTAGAACACTCACTCTCTACTGCACATCCATACAGGACCAGGGGCAAATACACTCACCCCCTACTACAACATACTAGTGCAGGACCAGGGACAACACTCACCACCTTCTGCATACTTTTGCAGGACCAGGGACTTAAATGACACTATACATTTATCCTATGCATGCAAAACATGGACTCCCTCTACTGCGCACTCTTGCAGGACCAGGGACTCAAATGACACCAAACATTGCATGCAATACAAATAACGCATTTTTCCTGACTACTCCGCTCAACATTGGAACAAAATGAGCAATAATGTACAATACTACTTGACATTATATGTAATCATATGAGCATACCACTGAGATATGTTCTCTGGCAGCAAACCCCAAATCTTCCTCTCTGGTGAGCCACATCTCACCCGAACCCTTTCGTAGTACTCCTGAGGACTCCACTCAAAATGGGAACAGAATGAGCAACCAAACGCGGGCCCAATGTGCCAGAATGAGATGCTCAAGTGTCCATAACAGCTCCTTATAGTTTCCCTTACATAAAGCAGCTCCATTTACTTTTTATCACATTGAAAATGTCACGCTCCGGTGCGTGTCGCACTGTGAAGCACTTCCTAGTAAAAATGCTGCCAAACACTTCCTGGTCTTGCTGCCGGCTGCTGCATCACTAAAGCAGTTCATGTGCCAGCCCACAGTTGGTTTCCAGGTCAGGGGTCTAGTGTTTAACTTCCAAATCACTTTCTAATCAATGTGCTCTCTGATTTGTCAATATTCCCCACTCCCACAGTCATGTGGCTTCACTAAACTCTCTGCAGGATACATATGGAACAGCTGCATGGTAATCCTCCTCCATACACCATGCATGTAATGAATTTAAACTGCCACGCTGCTGGTTAATGCTCCTATACACACATTGGCTACCCAGTCCTCGGCTGAGTAGTGCGTGTTTTTACATATGAGCTTCAGCACAACGCGGCGGCTCAGAGCGTTCCTTCACACTAGTTCCGGCAAAGCGGGCCCTTCATCCTTTGGCAGCACGTCTTATGATTGCTCACAATGACCTCATGGTGCAGCCGTACAAAAACACGTGCTGTCAACATTTTCTCACCTGGCTACATTACACGCACTGGTTCAGTGGATTTTTTTAATAATAACACTCGCAGCTAGAGACACGCGGTGGGGACACGTGCTCCTTCGCAATTCAGTGCACGCTCCCACATCACTTGATGGGGCTAAATCCTCCCCCAAAACAACACCCTAGCTGTGATGCGTTACCTGACTCCGCTGCTGTCCTTGGTGCATTCCGTTGACCACTCGTCCAATCCTTACACCGCTAGCACATCACGCTCTGTTTAAACACTGACTCCAGTTGCTCGCCCAACTTGCTTTTTAATAAGGATTGGTCCAGTCGCCAATTGTTCATTTCTGTATATTTTCCAACTCTGTACATACAGAGTTCAGCAGTTCACACCCAAACCTTTAGTATTTGGGTTCGTTGTCCACAGGCTGTCTGTAGGAAAAGACACTGGTGTGGTACACAGTCACTTTTTTGTCTTATGTCTTCAATCTATTTTTTCTTCTTTGTTCATCAGTTTCTCTCACATGTAGGGTTGCTTTGTCTCCAATCTAACTTCTCTTCTTTATTTTCATCTCTGTCTCTCTCACATGTAGGTTTGCTTTCCGGTCGTCGTCAGTTTTGTAATTGAAAGATACCCTCTTGGTAAGCAGGAGTCAGGTAGCCAGTTCATGTAGAATAACAAGTTGAAGGTTAATCGAAGAAGTTATAAGTTGGGTTCCAGGTTACAAGTTACAGGGTAAAGTACCCCACCAAGAGCAGCATCCTCTCTGCTCAGCCCACTCTCTCTAACTGACACTCCTACAGGCACTCATCAACATTCCATGACATCACACACTGGCAGAGCAGGCAGGGAACAGAGAATCTATGGAGAGAATGCATTACAACTAAATGCAAGGTATAACAGTTTGCATGGCAGTCTCAGACAGAAACAGTGCTAGTGGGAATAGCATTAAAGGTTGCATTCTTTACTAGGTTGATTGATCTATTTTCACCACCACTGGCCATGCCACATGGGAGTTTCCAATGGCAACCCTAGCAGCAAGACCGCCATTAGAAATAGACAATAGCTCATTCACTAAATAAGTTCAGGGACAAGGGAAGCGGGAGGACGGAGCACGTGCCTTTTTTTGTGGACGTCCCTTTTTGCGCTGTTGTATAACTCAATGATAAAACTAAATCTGCTATAAAGCAGTATATTCTTACTAAACCAAAGGAGTGAAGTAGTGCAATTAGAGATTAATGTGAATTACATGAATCCAGGATATTTAGAGAGAAACATATTTCAAGTCTGTAGACTTAAAAAATGACAATGCATGCAGAACAATTATATACTTGTAAATTCAAAGGAAATTAAAGTAACTAAAGGAACTTTTTTGATATAAATCTAATTCTGAATTATAGATAAATATGTACTACTGTCAAAATTAATTAACTGTAACTTCAAATATACCATGGAGTGATGATATTTTCTGTTTGTTAAAAATGTTGTATTAAGAAAGCGGTTATTTTGATACATGTTATGCGAAAGGTGTCAGCTTTGTATAAGAAGAATATGATTTGTGGGTATTGTTTTCTTTTATGAAGAAAATAACTCAAGATTACAGCAAGTGCACTGAATATGAACTGATTTATTTATTTTGTTGGTGCCTCTAAACTATTTTGTTTGTTTTCTTCTTACTGGGTGCAAAGGTGGGTAACTAGTGGTGTGCTCCTAGTGCTGGACCACGCACATCCTATACTTATGTGGTGTAATCTATGCATCGATGGAAATGTTATCATTATTTGCTGGTGCTACTGGTCAACCATATCAATTCTTTGCACTGTTAGGCATCTGTTCTCAACATTCTGACTTCTGTGGACAACCAATAAATCACTAATGGAAGCCATGGCCTAAAAATTGTCTGTAATTATAACCTCCAAAAAATACACAAAAATACAGAAACAAGTACTCATCAAAACTACTACAATTTATTAAATATTTATATAATACACAAATAACAAAAAATCGAAATGTTAATTTTTATGGAAATTCTGGTGTTCTTCAAAATTTTGTTTTATTTCTAAAAAGCAAAGCGAAGATAGACTGAACCATATCACTGTAGTTTTTGTTCCTAATGAATGCCTTCTTGTTTCAGAGCCTTTTGAAATTTTACATTTTACATTTTACGTATTTATGTATATATACTTTATTATTTGCTAATATTAGTTATTTTTTCGAAACAGTTGTGAACCTCTTGAGTAGGCATCGCAGACCCTTTTCACCCCTGGGGTCCACAGACCAGAGGTTAAGAACCATTGCTCTATTCTGTGGGGAGGTCTAAGATGTATTCCCTTACATCACTGAGGTCAGTTTACTGTACAAATTTATCAAGGCTGTTTTTCCCCATTTGCTGGACCTGACCTCCTTGGCATGGTACTTCCTGAAAACCTTTTGCCTTCACCCCTCCATATTTTGCTGGATCTGTTTCTGGTGGCTTTAGGACTCTGTGGGGCATATTATCAAGGGCAGTATCGCCACTTTAGCGGCACTTTTTGCCGCTAAAGCGGCAATATTTTTATCGCCCTATTAGCAAGCTGTCGCTAACAGCTGTTAGCGACAGCTTTATGGCGAAAGCGGCCGTTTCCTGGCCGCCTTGCATGTCAGCGATAATTATCGCTAATGACATGCAAAGTAGGCGTTCCCAACTAAAAGTGACTGAAAACAGTCGCAAACACAACTTCCCCCTATTAGCAAGGCCCGCGAAGCGATAAAATAATTCGCGCTAACCGCGATTATCGCTGGAATCTAACACCTCTTTAAAACTTGACTTAACCATTCTAGTCAATGGGAGGTGGATTGTGAGGTTAAGGCCTCACCTGCCTATTAGCAAGCTTTTCAGTATTGTGTATTCCTTTCAGGCAGTGACAGGTTTGAACATCCTGACAAGAAGACTTGGGAGGGGCTGTACTGAGCCCCATATACACTTCAAAGGGCCTTTCCTCCTGCACACAAAAGGAATCTGACACCAGGTCTGCCCTGCATTTTCTCATACCCAAACTGTTTGGAGCCTTGACAGAGGAAGGGAAAGAACCTTTCAGAATGCGATATGGGGGTAGGACAGGGAGTCCTCCCACACAGAGGCTGGCATCAGATAAAAATAGTGGAACTCCAGAGACACTCATCAGAACACTTCTGGGCCTGTGGAAGTTACAGAAGAAGGACTGCCGTGCTGCCAGAGGCCTGTCTTGCTGCTTGAGGGACTGCCTTGCTGTCTGAAAGGAAGACTGGACCCGCTTGCCTTCATCCTATGCTAACCATCAGTTGGCTAACCTTCTGTGTGAGCTTAAGGGACATAACAAGCCTCAGGGGCCTCTCTGCAACTGCTCAATAGACTTGCTGCAACTGGACCTACCAAGACCTGCAACTTGATCTGCCTGAGCCCTGCTGCCCTCTGCTGGAGTGAGTTCCTGATCCCCAAGAGCTACATCCCAGGTCCGGCACCCTTGGCTGTTATCAGAGTGTACTCCTAAAGTTTTGGCTCCTCGCAACTGCGAACAGGCTAGTTCATGTCAAAACTCTGCCGCCTGCAACAACTGTCGACATGAAGCTTCAGTGAGACCTCCTCTTTGCGTTACAGCTACTGCCAGCGACGACCAGCAATGCGAGAGCCACACTTCACACTATAACAACGACAGCCCTTGATGACAGTCTACATGAAGCTACAGCAATGACCATCTGTGACACATGACCAGCTCTTTGCACCACAGCGACGACAGCCCATGACACCTGGCCGGCTCCTCTGGTTACAGCGACAACCATCCGCAACGCTGTGTCTGCTCCTAGTGGCCTCCTCCATAGCGAACAGAACTCTTTGCACCAAACTCAGGTAGTAACTCTTCAGCTGGACTAACTTGGTCCTTGTATCTGAATCACACTGCATCGTGGTCAGCTGGAACGTGTGACTTTCCCCAGGTCTATCGCAACCAGCTGACGAGTGGTGCTTTGTACTTTTAGGCACTATTTTCTTTTTTTTTTATAACTCTTTTTATTGAGAGCAGTAGTGCAAAAACACAGTAATATGACATAAAGACAAGAAAACTCTTAAATGTATCAAACATGAGTTTGAGACGGTACAATAAGTAGGTACAATTATACATATTTAGGATTCAAATTAATCAGCTGACATAGCTTCATCAAGGGCGGGGAGGGTAGGGAGACACGGGGGAACACATATACTTCCACGATATTCATTCCATTTCGTCCATATTTGAGGCCATTTCTTTGGACATCCCCTGGATACATAGACTGTTTTTTCTCTAAACATACCGCAGTCCATGTCTTGTTTCCATGATGCCAGTGTCGGGGCCTCTCTCGCTCCCCACATTCTAGCGATATTGCGTTTTACTATCATGTGCTCCAAGGTCACCCACAGCTTCTCTTTGCTGTTTAGATCCGTCGGCCCCCACACATTTAGTAAACTCCTTCTGCCATCCAGGTCTAGTCCTCGACCTAGCACCTCCGTCATACATCTTAACAACCTCGTTCAGTAATTGCGAATGATCTGACATTCCCACAAAATGTGGAAGAACGTTCCCTCCCTTCCACATTCTCTCTTACAATTGCCTCCTCTCCATAGCCCATTCGGGCCAGGGCTGTTCGTGAATAATACGTTCTATGCAGTAATTTCAACTGTTTAAGTCTCGATGAGATTGCCACTTCCCGTGGAGACGCAAGTGCTTCAGTCCAATCCTCATCGTCTAGCTCTGACAGGTCATCTGTCCACTTCTCTCGCAGATTTATTAGGGAACTTTGGCATGGTTAATCAATTTACGATATGTAAGGGATATTGACTTACTGGGCATATAGCCGTCTAGGAGCCTGTCTTCCAGCGGTGTTGCTTCAGGTAGGGTTTCCCCTTTTGGGATGTGCACATACAGGGCGTGTCTCACTTGACAGTATCAAAATATTTCTGAGTCCGCCATGGCATACTCTTGCTGCAACATGGAGAACTCAATTACTTTACCCCCTTTCCACATGTCTCCAACTCTTGACAGTCCTATCAGGTCCCACATATCAAAGCCTCTGGAGTTTCTCAGGGTGCCCAATAAGTACGAATCCCACAGGGGGGTGGCTTGCGTGAGCTTCTTGTCCCAGCCAAGACTCTTGTGGGCAGTGGGCCAGATTTGGACTGAATGCGCCGTTGGCCCTGTGAGGTTCAATTTAGCTGGTCTAGAATAGAGCACCTGCGTGTACGACCCTCCAGGTAGCAGCCACCTATCCATTAGATATCCCGGGTCGTTATGAGGATGATATATACCCTGATTAATTGCAGCCAAATGCGCCGCCCAATAGTACCTTTTGATATCTGGGAGCCCTATTCCCCCATCATACCAGCTCCGCACCAATTTGGGAAGCGATATTCAAGGTGTACCCTTAGCCCACAATAGGGCTCTCTGCTCGCTTTCAATTGCAGCGAAGTAGGAGGCCGGGACAAGGGCGGGCGAAATTTTGTAGAATATATAAAAAGCGAGGTAGGGACATCATTTTAAAAAGAGCCGCTCTGCCCAGCAGGGAGAGCGGAAGGGTCTTCCAGTGCTCCACATCACTTTGAAGCTGTCTCAATGGTGGCAAAAGGTTGCGCTCGTAATACTGCTTGGGGTCTCCCGTGATGTATATTCCGAGATACTTAAAGCCACCAATTGACTCCGTCACACTACACCCCCTGTCCAGAAGCGGGAGCCTCCCTCTGAGCACATAGATCACAGACTTGGCCCAGTTGATGGCATAGCCAGAATATCTACCAAAGGCAGTGAAGATATCTAGGACTCTGATGATCGAGGCCCGCGGCGACGCCAGGTACAAGAGGATATCGTCGGCGTATAGGGAGATACGATCCTCCCAGTCTTCCGACCATTTCAGGCCCCGCATTACTGGGTCCCTACGAATCCAGCTCGCTAGGGGCTCCAGTGCCAAGGCAAAAAGCAGCGGAGACAGGGGGCATCCCTGCCTTGTCCCTCTTCCAAGGGTGAAGACATTTAATTTCCTGTTATTCACAACCACTTGTGCCAATGGTTCCGAATATAGGAGTTTCACCCATCCAATATATCCAGGTCCAAACCCCATCTTCTCCAACACCGCAAAGAGGTAGGGCCATTCGATCGTATCAAATGCCATGGCGGCATCCAAGGACACCATGACCGCGTCTTCTCTTAGCGTATCTACTCTCCCGAGTACCCCTTGGAGTCAGCGCAGATTTAGGGAGGTATTTCTAGATGGCATGAATCCCGACTGATCCGGATGGATCAGATCGGAGATCACTCCGATCAATCGTGTAGCCAACAACTTGGCTAGGATCTTCACCTCGGCATTCAAAAGTCAGATGGGTCTGTACGAGGAACACTGATCCCTTGGTTTACTCTCCTTATGTATAACCACCACTGTGGCCAGTCATTGATCTTGGGGAAGCAAACCGGCTTCCAGGCTTTTCTCATACATGGCCTTGAGATAGAGGGCTATTTTGTCGGGTTTTAGTTTATAAAGTTCTATGGGGAGATCATTGGGGCCCATAGCTTTCCCGGATTGCAAATCCATAACAACTCATGCTATTTCGTCATTCATGAGCTCACTGTCGAGGAAGTCCCTGTCCACTTCCGACAATACTGGCAGTCGAACATCCTTTAATAAGGCTCTCGGCTCTTCTATTGGATAGATCGATTGAGATTTATATATCCGAGTATAGTATTTAGCGAATTCGTCTGCAACTAGTTGCACACCAGTGATTGTCTCCCCTACTTCGGTAGTGATTCCCATGACCAGGCGGTTGGCCTGTTCACGCCATTCTAGCCGCGCGAGCAGTTTGCTCGCTCTGTCCCTCAGCTCATATATTCTACCGAGTTTATCCCTCTGTAATTCTTTAGCCCTGTCCGACTCCACACTCTTGTATTCTTCCTTCTTGAGACTTAGTTTGTGTACTACCTCTGGATCCCCGGATATCAACAACTCCCCCTCCAGTACCAATATCTCTCCTTCCAGCTGTAATATTGCAGCATTTCTCTCCTTTTTTGCCCCAGCTATTTGCAAAATTGCTTGCCCACACACCGCGGTTTTAAATGCTTCCCAAAGTGTGCCGGCAGAGCCCACAGATCCCTCATTCTCCCGGAAATAATGCTCAATTGATAGAGTGATATTGCGCCGTATATTGGGGTTGCGTAAATGCCACGGGTTTATAGGCGCCAACCTACCCACTTGATCATTACTCCTACCCAAATGTACCCATATTGGAGAGTGGTCGGATATGCCCCTTGCCATGTGCCTGATTTCTGTAACCTGCTCCACCTGATCTGCCGGCATGAGGATGTAGTCAATACGGGAAAGGCAATTATGTGCTCCGGAGTGGAATGTAAACTGGGAGTCCCTGTGTCATAAGGTTTCTGCACATACACAGAGCTATGCACAGGAAAATGGGACCCCGGAATACAGTGGTTTGCCACCATATACCGTAGCACCCAAAAACCCCAACCCAACTAGCTTAGCATCCCATTAGCACCCAAGTACTAATGTTTGGACAACCCAGAACACGGTATCTTTATCTCAGGACTCGCAGAAGCAAGAACACTCTTTCGCCACTCACTCGTACTTGTCCACAAGGTGCGTAGGAAGAGACACTGGATAGGTTAAAATGTTTATTCCAACTTACGTGCTCTAATGTACAGTACACGTGTCAGTACTAATAGCATAATGCATATGACTAATATAAGCAGCATGGTTACAATTCCATAGAATACAAACGGGGAAAGCATCTCAGAGCTCAGTGGATAAACGTATAAATAACATTACCACCCTCCCCTTGCAGTAAGATAGTTTATTATAATAATAGAAGACCTCTGGGCTTTGACTAGCGAACCCCCATACCTCAGTCTCTAGATGCAGAATTACATCAGCAGGACATCATAGCTCTTCTCACTGAAAGGGATTTCTCCAAGTGTGTTAAGCGCTAGTAAACCACAGTATTAAAAGCATATCAAATTCTTCATGGCAATTGCACATAATGTTATGTCTGGGTGCGCGAGACTGGCCATATCAGGAAGAACCAAAATATATTGTTATGCGACCTTGTACATGTTTGTGCAGACTGAGCCCAAAAAGGTGAACAACAGAAAATGCAGACAGTGCAAAAGAACTTGGCACGAGCAAAGGGCGAGGGAGGCCCGGCTCAGTGTAACGTGCGCAAAGAAAAGCAACATGGCAGCCAGGCCTAGGCCAACATAACAAGGCAGGTAACAATCCACAAGACACCCTCCCCTGGACAGTCCAGCGGCCAGGACAGAGGCCCATCAGAGGAGAAAAATAGACGTCGGAGCACAGGGAGCGCCCAAATGGCGAAGGGCAGGTCAATCCATGAAAGTGAAAGTGCAGAAAAAAGCCATACCCTCCAAGAGTTCATCATTGGAATCGTCAAAAAACATAGATGCCATCCAATCCATGAGTTCAAAAGAGCAGGAATGCTCCTCAGCAAAGGGAGCATCCAGAAGCAATGCGGGACAGCTTGCGTGATAATTGAAACAGCTTCGTTGTAGGAGATCCTGGGCAGCCGCCCAGATATCCCATTGCGCCAAAATCCCCAGTGCAGCCGCACGCGCCATACAGCCAGCGACGGAACAGTCCTGCTCATGGGCCTCTAAGGGACCCATCAACTGAACAAAATCCGGAACAGACAAAGACGAATTGGAGAGGCAATAATCCAGAGTCCAGGTGAAAGGACAGCGGACACAAGTCATCACAGGTTGCACGCAAGTGAAATACGCAAAGCGAAATGAAAGAGTATATGACACACTCAGTGTCGCCAATGGCAAGACGCCAAAACCGGCCAAAAGGCGCTCACGGAGCAGCTGGAGGCGTTCTGGATCGAGCAGGTCCCATCGGGGAGCAGCCATTGCGCAGAAAGCAAATTAAGAGCAAGACACCAGCCGCTAAAGCGAGGATCAATGGGAAACCGCCAAAGACACTGGAAAAAATAGAATGTATGAAAGCCGGGATGACACCAAAAATAGTTTGGAAGGAGGACACCAAGCCCGACCCAACGACCTTAAAAAAGTGTACTAGGCCTTCAGTGTTAGATGCGTTAAAAATACGATGTATTAACTCCCCAAAATGTTGGGGGAGATTAGTGTTTAAAAGGGCCTGTATTTCACTGTGGGTACTCGCCACCTGGAGAATGAATGTCTCCCGGGCGGACGTGAGCATAACTTCCTCGTTTAATAATAGTGCCTTTATTCTGCTCAGTCTATTGAAATCTGCTTCCATGGTAGGGATGGAAGGCCAAATAGAGATATCAACCTTGCCATGAGGGGGAGGAAAAAGCACATTTTTGCAGCAGACAACCCTGTGCGAAACTGTTACAATGTAAGGAATGCCAGCCTGCAGGCCACAACAGTTTTCGTTATTTAAAAGTAAATAACTACCATTGGAAAGGAGAGTGAAAGTAGGAGAAATAACAGGAGCAGGAATACCTTTCAGCACACAAGCAAGATTAGGAGAGGAAACGCTACATGAGCCATGCAATTTAATGTGTTTACAAATAAGCGAATGACCTATAGTCGAGTCGCAGTACTCCCCCGTGAGAAAGACTTCCTTGCCGTCCCGAAGGCATTTATACATGAAAGGCAAGGACCAGAGTTCATGCAGGAAAGCACTGCCCAATGGCCGGTAACGGCCCACAGGATAATGTTTCATGCACAAGTCAAATTCAAACAAGGAAAATGGTAAAGCTATAACCCCATGGACTAGCCATACAGCAGAATCGAGTTCTGCAACAGAGAACGGCAATGGATCCACCTTTTCGATATGTAATAGATTGTAAGTTGCATCCTTCATGGACATAAATTGCTGTTTATCAGTTAAGTTAAAAGGTAGAAATAAGGCAGAGGTGTTCAAGAAATGCCAAGGCACTTTACCTAACTTAAGTGTTTGTAAAGTCCATGCAAACTGCATAACTGAGCGCAATTGATTCTGACCATGATATAACACAGAAACATCATCTTGTACAATATCAACAACAGAGGACACAATATTCTCTAAAGTGTAAATGCGAGAAGACAGGGTATTAATACTATTGTCAACAACAGCAAGCACCTTTTCCATATTTGCTTGATCTATTTCCCGAAGACGGGAAGCAGCTTCCATTTGTGATAGCTTCCAGAGTTCATTATACGTTTCATAAATGAATCTCTTAGGTCGGGGACCACGAGGTCCCAAGACAAAGTCGGACAGATCAATATTGCCTGTAAGGAGGGACATATGTTGTTTAACAGAATCAAGGGACGAATGTTGCAGCCATTGTTTGCATAATTTACCAACAGAGTATGTAGTGACAGTACGGGAATCAGTAAATCTCGGATCAGGCCTATCCTGTGTGTAACTAGCTCCTGAGTCGTGAAAACGCATTTGACATGCATTTGATGATGTAGGCCATACCAACCAGGGTGACTGAACTAGCTCAGAAACATTAAATGAATTATTCTGTAATAGAGCCTGTAGGGTCGTCAGGGACAGATTAAAACGTGAGCTATCATTGGGAAAACTCGACAGGAATGGAATTGAGGGCGAGTTTAATTGTTTAGTGGTAGCTAAGCCCCAACATGTAGTTTGATAGATGGAAGCATTTAGGAACATAATTTGGGTAGGGATGAGGCAAGCACGATGCAACGCCTCGGTTCCCTGTACCTGCCATGGCTTGGAGCCCCAAATTGATTTCAAATCTATTGTATCCTCCCAGTACTCATAACCACCCACAGCTAGGGCACTTATAAAGGAACCCGAATAAAGCAATTTGGTGTGTGTTAACATAATTTTCTGAGTTGATGTGGTATTAAGTCTAAAATAATAGGATGCAGGGTTCGACCGATTAAAATCAGTAAAATAGGTAAACTTATTTCGAAGAGTCTGTGAGCTACCTGGCAAGGGGTTTGGACAATGTTCCCATTGGGTGTAGTTAACAGAACTACGCAGGGCACTTGGCTTATGGAGAAAATGATTACCCCAATGTTGGTAACAATACAAATCGGCATAATTCGCAGAATTCATATATAAATCTTCAGCATTAAAAGATGCATAATATTTTAAATCGGCAAACAATGCTTCAACGGCATGCACATCCCAATCATCAGAATGAATATTATTTTGTACTACATCACCCATTGAAACACGAAGGACATTAGGTACATTAATAATTTCCGTCGGACCATGGATTTGATAGTTCACTGCATCCCATACGATGCCATCAGCAACGGGGAAAGCTGAAATGTTCACAAATGTGTGGTCACGCTTCATGATGTGAGACGAGGAATGAGGAGCCAAAGTTCCAGAAACATAGTCTACAGCAGAGCGTTCAGGTAAATAGTGACCATTGATTAGTAGAAAAAACACTGTGACAAAGCCAATGGACATGAACAAAAATATCAAGCAAAGTACCAACCAGATGTATGTCCAGGGGGAATCAAAAAATTGTCTCTAAACCAGGATATAAAAATACTGAACTTGGATGGAACTTTTGAAGATGTGGAATCCGAATCAAAGGAATAACGAGTCGGGCTTAGTGGCGTTGTTGGTTGATGTGCCACCGATTCTGATGCAGGATAAGTATACTCGTCCTCGTTGATATTGGTGGAGAGTTGGGGATCAATCGTAGTTTCAGGCAAATCAACCATCTCAATTACAGCATCAGCGATCGTTCGTGCAGATGGACTATGAACATATGTCCGATAAATGGCAGGACAAGAGACCGCTGGTGTGACACTATTCAGGATCGGCCAGGCGCTGTAGCTTGACATTTTCAACTGAGATGTATCTGTTCTCTTTGCGACCAGGAAGCGGTGGTAAAATGACTTTACGTGTTCCCTTCAGGCCAAGAACTGGAACCGGTGCACGAAAAGAGGGGCCAAATTCTTTTTTGTTTTCAACCTTCTCTCGAACCAGTTCTCCAACTTTCGGAAGCCAGCCGGCTACCGGAATCTGCAACGCAGGATCTGTGGCTGAAGGTAAATGTGTAGTTGCAAGTTTGTCTCGGGCTTCTTGTAAGTCCTGTAACATAGCAGAATGGTTATCTACATCAAACTTGGCGGATTGCGCCGCGATGTCTGGACCCTCAAGGTCAGGCACAAACATTCTTATGCCAAAGAGCATTTCGTATGGGGTCCGCCCACCCAGAGGTCTTCTAGGGAGATTATTAAGTGCACGCTGAACGGTATACAAATGGGCCAGCCAGTTCCTGCCAGTACCTAAAACCCTAGCTGTTAAGGATTGCTTTAAGTCACGGTTCATTCGTTCAACGATAGAGTTGCCCTCAGGCCTATACGGAGACGAAAATTTCACCCGCACCCCAAGCGAAGCCATTGCATCCTTGTAAGCCCTAGAGGCAAACGCTGGACCTTGGTCCGAATGGAAGGTGCCGCATGCGAAAATTCCCACAAAGACACGCAAATCCCTGATTACATTTCGGGCGTCAGCACTCCGTTGTGGCCAGACCCAGAGAAACCGTGTGCACGAGTCCACTGCCACTAAGATGTATTTATAAGCAGTGTCTGATGAGAATGGACCGCAGTGATCCAAGTAAACACACCCAAAGGGTCTGTTAGCAATGCAGAGCGGTGTTTGTGTTGGACGTGTTACCGTGGAAGGCTTAATCTGTTGACAAACGTCGCAAGAAAGCACAAAAGCACGGGTGTCTTTATATAACCCACGCCACCAATAACGCTGCTGCAAGATGGAAACCGTAGCTGACACACCTGCATGAGCAGAAGCCATGCCTTCGTGTGCAGCTGATATCAAGGCACTCCTGCGGTCCGCGTTGGGGATCAGCCGATCTCCAACGTCAGGTATAGTTACATAAGGAACCTGATCGGGACTTAATTTGTAAGAATACTTGGAAGGGAAACCTGTAGGGTAATTATCACCTTCCTTGGTTGCAGCAATAGCTGCTAAAATAACAGGGTCTATTTTAGACATGGACCTGGTAACCGCTGCTACTGAACACGTGACTACTGCTGAACGGGCAGCTTCATCTGCCAGATCGTTACCAATAGCGTGTGCACCCACCCGCTGATGGCCTAAGGTGTGAACCACCTGTGTGAGGGGCAGACGTTGTTGCAATTCTGCCACTCGAACCCAAAGCATTTTATGCTTAATTGTGCTCCCTTTTGCGTCCTTGTAGTCGTTTTTCGACCAGTAAAACAGATTGTCGTAAGATTGTACACAGTAAAAAGAATCACATACAATACGAGTGGTCTCATCCTGTGAAGCGAACTCAAGTGCAAGTAGCAATGCATGCAGCTCGGCCAATTGTGCGGTACTATCCCCAAGTGTGCGTGTGTGCACTGCAGTGGATTTAAACTTGCCATCCACAAAGGATCCCGCAACAATAGCACATGCAGCAGAATAAGCGTGCTTGGACCCAGTGGCCGGTTGCGCCGAACCATCGGTGTAGATCACACATTTGTAATCCTCAAGCGGTAATAAAAACAAAGGAGGAGGATGAACGAATTCATACTGCAAAAACTCCTGAGTCTGAAGAGAAGAATCAAAAACAAAAGTGACGTCCGAAGACGTCAAAGATGTAGCCCATTGTATCCAACGGGGATGCATTGCTTTTGAGTTCGGTACACTTGCCTTTGTTACTGCCTCTAGGGCAGGACAGGGTGTTACCACTAGAATCCGCTTTCCCTGTGCCAGTGCGCGTTCTTTTAGAATCGCCATTTGCACTGCAGTTAGAACTTTTTCAACAGATGTAAAGCGCAATTCAGCGGAAGTGTACAGATGTGACTTGTATGCGATGGGTACTGTATCGCCTTCATTAAAGGTTAAGTATGTGAATCCCACCGCCCCCGGAATTATTCTAATCACCAGGTTTGTGTGGTTATCACGAGTCAAAAGATATTTAGACTCCAAAAGGTCTGTCTGCAAAGACTGCAGAATTGAGGTATGCTCAGGCAGCCAGCAAGACCTTGAATAAGTAGGTTGTATCAAAGCATACAAAGGCTTGATACGCTGGGCATATTCGGGAATGTAAGTACGCCCGAAATTAAGGAAACCCAGCAAAGACTGAAGTTTCTTCAGAGTATTTGGGGGGCACAAATGTGCACATTTTTCCAAGAAATGGGGGGCTAAGCCCTTACCTTCGTTATTGAGCTCATAGCCCAAGAACAGAACGGTAAATTCAGCAATGTGTGACTTAGCAAAGTTAAATTTGTAACCCTGCTCCGCAAATTCAAGAATAATGCGGTCCACACGGGACAGATGCTGATATAACTCGTCGTCTGTCAGATAGATGTCATCAACGTACGAACATGCGTCTTGATCAATGTCATTTAACAAAGAAACAACACGGGCGGCGAATATACCCGGACTATTTTTATAGCCCATGGGTAATCGCCGGAACTGGAATAATTTACCACCGGATGTGAATGCGGTCCATTGACCACTCTCCGGGGCTAGGTTGTGCGTGTAGAAACCGTTTGAAAGGTCAAGTGTCGTTTTGTATTTTTTACGAACAAGACTGTCTACAAGCGCAGAACTGTGTGTATTTTGCACCGCAAAGTTCCGACAATGAGTATTTAAATGCCGGTAATCCAAAACTAAGCGGTACGATCCATCGGGTTTAGAAACCACGAAAAGGGGATTGTTCATAGGTGATACGCATGGTTCAATTACTCCCTGATATTCCAACTGTGTCAGAATTTCGGAGACGGGGCCTTTTGCCTGCCGTTTGATGGGATATTGGGGTTGTGGCTGCGGTAGTGACCGCAAAGGTATTGCATGGGGAGGTGACTCTTCATCCCATCCCACATGGTTGCGGTATAACGCTGGTGCCAGGTACACAGCCCACTCAGCTGCAAGTGCTTCAGCTTTGTCTTTTGGGACATGCTTTGAAAAGCTTGGAAGGATTACCTCCTCTCCTTTATGTGCAGCTAATACGAATGGGGGTGGCCAATCCACCTCTGCTAACAAAATGTCATATGAAGAGGTTAGATTTTCCCAAAAAATCCCTTTTATTTCACGCGGTATGTCACCTTCGATTTGTATAACTATATTATATAGTCTGTCAGGGGGTGCCACTCTCGTGTCAGCTGTCTCTACAGTAACGAATGTTTCAGTTGCTGTCGCCTCCATATGAGGACGTAGCGCCTCCCGCACTATGGTAACTTCCGCGGCGCTGTCTAGGAGGGTCACCGCCCACGTCCAATTCTGGAGTCTCGTTCTCACGGTCTGAGGCATATTTCGCTGTGACAGCGGCAACCTTTTTCTTCTGAAATTGCGGTCGAGGAAGATGAAAGTCTTCTGCTTTACCTCTGACTTGTTGTCGAGGTTGGTCTCGCTCCTGGGGAGCCTCTCGGCCCCTTCCTCTATCTTGCCGTCCTCCTCCACCAGCCTGTGACGACGTCTGGGCCTGTGAAGAACGAGGAGAACGCGCATCAGAGCTCTGAAACCTTTCTGGTGATTTAATCCTTGACCTATCACGTAAATCATAAGTACGTTCAGAAGAAACCGAAACTGGGGAAGCGCCTCTCGACCCCGGCTTCTTTTGTTGCTTACCCTGTTTTTTCTGTCTCCAACTCTTTTTAGTGAAGACTGGTTTATCATCTTTCTCAGATGCACTTTTTGTTTGTATAACTTGTGTTTGCGATTGAGTTTGCATTTTTACAAAAGGCTTGTTGCCTAGGCTATTTCTTCCAATTGTTTTATAAGCCCGGGCTATTATTTTCGGTAATTCGCGAGGCCTGTCCAACTCTGGGACCAAAGCCAAAGCATTCGCTACTTGAAAGTTCATAGCATCGCCCTTGACATTTCCAAGGATCAGCTCAGCTACTACATCAAACACTCCCACTAGTCTCATCCCTAATTCCACAGCCGCTTCAGGGCCATGTTCATCCTGTACTTTTTTAATTACAGAGGGTAGAATCGTCATGGAAGGAGTTCCAAAACATTTTGAATAAACTGCTGCGAATACCTTACCCCAGTTTTCACATGATGTCAAATCGGGGATTATGTCTTTTGGCAAACTTATCGTGAGGATGCGATGTTTATCCACCGGGGATGTATGTGGAAACACCGCTTCTATCTGATCGAACTTTTCAGCAAGCCAGTAAGGATAGTCGTCCTTATTTTGTGGACGTTTGCCCATCACAGAATTTACCATGACAGGACTTATAGTCACTCCAGCTGCAATAGCTGGTTGGCCTGCGACTACAGGAGCAGCTCCATGGAGGCTACCTGTAACGTATGTCACTAGGGCTCGATGCACTCGTACCAATTCGGTATGCATAGTGCGCAGTTCCGCAAGCGGTAATGCCAGATAATTTGGATGCGGGGTATACCCGGCCAATACAGGCCAAGTGGCCCCCTGAATTGATAAGGGGCCTAAACGAACTGCGGTAGTTGGTTGTGGTAGGGCGCCATTGAACCAAACACGGTGCTGCCAAGCCGTGAGAGGCACTTCAAGAGTAGTATAGGGTCGATAGGCAGCAGGAATAGCGGTGGGTTTATATTCATGAAACAGCTTATCACCTGCATCCACCGCTTCAAAAGTGATCCAAGTGTAAAACACTTCAAAGTGATAAGCCGCATCGGCTTGAACCACAAAGACCAACTCGACCCCTGTATCGGGCACTCCATACACAGCTAAGTGGTCTCGGAGTGCTCCTCGACTATGTGCAGCTATCGCCACACCAGCCATGACTAAACAATTATATTTGACAACCTAACAGGGAGCACAAAAATGGGTCTGTTAACTAACCTTTTTTAATATTATCAAGCTTGAAAGAACCTATAAAACATTCAATATAGGAGGTATCACCATCACATACGCCTCCGGAAGCGTACGCGAGGGGTTTGTGGACAAGCACAAGCACTACTCAAGCGTCTCGCAGATAAGCTGCCCCACGGTGGCCGCGCCATGTCATAAGGTTTCTGCACATACACAGAGCTATGCACAGGAAAATGGGACCCCGGAATACAGTGGTTTGCCACCATATACCGTAGCACCCAAAAACCCCAACCCAACTAGCTTAGCATCCCATTAGCACCCAAGTACTAATGTTTGGACAACCCAGAACACGGTATCTTTATCTCAGGACTCGCAGAAGCAAGAACACTCTTTCGCCACTCACTCGTACTTGTCCACAAGGTGCGTAGGAAGAGACACTGGATAGGTTAAAATGTTTATTCCAACTTACGTGCTCTAATGTACAGTACACGTGTCAGTACTAATAGCATAATGCATATGACTAATATAAGCAGCATGGTTACAATTCCATAGAATACAAACGGGGAAAGCATCTCAGAGCTCAGTGGATAAACGTATAAATAACATTACCACCCTCCCCTTGCAGTAAGATAGTTTATTATAATAATAGAAGACCTCTGGGCTTTGACTAGCGAACCCCCATACCTCAGTCTCTAGATGCAGAATTACATCAGCAGGACATCATAGCTCTTCTCACTGAAAGGGATTTCTCCAAGTGTGTTAAGCGCTAGTAAACCACAGTATTAAAAGCATATCAAATTCTTCATGGCAATTGCACATAATGTTATGTCTGGGTGCGCGAGACTGGCCATATCAGGAAGAACCAAAATATATTGTTATGCGACCTTGTACATGTTTGTGCAGACTGAGCCCAAAAAGGTGAACAACAGAAAATGCAGACAGTGCAAAAGAACTTGGCACGAGCAAAGGGCGAGGGAGGCCCGGCTCAGTGTAACGTGCGCAAAGAAAAGCAACATGGCAGCCAGGCCTAGGCCAACATAACAAGGCAGGTAACAATCCACAAGACACCTGGGATGACAGATTCGCCATACATCAGACAGTCCCGTTGCATCCAAAAAGGTGGACAGAACCAAATGGGCTGGTCCTAGGTCTCTAGGGAGATAGCGGTCACGCCTGCCACATACCACAGAGTTAAGATCCCCCCCAATCACCAGTTTGCCATCTGGAAACCCTATCATCGTACTTCCTAAATTGCGAAATGCTGGTGCTTGTAAACTCGGGGGGAAATAGACACATACCAGAGTCAGTGTCCCCCTCCCATCTTCCTCATACAGCCGTGTATCTGCCCAACTCATCCGTCCAGGTGCGATCCATGGACATCGGAAAGGATTTACACACCATAATGCCCACCCCAGTGAACCCGAGGTAAATCCAGAGTGTACGACAAGTCGGTAACCATACCTGTCCAACGCTTTACACTTGTTTCCCACCAGATGTGTCTCCTGGAGCAAGACCACGTCTGGGGCATGTCGTTTAATATATTGTAAGACTATTCCCCTCTTCAGTTTATCACCCAGACCATTTACATTCCAGGATAGAAGTTTAAGTTTCTTTTCACCCATGAAGTCCTATGCAACCCTTCTCCTACCGCTCTCCCTTGCCCATCCCGGATCCCGCCCATTGACGCTTGCAAGCTCGCGTCTCGCTACGCACTGATATGCCACAGCTGCATGCATGTGCCACATTTGTACCATCTCTGTCAAATCCTGCTTTGTAGTGTACATGCTGATGTCTCAAATGCACTAGCTTAACCCTAAATCCCCAACTTCCCCCCTCCCTGCCTCCCCGCACTCTGGGCCTAAAACTGCCCATACCCCAATAGTGCAGAGTGCCTGTAGCCCTAATTTCTAAACTAACTATTAACTCGGGGGGGTGGCAATACCCTCCCCACGACTGACCGCCCGCCACAATATACCCCCTGTCTGTTCTGTTATATGGGGTTATGTGGCCCTTAGATACATTGTCGACATTGCTAAGTTAGCTTGAGTTTTGTTTACCCTATGCTGCTGCTTTTGCGCACGCCTCTGCTAAGAGTTTGTTTTCGCGACACTTTGCCTCTGCCCTGTACATGATAACAGATTGTTTTTCACGTTCTTAGCTTTCCCTTCAATTCTGTCTGAACATAATGTGCAAGGTCGGTCAACAATGTCTCTTGTTATTCTGTTCTGGTCAGTCCCTATTACCTAGACATAACATGTTACCAACAGCTGCAATATGGAAGAATCGAGCTTTGATATAACGTTGTTGCATGTTTTTGAAACACTCTTGAAGAAAACCGTTCCATGGAGCTCAGCTCTACTGTTCCTATGATGTAAACATTTGCGTTTAGGCTTTCAGGTAGGGGTCTGCTAATAATGCCTAGAGATCTTCTGTTATATAAAATAACTTCTGACTGCCAAGGGGAGGGTGATTAGGCCTAGTTATTTTGCCTTTTTCACAGTCTTTATAAAATGACGACTCCTTTTGTATTCTATGGTATTGTAACAATGCTAATGGTGCTTGCGTTATGCATTTTGCTGCTGGTCGTGGTTTGCATACTGTTTTATGAATCACTACAGTCAAAATAAACATTTTGAACGTATTTAGTGACTCTGATTATTCTTATTGTGGACAAGTACGTGAGAGTGAAAGATTGTCTTGTTCCCGCGACTCTGAGATGAGTCGGGAGTGCTCGTGTTCTGGGTTGTCTAAATATTCGTAGCTTCTTGATATTTGTAGGAGACCGAATGAGACACTATTGCTAGTCGGTTGGGATTTTGGGTACTAAGGTGATAGGAGGTACACCCCTATTTACTGAGGTCCTGTTTTCTTGTGCATAGTTCTGTGTATGAGCAGAATCCCCGCAACATGGCGCCGCCAACGTTTTGTCTGGTTCTTATCTGCAAGACGCTTGAGTAGTGCTCGTGCTGGTCCACAATACCCTCACTTCTGTTTCCGGAGACAGCTGTGATGGAGTAACCTCCTATATTGACATTTTTATAGGTTTGTTCAAGCTTGAAGTTTAAAAAGGTATTTCTTTTCTTATAAACCGAGTTTGCGCTGCCACTCTTTAAGTTGTTCTACTGTCTTCTCTGTAATGGCTGTTGATATTCCGGCTCATAGCAGAGCCGCGCTGAAGGTGCACTTGACTCATTATGCAGTCCCTGATGCTGGGGCCGCGCTTATTTTCGTGGTGGAAGCCGACCGGCTCACCAGTTTGAAGTTTTTTACTCTTGGGTCACCTTTCCGGCGGTGGATGGGACTGATGATATGTTTCACACATATACTCCCACTGCCGTTCCTCAGCAGTATCTGCCTTATAGAGCTCTTGAGATTCCGCTTACTGCTTGGCAACACCGTATTTGGTTTAATGGTGCCCTTCCTCACCCATTAACGGCTGTCCGTTTAGGCTCTTTATCTATTGATGGGGCCACATGGCCCGTTTTGGCTGGGTTTACCCCACACCCACGTGCTTTTACAACTGCGACATTGGCAGAGCTCCGCTTCTTACATACAACGTTAGTGCACGTATATAGAGCTGTAATACAGTACGTAACCTGCACCGTCCAGGTGGGATCACCTGGCACTGCTGTACAACCTACGGGTCCTGGTGGCGTGACCATCAGTCCCGTTATAGTTAATTCTGTCATGGGCAAGTGCCCACAGAATAAGGATGAATTTCCTTATTGGCTTGCTGAGAAATTTGGACAGATAGAAGCTGTCTTTCCTAACACCACTCCTGTGTAGAAACACAGGATCTTAACTATTAGTTTACCCAAAGACTTAATTCCCGAATTGGCTGATTGTAATACCGGGGGCAGGGTGTTTGCAGCGGTATATTCTATGTGTTTCGGCATCCCCTCCATGACCGTACTCCCCTCTGTGATTAAACGAGTTCAAGATCAACACGGAGCAGAAGCGGCTGTTGAGCTGGGGATGAGACTGGTGGGGGTGTTCGACATGGTTGCTGATATGATCCTTGCGAATGTCAAGGGCGATGCCGTTAGCTTTCAAGTAGCAAACCGCTTGGAAGCGGTCGCGGAGGCTGACAGACCACGAGAGTTACCAAAGATTATTGCGAGGGCTTATAAAACCATAGGCCGCAATAGTCTGGGAAATAAGCCTACAACTCAAACACAAACGCAGTCTCAAAGTCCGCAGAAAGCCCAGCCTGATAAGGATGGGCGCCCTTTCTTTCCTAAAAAGAATTGGCAAAGAAATAAGAAACAGGGGGGCATATTAGCAAGACCGGCGATAAAATTATCGCCATTTTAGTGGCAGGAAACTGCCGCTAAAATGGCGATAATGGGCTTGCTAATATGCGTTATAGAATTCCAATAGAAGCCCATGTTAGATGTGCAGGACATCTAACCTGGGCTTCTATTGGAATTCTATAACGCATATTAGCAAGCCCATTATCGCCGTTTTAGCGGCAGTTTCCTGCCGCTAAAACGGCGATAATTTTATCGCCGGTCTTGCTAATATGCCCCACAGTTCCCAACAGCAGAAGCAGTGTTCGCCTGCCAGTTCACCGACCCCTGATGCTTCTGAACGTACTTATGACTTCCGCGATCGTGCTAAAATTAAGTCTCCTGATAGATTTCAGGTTCCTGACCAGCGTTCTCCTCTTTCTTTACAGGGAACATCGGGCTCACAAGCCGGCGGAGGTGATCGCCAGGATCGGGGTAGAAGTCAACCTGCCTCACAACTTCGTGAACAGCCTTGACAGTTTGAAGTCAAGGACAAGCAGGGTGATTTCGCTCGTACCCGACCTCCTTTTCAAAACAAAAAGGTTGCTGCATTAACAGCGAGATATGCCACAGACGGTGAGGACGCGACTCCTGGATTGGACTTGGGCAGTGACTCTGCTCGTCAGCGCGGCGGAAGTTACCATAGTCAGGGAGGCTCTGCGTCCCAGTCTGGATGTGACAGCAACTGACACATTTGTTACTATTGAGACTGCAGATACCCGGGTTGCCCCCCCAGATAGACTATACGAAGTCATTTTCCAAATTGAAGTTGATATCCTGCGTCCCATTAAGGTTGTTTTCTGGGAGAATCTAACGGCTACATATGACATTTTATTGGCGGAGAAGGATTGGCCTCCACCCTTTGTGTTAGCCTCTTCTAGAGGGGAAGAAGTGATACTTCCGAGTTTTTCCTGTTGTGTCCCTGAGGACCGCGCACAGGCTTATGCAGAGGAGTGGGCTTTGGCCTTAGCCCCAGCGGTGTATAGCAATCAGGTGGGTTGGGACATTGATTCACCAGCTCATGAAATACCATTGCGCTCTATGCCACAACCTCAACCTCAATATCCCATCAAACGAGAAGCGAAGGCTTCAGTTTGTGACATTCTAAGACAATTGGAGTATCAGGGGGTCATTGAGTCATGTGTATCACCTATGAATAATCCTCTCTTTACTGTCCCTAAACCTGATGGTTCTTTTCGGATTGTATTGGATTATAGAAATTTGAACAGCCATTGCCGCACCTTTGCGGTGCAAAACACACACTGTTCAGCGCTGGTGAATAATATTGTTCGTAAGAAATACAAAACGACACTTGACATTTCCAATGGTTTCTACAGTCACAACCTCGACCATGGAAGTGGTGACCTGACAGCATTCAGTGCCGCCGGAAATCAGAAAAAATTTACCCGTTTGCCTATGGGGTATAAGAATAGCCCCGGGGCATTTGCGGCGCGCATAGTGTCTTTGTTGCATGACATTGACCCTGAGGCCTTGTCGTACGTTGATGACATCTATTTGACTGACGACGACCTCGCCCCGCATCTTGACCGAGTCGACCACATAATATTATCTTTTGCCGACTACGGTTATAAGTTCAATTTTGCAAAGTCAAACATTGCCCATCTGGCAGTGCTCTTTTTGGGCTATGAGCTCAATAATGAAGGAAAGGGTCTAGCGCCTCACTTCCTAGAGAAATGTGCACATTTGCAAACACCTTCTTCTTTGAAAAAGTTACAGTCCCTGCTGGGTTTTTTAAATTTCGGGAGGACTTACGTTCCCGATTATGCCCAGCGTATCAAACCGCTTTATGCGTTGATACAACCTAAGTTTTCATCTGCCAGCTGGCTTCCGGAACATACTTCCGTTCTGCAGACGTGGCAGGCGGATTTGCTTGCGACTAACTTCTTAATGACTCGTGATAACACCACCAACCTGGTAATACGTATCGTTTCAGGGGCAGTGGGTTTCACGTACTTGACATTCAATGAAGGAGACACAATACCTATTGCATACAAATCACACTTGTACACTGCGGCTGAAATGCGTCTTTCCTCTGTTGAAAAAATCTTGATGGCAGTGCAGATGGCGATTCTAAAGGAACGCTCACTGGCGCAGGGCAAACGCATTCTTAAGGTCACCCCCTTCCCTGCTTTGGAAGCGGTGACTAAAGCAAGTGTACCAAACTCGAAGGCATTACACCCACGTTGGATTCAGTGGGCTACTTCTTTGACGTCTTCGGATATCACATTTGTCTTTGATCCATCTCTTCAGACTCAGGAGTTTTTACAGTATGAATTTGTTCATCCTCCTCCTTTGTCGCTTCTTCCTCTGTGTGCATACAAATGCATCATTTATACCGATGGCTCGGCGCAACCGGCCACGGGTTCCAAACATGCTTATTTTGCGGCTTGCTCTATAGTGGCTGGCTCCATTGAAGATGGAGAGTTTAAGTCTTCCATTGTGCACACTCAGGCACTAGGTGACTGTACGGCACAATTGGCGGAGCTGCGTGCACTTGTACTTGCTCTCGAGTTTGCTGATCCTCTTGTGAATACTCTTATTGTTTGCGATTTTTACTACTGTGATTACCGCGATTCTAAAGGCAGCGCAATTAAGCATAAAACGCTTTGGGTTCGAGTCGCAGATCTTAAACAACGTCTGCCTCTCACACATGTTATTCACACTCTTGGCCACCAGCGTGTCGGAACACACGCTCTTGGTAATTCTTTGGCTGATGAAGCAGCCAAGTCTGCAGTAGCCACGTGTTCCGTAGCAGCAGTTACAAGATCTATGACTAAAATTGATAATGAGATTCTGGCAGTGGTCGCTGCAACTAGAGAGGGGGGTAATTATCCTGCGGGTTTCCCTTCTCAGTACTCTTATCATGTAACTCAGAAACAGGTTCCTAATGCTACCATTCCTTCAGTTGGGGATCGGCTGATTCCCAACTTTGACCGCAGACAAGCTTTGATCAAGGCTGCACACGAAGGCATTGCTTCGGCACATGCTGGTGTGTCGGCAACAGTCTCTATTCTTCAGCAGCATTACTGGTGGCGTGGTTTATATAAACAGACTCGTAACTATGTTCTTTGCTGAGATGTTTGTCAACAAATCAAACCTTCTACGGTCCCACGTCCACCACAAATTCAGTTATGTATTTCTAATAGACCTTTTGGCTGTGTCTATCTTGATCACTGCGGTCCTCTTTCATCAGATACTGCATACAAGTATATCTTGGTTGCGGTTGATTCGTGCACTCGATTCCGGTGGGTATGGCCACAACGTAGTGCTGACGCTCGAAATGTCATCAGGGATTTGCGTGTCTTTATCGGGATGTTTGTCTGTGGTACCTTCAATTCTGACCAAGGTCCAGCGTTTGCCTCTAAGGCTTACAAGGATGCGATGAAGTCGTTGGGGGTACAGGTGCAGTTTTCGTCTCCATACAGGCCTGAGGGCAATTCAGTTGTGGAGCGAATGAACCGTGACTTAAAGCAATCCTTGACAGCTAGAGTCTTAGGTACTGGCAGGGACTGGCTGTCCCACTTGTATGGGGTCCAACGTGCACTAAATAATCTCCCTAGAAGATCTCTGGGTGGGCGGACCCCTTACAAAATGCTCTTTGGCTTTCTCATGTTTGTTCCTGACCTTGATGGTCTGGACATTGTGGTGGATGCCTCTAAGTTTGACGTAGATAATCATTCTGCTATGTTAGAGGATCTACAAAAGGCATGTGATACTCTGGCAACTGAGCATTTGCCATCTTCGCCTGCTGATGCACTACTGAATCCTGTTACCGGCTGGCTTCCTAAAATTGGGGATCTGGTGAGAGAGAAGATTGAAAACAAAAAAGAATTTGGTCCCTCATACCGGGCTCCAGTTTCAGTACTTGGACTGAAGGGTACTCGTACAGTCATTCTACCACCGTTGCCGGTACATCTCAGTGGACAATGTCAAGTTACACCGTGTGGCCGATCCTGAATTGTGTGACACCTGCAGTTTCGAGCAACGCAATATCCTTAGCACTGTTAACTTTGTCGTCACCTGCTGCCACAAGAATGTCTGCTCATATGATGGACACTGTAATTGATCTTCAGCCTTTGCGACATTCATCTTCTGCAATGGATATTGTGTGCCCTTTTCCGGCTATTGATTCCGTGAGTGAGAAGCAATCTAGCCCACGAGTACGAATGGACGATTCAACGCTTTCACCTTTGCTTGCAAGTCCAGTGAATGCCTGTGATGGAGAACCGGCACACCTTTCTTCTGCCTCGTCCTCTTCATCCTCCAGTTTGTCTGAAGCACCTAAGTCTAAGTTGCGTATTTTTTACTCCTGGTTCAAAAATTCATTCTTCATTCCCCCATGGACCTACATTTGGTTGATGCTGATCCTAATTTTCCTCTTCATGTCAATTGGTTTTGTGACAGTGTTCTTTTTGCTTATAAATGGCCCTTATCTCCCAGGACGCACTGCAGTTAAAATGGTCGTTGGAACTTTGGCTCCTCACACGTCATCCCATATCATGAAACGTGACCAGTCTTTTGTGAATATTTCAGCTTTCCCAGTTCCTGATGGCATCATTTGGGACAAAGTAGCTTATGAAATCCATGGTCCGACTGAGGTCCTTCGTGTTCCATACGTGTTTTGCGTCTCCTTAGGAGATGTGGTGACACAGGACATGCATTCGGATGATTGGGATGTGCAGGCAGATCATGCATTGTTTTCAGATTTAAAATATTATGCTGCCTTTGATGCTGAAGATTTGTATTTAAGTTCTGCCAATTATGGTGATCTCTTTTGCTATCAACATTATGGGCATCATTTTTTACACAAATCAAACACCATGAGACCTGTTTTTAATTTTACCCAATGGGAACATTGTCCAACACCCTTAGAGGGGAGTTCTAAAACTCTTAGGAATAAGTTCACCTATTTTTCGGATTATGATTTGACGAATCCTGAATCCTATTTTTTCGGCTTCAAAAATCCCCTACATCTAAGTACCTGTTATCCCACACTAAATTAATTTATGCCAACTTGTTTAGAACACAGTTGGCCACACACGGTTATGACCATTGGAAACAGGCTATAGACTTAAAGTCAATCTGGGGCACGAAGCCATGGCAGGTACAAGGCCCTGAGGCATTACATCGTGCCTGCCTGATCCCGACTCAATTGTTATTTTTAAATGATACCAGTTACCAAACATCCTGTTATGGCCTTGCAACTGTCAAAAATTTGAATACCCCTTCCATTCCTTCCTTAGCTGAATATGATAATTGGCGGTTACATAATAATTACACCATTGAGGTTTTGCAGGCTCTCCTTCAAAATGCCTCCTTTAATGTTTCTGCGGTTGACTCATCAGGATGGTTGGTGTGGCAAACTAATGCAAATGCATGCCATTTGCGTTTCTATAATATTACACCTGGTTTTATTAAGGCTAAGCCTGACCCTCGTTATCCACCTAATCATTCTGTGACTACATACTCAGTAGGTAAATTGTGCCAGCAGTGGTTACAACACTCTACCATGACATCTGTGAAACAGCACCTTTCCCTCCTATCGAATGATATAAATTTGGCTGATTTTCTCCTGGGCCCACGTAATCCAAGGGCCAAGCGATTTGTTTATGCCGCTTATATTGAAATTTGGAAACTTTCACAGATGGAAGCAGCCTTCCGTCTGCGTCAAATTGATCAGGCAAATTTAGAAAAAGTCCTTGCTGTAGTGGGCAATAGCATTATCACACTTTCTTCGCACATTTACACCATAGACCATATTGTTTCTTCTGTAATAGATATTGTGCAAAGTAATGTTTCTGTGTTATATCATGGTCAGAATCAGTTAAGGTCGGTCATGCAATTTGCTTGGACGTTGCAGACATTGAAAATGGGTAAAGTGCCTTGGGATTATTTAAATGCCACTGCTTTATTTTTGCCTTTTAACCTGACTGATAAGCAGAAGTTTATGTCCATGAAAGATGCTGTTACATATTGAACAATTGGAGCCTTTGCCATTCTCCGTAGCGAAAACGGACTCTGATGTTTGGTTAATTAATTGCGTTATCACTTTGCCCTTTTCGCTTTTTCAATTTAAATCATGTATGCAACACTTTCCTGTTGGCCGCTTTGAACCGCTTGGCAGTGCTTTTCTGCATGAATTATGGGTCCTGCTCTTTGCTTATTGGTGTTTGAGGGAGGATAAAGAAGTTTCCCTCAAAGGGGAGGAGTGTGATTCGGTAGTGGGTCACTCTCTAGTGTGCAAACACATTAAATTACATGGTGAGTGTAACGTGTCAGTGTCCAATCTAGCTTGCTTTTTGAAAGGGACCCCAGAACCATCCATCACGCCTGTCTTTACATTGCTTACTAACGGCAGCTATCTTATTTTAAACAATCAAGACTGCTGTGGTTTGCGGGCGGGTGTCCCATACTTGGTAACTGTTTCCCAGCGCATAATTTGCTGTAGCAATGTTCTTTTCCCGCCCCCGCAAGGGAGTTTAGATTCTTTGCTTTGGCCTTCCATTCCGACTTTAAAAACAGAGTTCAACAAGTTGAGCAGGCTCAAAGCCCTTTTATTCCAACAAGAGGTGGCCCTCACTTCCGCCTGAGAAACATTCAGATTGCAGGTGGCTCGGACCTCGAGTGAGATACAGTCCCTTCTTAACACTAACCTCCCACTTCATTTTGGGGTACTAATTCACCAAATATTTAATGCATCTGAGACGACAGGCCTTGCACATTTTTTTAAATGTGTGGGATCTGGCCTGGTCTCTTCCTTTCAAACTATATTCGGGGTAATACCGGCTTTTATCCATTCTATTTTTTCCAGCATTTTCGGAGGGTTCCCTTTAATATTGGCGCTGGCAGCTGGTGTCCTGCTTCTCCTCCTTGTGCTTCGTCATGAAGGCTCACTTTGTGGCTCTGCACATGCCGGCCCAGCTACAAGAGTCCCGTAATCACCTATATGAGGCTTTGGGATGCTTGCCTTTAGCAACGCTTGGCGTAAGTTACGACTTGACATTCCGCTTTGCCTATTTTACTTGCGTGCAGCCAGTGCTTAACTGCAAAAGATGTCATTTCTCCTGGGCGATGGAACTTTGTTTGTCGAACACGTGCTGTCCAATCCCTGATTTCAGCCGGTTGATGGGTCCCTTAGAGGCGCACGACAAGGCTTGTTCTGTGGATGGTCAAATGACGCGTGCAGCTTTACTTGGGATCTTGGATCAATGGGATATCTGTGTGGCGGCGCAGACTTTCCTACAACGAAGTTTCATTGAATATCACGCGAGTTTCCCATTTCTACTTTTGGATGCTCCTGCTTGTGGGGAACATGATTGTTCCTTCGACTTACTAAATTGGATGTCATTGCTTTTTTCTACCAATGACAATGATGAACTATTGGAAGGAATTGCATTCCTTTGCACTCAAACCTTCATGGATTGACTACTAGGGTCGTCCCTACTCTGCTGTCTGGAATACAGACTCTTTTTTCAAGCTCAAAGTGCCTTTAGCTTTTTCTTCGAACTTTCCCTTTTTTCTCCGATTTGTTTTTTTTAGAAAGTCCCTCAATCATTTTCTAAACACTGCCTTACTTTTGGACTCTGTTTTTGTTCTTCTGTCTATGTCCTACTGATTTACCAGGGGGAGGGTGTTATATGGGGTTATGTGGCCCTTAGATACATTGTCGACATTGCTAAGTTAGCTTGAGGTTTGCTTGCCCTATGCTGCTGCTTTTGCGCACGCCTCTGCTAAGAGTTGGTTTTCGCGACACTTTGCCTCTGCCCTGTACATGATAACAGATTGTTTTTCACGTTCTTAGCTTTCCCTTCAATTCTGTCTGAACATAATGTGCAAGGTCGGTCAACAATGTCTCTTGTTATTCTGTTCTGGTCAGTCCCAATTACCTAGACATAACATGTTACCAACAGCTGCAATATGGAAGAATCGAGCTTTGATATAACGTTGTTGCATGTTTTTGAAACACTCTCGAAGAAAGCCGTTCCATGGAGCTGAGCTCTACTGTTCCTATGATGTAAACCTTTGCGTTTAGGCTTTCAGGTAGGGGTCTGCTAATAATGCCTAGAGATCTTCTGTTATATAAAATAACTTCTTACTGCCAAGGGGAGGGTGATTAGGCCCAGTTATTTTGCCTTTTTCACAGTCTTTATAAAATGACGACTCCTTTTGTATTCTATGGTATTGTAACAATGCTAATGGTGCTTGCGTTATGCATTTTGCTGCTGGTCGTGGTTCGCATACTGTTTTATGAATCACTATAGTCAAAATAAACATTTTGAACTTATTTAGTGACTCTGATTATTCTTATTGTGGACAAGTACGTGAGAGCGAAAGATTGTCTTGTTCCCGCAACTCTGAGGTGAGTCTGGAGTGCTCGTGTTCTGGGTTGTCTAAACATTCGTAGCTTCTTGATATTTGTAGGAGACCGAATGAGACACTATTGCTAGTCGGTTGGGATTTTGGGTACTAAGGTGATAGGAGGTACACCCCTATTTACTGAGGTCCTGTTTTCTTGTGCATAGTTCTGTGTATGAGCAGAATCCCTGCAACAGTTCTTTAGGACATAGTTACATTCGGTGTAAGTCATTTAGCGTGTGTATTGTTGTCTTGAGCCATCGGTTTTGCTCCAGTGCGGCCACCGGAGAAATGGCGTTTGCATTCCTGGTCAAGTCTCAAAAAGCAAGTGTCATTCGAGAGGAGGGACCCCCCTCATCTCGGATTGTGCTCTTTTGCTGGCCTCCAGCCCTCCAGCCACTCCTGCGCCGCCTCTGGACTATCAAAAACCATGTTTTATTGTCCGCCTCTATTCTCAGCTTGGCCAGAAACAGCATTGAATATCGGATCCCTTTATCTCTCAGCTGTTTTTTGATGTTCAAAAATGTTCTCCTCTGTTTCTGTACCGCTATGGTGAAGTCCAGGAAGAATTTGAGGGGAGGGCTTGTTCTAGCTGCTTGTAATATGATATTGCGGTCTCTGAAATTCAGAAGTCTCGCTAGAATTGGACGCGGGGGAGCCCCCTGCTTGGGTCTTCCCCCAGGTACTCTGTGCGCCCTTTCAACCGGAAAGTACTTTGAGAGGGTTTTTGGCCGGAGGTGATTCAGTATTAAGTCCTCTACAAATAGATCCACAGCCCGCCCCTCCGCTTTCTCGGGAACCCCAATGATTTTAACATTGATGCGGCGCGATCTACCTTCATAGTCATCCAACTGGGCTACTGTTCGCTTCTGGGCAACTTATAGATCTTTAATCTCCTGTCGCATTTGTTTGGCGTCACTACTTAACTCAGCAGTTACCACTTCCATGGATTTTACTTTTTCACTTGTTTTCTGGAGGTCGGCTCTTAGCAATGTCACTTCGACAGTAATGGTATCCATTCTTTGTTCCAGCGAAGTGCGCACCCCCGCAATGGCTGCCATCACGACTTTGAGTGTGGGTTCACCCATAGTTGGAGTCTGTGTCCCCTCCAATTCTCCTCCCCTTGCGGCGTCTTCCTCTCCCTGTTTGTGCGTTGCATATTTATCCAGCTTGGTCTGGTGCGTGATCTTCTGTCCCTTGGTACCAGACATCCCTGATCGAGGCTCCCCACGCTGCAGTGTTCGTTAGGTGGGTCACTTGGCTTTTGGTTCCCACACTCTCTGACTGGCTGATCAGTTGTTCTCAGACATAACTTTTAGTGCCTCGATCCCTATGCACTACGCAGGCTACCAGCAAGGAATCCAGTGCAGGGCACCCAGTGTTCGCGCCGTGTTGAGCTCCTCACGAACCTACCAGTGCCTGGATGGTCGTTCGCGCGCTCACATTAACTCTCCAGTGTGGCCTTATGTTCCCAATTTGTGCCCTGCCACTGTGCGCCAGGTCGAGCCAGTTCTTCAGCCTACGCAGTTCAGGGCCGCCTCAGGCACGTTCATCAGTCAGGGGGCCACTACTCAGTCCCTCGCTGCCAAGCCTGCCGCTGACGCACTTACTTAGCTGCCGTTGGTTGGGTCATCATTCAAGACTGGACAGTCCTGCTGGCGCACCACCCAGGCGCATCCCGGGCTGTTTCTGCTCACTACGTATTTTTCCAGGCCCGGTGACTCTCCCTCACCCCCACCACCTCCTGCCCACCGGGAGGGGAGGCGGATCTCAGCCCGATTCCACTCAGGACCACGCTCGATGGACCTCGGCCACGGTCCGGGGTGAAGCCGCAGTGCCCCCAGGACAGCGCACACCCTTGTCCCCACGAGACACCGCTGACTCCAATCAATCTCGAGTCCGGGGCTACTCGGGCCCGTCCAACACCTGTGCCGAGTCCACTAGAGTACCTGCGGTATCGTTTGCGTTGTCTCGCCTTCACCTTGCAGGGCGAAGGCGTTCTGCATAGGCAGAGGGGCCGCCACCTGGCTCTCCCGTTATTTCGCCCGCAGCGGCTGCACCACGCTGTCGATTCCTCGCCCCACCTTAATCTCCCGCAGTCCACACCAAGAAGGGGGGAGAGAGAATGAGTCCCAATGGGTCCGTCCGAAGATTCGCCTGTTGGCTGCCTTTTGAAACCACGGGAGGCACTGCGATGTCTCTCGATCTGCGGCTGCCCCCCGTGGAAGTCTCTGCCGGCCAGTGCCAAACTTGAGCCCGGGGCTTCTCAGGCCCAGTCGGCACCCGGCTCACTACTGCTGCTGGCACATACTCCGGGGCTTTATTTGCGCCCCGCGCTACTGCAGAGGGTAGCACTGCTTCTCCGCTCCTCCTCTGGGGTAAAATTCAGATGTAGTGTCGGATATTTCGGCTGGCTTAGGCCGTGGAAGGAGGGAGCCTCACCGACGTGCGGCCATTCCGATCAGCACCCAAGCCACGCCCCTTTAGGCACTATTTTCATTAGAATCTTTGATATTATCTGTTAAACCTGTCAGCCTTAGAGTGGTCTCCCCCCCAAACATTTTGCTGACCTCCTCCATTTTTGTTGTTCTCATTTTTGCTGGCCTTAGGACCCTGCACACTTTACCACTGGTAGCCAGTGCTAAAGGACAGGTGCTCACTCCTTCAAACATGTTGACATTGGCTTATCCCCAATTTGCAATCTTTAATTTACTTGCAAGTCCCTATTAAAGTGGCACTCTCTACATGTGCCATGGGCCTATAAATGAAATGCTAAAGTGGGCCTGCAGCACTGATTGTGCCATCCACTTAAGTAGCTCTGTGTGTGCAGTGTTAAACTGCCATGTCGACTTGGCAAAATAAACCTTTTGCCAGGTTCAAACCTTCCCTTTTTAGGGTCGAACCTGCGAGTGCATGAGTTTGCACATCGGTCTTGCTTGCGAGACGCTGTTATTTATAAGAAAGGCCCTGGAGCCCGCTTGCTGCTTACCATTTATTGGCATCCGTGCCCTTCTTCTTTGCAGCCTACTAATTGGCCCTGCCATCCTCCCGTCTCAGGCATTGTGGGAATTGCAGGCTCCCATTTGCCAGGCTGATGTTTTTTTTTCTAAAGCCCTCCATGAGTCCATGTGATTTGCTGTTGTTGTTGCTCTTGTGTGCTTCGTCTCGTCCCTCGGCACCGCCCACTCCATGTTGTTCTCTCCCGTTCTGCTCTTTTGCCAGTCTGCTTCTCCATCCCCTCTCCCCCCCCAACATTGGTGTATTTCGCTTCTGTGCTTCACCCCATCCAGTGTCGATCTCCATTGCGTGCTTCTCCCTTTGACCCGCCACCCATTGCTTACCAAACTCACAGTGCTACTTTTTAAAACATATGCTTATGAAAGCGCCTCTGCGCTACTATTTGTTTTAATTTACCGAACCTTTTCATATCGATAAATAATAATACCAAAAGAGGCTCTTGAGTCATTTGGAACATCTTGCACGAGTTCAGCTGCCACACTTCAATCAGCAGGGCTACTTTGAATTCATGAAATTAAGTCGGGCTTTCTCCAGCAGCCGTGGAGTTCACTTCCCCATTGAGCTACCAAAAAATAGTTACCCCTGCCCTCCTAACAAACACTTTCTGCACCCGCAAGATTGTCACTTGGTTGCATTAAAAAGATTCAAATACAAAATGAAGGAAAGGAAAAGTAAGCACCAAAGTACTAAATAAGGTTGCCTTTACCAATGGGACGCGCTAGAGGCAGCACTCAGGATTTCTTCGACTCTGTCAGACGAGTCAGTTACAGCAGGAGCGCCTGGTAAAGGGCTCCATACTCTGCCTTTCCTACTACTCGCGCACGCTAGCCTCACTGTTTCTGTGTGCACTCGCTGTCTTCTCTCAAAGATAACACCTGATTTTACACTTTTCTGATTTTAAATATGAAATAAGCACATTTGCCTTTTTAAAACGCGCACACTATATACTTACAGTTTTTGGGTTGCTCAGAGGGGTGCCTCCCCGGTCCACCACGGATTGTTCCGTTTGAGTGGAGGGAGTGTTGCACTACCCGGAAGTGACGTGCAGTTACCAGGTCAGCTGTTTAGCTGCCTGGAACTACAAATTCTCATGCCCTGGCCGACGCGCAGCGGACGCGCTAGAGGCAGCACTCAGGATTTCTTCGACTCTGTCAGACGAGTCAGTTACAGCAGGAGCGCCTGGTAAAGGGCTCCATACTCTGCCTTTCCTACTACTCGCGCACGCTAGCCTCACTGTTTCTGTGTGCACTCGCTGTCTTCTCTCAAAAATAACACCTGATTTTAGACTTTTCTGATTTTAAATATGAAATAAGCACATTTGCCTTTTTAAAACGCGCACACTATATACTTACAGTTTTTGGGTTGCTCAGAGGGGTGCCTCCTCGGTCCACCACGGATTGTTCCGTTTGAGTGGAGGGAGTGTTGCACTACCCGGAAGTGACGTGCAGTTACCAGGTCAGCTGCTTAGCTGCCTGGAACTACAAATTCTCATGCCCTGGCCGACGCGCAGCGGACGCGCAGCGGACGCGCGCAACGGGCGCGCCGCCGGCGCACCGAAGGCGCGCCTAAGGCAAGCCCGTCTGCGCCCGTCTGCGCCTGGTCGTCGCCAGGAGCCAGAAACCCTGCTGGTACTTCCTTAAATCCAGCAATTAGTCCCAATCAGCGCATTAGCTTCACCAGCCAAGAGCTAACGTACATTAGGGACCATATACGAGCTCCCGTGATGCACATTAAAGCGAACTCCTGTATCCACAAATTCCCTAGATCAGTGGAAGGTCCCCTTGCATGCATTAACTGCAGATTCCAGAGTATCTCACCCATACCATCGACTGTCCTTAACAATCCCCGTAAATCAGGTGAAAATAAGGTAAGCTGGGACTGTTTTTTGGCAAATGTCCATTCACTCCCTAAGCATGCCATTAACATTTGGGACTTGCTTTCTTCCTCTTCCCCAGACATGGGATTTATAACGGAAACATGGATGAAACCATCCTCATCCCCAGTAATTGCCATGGCAATCCCAGATGGATATCGTATTTTGAAATTAGATAGACCACGCAGGGTAGGAGGAGGGGTAGCCATTATTCACAAAGACTCGATCAAAGCTACTTTATTAGATCATCTTAGCAATGATAAAATTGAAATTCTGGTATTCAGGTTAGATCTTCACGCACAGTTGAGCTGGAAGGGAGCTCTTGTATACCGCCCCCGGGACCGCTACTCGATTCCACCACCCTGTTATTAGACCTGATCGCCCCACATCTAATATCCTCCAATAAATTTCTTTTACTTGGTGACTTTAATGTTCATAGTGAGAATCCAGAAGATCCCAAGGCCTCTGCTCTCTTGTCCGAGCTCGCGTCATTAGGACTCACAAAAATTAACGAGGCGCCGACGCATATTGCAGGTCATACTTTAGATCTGGTTTTTTCTAACTCCCCTCACATATTGTATAAATCTACCACCCCTCTGACCTGGTCGGATCACTCCGCAATTTCATTTGATCTAGAGGGCCCCGCCGCCCATAAATGCGCGGGAAAACCCATTACGCGAGCCCATAGACAATGGCACAAATTGACACCTACACTTTTTAGAGAAACTTTTATCCCTCCAAATTTTTCATTTTTAGACACGGTAGAGAAACGACTAGCGGATTTTCAGGACGCATTACTAATTACCTTAGATGAACTAACCCCCTGAAAAGTTCATCAGTGGCCCCCAAGCGTCCCCAGACTCCATGGTACTCAACAGACCTTCGACTCGAAAAAGTCGATGCAAAAAGATAGAGCGTCAATGGCGCAGATCCCAGACACCTTCTGACAAAGCAAAATATAAAATTGCCATAGACTCCTATCATAAAAACATCAAAGCTGCTCGAAAAAATATATAGCAGACCAGCTAGCACAAGCAGATAACACCTCTAAAGCGCTTTTCCAAGTACTTAGCACCTTCATAAATCCCAAAGCTTGTACTCAGGAAGACGCACCAACCCAGTTACTCTGTGATAACATTGCGGACTTTCTTACACAAAAGATTGATAACATCTACAATAAAATTACTACTACTGTTACTAGCACTAGGAATGAACCAACTGCAGAATTACCCTCTGACTCATATAATTCTCTCACTTTAAAAGAATTTCCTCTGCTCACTATTAAAAGTACAGAAAACTTATTACAATCTATTAAATCCGGATCCCCTAAAGATTTAATTCCATCTAAAATCTCCAGAAGTTTAGCAGCAGAGTTGGCTGCTCCCCTGTGTTCTATTTTAAATAGTTCAATTAAAGAAGGCAAGCTTCCGTCCGAGTGGAAAGCTGCCCAGATAATGCCTAATAGGAAAAACACCAAACTACCCCCTGATGTAATTTCCAACTATCGTCCCATTTCACTTCTCCCTCTATATAGTAAAATGCTGGAAAAGCATATCAACACTCATCTTTCCACCTTTATAGAATCATCAGACTGTCTTGACTATTCGCAGTCGGGATTCCGTCCTAAGTACAGTACCGAATCAGCTCTGGTCAATGTCATGGATGACATCCGAATGCATGCGGATGCTGGTCGAGCAGTGATTCTTATACTGCTCGACCTCTCCGCAGCATTTGACACTATCTCACATCAGATTTTGTTGGAGAGATTACGGGCTATAGGAATACAGGACAATGCACTAGACTGGTTAACTGACTTCTTAAAGGGAAGAACTCAAACAGTTAACCTTGGCCCCTTCAAATCTCAGACAAGTATGGTAACAAAGGGTGTGCCTCAGGGCTCTTGTCTCAGCCCTTCATTATTTAATATATATGTCGCCCCACTTGCAGCACTTTTAAGAAAGATTGGATTTACTCCCATCTCATACGCGGACGACACACAGCTCCTTCTCTCCTTCGACAAAAATACACCTAACATCAAGAGCACTTTTGCAAATGGCATGAAAACTATCACATCATGGATGAGTAATAACTTTCTGCAGTTAAATGCAGATAAAACTGAAATAATGCTATTCAAAGACGCAGTGACCAGATGGTCACCGTGCTGGTGGCCAGAAGAGCTGGGACCAGCACCATCCCCTAAATTAGTGGTCAAGAATCTGGGTGTGCTAATTGATAGCAAATTTAATTTGGATGACCATATAGCCACCACAAAACGGACTTGCTTCCATGTTCTCAGCCTGCTCCGGAAGGTTTTTCACCTTCTCCCTTCTTCAACACGAAAAACCCTGATACATGCAATGGTCCTTAGCCGACTGGACTTCAGCAATGCTCTGCTGATCTCCGCTAAAACAACTGCCTTGAGCAGCTTACAAGTGGTCCAGAATACGGCGGCCCGATTGGTGACTAGTGCTCCCCCCGAACTCCATCAGGTCCCCTGCTACGCAAATTACATTGGCTGCCTATACGTAAAAGAATAGAATTTAAAATTGGTTGCTTGGCTTTCAAAGGCCTCAATAAAATGGGACCTAAATATCTAGCAGACAAACTGGTTAGATATACACCTTCGCGCACCCTCCGATCAGCAGATAAGGGCCTTCTTACTGTCCCGCGCATAAAACAAACTAGGCTAGGAGGCAAAGCATTCTCCTACATAGCCCCACAATTATGGAACCAGCTTCCTCTGGATATCCGCCAATGCACTAATTACCTAACTTTCAGGAAAAAACTTAAAACTTCACTTTTTTAGTTCTTCGTGCCTCTCTAGTCGCCATTAGCGCGGAGATACCCCATTTGGGGTGATTCATGCGCTTTATAAATGACAGAAATAAATAAATGCTTATTCTTCCTTTGACGCGGGGTATCTTTGCTGATTCGGAGCAGCAGTTGTTCGCCCAGACTGTGCTTGCCCCCACTTTTCTCTTGAGTAGTGCGTTGTCATGTTGTTTCTGTACTGACCTTGTTCTTTTCCTTAATCACAGGAGAAACATAACAGTTAGAGTGTCTGGTTCCTGTTTCAGAGTCAGCGTTAGAAACCTGCTGTCAAGGAACTTTACTAACTAGAATTTGAGCAGTTCATACCTTCCTCTTTCCATGGTATTTGAACCTATGACCATTCTATATTGTCTGGCCGTTGCAGCTCGAGCAAATGACTGCAGAGTGTCACTCTGGTGTGCAGGTTTAAGAAAGTTTTCAGTATATGTGTAACCTTTCTTGGTTTGCTTGGTGGGGAAGAGAGGGTGAGTTGGGTGAATAGTGTGATAATGTGAGTAATGGTTTGTGCAAAGAGAGACCATGGCGCTAGGGGATTGCCTTGTCTGGGATTGGAGCGTTGCAGCCATTTTTATGCTGTTTATGGTCTGGAGAGACCTACATTGAATGATCCATACACATATTTGTCTGCTCAGGCTTTTGGGGTTAGTCAGCAGTTCTGGAGCAGTGTCCCATGTAGGTGTCCCGTGGTCTACACATGTTGCTATCTTTCTACAGTTGGCTCTTCCTGGGTGTCAAGGTCTAGCAGCCACGATGTACTTCTGGAGGTGAGCAGATTTACAACTCTGGTACCGTATGACACTGGTCAAAATAAGAATAGGTGCTTTGTGTACACACTAGAAAAACAGGGCATTTAATGCTGGACAAATCGCAGCAACCTAGAAGGCCTTAGTAGTGCCTTCTAGGAGCAAGATCTAAGGCCAACAATCCTTGATACACTTATACTGCTTTACACAGTAAGGCACTATCAGGGCCACTGGAAATATGCGATTGTGCGGCTACAGCATTTTGTACATACTTTTGGATTTGCTGCATTTGCCACATAATTTATTGTCTGCTGCATAATCTACAGATTTCGACAAAAAAATTGTTTCTAGCTCAAACGGTTCAAAAGCTACTAACAAAGTAGCGACACGTGCTGCTGTGCAATGACACGCCCTTTGACTTGTCACCTTTCTGTTGCTTATTGTTATATTTGGGTGTTCAACTAATGAGATGCAACTTATGGCCAGATAGTGTCAACAAGTGCAAAATGACAGAATAATGAAGTAATACTATCCCAAAATGTGCCACTTTAGGCCGCAAAATGTGCCTTTTCTTGCTGTATAATTTAGTCAGCCCTGCTGCATAATTGTGCCCTCCTCCCCTACCACATAATTTCAGTGGCCCTGGGCACTATGCCGCAAATTAGTTGGAGTGCTTAACCAGTTGGAGTGCACACTCTCTTCAAGTGTTCTGTAAGAGTGCCCTGGAACGTCTGCTTCTGTATTACAACAACACTTCACTTACTCTGTGAACAGAGACAGTAAACAAAGGCAGAAATACAAGCCATGCATGGTGCTATAAACTGTGGGGCAGATTTACAAGCTCCCTGCGCCACCAGTACGTCACTTTTCGTGACGTACTGGTGGCGCAGGGGCTCCTCGATATTTACAAGGAGAGGAAAAGCCACCATGCGTGACTTTTCCTCTCCTTGTAAATACCGTCCCTTCACACGCAGCACTTTGCGTTGAAGGGGCGTTCCATGGGTGTTGCTGTGGGTGTTCCCACGCAACACCCATGGAACAAGACACATCTCCAGATTTACGAGAAATCGTAAATCTGGAGATGCGTCTGAAAGCTACGCCACCCTAGAGGTGGCGTAGCAAGGCGCACCGAGGATTTCTCCTCGCTTTCCTCTTCAATGCGTGCTGCATTCTGCAGCACGCATTGAAAGAGGAAAAGCCTGTACTGATTGTTTTTGTGCAGAAAGGTGCCCCTTCCTGCACAGAAACAATCTTCCCATGGCGCAGGCATCCTTGCACCATGGTGCAAGGGTGCCTGCGCCGGCGCTTGGCAGCTGTTTGTGCGCCAGCGCAGGGGAGAGCACAGGAATGCCACATATTCTTGTAAATATGTCGCATTCCTGTGCTCTGAAAGTGCCGCAGCGTGGCGCAGCCAAAGGGCTTGCAGCGCCACGCTGCGGCACTTTCTTGTAGATCTGCCCCTGTGTGCTTTGCCTTAGTTGTCATGGTCACCTCGCCAACTCGTTTATCTAGTGCAGGCCACAGATTTATCACCATGGGTTACCTTATCGGCAGGGCCACCAGAATTATGCAGCTCTTTTCAGTTAGGCTACTAATCTCTTTAAGAGCTATAGATCTCACCAGACATTGAGTTTATCAAGGGTGATGACAGCTTTAGTCCCTTTTCTACCTCCTTGCATTAGCCTTCACTGATCTATATCACTAGCCTTGCAGAGTCAAGTGTGCAAAGGGAGTACATTGGTTATTTAATTGGAATTAAGTAGTATTGGGACACAAATGGTAAATAACGTTTTTCACCAAGGATTCTGCCCACTTGCCGGCTACTGCCCCAAGACTCAGAGAAAATTCCTTTCAGTTTCGTTCCGACTTTATTTTCATATATATGTAAACATTGGAAGTGCTTAGAAACAGGCTTCATTAAGTTTTATTTATTATGTTTTATTTATTAAGAGACCTTAATAGGACACCGAATAAAGTAAGCACTTCAGAAGTATGCAAACCCCTCAACTCGACTCCCACCACTAGATGCGGTCCACTCAGTGGGTTTTATCCATGGTACAAGTGGACTTGATATATAATCCTAGCTTTATCACTCTACCAAAATATGCTAATATGCTAGTAGTAAACACAATATAAAAAATATGGACAGACAGCTCAACACAGTGCCTTTACATCTGGATGTCAGCAGGGCCGGGCAGAGAACCGAAACCGGCCCTGGCAAACTGCTCGGCTGGCACCCCCTGGGGTGAGGGGGGGTGCAGCCGTACAGTTTGCGAGGGCCGGTTTCGGCCGATTTTGTTACAGGGGGCCGATATTTCCGACCCCCGGTAACAAAATCGGCCCCCAGGGGCCCAAAACCGGCCCCCACCCTAGCGACCCACGGGGATACGCCCGGTGCCCGCTATGGCCAGTCCGGCCCTGGATGTCAGTCACTCGGCCTTCTCATCAGAACCATCTCATCCAAGTTGTAGATATTTTTTTAAAGTAAGTAGAACTTGTTGAACTTGTTATTCTGCTTACAAAATGCCATAGCAGCTAGCAACTCCAGCACCTTAAGACCCTGACGGGTTGATTTGCCTTGCTTAATAAATCCTGATTGATTGATTGATAGGGCTTTACCCTTACTTAGTGGAATAGCTATTAACTCAGTTCCACTAATGTAAATGCTTCATGGAAGAGCCCTGCTAGTTTAGAACCTCTTCTCTGCTTGTTCAAGGCACTTTACTGTAGATGTTAGCATTTCTTTCTGTCAATGACTCTAAAGAGAAATATCTTCTTAAACCTGTGTTGGAAAGGACTCTTTAGTGCTGTAGCTCAATAAATCAAATACTCATTTAAAGAAACACTGACCCCTCACTAGTACCTTTAAACTGCTCCTGTTTATAATATGTAAGGCAGCATGAAGTGCTTCTGCAAAGGTTCCTTGAAGCTTCCTATCCTACATGTATTTTCTGAAATCTACATGATTTTCAGCGACCTGGGCATCAAACAGAATCAGAGTTTTTCTGTTTAACAAGAGGGGTGCATCAAAATGTCTGGCAGGCCGTCAGCTGGTGGGTAGTCATTGCCTCTTTCAACACCTGCCTTACTTTGAGGTTAATAAGATTCCTTTGGGAAGAGCAAACAGTCCCTCTCTCTCTATCATACTCTCTCTCACCCCTCTGTCTCGCTCTCTCACACATTCTTCCCACCTCCCATGTGGTTGACTTTAATCAATCAATCAATCACAGAATTTGTAGAGCGCACTACTTACCCGCGAGGGTCTCAAGGCGCTGGGGGAAAAAAAGGGGGGGGGGTGCCGCTACTGGTCGAACAGCCAGGTCTTGAGTAGCCTCCTGAAGGTCAGCAGGTCTTGGGTCTGTCGTAGGCTGAGTGGAAGGGTGTTCCAGGTCTTGGCGGCGAGGTGGGAGAAGGATCTGCCGCCGGTGGTTGTTCTTCGAATGCAAGGGACGGTGGCGAGGGAGAGGTCGGCGGAGCGGAGCTGGCGGTTGGGGACGTAGAAGAAGAGTCGTCTGTTGAGGTAGGCTGGGCCGGTCTTGTGGAGTGCCTTGTGTGCGTGGATGAGGAGTTTGAAGAAGATTCTCCTGTCGACGGGGAGCCAGTGCAGGTTCCTCAGGTGGGGGGTGATGTGGCTGTGGCGTGGTACATCGAGGATCAGGCGTGCGGAGGCGTTTTGTATGCGTTGCAGTCGCTTGATGATCAGCTGTTCGAGCACAGTTTCTTTCCTGTGCCTTTTCAAGGTTTCTGTCCCTCAAACCCACGCTCTCCTCCTCTTTGTTGGGTGTCTTCTGCATACACAGACTCCCTCTTTATGCATAATTCGCCTGCCCTCCCCTTCTTTCTCACACACTCTTTCTGCTCCTCTGTCTGGAGTTCATTCACCACTTCATGCACAAACTACCTATCCCTCTCTGTCTTCCTGTCTATTTATTCTGTTGAGTTCTCACCCCTATCTACCATGCTACATAATTCCACTACACAAATCCACTCCAGACCACACCACTCCACCCGACACAATTCCACAACTAACAATTCCAATCCAACCCACATAATTCCCCTTTACACATAGGTAAAAGACATTGTCATTTACAGCGCCAATTGCTCAAAATCTCGTAAATGCATGACCTATTGGCATTGCCAATGCTTGCCAGAGGACAGGGTACAGTGCACTTAAAAGGTAGGACATACACTTATAAGTTTTACATATCCTGGTAGCTTGTTTTTCATTACTGCAAGGCCTACCTCCCCAATGGACTAACATGGGAAGCAACCTTTACGTTGCGGTCATTAGACCGCGATAACTTTACAACGCGGTCATTACAACGACCGCGTTGTTAGAACACGATGCCATTACTACGCAAGTCATTACATCGACTTGCAGTAGATGGCGCTATAACATAAGGACTAGTATAATTTACTATTCCAACACCTTCCCTACTGTTGCGTAGGCTGGAGTTGGAATAGTAAATTATACTATTCCTAATGTTAGAGCGCCATCTACTGCAAGTCGATGTAATGACTTGCGCTGTAATGGCATCGCGTTCTAACAATGCGGTCGTTGTAACGACCGCGTTGTTAAGGAACGCGATGTGATTGCATGCGTTGTAGCATGCTATATTCAACTAACATTGGTGTAACCTTATAACATTTAAAAAGCTGCAATTCCCAAATGAGAGCAGGTAACCAGTTCATGTTTGGTGTCTTTTGAATTGTAATTAGAAATCCTAACTTATGGCCAAGTCAGATTTTAAAATATCATTTTGAAAATGGCACTTTTAGAAAGTTGGCATTTTCCTGTCTTATCAGTCAGAAATGTGAGATGCACTCCTGTTTTCTTCTCAATTTTATCCGTTTTCTTCCTAGTCCTCCGTAGGTGCGTGCTCACTGGAAAAAAGTGCCTTGCCCTGGTGACACCTCGATAACAACAACATAATGTGGGGCGATTGTTCACCCCAATTCCAGTCGCACTGCCAACATGTGGGCGCCCTTTCTGCGCCTGCTAATTATTAACAATTTGCTCAGTTTTTTTCTATTTGTACTCCATTCTTCAAAAACTACTATCATGATCTATTCCAATTCAATCCACACAAAGGAATATTGTGCCATTTTCATAGTTTCTCATGTTAATGTTGTGTCCCTTCGGACCTCTTACAAAAACAAGTACTAGTGCAATGTTCGTCCAAGGCAGTGTTTATTAAAAGACCCAATGCATTTCGGGCATACCAAAGCCCTTCTTCAGGGGTAACTAGAATAGACAATAAAAACATTTGACATTAACTCATTATACAGTGTTGTAATTATGCATCTAACGTATTCAGTTCATATTATCATAGTACTATCAACTGACTATCACAGCGATACTGTATTATGTTCAACATATTTCGATATATTCGATACGAACACCCACATATCAGTTATGATGGGAGGAAGACGGGATGCATGGGGATGAATGCGATAAATTGGAAGACACGTGGTATATTTATGACGCGGGGTATGTTTGTAAAATCGTGGAGGTAGGGGATTACTGGTTTAGTTGGTATAGATAAGAGAGATGAGAGGTAATAGAAATGTTAGCGGTTGTAGGGAATATGTGGGTGTTCGTAGTGAGAGAACAGGGAAGGTCTTCGGGAGTAGGTTTGTGTAGGGATTAAATGTTCAGTCAGTTGAACGACGTGTTACCGATAGAATGGTGTTTAGCATTGGGGTACGAGCGGAGACATACGTAGAGGAGTAATGAATATATCGAAATATGTTGAACATAATACAGTATCGCTGTGATAGTCAGTTGATAGCACTATGATAATATGAACTGAATACGTTAGATGCATAATTACAACACTGTATAATGAGTTAATGTCAAATGTTTTTATTGTCTATTCTAGTTACCCCTGAAGAAGGGCTTTGGTATGCCCGAAATGCATTGGGTCTTTTAATAAACACTGCCTTGGACGAACATTGCACTAGTACTTGTTTTTGTAAGAGGTCCGGAGGGACACAACATTAACATGAGAAACTATGAAAATGGCACAATATTCCTTCGTGTGGATTGAATTGGAATAGATCATGATAGTAGTTGTTGAAGAATGGAGTACAAAAAGAAAAAAACGGAGCAAATTGTTAATAATTAGCAGGTGCAGAAAGGGCGCCCACATGTTGGCAGTGCGACTGGAATTGGGGTGAACAATCACCCACATTATGTTATTTTCCTGTCTTAGCCATTTAGTGCCTGTAGCCTGTACCTGGGCTACATGATGGGGTGTAGCTGACAATTGAGATTGTGTATTCCTCCTAGATAACCACACACAATATGTGTGCCTGGATGGGCCATCGGTGGCAGTATGGGAGGGAGGTGCTGGGCACAGCTCCACTTACACTTGAATAGGCTGTGTCCTGTCTTCCCACAAATAGCTGCATACCCTCTGTAGTTAGTCTAGAGCCAGGGCAAGGAAGACATGATGCCAGGGGGCTTCAAAGGGAAACCTCTAGAAGCTTCCCCCCCACTTCAAAGGCACAACTAGATATATATACTAGAAGTCAGACACCAACTCGTCAGTACACTTCTAGACCTGTAGATACTCTGCCAGGAAAAAGGCCTGCCACTGATGGACTGCTGCCTGCCTGTTCTGATCCAATGCCTGCTGCCCTCTTGCCTGGGTAAGAAGAACTTAACCTGCATCTCTTAGATCCAGAACTCAGAGTGACTCCAAGGCTAGTTTGCTGGCTTCCTTATCTGAAGCCTCAGGGACAGAACAGGCTTCCAACAACCTTGCACTTGCAGTTGGACTCTGCCATCTGTGAGTCTACCCTGCCAAGTAGTGCCACCCCAGTCCTGGACCCTTGGAAGTGGGCTGAAGGTGCTCTGCCAGCTTCCATGGATCCAGCGGAACCGACGCATCTCCCATGCTGCATGGCACAACCCCAAGCAGAACTGACGCATAGCTGCTACTGCGTGGATCTGAACTTCCACAAAGACCCACATTGCTCATCAGAACTGACGCATCACCCTGACTGCACGATGCATCCTCAACGCCGTACTTCACCTCGCAAGCCTTCATTGACAGGATCCTCGATGACGATGCAGTTCCTCGCCCCGCAGCCTCGCCACATCTCAGAACCGATGCATCGCTTTGGCTGTGCGATGCATCTTCAATATGGATCCTCGCAACAATCCGCAAACCAGGATTTAAGGTATTCTGTTCAGCAGGCCTAACAGGGTCCCTGTAGGTGGCCCGTGCTCCATCACGATCAGCCTGCACTTTTGAATATGTCCCAGGCCACACGACCAGATATCCACAGTTGACGCTTCAAGTATTTCAGTGCTGTTTTTGCAAACATCTTTAAAATTGAATTTCTCCACTTCTACTGGTTGAATTTTGTCATTTTGGTCTAGTTTTATTTTTTAAAACGTACTCTATTTTTGTAAATCTGTTGTGGGCTCCTTTGTGGTGTGTTTTCACAGTGTTACTGCTTGAAGTGTCGTGCAAATACTTTACACATTGCCTCTGAATTGAGCCTGACTGCTCGGTGCCAAGCTACCCGAGGGTTACGCTCAGGTTAATATAGAGTTTGCTTGTGACTTTACTCTGAGAAGACTTGTGGTTGCTGCTTGAGAAGGGTTTCAATGCCCTCAACCAGTAACCCAATTTCTCACATTAACTATCTCCTGTTCTACTGATTTGACATTCGCCATTCTGATATCATTTTATTTGTAAAAATGTTCTCTGTTTTCCTAAATTGTTGTGTTTTAATGTTCTTACCATTTGTGTGCTGCATAAATCCTTTACACATTGCCTGTAAACTTTAACAAGCATTTGCAATGCAAATTGGTCTCGCTTTTGTGAGAGTTTGATGTTTTGGCATTGTAAATGACAATGTCTTTTACCTACTAAAGGAATGAAAGAGGAAAGAATATGGAAACAGAAAGGATGCTGGAGAATGGAAGAAAGTGAAACAGATGGAACGAAAATGAGGAAGGGGGAGAACTGGGGTGAAAAGAAAATAGAGGGGAAAATAGAAACTGCACAATTAAGAAAGAATGAGGAAAAAGAGAATTAAAGAAAGCAAAAATGTCCATAGATTAACGAAGTAAAGAAAGCAGGAAATAGAGACGAACAAATAGAAACAGGAGAAGAAAATAACAAATCAAAGTAGAGCGAAACAGAAAAAGAAGCGAAGGAGAGAAAGAGAAACTGGCACTGAGATTAAGAGAGACAGATGCAAGGACAGACTGAGATATGCATAGTATAAAATAAAGTGAAAGGAGGAACAAGGGCAGAGACTTTTACGGACAGGTACAAAGAGAAATGGAGAAATATTAGAAAAGCTGAAGTATACAAAGAAGTCCATGTGTGTGTGACGTAGGCTTACAGTTAGGGCAACCTCTTTAACGCACTTTGCTCTGGTGCTGCTAGTAGGCGGCGGTGCTGACAAGCACTTTTAAACAGGATGGTGGCAAATCAAAATGTTGAAAATAAAGTGAATCAATAAAGACATTTGATCATTATTTTTTATCGCACACCGATGATATTGCACGCTCACTGTGCTGTGTAATACACTGCACTGTCTTACATGCTAGATCTGTGCTATGCAAATACTGCAAATGAAATATGAGTGCGCCTGTGTACTGTCAGTGACCAGGCCTCAGAGGGCATAAAAGAGCTGAAACTGGTTACATAAATTGAAAGCTGTTACAAACAGGGGTCCCCAAAATACGTTTGACCCAGGGCCCCCAAAATCCTTAAAATGTCCCTGTTAAAGAGGAATATTTTAATTGAAGCAAAAATCTCCACCACACGTGTTGCGAAGAGCTGCCATGTGCTAGCAGCAAATCTGCAGTACTTCTGTCCATCGCCATCAAGGTGAAGATGCTGTGTACTCTTCAGTTTTTATTTATGGACCTTGTTCCTTCTTTAGTAGTTCTCCATTTACATTATATTTGCAAGTCACAAAACGCCCATGAAACCTTTCACCACATTTTGTCATTGCTTGCTACCCGAGTGCTTTGTTTTTATGGCAGATGCCTTTATTCTAATTACACACCCTGGGGTGGGGGCAGAGAGCGTGTGTAAATAACAGGAGAGGATTTGGCCCTTCAGAGCTGCCGACTGTGAAGCCAAGCTGGAGTCTCAGGGTCGGCAGAACACCTCACGATTTTTGGCAAATAACGTAATCTCCCTGTGCCTAAAAAAATGAATGTAACAGGTGCTAATGTAAAAGCGCTCTGAAACTTTTGGTTTTGCGCTACTTAAAACTGTGAATAAAAAAACATGGGAGGGGGAGAAAACATAAAAGCAATGGAGCAGGGGCTTGGCAGGGACATGGAGGAAAGAGCAATAGAGGGGAGGCGGAGACAGCCGACAAGGGAGGGAGCACGAGCACAGAGGAGGAAGAAGCACAGGGGGGAGAAGAGAAACTATACTGACATCTATTAAGAATGGATCATGTCAGGCAAAAACATGCACGCAGTCGGAGGTGTCACCAAATGGGCTGTGTATTCACTGAATTCGGCTTTCAATTGGACAGCGTTGTATTGTGACCTGAAGAGAACCCTGCACGGTCAACGTTCCCTGCTGCTCAGTGACCTTGGGATTCAGGCAAGTGAACTCCCATGACCTTCCCCCACACCAACCTCCTGATTACTGAAAGAAAGAATTTGTTGCGTGTAGAACGTGATTTGGTGATTGAACGGTGACCATTTAACAACATCAATTACACCACAGACATTGTGTGACAACGGTGCTCTGTGGGCTTCTGCTTGACTTTAGAGGGGTCTCGAGGCAGCTACATGTTGAAACAGACCCCTAGGCGGTGTCACTGTGGTCAGTGCTGCTCTACAGGGGCTCAGTGTGGATTCTGGAGCATCTATATGTCTCAATGCAACTGGCTATGGAACTCTATGTGGTAGCACTGGATTCAATGGCTCCAGGGGGCTAAATTCTCTCTATGAACCTCTGGGCGCTTTGTTTGGCTCTAGAGTGTAATGGACACTTTGAGGAGCCATTAGTTCTAGTGCTTTAACGAGTTCGCCGCGCCTCTACCTGGATTTCCAATGCACCACAGTCAGAGCTCTCCTTGGCCCACCAATGCTCTTTGGGGCTTCCTGAGCCCATGTACCTTCTACAAGACCTTCCCTTCGTTCTAGTCTCTGAAGAGACGTGCAGGTCCCTATATGCTTCGCTCATTTACATCCGATTAAAAAATACACATATATGCTGGTTTGCAGGACTCCGTAGGGTCCGCTATAAGACTATACCGGGCTTTATTGGCCTCAGATACTTTTCTCGAATACAAAAATGTCTGGCATAAATAATAAATACTTCATCGAAAGTTCCGAGAATACACACCACAGCCCGCAGCAACCCCTCGGAACCGGTCTTCCAGCGCTAGGGTCATTTCTCATGTTTACGGTAGTCCAGTCACGGCGCACGTCGGCGTTCACGAGAATACCATCATGTGAGTCTGTCAGTGACAATAAACAAGTGACAATAAACAGCTGCGCTTTCTATTCGTGGAGCACCTGAATGGTGCAGTATGAGTACTAAGTTGGGAAACACGCCGGTCTCTGGGAAACGACTCAGTAGACGGATTTCCCAGCAAGAAAGGCACGCTGAAGTGGATGCCTGCTTGTGCCCCGGGGGGACCGCAGAGTGCGTTCTGCTAAAGAAGCACTCTAGTAGGTCCATGCTTGTGCCCCAGGGGCACTATAAAGTGCACGCAATGTCGAACACAGCAATGTGGGCACGAGATTAAACGTTTGAAGTTTTTGAATATCACGCGCTTGCCTCGGGTAAAAAAAAATTATCCGGGTCGGGAAACACACTCGGCACTCAAGTAAAAAAATAATTATCCGTATATTGCAAACGGGAGTGCGGGTGGGCGGGCGATAATAAGGCACGAACAACGGAAGTGGGGGGGGCGGGAGAGAAGGCTCGGACAGCGGGAGGGGTGGCACGGGACCAAAGTAGTGCTCAGGAAACATGCAGTAAAGGGGCCAATAGCCGTGGAAGGAGACATTGCCGTCGTAAGGCAGGACTAGCAGCCTCTAAACCAATCAGAAGGCAGCACTTAGAAAGGAAAAAGCCACAAGCCAATGAAAAAGTGGACGGAGGAGTGGGCGGGGCTTCCCTCACCTATAGTGTATACTGCATGCCTCGCAAAGCGAGCAGCGCATGCGGTGCACCGCTAGGCGAGACCTAAAAATGTATAACTCTTGTTCTACTGATTGGATTTATGTTGCTTTGGTGTCAAATTATTTATTAAAATGTACTCTTATTTTTACAAGTTGATGAGGAATTTTTCTTGTATTGTGCTTTCACTTTATTGCTGTTTATGTACTTATAAATAATTTATACCTTTACACATTGCCTTTAAGTTAAGCCTGACTGCTTTGTGACAAGCTACCAGAGGGTTAAGCACAGGTTAATTTAGTGACTTTGGTGGTCCATCCTGACAAGGATTGTGGTTGTTGTCTGAGTGCGGCTTCCATCCCCGTCAACGAATAACCCAATTTCTAATACCATTGTTGATTAATATATTTTAAGATATGTTTTCTGTTAAATCCATAAATGGGACAGCACTGTAACGAAAATAATGTAGTCTCTACTTAGCAAGTGTGCCACAGTAAATCAAGTTGATTATGATTTATTTACATTTGGGAGTTTAACATCCACTTACAGATATTCTAATCTCTGGTGTCGCTAGGTGCACATTTGGTTGTAGGAGAGGTGGCATTTCTGAAGCAGGGCAATACCCCTCTGTTTTATCTTTATCATCTGCAACCGATGATATAGGCTAGAGGTTGAAGGCAGACCATGATGGTTTCATGGATTATATCAACACATTTATTCTACAGACCGCTGCAAATAGCTTGGTGAAGATATTTCTTTTTAAAATATTTTTTTTGCAGGTTTTTCAGATAAAACACAAGAGAAGAGTGACAAGATAAAGACATACCACTGCCATGACAGATATAAACAGCTCAACATAATAGCAAATACATTCATAAAGATACCTCGCATATGTTTCTTAAAACACCAGTTAACTTGCAGAGAATAACATACATAATATGCATTAAAGAATAATCGTAGGACATCCGGATCTCAAAGTTTGATAATGCAATCTTCGTATTTAGAGAGACGAAAAAGAGCAATGCAGGGCCCAAAAAAATACGAATTCAGGCAGAAAAATGAAAAACTACTTCCATGTTGCAGAGATGTTGTACCCGAGTTGAGACTGCCACATTGAGCTCAGCCTAATTCCAGATTAATTCATGATGGTAAATACATTGCTCATAATTGATTGAGACCAGATAAAGTGCCACTCAAAGAACAAAAGTGCAAAATGTACATTAAACATTAATCAAAAACATACAAATCTCAGGGGGAGATTTACGAAACAGTCACGCAACGCAGCGCAACCCCCGCAAGGCTGCGCTGCGTTGCACGACAGGGAGGGAGCAGGAGAGCGCCATATCTTCAAAGATATGGCTATCTCCTCCCCTTTCCCTTGCGCCGGCGCTGATTACAGCTGCCGTGCGCCATGCACACACCTTAGCGCCGCAGCGCTAGGGTGCATGCATGAGTCCAGCATAGGTTTTGTACAGGAAGGGTAGCCTTCCTGTACAAAATACTATGCTCGACACAAGGCAAAACTTTTCCCACTTTGTATGTGTGCTGCACAGTGCAGCACGCATGCAAAATCGGAAAAGAAAGGAGAAATGAAAGCATTTCTCATTCCTTGTGCCCAGTTCAAAAGGGCGCAGTTTTCTCACCCTAAATCTGCTGTTTTTAGTAAATTGGGTTTAGCGTGAGAAACCTTGGGTGGTTGCATGGGAATGCCCATGCACCACCATTGGTACGCCCCCATGGGGCAAAGTAACGCGAAGCAGCGCAATGCGCAAACGCAGCGCAAAAGCTTAGTAAATCTTCCCCCAGTGTCCATTATTAAAACATTGAACACAAATGCAATTCACAGCCATAGTGCAAAATGTGCAACTGACATTACTGGATTCAGGCCAGAAAAAAATAATTGGGTGCAAGGTCAGAAAGTAAAGTGCATAAGGTGCTTCCATATTGCTTTGATATAGCAGCATTATTGGGCCAGAGGGAGTCATGCACAACTGATAAATAATTACCATGGTGAGAGTCTCCCTTATTCTGGGAAACCTAGCTTGATACCTATGACCACTTAAAATACCCTTTTAATCAGGCTGATCTAACTTCAAGTCACGGACTCAGTTCTGGATAGGTGCCCTAATCCGTACCCACTTCTTCCTGGCTTTCCTCCCTCTGCGCGCTTATAAGGCTTTTTCCATATTGTACATTGATAGCAAACGCGCAAGTCATTGGTGACATTTTGGAGGGTGTGGATCCAGCCAGGCGGAAGCAATACAAATACGAACCACTGCCATGGCTACAAATACAAAGAGCTGGCTGGACCTAGTAACCACCTCACTGCGCACGCCCAACAACCTTAACTAGGGGTCAAAGTAACATCAAGCTTTAGTATAGTTTCCATGAACTCTGTAATCCCGCTCTTAAGTACTTTTAATAGAGGGCATGGACTAAACATCTGGACCAAATACGCCCCCTGGCTTTGACAGCGAGGGCAGCAGATGCCTACCGAGCCCTCCCCTATTTGGGAATTTTTGCAGGTTTGTATATTACCGGGCGAAAATTATTTTATATTGTTGTGCTTGCAAGCCAGCCAAGCACAGCAAGGTAGGGCCTAGCTGAAAGGATTCGTAAAAACAACAATCTGAAGAACCCAACTTCTTCTGCCATTTCTCACTATATTTCTCAAGATCATCCTGTAGCAAAGATCTCAGACCCCTATAGATTTGGCTAATTGTACAACCTACACTATTCCCTAGTAACTCCATTAGAGCAACTTTGGCAAAACCCCTTGGGCCACCGGCTTTCTTAAGAAGAAAATTGCGGATCTGTAAGATTTTTAAATTCCTTCTGACTAATCCCAAAATCAGCCCATAGTTCCTCAAATGAAGCTGTTCTTCACCCCACATAAAAATCCCCCAACCTCTTAAGCCGCTGACCATCCCAGCCGAGCATATAAGAATCCTGAAAAATTCCCAGAAGTGCTGGGTTTCTTTGTAATGGAGTATAATGACTGAACCTACCGAGCCCTATCTTTTTCCTCAGACTTGCCCAGATCCCAAATGCAGCACGTAGGGTCTTGAACCGGACATTCTTGTAGTAACTGGGTTCAGTGAACCTCAAATAAATTTGCATATCATTGCACCCTACGTAGTAACTGGGTTCAGCGAACCTCAAATAAATTTGCATATCATGTCATCCATTATTTTGAACCAGTGATTCTCAAACTCAGGAGAGATTGCCCTGAACAAATACAGAACTTTGGGTAAATATTTTCACAACATTACAGCGACCAACAATTGACAAATGCAGATTGTCTATTTTCTTTTCGCTTTCTGAATATCCAGGGTCAGATTGGATTCAACTATCTGATCTACTTCTGTATATTCACACCAAATACAAAGATTTCTCAACAATTCGTGTATCGACTAATTGTATATGTCTATCGACCACAAATTGAGTTTTATTCCGATTCAGGGAATAGACAGAAAATTTCCCAAACACCAGAGGCTCTTTTTCTATCTCCTCCAATGCCAAACCAGGACCGGGCGTCAGAACTGCTATATCATCTACGTAAGCAAGGACCTTAGTATTCTGTCCATGAAAATAAATAGACCTAATTAATTTGTAAGCTTCAAGATTCTGAATCATAGGGTCTATATACAAAGCAAATAGCAGGGGGGGGGACAGGGACAACCCTGCCTAGTGCCTCTCCTAATTTGTATTTGACCAGACTGTGCCCCCATAATCTGAAGCCAAGCAGTAGAGTTTCGATAAACTGCTTGTACAGCCTTGATGTAACATCCTGATTCCATACCATTTCATAACAGTCCAAAAATATCCCCAAGAAACCCTATTTTTCTGCAACAAAAGGGATTAATGTCATTGGATCACCAGAGACAGCGGCCTCATCAAAAAATGCTATAACTCAACGGATATGATCTGTAGTCCCCCTCTCTGGAATGAAACCATGCTGTCTGGGAGAGACCACCTTGCCTATAATCTGACTTAGCCGCAAGGCTAGACCTGTAGAATATGGCTCAGTGTCGCTGTTGATTATTGTAATTGGTCTATAAGACCCAGGGCCTCGTGGGGGCTTTCCCTTTTTCAAAAACACTACTATATTACCCAAGGACCAAGAGTCCCTGCCGGCTGCCCTTTTTGCACCTTTAAGAATGTCTAAACCAAATCAGACCCAAGGAGGGTGAAAAAAACGTTCAACTTTATAACATTCTAGCGGGATCCTGTCGCTTCCTACAGCATTACCAGATGGCAGATCTTTAAGGGCCTCCCAGATTTCCTCTCCAGTGACAGGAGCATCTAAAAAGCCCGATCTTCAGGGCTTATCTTGTCTACTGAGTGTAGATACTGCACTATGGGCCACATGTACGACCCACCAATTTGCAACTCGCAAATTGCGTCGCATTTGCAACTTGCAATTTGCGACTCGCAAATTGGGATGTATAACAGTGTCTCAGACACTGTTAGCAATTCCTAATGGGGTCGCAAATTGCATGCCTCATGAATATTAATGAGGCTGTCGCAATTTGTGACCCCATTAGGAATGGCTAGCGCTCCCAGGGATGGTGGCCTGCTGGGGTCAGCAGACCACCATGTCTGGGGCTGCTTTTAAATAAAGCAGTCATTTTTTTTTTAAATGCAGCCTGTTTTCCTTAAAGGAAAACGGGATGCATTTAAAAAAGAAAAATGAATCTTTTCAGTTTCATTTTCTTAAGGGCATGCAGTGATCCCTGGGACCACTGCCTGCTCCTCAAAATATTTTTTCACATACTCACAAAGGGGAAGGGGTCCCGTTTGCGAGTGGTTTACCACCTACTTAAAGTAGGTGGTAAACTGCGAGTGTTTTGCAGCCGCAAATGCAGTCGCAAAACAATTGTACATGGCATGGGGACTCGCTATTAGGAAGGGACGCCCCTTCCTAATAGCGGGAGTCGCAAATGCTATTTTGCGAGTCCGTGACTCGCAAAATAGCATTTGCACATGCCATTACCCTTTTTTGCGGTCGCAAACAGGAGGATCTCCTGTTTGTGACTGCAAAAAAAGGGTCATACATCAGGCCCTATATTTTCCTCTTGTGCGCCCCCTCAGTCCGATACAGCCCCGCATGGATACTGATACTGATACTTGTGGATCAGTAACCGAATCACTTCAAATATTTCTAACTCAGGTAATCTCTCCTCGGGCCTTTTTTTGTCGAGTGTGTACCGCCAGGAGGTGCCCAACTCACTCACTGTATTTATAACACTCCCGCCTCTGTGCCAAATACCTTTCAGCTTTTACCGAACTCTCTCAAGATCTACACCTTTTGAAACAGCTACAGTAATTTGCACTTCAAATTCCCCAAGTTCTCCATATAGCTCCCAAGCTTTTTCCCCCTTACACCAGCCTTGGAAGCATCCCACACTGCTCCAATTCAGGAACTCCCCCGTTACATTCCAGAAATTTAGGAATCTAGGGGCATATTAGCAACAACTTGCGATAATTATCGCAAACCGCGCTTAGCGCGGTTTTTTTTATCGCCGCCTATCGCTGGATTTTATCGCGGAGATAACACGTTATTATCAACGTTTATCTCCAATGCGATAAAATATCCAGCGATAGCGGCGAATCCCAGCAATAACGCGAGAATTCCAGCGATAAATTCCCATCGCTAAGAAAAATCTCGCTAATAGGCAGGTGGGGACTTAACCGTAGAATCCACCTCCCATAGACTATAATGGGTAAGTCAGGTTTCTACCAGGTGTAAAAATCCAGCGCTAATCGTGGTTAGCGCGCGTTTTTCTATCACTTCGCGGGCATTGCTAATAGGCGATAGGTATGTTAGCGACTGCTTTCAGTCGCTGTTAGGTTGGGAACGCCTCCTTTGCATGTCATTAGCGATAAATATCGCTGACATGCAAAGCGGCACCCAAACCAGTCGCTATCGCCTGGAAGCTGTCACTAACACCTGTTAGCGACAGCTTGCTGATAGGGCGATAAAAAAATTGCCGCTATAGCGGCAAAAAGTGCCGCTAAAGCGGCGATAAAGCCCTGCTAATATGCCCCCTAGTTATTCATATGAGACATATAATCCTCATCAGTGAGCAAGCCTCTCTCAAATGACCAGTTCTGCGCAGCTCTACCTTGACCAACGAGTGGCATCTCAATAAACAGCGGATTATGATCTGACATAACCTGGGGACATTTTTCGATTTGACAGTTTTTAAGCAAACTGAGAGATATAAAAAAAGTAATCCAACCGAGCGTGTATCCTATGGGGGGCCGAAAAAAATTATAGCTGGGGTCCGTCGATATGATCTTATGCCATGTGTCAACTAGCCCATGGTCACTCTTCCGATAGCACAAAGCTATAAATACTTTGGGGCAGATTTACAAGCCCCTTACGCCACTTTTGCGCCGCCGTTGCGTCACTTTTGTGACGCAGCGGCGGCGCAAATCATGCGCCATGCTGCGGGGGATTTACAACGTGACGCATCTAGGGAGATGCGTCACGTTGTAAAGCCCTGCGCCACATGAAACCTGCGTCAGGTTTCATGTGGGCGTGCCGGCGCAGGGGGGGGGCGTTCCTGCGCAAGGAAGCCCCGTAAAAGTGACGCAGTGAAATCTACAAGATTTCACTGAGTCACTTTTACGTCCCTGCTGCATCAAATCCTTACGCCTGCTTCAAGCAGGCGTAAGGAGTGACGCAGCATGTTAGGTATAGGGCACCCCTGAGCAGTACTAGAGTTACGTCGAACTTGCGACACAACTCCAGTACTGCGCCACCCTTCCGCCGACAGATGCGTCACGCATCTGTTTATCCTTGCGCCATGATGCGCTGCATTGTAAATGCGGCGCATCTGTGGTGGCGCAAGGGTAAACTTGAGTCACGCATCTTCCCTGGCGCATCCCTGCTGATTTGCAGGGATGCGCCAGGGAACGTAAATCTGCCCCTTTGGATTTACGGCCAGTATAACTATTGGTCCCGGCATCAAAAAGCCCTCGAGCACATTAAAATTCAGATCCCCACACATTATAATCGGGATTGGCCACGATGCCAACTCGATATCCAGAAAATCATTGCAGGGTCGTCCCCAATTGACCCATAAACTGTACATAGTGTAAAGACACCCATAGCATGATGACATTCAGTGATAGCCCATCTACCATATGTATCACCTGGAACATTGTTTAAAACTGCATATATTTTTGCGTGTCAATATTGCAACCCTCCGAGTTCTGGTACCCTTTGTAGAATACGTTATCGGTGAGAAACTGAGAGATTCCAACAAGTTTTTCCTTGACTCCTCGACATGCGTCTCCTTCAGACAGAAGATATCGATCGGCCCGCAGCACTTTTAAATCTTCAGCCACCTTTCGCCTTTCAGCATTATCATTTAGGCCACAAATGTTCACCGTTGCAACGCGAACCTGAGGTATATGGGCCATAATAAAAGTTTAGCCATACCAACAACCAGATTGCCTTGTACGACTTCATCACCAGCCTTTCCAGTGCTACAGTGAACCTTACTTGCTCTGTCAAATCAATTCGACTCTCCTCTTGCAGTATGCACCCCTCCGGGCCTCTAAATTGCCCCCCCATACAATGCCCTACCCCTCCCAAACCTCGACTAATCCTTCCCTCCTCCTCACTACCCCCATTAGACTCCCCTCCCTCTCTCCCCCACACCACAACCTTGAAGCACGCTTGCTGAAGATTTGAATGAAGGTTTGCTGTTCTGGCTCCCCGGCCTCCTTTCCTTATCTTTACTAAAGCTATTAAAACGATATTGTTCTGCCAAACTCAAGAGTGTGTAAAAAAAAACAGTTGCTTCCTGTGCATTCGCTTCCAATTACATGCGGCTTGCTTTGCAGTGCATTTCATCCTTTTTTGCTATAGAAATTATGAAATGAAATCACATAAAAGAGGCATCTCTGAAGCATATTTCAGTTTGAACAAAATCAAAACAGTTTAATGGATGTTATTTGCTGTTATGTTTTATCTTTAATATTTGTATGCTTTTCTTTCATGTTTTATGCATTATGAATGTTCGTCATCTATTTTCATATTTTATGTTTTATGCTTTTGTTAGCTATTGTTTTAATATATTTCAAGGTATTTGTTTTATGTTGTATTATTTTTTATGTTTTATTGTGTATGTATGCATGTATGTATGTGTCTGCTTTTAACACAAACCTCGTCAAAAGGGGAAAAGATACAGTCCACGAGTGATGCAGCTGCATTCTGTTTGCTTCATCTAATAGTGTTCTTTGAGAGGTGCGGTTTCAGCTCTTTCCTAAATTGGAGCAGTATTGGGGTGGTTCCGAGAATTCGGGGATGTCGTTCCAGAGCCAGAGTGTATGGCTGAAGAAGGCCTGTTGCCTTGTTTTTTTTCCTCTCTTATTTCTGGCTCTACTTTGTCTTTAGTATGATGGTGTTCTGACTGCAGGTATTCTGAGAGCAGCAGGAGATTGTGAGCTTGTCAATCAACCAGGTGGGATGCAATTTTGTATGCCTTGTTATGGTATATGTTATGCTGTAAGCTATTTGTTGTTGTATTTCAACATTTTTTATACAATAATCTGTCTAGAAGCTTGACCAGAGTAGTTAACGCTAGAACTTCCGTCCCCAGAAGCTTTTGTGTAGCCATTTGCATTTGATGTGTGGCCTGTAGGGCACACAAATGCTAAACCATTACACCATCACAGGAAATATTGGACAATATGTTCCTCTGGTACCCAGTCGCATATTATACAGCATCATTGTGACAACGGACGTGACAGAGAGCAAGATGATTTTGCAGTAGTGCAGAGTGTGCCACTCTATGGAAAACCACCTTTGCCACATCACGAATGCTTAGTATTCCTAACAGAGACCAGTCCACCGTGTTACAAAGGCGAGGCCTGAAGCTTGGATCAATTACTAGAGCTCAAAGACACTTGCAACAAACGAACTGGGTACACACGTCAATTGCACAGAACAAACTGGTGCAAACATGTACACTTATACTGGCTAGTTGGTATACCAAACTGTGAAAAAGTTTCCAGTGCCAATTTTGCACTATGTACTCTGGCTCCGTTCCTATCTTGGGCAGTATTGCTGGTATGAAGAAGATACTGACTGCTTAAGAAATTGGCGACCCAGAACATTTTAAACGTTGAGTTATTTTTATATTCATTACTAGTTTGTCTCAATAAAGAGGAAATTTCATAAGGAAATATTAATTGTATAATTAATTACAATCATTACAAATTCATGAGATCAAGTCAAACTGAATTGCTTTAAAGGAGATCAAGTGCATAGTGGCATTATAAAAGCAAGATATTTATGATAAAAAGACAAATTATTAAAATCAGACCTTTGTTGATTAAAATACACATCGTGTTCTTGGTAGAGTTAGTCCACAGCCGGTAAATTACTAAAATGATTCTATTCGTTTAATCTTTATGAAACAGTTTTCACTAGACCTCATAGTTATATCTAAGTAGGGCTGGACGTAATTCAAATTAGGGGTTATTTACCACGACTACATGGATGGTGCAAAATGTGCCATGCTAATGTCACTGATGATTTTTTTTCATAAAAAAATAAACAAAACAGGCAATTTCTTCACGGTATTCAGCGTTCTGAATTCCAAGCTGCCCTTGAAGTCACAATGAGGGCTCATTTGAAACTTCATCCATAGTCAGGGCTCCAGGAGGCTGGATACATTCTCTTTAATGTCTACTTCTGTCACTCGATGTGCATGGAATATAAGAATGGGCAGTGCTCTGGTGGGCCAAGGCGGAGGACCCCGCGGACCTGGTTTACATGCACCATGTCATAAAGGACCGGGATGGAGATTCGTAGGCCCACGTAGGGCTCCCTTGCTTGCCAGTGTGAATGAGCTGTGACTGTGCCCTGGGTTAAAGCCAGTGCTCAGGTAATCTGTGCACCGGTTCTCAAAGTGCCCAGGATTGGGACTCGAAGGCCTGGGACGGCAACCCCTTATTCCCCAGATAAGAAGTTCTGACGGGGCCCCAGGACAGAGCTTTGGCAGGCCCGTGTATGGAAGCCCATGGACCTGGGTTCCAGTCCATGGCCCGCTGTGTCACTTGGAGCCCGGAATGGGGACCCCATGCCCTGGAAGACCATACCTGCTTGCCCAGTATAAGAAGCTCTGACTGGGCCCTGGGTCAGATCTCTGGTGGGTCTGGGGCTTGGTTCTGTGGCCTGCTGTGTTACTTGGAGCCCAGGAGGGGGACCTGCAGGCCCCAAAAGTCCTTGGGTCAGAGCTTCAGATGGCCTGGGGGTGGAACTTTCCAACCATGAGCTTCCTTATCTGGCTTGCATGTCACAAAGTGCCCAGGATGAGGACTCGCAGGCCCGGAAGGCCTCCTCTGTTTGACCGGTATAAGAAGCTCTGACCTGGCCCCGGGTTAGAACTCCGATGGACCCGGGGGTGGAAGCCTTCGGCCCTGGGCTCTGTTTTGTGGCCCGCCATGTCAATTGGAACCCAGTACGAGGACTGCTTGCTCCAGTATAAGAAGCTCTGACCGGACCCCAGGTCAGAGCTCCAGCAGGCCAGGGGTGGAAGCCCCTACCATGGACTCCGTTCCATGGCTGGCTGTGTCACTTGGAGCCTGGGACAGGGACCTCGAGGCCCCAGAAGGACTCCCACCACTTGCCTGGGAAAAGAAGCTCTGTCTGGGCCCAGGGTCAGAGCTCCGTCTGGCCCTGGGGGGAAGCGCCCAAACCTGGGCTCCCTTCTCCAGCCAGCCCTGTCACGAAGGGCCCAGGATGGGGTCCAGGAGGTCTTCCCTGCTTCTCTGTGTTCAGAAGCTCTGACCAGGCACCAGGCCCCGGGTCAGAACTCTGGCTTATTTGGGGGTGGAAAATCCTAGCCATGGGCTCCCTTTTTCGGCCCAACATATCGCAAAACGCCTGTACTCTGAGGGTCCAAGGCAAGCTTCAAGCAGCAGGGCAGTCCTCTGGTAGCAGCAGGGCAGTCTTCTGAAGTACAAAGCAGGCCTTAAGCAGCAGGGCAGTCCTCTAAAGTACAAGGCAGTCCTTCTGGGGGTCCACTGCAGATCCAGGAGTGAACTGAAGTGTTGGTCTGAGGGTCCAACATTTATACCTGGTGCCAGCCTTTGAAGTGGGAGAAACGTCTAGACTTTCCCCAACCATCTGGTTCTGGAATTTTCCTTCCTCCTCTGTCCAGGCTCCAAGAGGTCTAGGATGACAAAGGTCTGCAGTCAATTCCTTTGTGAGTGTGCTGGAGGTAGCCCCTTTAAAATATAAGTGGGGCAGGAACCAGCTCCACCTCTCCCATCCTGACAGCACCTAGTCCCCCTTTATTTCACAGTCTGGAGTAAAAACACAAAGGCCAACTGTTCACAGTCATGTGACCTAAGACACAGGCTGCAGGCATCAAATGGTTAGTACAAGAAAATCTCAACGTTCTAAAAGTGGCATTTTCAGAATCTGTGGCTTAAAATTCGACTTTACCATTAAAGAGGATTTTAAATTACAATTCTTTTGAGAAGAAACATTACTTATGTAGCTATTCCCAATCAAAAGTTAGCATTTATTAAATGTAATAAGGTTACCCAATGTAATCCTGTGGGAGAGGTAGGCCTTGCGATAGTGAAAAATGAATTTAAGAGTTTTCCACTACCAGGACATATTAACCTTAACCGCTTCGCTGCGCGGCCGATTCCGCCCAGGTGCTGGGCGTTCTAAAGACTGGGCGTGTCTCGGACGGCCCGCGCGTCCCGAGCACACGCCCACCGTGACTCATGACGGCTCCCGGCCGTCATGAGCACGGAAGAGGTTAAAAGTACATACCCAACATTTTAAATACACTGCACCCTGCCTTACGGGCTGTTTAGGGCCTACCTTAGTGGTGACTTATATGTACTAAAAATAAAGATTTAGGCTTGAAAATAAGGTTTATTTTGCCAAGTCAAATTGGCAGTTTCAAACTGAGTCATGTTTTAAACGGTTACTTAAATGAGTGTCACAAGTAGTGCTGCTGGCCCACTATTATATTTAATTTCCAGGCCCTGGGTACATGTAGTACCCCTTTACTAGGGATGTATAAGAAAATTAAATGCGGCAATTGGGTGTAAGCCAGTTTTAAAGGTTCGCAGTGGTAAAGTGCCCAGGGTCCTAAGGCCAACAAAAATTAATTTCAGCCTACAGGAGGGGAGAAGGCAAGACATTTGGGGAATGACCACACCTAAGGCTGAGGATTAGTAGGTGTATTTTCTCTGATGGCCCCCTCTGTCACTCTGTGCTCAGGGATTAGAAGCAACATGGATAGCCTTTCTCTAGGTTAGTAGGGGAAGGGTTCTTGGGACCCTCTTGTCCTCTGGTCATACTCACCCAGATACCATCAGGGCTGTGCTGGAAGGGCCTGGGCTGGAATACTCCAAGGTTCCAGGAGCCTGAACCTATGGCTGGCTTCCAGTCCTGTTTGATGGGCCTTTCCGCAGAGCCTTGCTTTCCGGAGAGCAGACAGAGATTCAAAGATGACATCCCCGTGCAGGGTGGCCTGCTTGTGGCAGTTTAGCCAGCACTGTTCCCTGATCGAGATGGGTGGGCTGACCTGGAAGTTCTCATGAGGGCTCATTTGACTCTCCATGCCCAGCAAGTGCTCCAGGAGGTCGGATGTTGTTCACTCCGATGGCCTCCTTTTATTCGGTGTGTGTGGACTACAAAAAAGGCAGGTAGCCTACCTTCGGATTATTAGGGGCACGGTGTGAGGGATCCCATTGTCCTCTACTCTTTCTTAAGGTGCAGGGAGAGTCTGGGCTGGCTTTCCCCACAGTCCTAGGGGCCTGAATCTGTGGCTATCTTCCAGCTCTGTCTGATGGGCCTTTCTGGAGAGCTTTGCTTTCTGGAGATCAGGCAGAGATTAAGAGCTGGTCGTTTGGGCACACTTGATTTTTTTAGGGATGGACTGCTTGGCCAGCCTCGGCTATTGCAAGAAAAGAGCTTCCACCCAGCCCGGACTGTCCAACTCGAGGGTCTGCCTTTTTTGGAGGCCGCTCAGCAAAGCAAGGGCCAAGCAGCCTGGCAGCTTGGAAAGTGGTCAGACCAGAATGGGTGGGGTCAGGTTGCGCTAGTCCCAGATGCTGCCTGGTAGTCCAGGCCCTGGGTGCCTATCCATTACCCTTCCCATCCAGCGCATTTCCACATAACCTTGAAATGACCAATCCGTGGGGGTGGCCCTGGCTACCCAGGCCAGGACACAGCATTCTTGTGTCTTTACCAAGCTGCACCTTGGCCCTCCTCTCCCTTTTGTTATTGCACAGCAGGGTGGGCCCGCTGGTGCCCGTGTGACTGCCCTGCCCCCCAACACCCTGCCGGCAACAGGGGTTCCAAAAGCAGGCCCCCCAGGGGTGTTAAGGTCGCTCCAGGATTGGCGCATGGCTCCTCTTCCTGTCCAGAGGTGCAGCTATCTGGTTTATCATGCCAGTAGCATATACTTGTCTCAAAGATTAAACTATGCATGTGTAAGTACATATGGACGGTACAGTGAAACTACGAATTGCTCAATAAAAAATGTATGTTTTCCTTGATCACTCCAACTGTACTTGGATAATTGCGGTGATTGTGGAGCTGATACATGTTGATGAGTGCTGACTTTGCGGGACACATGCATTTATCAGACCAAGACCAATACAGGCTCATCTGGCCAATTTGGGACTATAGATAACCTTGCGCTGATTCCACGTCCACATGATGGCGACAATACATACTGATGTCTGCCCTATAAACTTTTGATGGTACGTTCTTTACCTACCATGGTGACCACGGGTAATGGAGAATCAGGGTTTAATTCCAGAGACGCAGCCTGAGAAATGGCTACTACATTCAAAGAAGGCAGCAGGTACCCACTACCGACATGGGGAAAAAAATAACATTATATGACTCTTTTGAGGCCCTGTAATTGGAATGAGTACACTTTAAATCCTTTAACGAGGATCCATTGAAAGGCAAGTCTGGTGCCAGCAGCCACAGCAATTCCAGCTCCAATAGTGTATATTAAAGTTGCTGCAGTAAAAATGCTCGTAGTTTGATCATCGGGATCGAGCTGGCAGTCTAGTGCGTGACGAGCTACCACCTATCTGAGCCCCTGCCACTTGGCGCTTCCTTGATGCTCTTGACTGAGTGTCCTGGGGGTTCAAAGCATTTACTTTGAAAAAATTAGAGAGCTCATAGCAGGCTGGTAGCCTGAATACTTCAGCTAGGAATAATGGAAAGAGACTCTAATTCTATTTTGTTGGTTTTCAGAACTGGGGCCACGATTAAGAGGGACGGCTGGGGGCAATTGTCTTGCCTCGCTAGAGGAGAAATTCTTAGACCGGCGCAAGACGAACTAAAGAAAAGCATTTGCCAAGAATGCTTTCCTTTATCAAAAACAAAGTTGGAGGTTCCAAGATGATCAGAAACTGTCATAGTTCCAACCATAAACAATGCCGACTAGTGATCCAGGGGGATTATACCGATGCTCCAGTGCGCCCTTCCCTCTCCTCTGGTTCTGGGGCCATAGCCAGGACATTCTCTTTTTCCTCCCCCATTTCATCCTCATTCTCTGCACCATCATCCCCCTGCTACTGTGAGGTAGACTTTAACATGCGGACCTCTTCCCAGGTTCTGAGGGCGATTTGGTATTCCAATTTCTTGGAACCCTTGGCTTGCTTACGCCCCCTCTCTTTACACAATATTACTGCCACAGTAGAACTTTCACTGTGTCTGAGATCCAGCTCCATTTTTGCAAAATGAGGGCAGGAGTGAAATTTAGGACAACATAAAAACATTTCCTAATCAAAAAATAAAGGAGAATTTAATAATTTAAAAAAATGATTTTGATGTCAGATTATAAAGGGTTTTTTGGTTTGACACAAATAACTGAGTAGCCCAGCAAAAATACATGGACTGGATCCCATCATTGAACACCAATGTAAAAAATGTATTAGTTGAGGGGGTGTGAGAACCCACCTCCAATAATAAATCGCAATTCTTGTCAGGGTGAGCCACGAGTCACTAAATAAACCTGTGCTTAACCCTCTGGTAGCTTGACACAAAGCAATCAGTCTTAACTTAGAGGTAATATGTAAAGTATTTATGCAGTATTCTAGCAGTAATGATGTGAAAAGACATCACAAGAAAAATCCCAAACCTACCTAGAAAAATGGAGTTTATTTAAAAAAATTAAAAAGGCATCAAAACTACTAAAAATTTAACAAGTAGAACTGGAGATATGGGTTTTTAAAGTTTTAGGTAAGAATGGCTTAAACTGCGGGTATCTGGTTGCTTGGGACTGGGTCAAAGTCACAAGTTTAGGCCAACTGTGACGGAGCATGAGCAGGATACCGGATCAGGATCTTCCTTCAGTTGGGAGCCGAGTGGTTTTGTGGGCTCCTGGTCACTCTGCGTCAGACCCAGCAAAACCTTCAATTGGGCAGAAAGAAGTGTTCTCTGAGTCCAGCCAAAGGTCTAGGACCTTGTGGAAGGCACTTGGGGGTCAGGACTTCCTTCCACAGAGGCCAGCAGAGGGGAGCAGGCCAGGTACGATTAGCTGGGCAGCTGCAGGGAAAGGGCCTTTATAAGCTTGTTGTATCCCTTTAGATCAAACAGGAGGTCGGCCAACTGACCCTTGAAGTCCCTTTTGGGGTCCTGGGTTCAAGACCTATAGGTCCTGTCTTCCTTCAGCAGGACACTCCTCTTTCTTACCTGCACAGGTCCAGGAGTGCTACGATTTCAGGTTCTAGGGATGCCACTTTTATGTTCAGTGCCAGAATGAGTGTGACTAACTCTAAAACTGGTTCTTCCTTTCCTCTTCGGTTTCACTGCAGCCTGGCTGGTGACAAAAGGCAGGGGCAGGCCAGTTGTCATGTTCTTCTGTGTGGGCAGGGCAAGCCCTTTTGAAGTGTAATCAGGCCAGGGACACAGCTCCTCTGCAGCCATCCAGTCAGAAAGACCCTCGCCTCTCCACACCCAGGCCCTTTGTCCACTGTCTGGGAGGAATTCACATGATACCACAGGAGACACATTAACAGGCAGGTGGCCTGGGACCCTGGCAGCAAGGCACATTTTTTATCTTAAGCAGGAAAATGCCAACTGTCTAAAAAGTGTCATTTTCAACATAGTACTTTAAAATCAGACTTGACCATTAGGTTGGATATTAAATTCCTATTCAAATGAGTCCTTGAATAATTTTTCTAGCTAGTTCCACACCGTTGTTATACATTATAAAGAGTTATAATGTAACCCAGTGCTTTTCTATAGGAGAGGCAGCCTTGCCACAGTGAAAACGACTTTGAAGATTTTTCACTGTCAGGACATGTAAATATATATGTCATTGTTTTTACCATGCTGCCTGCCCTATGGGCAATTAGTGCTTGCCTTAGGGAAGACTTATAGGTATTAAAAAGGAAGGTTTAGGTCTGTCTAAAGCTTTATTTTTCCAGGGCGAAATGGCAGCTTTAAACTGCACCACAGATGTAAAACTTCAGACTTATCAATATTCAGTTTGTAACCAGAAACAAGGGAGTATTCTTGCAATAAAGAGAAAAGAGAGGGCAGATAGGTGGACGGATTAGAGATGTAAAGTAAAATGTCATCTGCGTAGCTGTAAACTTAATATCAATATTATGAAATTGTAACCCTGTGTAAGTTGGTGAACGCCTAATTTTTTCTAGGAAAGGCTCCAAAGCAAGAATAAAAAGAAGTGGGGACAGGGGACAGCCTTGCCTAGTTCCTCTACGGAGGGAAAAGTAATCGGATTGACGGCCATTTGCCCAAATAGAAGTAGAGGGAGCAGAATATAACAATTGAATATAATGAATAATGGGAGGACTGAAGCCGTGCCACCTCAATGCTGCAAACATAAAATCCCAACTAACCCGATCAAATGCTTTCTCAGTATCCAATGTAATAGCGGCCACCGGGGAATCCATTTTAGAAGCAAGGTGAATAATGTTAAGAAAAGTTTGTGAATTGTCAGTGATTGATCTACCCTTGACAAACAAATTCTGCCTCTCTCATATGTTTCAGGGTTCTGGCTTTGAATGGAATCCCAGGTGTATCAAATGTTTAGGCATCCTTTATGCCAATACTATTAGGGAAACTATTCATATTAACCATGCAGAAATACTTAGAAAACTTTCAGCTCTCATTGAGGGTTGGTCCCCCCTTTTTTTATCATGGTGGGGGAGATTACCCAATATTAAAATGATGCTTCTCCCTATTATTAACTTTTATCTCTCAATGCTTCCTGTTTCCCTTCCGCTCTCATTTTCTAGTTCTATTAATCGCTCCCTAACAAATTTTTTGGGGAATAATCGCAAAGCTAGGATTTCTCTATCCCACCATCAACAACCCAAAAACTTAGGTGGAGTTAATTTTCCTAATCTCAACAGATATCACTCCGCCTTCACGTTGAAACAAATATGGCCTTTTTTAACAGATTCCTTCCCTCCTCCCTTAACGGCATGGAGTTCACTAGAACACGCACAAATCTTACCCTTCTCATTTCTCACAGCCACTCGCTTCTCCCAACCTCCAAGGCGTTTTTCTACCCCCACATTCAACCACTACAAAGCCCTTGCTTTTTCATTGTTCCGTTCTCATCTTTCCTCTGAAGATTTTTTCTCTCAAACTCCAATCTGGTATAACAAATCCATAAAAATCAATAATAAAGCGCTTTTTTGGAAGGAGTGGATTGACAAAGGTATCATCACCTTTTATCACTTATTGAAGGACAAGTCCCCGAGGGACTTTTTAGATATTCGCGACTCGTTTGGCGTTTCCAACACACACTCTCATCAATACCCCTTAATGAAGGCTTCTCTGACTCAGATTCTTTTACAGAAAACCAGTCAATGGATCACTATGGAAGAAAATTGAGTTAGCGGTAAGTAACGTTGTGATTACTTTTTAGGGTCAGTGCTGGGCACCCCGATCCAGCACTGGGATCTCTTCTAATAGCAGGTGAGTATTTTCGTTTTCGTGACTCGGTTGATTTTAGGTGAATATTTTAAAGTTTCAAAACTCCACACTTAGAGAGAAATTCCAGGGGGAGCCAGTCAGTGTTACCCTATGGAAGAAAAGTGAGTTATCGGTCTTTGGGTAAGTACTCGACTGGCAGAGTTAAGGTTCTGGGTATAGACTCAGGGGTCCCCCAGGATCAGGTAAGTACAGTTGTTACACCCTCAGCGGCACAGGGGCGGCCGGGTGCAGAGTGAGTAGGCCCAATGTTATCCTATGGCAGGCAGGGGGCCTCGGGTTGGTGACTGCTGGCAAGCAGGCCACGCGGCTGTGGGAGCTGGGCTCCTGGTCACTTGCTCAGGGCAAATGGGGAAGTAGGTTAGGGTAGAGGTTGCACTTCCAGGGGCACTCGGGCGGCTGGGTGCAGGGTGCTTTTGAGCCGTCGGGCGCTCAATGTTAACCAATGGAGATCTTGGAAGGTGAACAAATGCTGCAGGCTTGGGGACGGTGACTCTTCAGGAGCGACCAACACTTCGAGAGGTAAGTTGGGGTCTTGGAGGATAGGTAGACACCCAGGAGTTGGGCACAGGGGGCCGTGGGGCGCCGGGTGCAGGGGTGTCTTTTGAGGTCGGGAAATCTTACCCCCTGCTGGTCGGGGTTGGAGGAGTCCCTTGTCCTGAGGCTGCAGGCGTCGTCTGGGTCGTCGAGGAGGGTCCTTGGGCACTGGATTCCAGGTCAGAATCGCCGGGGGGACGTCGTCAAAGTCTGTATTCACTCAGGCACCGGCTGGGCTCGGCGGGTGCAGAGTGTGCAGGTTTCGCGGTTCCGTGCCAGGGCCGGGTCTTTTGTAGTTTTTCTTTTGAACAGTACCACTGCTCGTGGGAGTCCCTGGGTTGAAGGCTGTGGCACAGAAGTCAGGTCCTCCGGGGTTTTTGAGGTTGCTGAGGCCGGGGTTCCGCAGGAGCAGGTTCGGAGGTCAACAGGCCGGTAGCGCTGGGGACAAGTCAGTTGTCGTCGCCTCCTTGTTAGCAGCTGCACGGCTGGTCTTCTTGCTTCGTCTTCTCTTCTTGTTTTTGGATTCGGGAACTGAGGAAGGAAGGTTCAGGGAGCCCCTAAATACTAGATTTAGGGGTGGTTACAGGTAGGTAAGGGCAGGGACCAATGGGTCCCGTCCCTGGGGTGGGTACACCCCCTATTCTGCCACTCTCCAGTGGGAGGGGGGCAGGAGCCTGTCCCTGGTTGGCTGGGTCCCCCTATCCTCAAGATGGCGGGGACTCGAGTTTGTGCTTCACCTCGCCTCCCCCACCTTAGGGGTGGAGTTGGCAGAGGTGGGCACAACCCATTTCTTGCCTCTGGTTTTCCCGCCAGTTCTCCCGCCAGAAGTGGGGGTAGAACCAGTGGGGACCAGTTTGCTGGGAGCAGCAAATGGTCTGGGGAAGCTCAAAGGCGGCAGGCCTTTGAAGCTTCCCCTGCCCATCCTGGGGGAGGAGGCTTTGGCACCTCGCCCCAGGATGCGCATTGTTTCAGGCCCCTGAGAGCAGAGGCTCTCGACCCAGGGGTCCAGAAACATGTCTGGTGGTGGCAGCCTGGGCAGCCACTCAGTCCGGACATTGGAGGGCGGGTTGGTTTCAGGGGGCATCACTAAGATGCCCTCTGGAGGGCGTTTTACATTAAATCCCACACTGGCATCAGTGGGGGTTTAATGTGCTGAGAAGTTTGATACCAAACTTCTTAGTTTTCAGTGGGGCCATTATGGTGCTGTGGAGTTCGTAATGACAGACTCCCAGCACCATATACTCTTAATGGCAGCACTGCGCTAACAATGCCCAAGAATGGACTTGGGCACTGTAGGGGCACAGGGCTCATGCCTCTGTGCCCTCACCACTGGCATAGTGCACCCAGCTAGAGGGGTGGCTGACCTAGGCCAGGGCAGTGGCTTGTAGGCATGGCACACTGGGATGTGTGCCATGTCGACTCTTCACTTTTGTTCTGCACCAAGACACGCAGCCTGCAAAGGCAGTGTGTGTGTGTAAAGGTACAGGGTCCCTAAGGGTGGCACAACAAGTGCTGCAGCCCTTAGGGGCCTTCCCTGGTCACAGTGCCATGGGTACCCATGGTACCATTTACCAGGGGCTGACCTGTGGCCAGGGATGCCAATTGGGTGTAGGTATCAATGCAGTTTTAGGGAAGGAACACAGGCCCTGGGTACCTGGTTGGCAGGAGCCCAGGGCACACTCGGTCAAAGCACATCAGCAATTCAGCAAAAAGTGGGGGCATACCATTCAAGAAAGATGGCACTTTCTCACAGCATCACTTTAATATTATTCTATTGTCCAATCAGTCGCATATGTTCTTGAAATGATGTTTTACTATGTTTATCAACTTCAATAAAGCTTTCTAAACTTAAAAAAACTGCACCACAGATGGCAATGCAGGACTTAAAGTAGAAAAACTGCTTATAATATATATATATGTCAGTAAATGGTTCAACAGTACATTGGATTGATATTTCATGCATTTCATGATATGAATAATATATTTAATTGATTGGAGTGACTAGTTGTGAGCCCACATAACATTGGAGCTACGCAGTTGCTTGTTATAGGTCTGTTTTATTTTTAATCAATAACTTGCTTTCATGGAATGCTGATATCCCGTGGTAGAAATAAGCCAAGCGTGATGTGCATTTAATTTTCTAGGATCAACAGAAAACAAGCACTAGCAAAGCCAATTTGTCTAGCCTATAAAATATGAGTGCTGAGCTGTTGGCTTTGCTAATGTTTGTGAAGTGTTATTCAAAGAAACTAAAAGAAAAAACAAATAATTTCAATACACTGGAGGACAAGCCAACACATATCTTAAGGTATCTCGAAATTTTACATTTAATTCTAAGTTTTCAACCTTTATAAATTGCTCGGTTTAGTTTTCAATTACTTTACACTCAAGAAACTCTGAACAGAATTTAAAAAAAAATAAGGATTTGTAAGAATGTAAAGGGAAATGCTTGCCAATATACAATTTACTTTCCACATGATTCAGTCAGTTGCTCCTCTGAAGTAGCCCACAGAGCAGATCTATGTGCTTCCAGGAGTAGTGTCATGAACAGATAAGTGAATGCAGCAGATGGTCTTTCCTTAGCACCATAAAAGCCTTTGTGCAGCTTGTGTTTTCATGCAATATGTCAACCGCAGAAGATAAAACAAAAACAACCCTTACAGATTGATCTTCACCCATACCCCAGCCAAACTATCCTTGTTGCTGTTGTTTTACAGACGAGCTTGCACAATTGTAGAGCAACCCAGTGTTGGGCAAAATTTAAGGGAGGAAGCAGCACATGAAAGGAAAGTTCTAAAAGTTGCTCCTTGAATGTGAGCAGTGTAAGGATAAAAGTCAGCCCGTCCAAACGACCATTAAGCAGCTATGCTCTGGGGAAGGGAAAAACACAAGAAGAGAAAGTCAAGACTTCAAATAAGAAGGAAGGAATGAGAGTGACAATATAGCCCACAAATAGTAAGCATTGTTTAACAATAATACTTTTGCTCAGATTAAGGAATATTTAGCTGTAGACAAGAAAAATACAAAAGTACGATGTTTGCATACGTATATAAAGAGGGATATGTATCAAGACTTTGAATGGGCAATAGGAAAAAATGCGGATAATAACTGGAAAATATGCAAAGACCCATGATCTCTTTGCTTTATTAGTGGTAACAGGCAGGGACTGGGATAAGGCAGAGACTACATCAGGGTCAGATTGGGAGGAACGATATATAGTATGAAAAATGGGCAGCTGCCAATAGCATAGTTGTTTTCCACTGACTCCTTCCAAGTGAAGCCAAGTGAAGATGGCATTAGAAATCTGAATGTAAGAACTCCATATTAGTGACGGGTATATTTTTGTGTTGTTTAGGCCCAGTGAAGTCCCATTCCATTGTCCAGATCAGTTTTCCAGGGATATTAGTGCAATGGGGAAGGCATGCACAACATGGCTTCATCGCCATCAGGTTCTCATTCCTGTGTTGTATAATAAAACCACTGTACTTAGGGGCATATTATCAACGGCCAGCGATAATTATCGCTGGCCGTGCTTAGCGTTAATAGTCCTATCGCAGGCTATCTCTGGAAATTATCGCCCTGGTAGCGCGTTATTAACAACGCGTTTCTCCAGGGCGATACAAATTCCAGAGATAGCGAGGTAATCGCCGTTTTGCAGGGAACATCGCTGGTTTTCCAGCGATGTTCCCTGCAAAACAGCGATAACCTTACTGATACGACCCTGTGGTCGTATCAGCAGAATCCACCCCCTATGTTAGGGATGGCTAAGTCAGGATTACAGCAGACGTTAGATTTTGGCGAAAACGGACGTTTTCGCCAAAATCTAACCTCTGCTAAAATCATGTGGGCTGCCTTGTAAATATCGCGATGTGAACATCAGCGATATTTGCAACGTAGTCCATCCGGGGTACGCCCAGTAACGCCCACTTTGCATCTCATTAGAGATGCAAAGATGGGCGTTGGGGGAAAGGGCGATAATGCAAGGATTCACGCGATAGCGTGACCTTGCTGATTAGGCGATAAAATTATCGCCGCTTTTCGTCCGAAAACGGACGCAAAAGCGGCGATATTTGTTTATCGCCTCGTTGATAATATGCCCCTAAGTGTCTTGATACCCACTCATTGCAGTCGATCCATGTCTACCAGGCAAATATAAAAAAAAAATCCAGACGTTCTGGTTCTCCCCACCAGCACTCTTACCAGTAGCACTGCAGCTTCTGAACACCAACAAAAAAACAACATACAATCTGTCTTGTAACATTCTGCAATCTTTCTCAGTGGTGTCCTCTTTTCCAATTACTAAAACCCCAAAGCTTTCTAACAACCTTCACGTAGGTGGGTGGATGCCCTCTGTAATTACTCCTAAGGCCTGGGACTCCATGCCGTTATAGCTGAGATCTAGCAAATTACCTTAGGTTTAAAAAGCAGCTAAAGACCAGGGGCCAAATGTATCAAGGTTTTGCATTGCCCTTGCTTCATGCCAGGTGATGCAAAACCTAAAATGAGATTTACCAAGCCACACAAGGTCACCTTGCGTGGCCCTGTGTGGCTTGGTAAATCTGTAGTAAAGCAAGGCAGCGTAAGTCGCAGCCTTGTATTACTCTGTCCTGGGAAGGGGTTCCATGAGTGGAGTGTGTGTGTTCCCATGCATCCACCTTTGGATTTTGCCACTTTCCCAGAGTTGCCAAGACAGGTAAACTTGGGAATGCGTCAAAATGCTACACCTTACTAGGGGAGGTGCAACGAGGAGAAATAGCTTTATTTCTCCTCATTGTTTCCTCTTGCATTCTGCAGCACACTTAGAAAGAGGAAAATGCCTCTGAGGATTGTTTTCATGCAGGAAGGTGCCCCTTCCTGCACAAAAACAATTTTTCCTACAACGCTGGCACCTTTACAGCATGGCGCAATGGTGCCTGCATTGGCGCAAAGCAGCACATTGTGTGCCAGTGCAAGCAGAGGACAGAAATGAGGCTTACAATGTGAAATATGGTGAATTCCTGCCGTTTCCTTTTCATGCAGCACAGCGCAGCAAGGTGTCTTGTTCCATTCAATTAAAGTATGATAAATCTGGCCCCTCGTTGTTAATTTGCAGATATAAAGATTATCACCTTCTTTTTCCCCCTAACAGCAGTCTTTCAGGTCTCTCTGAATACAGTTTTATATGTGCCGGTATACCTCATTTTGAGGTCAATTTGTGTTCTATGCAAGCTCTAAACATAGAAGTAAACAAGTACCACACTCAACCACCCACAGCAGGACTGTCCCATTCCCCTCCAAACACAATAAAAAATAACTAGCATCCTGCCATCTTACCGCAACTTACCTCCTTTTCCACACTCAAAGGCGAGGTCTCCGATAAAGCACATAATGACAACACCATGCAGAGAGTGGCTCTATGAGTGTCACTGCTAATGAACACTACAATACCCTGTCAATCACGGGTCTGCCAGGGTGGAGGCATTAGTTGTCAGTGTGAGAGCAACACTGTGATTCAATTATAGTTATACCCTGTGCATTGTATGTCAAAATATAACTTTTGTTTTGTATGAATCTGCAAAAATATTGAATCCAGAAAGTCGATTACGCACATATTGTCAAGGTAAGAATTTAGAGTTAAGTAGATATTTACTATTTTTATCTCCTCATATCTTCTTTTTTTTTATATATAATTTTTTATTATTGTTTTTTTCCAATTACCCCAAAAAACAGATTAATACATGTCATGACAATTTCTGAATACATAATAAAAAACACCTCATATATGTGGAGAGAGCAAAGATAAAAGGACAGAATTAATTCATAAATATACAAAAAGCATCAAGAGATAGCAGCTCGAATCACCCTATGGGTTACCTTTGATAGTATAGCAGAAAAAAGTGCCTGTGCAATAAATAGGTTAATAATTACAAATTTACTAATTCACCAAATTACTAATTGGAGCCCATAGTTTTTGCCCAAACTCCCTTTTCCTTCTACCCTTTAACATGTAAACTGAATATTCTATATTGTAATAGCCAGCAACCCAGACCTCCAATTGGAAAAAGTGGGAGGGTAAGAGCTTAGCCATTGAGAGGTAACGCAGGATCGAGCAATGCCCATATCAATAAACAGGAAACCTATCTCTGGCCTAGCTCTTTTATTTAATTCTACACTGTCTAATAGCCCCAGAATAAACACAGTTGGAGTAATTTACACAGGGAAGCCTAAGACCTTAGTTAGGAAGGCCTCTAGGTCCTGCACAAAGATATCCATTTTTGGGCAAGAATAAAACATGTGTATATGGTCAGCAGCAGCTAGACCACATCTATTGCATTTTCCTCCTCTCCCCCCTTCAGTCCATTTAGCTACTTTTGCTGGAGTATAATACAAATCAAAAGCTGACATATAATGTTGGCTTCTAAGACTCCCTGTTAGTAACACCTGATTTGCCAGCTCCAGTGAGTCCTCTATATATATTGCATCCTTACCCAGCCTATTTTCCCATTTCCCATTCTGGGCTTCCAAATCATCCGGGAAAGATTGGATTACATTTTGATAGATCTTCCCAATCCTGGACTTGCTCCTCACTATCTCTACCAAGGGAATCTTTTCTGACATCCCCTTTATCCTATTCTCATTACCCCCAAGAAAACTCCGTATCTGCAGATATTTAAAAAAATCCCTTTTATCCACGTCAAATTTTTCCTGCAGATTCATAAATGACAAAAGCTGGCCTTCCCTACACAGATCACCCAGGATGCTGATTCCTTTTTTCCCCCATCTAAAAGTAACTGGGTCCTGAAAAATTGGCGGAAGTAGACCCGGAGCGGAGAATGGAGTGTATGCATTCAGATTTGAAATCTCCAATTTTCGCCGCACTTGTCTCCAAACCCCGTAAGCTGCTTTCAAAATTTTAAATTAGTTTTTTTTATAATAGCTAGGTTTGTGCATCTTAACCAGAGAACCCTTAGCTTCAGACCCCAACCCTATTTCATATATTGTTGGTCTGGCTTCCTCTGGAATTCCAGCTTTATCCCCAACTAAGAGGATACCCATGAGTTGTAACATAAATGCCCAATAATAAAAAAAAAAGCTGGGAATTGCCCAGCCTCCTCGCTGCTTTGGGAGGGTCATCCATTTGGCTACCCTTCTTGGTTTACGGTACCCCCATAAGAATCTCTGACAAATCCTGTCAATCTTTGCTAAGGTAGACGAGGAAAATTGTAAGGGAACCGTTCTAAAAATGTATAAAAACTTTGGGAGGACCGACATTTTAATGACGTTGCTTCTAGGGGTGGGCGGAATTTGTGTAGTCGCGCTACGCAAAGCTCCGCGAAACGGTAAAAAATCTCCGCGAGCACGCAAAAGTTCTGCGAACACGCGGAATTGCTTGTTCTGCCCGTTTGCGATGCTTTTTTCCTGTTCGCGAACGCTGTTTGCGTGCTCGGGGAGAAATATCTCGCGAACACGCATTTTGAAAGCGCGAACAAGCAAAAAATTCCGCGAGGCCGCGGATTACGGAATTTTTGGTAATTCCGCGTTCTCCGCGGAACGCGAAATTACCCAAATTCCGCAAATTCCACAAATTCCGCGAGCGGAACGGAATTTACCGCCCAGGCTTAGTTGCTTCTACCACACAAAGAGAGGTGAAGATGATCTAGCCTTTCCAATTTTTTGCTCACATTATTCATTATTGAAATAATATTCATATCGGGGATTTTGTCTGTAGCAGCTGTAATCCTAACTCCCTGGTATATTGCCTCTTGGGCAGTCGGGAGATCTAAAATTTGAGCGGGTCCAGAGCAGAGAATTTGTGTCTTCTCAATATTTAATTTATAACCTGAAAAGGTTCCAAACTGTTCAGCTAAGAGCTTTAACTCTGGAATTGCTAAAGCAACATCTGTCGTAAGCACTGCGATGTCATCAGCATACACCAATGCTTTATAGTAAATATCGTCGACCTTCACCGCCTTGATGTTAATGTCCGACTCCAATTTTCGCAAAAAAGGGTCGATATAAAGGGCAAAGAGCAAAGGTGAGCACGGGCAACCCTGCCTTGTGCCTCTACTAATATTAAGCTCCTTTGAGTTCTGATCTGATATGCGGATTACAGCTTTTGGGGAGAAATATAATGCCCTGATCGCCTGCATAAATTCTCCACAGAATCTCTTCCACTGTAGGGCAGACCACAGATACCGCCAGGAGACCCTGTCGAATGCTTTCTCAGCGTCCAAAAGGACTACCCCCAGCGGTGACTCCGTGGCCTGAGCCCAGTCTAAGAGGGCTATAACCCGGCGTACATGGTCTGTCGTGTCCCTGCCAGGAATGAATCCATGCTGATGGAGTGAAACTAGGGGGGTAATGACCTTGACTAGTCTAGTTGCAAGTATTTTAGAGTAGATTTTACTATCACAGTTTATAAGTGATATGGGTCGATACTATGCTGGAATCAAATCGGGTTTCCCCTTTTTTTTTTAAACAACTATATCCGATTTCTTCCATGAACAGGGGGCGTATCCCCTTTGGGCCAGTTGAAATATTTCCAGGATCTCCTGCTGACATGATTTAAAGAATGCCCTATAAAACTCCAGGGGGATGCCATCAGGGCCAGTGGCCTTACCAAGGGCTAGAGAGTTTAAAGCTGTTTCCAGTTCTTGCAAGGTAATCGGTGATGCAAGGATTTCATTTTGTGCATCTGTGACCACCTTCGTTTCTAGATCTTTCAAAAATACTGCTGCAGACCCCCCATCTAATGGGGTCCCTCCCTCAGTATATAATTGCTCATAATACTTTTTAAAAACATTTAGTATTTCTGTTGGGGATTCTTGAATTTGGTCCTAGTGATCTTTAATTTTGACAATTTTGTTCGACACCTCTCGTTGTCGAAGACGTTTTGCCAAGATCCGCCCAGTATTCTCCCCCAGATCATACAGCTCAGCCCTATGTTGTACATATTTAGCAGCCACCTCTGAACCAAAATGTTGATGTAATTTAGACTTAATAATTGAAATTTCCTGTTGGCACTCCTCACTATTGAGCCCATTACTAACTTTTCTCATAAGTTCTAACTCCGCCATTTCTAACTGCTTGAACCATTTCCCTATTTCATTCTGCCGAGCTTTCTGTCGAGAAATGGAGAAGCTCAGGCTCGCACCTCGAATCCCTGCCTTAAAAGTATCGCATACTGTAGTATCGGCGGCTGCACCTCTGTTCGTATTGAAGAAGTCGACAATCCATTTAGTCATATGATCCTGATATAGTTGATCACACAGAAGTTTCCTTTCGAAAGTCCAAGGCCTTTGAGCCCTACTGACCTCAGACAATGAGACTTCAATTACTAAAGCATTATGATCTGAAATGGCCCTTGGATAACTTTCTACTTTAGTTATTTTAACTAGTTGGTCAGAAGTAAAAAAATAATCCAGCCAAACTAACTTATTGTGGGGGGCCGAGTAAAAAGTGAATCCTGGATCCGCTGTTCTATACTCATGCCAGTTATCGATCAGACCCTGTTCTCTCACTAAACTTTGCAAGGCTTTGTAGACCTTTACTTTCCTGCCCTGAGATGGTAGATCAGTATTTATATTAAAATTACTATCTAAATGAATGTTAAAATCTCCACAGAGGATCAAGGGGCGCGGCCATAGGGCAAGTTCGATGCTTAGGAAGTTTAATACATCGGGATCATCTAAATTAGGCCCATAAATGGAACAGATTGTAATAGAGTCATTATTAGCTGTAAATTTATATTCTACTATAGCCCATCGACCCAGCTTATCTTCCTTAACTCTCTTACACAGACCCAAACCATGTTTTGGAAGGATCGTGACCCCCTTGTGGTTGTTCCCTGCCGAGTACATGCTAGGATATTAAAACCTAAGTCCCCTAGCCAACAACGCTTGCTCCAAGGTATGTGAGTATCCTGAAGACATACAACATAAATCTGCATATAGCGAAGTATATCCCTTTTTTTCCTATCATTGAGGCCACAAATATTTAGTGAGCAGATACGAATTTTACCCATCATCCTTGTGTTGACAGTTCTTAGTATCACATCTCTCCATCGAGAACATTAAATTACGATTGCTCATAGAAATCATTTCAGTCTTCCTTAAACATATGTAAACATCATGACATATATTAAACCACAAGTGCCTTAACCTTTGCTTAACCCCCTACCCCTTCCCTACCCCCTCCCCTAGACCTACCTCCCATGATCCTCTCCCCCTCCCCTTGTGCCCCACCACCCTTCACTAACGGCTAGACCAACCAGGCCCTGTGATGGAAAGGGAGCCCTCCCTAATGCCAGCTCCAGCCTAGAAAGAAAAAAAAAGAAAAGGGGAACACCACAAACATCACAGCAGACAACCAAAAACATAATTAATTCTCTTCTACATACGTAGATTTTACTCAAGGGTTTGCAAAAATTCTTTAGCCAGAATCTCTGATGAGAAAAAATGGGGAATCTCCCTCCATATTACTTTAAGTTTGGCCGGATTCAGTAGAAACACCTGCGCTCCCTTATTCTGAAACGGCTGTATCAACTGGCGGAGTCGCCAGTGACGTTCTACTGTTGAATGACAATAATCAGGCCTTACAAAAAAGGTATGGCATCTCCTCATATTTTCAATGTATGTAGACATAGAGTTTACAACAGTAAATATGTATTCTCCTATCTATTATTTACCTTGATGATATAGTGTTAGTCTGGATTCCATTTTTGTGACGCAATGTAAAAAAACTTGATAATGCAGCAGAACAGGCCTCCACCTCCAGGTGACATTTATAGTCTGTTTTCAGAGATAGTGGTTTCCATGCAGTTTTCTGGACTATGATATTTTTATTTTTATTGGTTTATCTCCTCTGCTCTCTGAACATAGTAATGTATACCCTCCCTTTTCTGGGTACTACCCTCTCCTGTATATTTTTCTTGAATATGATATTATTGTTATTAATGCTCTGCTCTCTGTAAATTTGTAAAGCGCTCTGATTCCCACAAGGGTCATGTCTGCGCTATAAAAAACTATTACAATAAAAAGTAAAAATTACTTATAGGCCTATTAGTTGGGTCATGTTGGGTCTGTAGCTGAGGTGTCTAGTGTAGGTCTAGGAGTACCAGACCTTTATTTTTTTCAAACACATTTTATTGAAGGGTATGATAACTGAATACAAGATAAAGAAAAGGAAATGACAGTGGGCATGTAAAGGCTTAATACAACAGAAGTAAAGGATACAGGCGTTATACCGTGCATACCAATAATAGCTATCATCATGGCCGCCATGATGATAGCTATTATTCTTGACATACGGAAAGAAATAGCAGCAGTGCTATTAGCAATGTGGAAAACAAGTGAGGACAAAAGTAAAGACATCATTGGGGAAAAATGAGCACATAAGGGGAAAAAGTGGCAAAGGTGGACAGAAAATAACAAGGAACCAGAAATATACAAGTATAATAAACGGCCACTGGATAGACATTAAATCGCAGCAGAAAAATATTAATGCAATACACTCAGGCCGGGGTAGAGGGGGTAGGGGATATGTAACCACTAAAGCCCATTCACTACCATTTACATATGTAAAAAAAAAACTAGTCAGCCCTGGTAAACAGCATCACACCCATCGAGCCATCGAAAACTCTGGAATACCAGTGGCCCACACCATTCGTCTGTGGAACCTTTTCTGGAGAGGCAATCAATATGGGGAAATAACAGAAGATCTGTTCCCATGCCAGCACACTGTCAGAATTACGCTGGCCCTGCTGTACCTTCTGCCTGCTGTACCTTCTGCCCCCTCACACTCAGCCCATTTCCTCAATTCACTCTCCCATCCCTGTAAACAGGGGCCTGTGGGAGAATTTCAGGACAAAGAGAGTTGTCTCCTGGCAAGGATCATTGCCAGGTTTGAAACCTCCCCTTGGGACTGGGGAACAGTCCCAGTAGACAAACTACTGGGGATACCTCCAGTGATTTATTGGTGGCCGTATTGAACAAGCGAAGTACAGTAGTGTGTAAGTATTGGACAGTCCCAAACCATGTGGTAGAGGGTAGTGTCTACCAGTGCCAACGTAGGCAGGTGGCATGGGCCCCCGGGACAATGAGATTAATAAATTTGGGGGTCAGATAAACTTTCTGTAAAAAATGGTATTGAGTTAAAACCAGCATACCAGGAACCCAGGGGAGTAGATGACAGCACAGTAGACCATTCAGAGTCAGTCATCGGCCAGTCCATGTCTGCCACCCACTGCTTGAGAAATTGGGTACTGGTTGACTGGGGTGTGTGCCCTGGTCAAGCAGTAACCACAATCCTTGTCAGGGTGAGGCACAAGCAAACCTCAAATTAACCTGTTCTCATCCCCTACTTAGCTTGGCACAGAGCAGTCAGGCTTAACTTAGAGGAAATGTGGAATGTATTTGTCCAACACTTCAACCAGTAATACAGTGAAAACACCACACAAAAAAGATTCCACTTTTGGTTAGAAAAATAGAGCTGAATTTAGTAAACAAAGCAAGACCAAAATGACAAAAATCCAATCAGAAGAACCGGAGATACGATTTTTTTAAAAGAATTTAGTGAAAATAGCGCCAAAAAGCACAAAGCGCCAACTCCGGATATCTGGTCGCAGTGGACAGGGTCAACGTCACATTATCAGGCCGACCGCGATGGAGTACAGGTCGGATACTGTCATCAGGTTTGGCCCGCTGAAGTTTACCTTCTCAAATTCCTGCCAAGAGTACCATTCACATTAAAGAGGGCAGCAAGGAGCAGGGAGAGCATTGCGGGAAGCTGTCGGCGAAGCATGAGAAGCCAGCCAGCACCACGGGTGGGCGTTGCTGGAGCTCCGCATTGGTGGTCCCCACGAGTGGTCCATGCTGCAGTGCGAAGAGTAGGGCTGATAGAGCTTCATGCTGATTTGCGGTGCGAGCAGCGAGATCTTGGTGCGTACGGGCCCATTCGCAGTCACAAATATCCCAAAAGCTTGATTTCAGCACCCTTGAGCCACACCAAGGGTCCAGGACTGGAGAGGCACCACTTGGGGCTCAGGAACGCACTACAGCTGGTTCCAGGGGCTGGTGCAGGATATTGGGGAGCCTTTTATGTCCCTGAGGCTCAGATCAGGAGGCCAGCAGATTAGCCCTTGGAGTCACTCTGTGGTCCTGGATTCAAGATGAAGTTGCAGGTCTAGTTCCTCTTTCCTAGGTCAGAGGGCAAAAGGCAGGAGGGCAGCACAGCTGGGCGGCAGTTCACTCGGAGCAGCATTCCTTGTTCCTGGCAGAGTATTCATAGGTCCAGAAGTATACTGAAGAGTTGGGGGCATATTTCTCATAGGTTTTGTGACACCCTGTGTCATGCGGAGAGACGCAGGGAGGCACAAAACCTACAATGATATTTGTCAAACCATGCAAGGCCACCCTGTGCGTCTTGGTAAATCTACTGTAATGCAAGGCAGCACAAATCGCTGCCTTGCCTTTCACTGCGTGGTGAGGGCATTACATAAGTGGAGCATGGTTGTTCCCATGCATCCACCTATGAATTCTGACGAACTCCCAGATTTACCAAGAGTGGTAGACATAGGAATGCATCAGAATTGTATGCCTCCCCATCAGAGGCGCAACGAGTAAAATATCTTTACTTCTGCTTGTTGTTCACTCTTTCTAAATGCGCTGCATTCTGCCCCTTGGTGTCTGAGGTCACAGTATTTATGCACAGTTGTGCCTTTGAAGTGGGGAGAAGCTTCTTGAGCATGCATTTAAAGTGCACAGATGCCCTGCCTTCCTGGCCCTAGCTCCAGACCATCTACAGGAGGTATGCAGTCCTTTGTGTGAAGACAGGATACAGCCCATTCAAGGGTAAGTGGGGTTGGGCCCAGCTCCTCCCTTCCATCCTCTCACTGATGGTCCATCCAGTCACACCTAAGCTTCCCATTGTGTGTGGCTGTCTAGGGTGAATACCAAAAGCCCAATTGTCAGCTACACCCAGTCAAAGTGGAGGGCAAAGGCAAACCGTTTGGGGATGACCCTGCAGAAAGTGCCAAGTCTAACAGTAATGGTGCGGTGGAAGCTCGTATTCCTCCTATTCCTCCATTGGAATAGCAGTCTCAGCGTGTGGCCATGCCATGTTGGCTCCAATCACGCAAACCAGACGAAGTAGGTGCTATTGGACCACTAGGGGTGAGCCTTTAGCAAATGGGAGTTTTGTCAGGGTACTTTGAAGGCACAGGCCATTGTAAAATGAAGGGTGACTAGTAGCAGTCCGTCGTGGCGAGAGCATTAGGGCCAGCAGAGCAGGTCCAGAAGGGATGCATCTAGAGCGGGGATGCAATCTGCCCAGGCTTGATCCTTCCAGTAAGCCGCACATTTGAGCTCAAGATCCATGACAGCCATCCCGCCTTCAGCGCAAGGTAACCACAGTTTAGCCAGAGCAATCCTAGGCCACTCCACTTCCCAAAGAAGGTACGTCAGCAGGCCATCCACTTCTCGGAACAGAGATTTAGAGAGCCAGATAGGTAGGGTGCAGGGGCATTGTGACCCCCCCCCCGCTTCAGCTACAGTGGGGGAAGGTTTTTCTATGGTCCTCTTCTGTCTGCAGCTCGGCAGACAAAAGCTCCTACTTAACCAAAGAAAGATAGGAAAGGGAAAGAAGCATGGAATGTTAAAAGGAAGAATTTGGGAAAAGCTGCATGGGTGGGTGAAATCGGTGAAGATCGGTGAAAGAATATGTGTGTGGGTGAAAGGATGGGTGAAAACGTCAATGGGTGAAAAGGTGGATGGGTGAAAGGATGTATGGGTGAGTGAAAGGATGGGTACAAGAATGCATGAGTGAGTGAAAGGATGGGTGAAATGGTGAGTGGATGAAATGATGCGCAGGTGGGTGAAAGGATGGGTGAATGGGTGAAAGGATGCATGGGTGGGAGAAAGGATGGGTGAAAGGATGCGTGGGTGGGAGAAAGGATGGGTGAAAGGATGCTTATGTGGGTGAAAGCATGTGTTAAAGAAACCTGGGACGTAGAGGGGATTTTGTTTATGGATGGGTTTATTGCCTTCCAGGCTAAAGCCGATGCCTCCCAGTATGGTAGAGTGAAAAGGGACCTGGCAACATTCATAAGTTTAAGATTAGATTGCACCACAGAACTAATAACATTTGATTCTGGAATTATTTTGGGAGTGCTACTATCTTTTGCCCATAATATCAAGGTGCTGATAATAAGCAATGGACGTAGAGCTTAGAAGATTCTGCGAAAAAACATTGCTAGAGTGGTTTTTCTCACCAATAATCCTGCTGGTTGGGGATTTTAACTTACATCCTTGTGAGACGTGTTGAGAAAAGGAGGGATCAGGAACATATGGAAGGATTAGAGCGGATTCATTTCAGGCACCCAGGTCAGGGTGATAATCTTAACCTTTTGGTCTTAGAGTTAAACCTTATTAATCTTTTATCTAAAGAAGAGTACGACTCACCCATGGCCATCCTGACTTTCAAGGGAAGAAGTAATAACACAACTATTGATTATATTTTTGTATAAGCACGCTTGATTCAGTTTTTGGTGGAATTTAAAATAGCATGGAGTATCTTTAGTGATCACAATCCAATTACGGCAGCATTTGACTGGTGTGATTCTGCGGCCAAGACTTAAATCATCTATAAAGACCCGCTTACACTTAAAACTGAAAGGAGGCGTATTAGTTGGGGGAAGGTCATTCCGGAGGACTTTCAGAGGAATTTGTTCCGGAAGTGTAGCTGTGAATTTGAGGAGTGTTTGAATATTGAAGCGCAAGATCACGCCATTCTAGACTCATTTTCTATTATTTGTACTGAGGTCCGGCGAGCCCTGACTAGACATAACACCAAGGCATTTAGCCCAGGTCCTAAATGGTTTGATAAGAATTGTTCAAGGGCCTATAAAGAACTAAAGATAGCCCTCAAATCAAAAGCAAGGCAGATATGCGCTGTTAAAGCGAATAGGAGAGCATATGCGTTAGCTCACAGGAACAGATTAAGCGCCCTGAAGAGAGAAGCTTAGGATAAACTTAAGGAGGCTTGTAATACAAGAAATAGTGCAGCCTTCTGAAAAGTCGTTAACCAGTCACTATTTAATGAGGGAACAGCACCAAATTTGAGTGTAACTATACCTGAGCAAGAGTGGAAGATCATTTTGGTCATATATATATAGGGGACAGTGACTGTAACCAAATTGCACGTCCGGCCAAAGGAACCAATGTTTATTTTGAATTGGAAGAGGTGAGTGAAAGCATAATGGAACTGTCACCTGGGAAGGCTCCATGGTTCCAGGAGACCTTTTTAAATCATGTGCAGATCTGTGGGCCCCATTAATTCCCCAACATCTGAATGTGGCAGCACGAGGCCACATTCCCTCTTCATGGAAGCAATCAGTCATAGTACCCATCTTCAAAAAAGGAAATCGAGCAGACCCAGCATGCTACTGTCCAATCTCTTTGATAGATGCTGAAGTAAAAGTGTTGGGCAGGGTTTTGCTGAAGCGTTTAACAGATTGGGCTAATAATAAGAATAACTTGTCAGAAATTCAATAAGGGTTCATGCCGGGTCGCGGCACTATAGAACAAAATTTGAATCTATACCTTTTAGTCAATAAATACACTGTGGTTAAAAGCGAAAGTATACATTTAGCCTTCATGGAACTCAGCGCAGCCTTTGACACAGTGGAGAGATCTAAATTATGGTCTGTGCTGAGGGACATGGGGGTTGATGAGGCCTTAGTGGTGTTTTTGCATAATTTGAACACGGGACTTGAAGCCTCAGTGAGATATGGCCCGTCTTGGGAATGCACTGAGCACTTTCAGTTAGGGAAGGGGGTTCGGCAGGGTTGTATTTCAGCGCCTATGCTTTTTATCTTATATATCAATCAATTAGACCAGTTTTTAAGGGAACATTGTAAAGATGTCCCGAAGATAGGACATAGAATGGTCCCAGCCTAGCTGTACACGGATGATTCAGTTCTTATCTCCCGTACAGCTAATGGCTTGCAATTTTGACTATGCCGGTTTTATGATTTTATGGAAAATCTGGGCCTAAAAACCAATTATTCTAAATCATATACCATGACCATGGGACCCAGAAATACCAAGACTAAAACTTATTTGATAAAGGATCATAATATAGGTAAGGTGGACAAGTTCAGCTATTTAGGCATCTTGCTGTACGATAAATTGTCCTGGGACCCTTTGTTGAAATTAGATATTCAATCCTTTAATACGGTCGCCTTTAGCATGGATGCCTTTTCCAGGCATTTAGGCTACAGTCATATAAAGTTTGCATTGCACCTCTATAATGCTAAGTGTGTTCCAACTGTAGCCTATGGAGCGGAGATTTGGGTTATAAATCTTCCATTTCTATACAAACTGCAGAAAATAAATTTCTAAGAAAACTGTTACGAATTGCGCAGAATGTCCCTGCAGAAATAGTACACAATGAGATAGGGGCAGGCTTTATTGCTGACTATATACATTTGCGTCCTACACTTTTATGGTGTTCGATATGGACCAAAAACGACTTAGAATTCAACAGATTGATATTGAATATGGACTATAATTTGCGTATACCGTGGTTGAGTTATATAAAAATGACCCTGACAAATTTGGCCAAACCACATCTTTTTAATTCACCAGAGCTAATCTCTAAATCCGATATTGTATGGGTTAAGAGAGCATTTAAGGTGTATACCCAAAAAGCTAGAACTCTAGATTCACAGCGCAAACATTGCTATACACATTATGTCATGGTGAAATCTATACATAAAAAGGAATTTTACTTAACATTGGATATGCTGGTTAGTCATAGAAGATTTTTAACATACTTTCGTTTGAACATGCTCCCCCAATTACTAGTGGGTTGGCATAAGCCATCAGACCTTCCCATTTGCACATGTGATGCGCTCTCTGCACTAGACACTTTAGATCTTGTCTTAATTTGCCCTAAATGGGCCAATTTGCGACATAAATATATTTGCCCATTACTTGTGACACTGAATTTTAATCAAGCTAGACCAGCTCTTTTATATTTGCAATTTTTAGACAATTTTACTGTTTGCTGGTATTTATTCAGATTTTCAACAGGAGTGTATTTTGCTTATGTTTGACAATGTACTTCTATTGAATTTTATGTTATGGACTGACATTTATTGAGGTCTTTATTGTACTTTTATGATTGCTGATGCTTATCGAAATAAAGTAAATACTGACTGACTGAGTGAATGGGTGAAAGGATACATGGTTGAATGAAATGATGGGTGAAAGGGTAGATTGGTAAAAGGATGCATGGGTGGGTGAAAGGGTGGATGGGTGAAAAGACATGTGAATGGGACAAAAGATCGGTGAAAGAATATGTGTGTGGGTGAAAGGAAGGGTAAAAACGTCAATGGGTGAAAAGGTGGATGGGTGAAAGGATGTATGGGTGAGTGAAAGGATGGGTACAAGAATGCATGAGCGAGTGAAAGGATGAGTGAAAGGGTAGATGCGTGAAAGGGTAGATGGGTGAAAGGATGCATGGGTGAAAGGGTAGATGTGTAGATGGGTGAAAGGATGCATGGGTGAGTGAATGGGTGAAAGGATGGATGGGTGACAGGATGAGTGAAAGAGTGGATGGGTGAAAGGATGGGCAAGAGGGTGCATGGTGAAAGGATGCGTGAAAGATTGGATGGATGAAATAGTGAAGGACTGAATGATGGATAAAAGAATGAAGAGATGATAGGATGTAAAGGTGAAATGGTGGATACATGGATAGATGTTTGGATGGAAGAGAAAAGGGAGCTTTTTTAGGGAGGTTTGTGCTCACTTGCTTCAATTTCTTGATTCCATCAGAGCTTTGGTTCAAAGTAGGGGATATTTTAAATAATGTGAGAGCCGAGGGAGGACGATCATTTTAGATAATACTTCCCGTCCCATTACAGATAAGGGTAATGACAAACAAACTGGGCAGACTGGCAGCAGGAGGCCAATGCTGCTCTAACAATGCCCTCCAATAGGACTGCCTCAGAACGATAGACCTTAATGTCCACGTATCTAAACGTAACCGGTTTCCAATGAGAAGTGTGACCAAACTTGTGGGATGAAGAGTGCACTGGGTATGCATTTGACTTGCCCCAATCCACTTGCAGTAGCGATAAGGCATCAAATGTTTGCAGTGCCTCATGCACACCGTCAACATCTGAGCCCTCACCTCGTAAGTATAGTAGCAAGTCATCGGCATAGAGGGAAATGTATAAGGGGGGCATCAACAGACAATCCACGGCAATGGGTTCCCGTGTGAAGTGTGAGAGCCAAAAGTTCCATTGCCATGGCAAACAGGACTAGGGACAATGAGCAACTCTGTCAGTTGCCCCTCTTCACTGCACAGGGATCTGAGATTATCATACCGGTTTTAACCTGTGCTAGTGGGTCAGTATATAGAAGACGCGTCCAGCCAATAAAACCCCCTCCCAGTCCCATGCTCGCGAGCACTGCGTACAGGAAATCCCAACGTAACAGCCCCCCATCTCCATGTGACATTTATAGTCTGTTTTCAGAGATGGTGGTTTGCATTACTCATATGCATTTTAGTGGGGTCATGTTGTGTCTGTAGCAGTAGGGTCCAGGAAAGGCCCAGGTTTACCAGGCCTTGTATGTAAATTTAGCCTACGTTAATATCTTGACTTTTTAAAAATTGAATAAAAGTGCTCTTTTGGCTACATACATTTCTTTTCTATACAGACTGGTTACTGCCCATTAACTTGCAGCAAGCTTCGGCAGTAATCAATCAAAACACTGAGCTAACAGTTGCTAAGTTATTGCAGGTGGTGCTGTGTTAAGAAACAAATCTCCTGAGAAAACGAGCACTTCTGTTTTTATCTTCTGTTCTATGGCCACAGAGGTCTTTTTTCTCCTGTTTGGAGGCTTAGTGGTTCGGCTTAATTACAGCATTATGCTCCTGGTTCCTCCACTTCTTTTATCTCCCTGTGCAAAGTGAAGCAGACAGGGACGGTGCTCACTGCAGGTAATACTTTTATGTAAGGATCAAATGACACACGTGAAATGAATGTGCTTTAATGTGGACTAGTTGTTCCATTGCAGAAAACCAGCCATTTATTAGACACACTGCTTCTATTACAGTGATCGAAATTCACTGCAGCAAAATAGAGAATACATTAAGCGGCTATTTTACATTTATGCTTTGTTGATGGTGTCTCTGCGTATAGGTGCGCTTCCCTTCCCAGTCCTTAAGACTACTTAAATTTGAGCAAACTGCACAATGCGGTTTGTGGCTTCGAATTATCAAATAATCCATCACTTGGTGTTTAAAATGAGAACAGCAAAGGTATTTAGTGGTGAGCGAAACGACAGGCTCGTTGTTTAAAGTAATGGGATTTTTTTTAAATGTTCGTTTTAGGTCTGGCCTCAAAGACAGCATAGCAGTCTCGTCAGACTACTGTTTTTTTAAAAATATATACCTACAATATACATACATTTAGGGGATTTTGGTGAGTGGTCTTCATCCATTGGTCCATTAAATTGTCATTAACACTTTGTTCTGCCCACCACAGCATACAGCAGTGGTTCCTATCCTCCTGACGACTGTAGAGGCCTATTGAATCACTAGTGGAAGCTGGGGTTTCCGACACAAACAAAACAATATATGGAAACAAGTTTATATCAAAGATATACACAAATTCAGAGATATTTTTTTCAATTCACAAACAAAAAATACAAAATTCAAAATTTTCATTTAAAGTGAAGATTATAGTTTTTCAAGATTTGTTAACAGATTTAGGGGCATATGTTCAAGGAGTTAACGCCGCCTTAGTGTCAATTTTTTGACGTTAAGGCAGCTTATTTTTCATTGCCGTATTTACAAGTTGCCGCTAAGTGCAGTTAGCGGGAGTTTTCCGGCATAAACATGAATTTTTAGGATTGCCACTTCTGTTAGCGGGACTTAATGAAAATGAGATGCAAGGTAGGCATTCCCATGCTAAAACTGCCGCTAACCCCACTTTGCGATATTTACAAGGAATTCCTTGTATGGTGCAAAACCAAAAAAACTGCATCTAACTCCAGTTAGAGGGAGTTTTTTAAGACCAGAAAATAGCTGGTCTTAAAAATGTTGCAAACACTTGGGACCTCATTTCAGAAGGCTTTGGTGCTGGACAGCGCTGCAAGGAATGTTGCTGCGCTGCCCTGTGCCAAAACTACAGGGCAGGAATGCGCACCATCAATAAGATAGGGCGCATTCCTGGGCCTCATTCATAAAAAGTGTTGCATCGCTGCGACAAAACAGCGTTGCAACACTTTACAGTACGCCCTTCTTGCGACACCATGGATGCACTGTATTCACTGTACGGTGCTACATGACGCAATTAATGACAGATACGTCTGGAATCCTGACGTATCTGTCAGTGCTAAAGTCATGCATTGCTGCTGTTGTGTCACAAGCATGACGCAACTCCAGCAATGCATGGGGCCAGCCTATCCCTGTGGCACTGCATCACCCTTACGCCTGCCATGAGGCAGGCGTAAGGTACTGACGCAGTGGCGTCCTACAATTTTGCAGTGAAATCTGATAGATTTCACTGCGCCATTCCTATGAGGCTTTGTTGCGTGGGAACGGCCACCCTGCATACATCATACCTGATTATGTGGCACAGGGCTTCACATGGTCAGGCATATGCCTAGATGCGTCACTTTGCAAATACGGCGCAACGTGGTGCAAGAATCACGCTCCAAGTACGTCAAGAAAATGACACACCGGCGGGGTGAAACTGTCAGAAGGGGCTCATGAATAAGCCCCCCTGTCTTTTTCCCCTATGTTGGCGCACAATGGCTGCCATGCGCCAACGCAGGCACTCTTGTGCCATGGTGCAAGGGTGACTATGCTGCGGAGTTGATTAATGTTGTGGCTCCATCTCTTCTCGAGACGTCTGCAGGTGGGGCTGGACTAGTGGAGGGTGGAAGTGAACCAGTTGGCCTTCTTGGAGTGTTGTTTGCCTAGTCTTTTCTTGAGGGGTGCCAGGGTGTCGGCGCAGTTGGAGATTAATCAGTGGAGGTTGCGCGCTGCGGTGTTGGCGTCTGTAAGCATTGGCAGAATGGTGGTGTTGAGGGAGTTGACGAGAAGTTCTTTGGCGGCCTTGATCCAGTTGAAACGGGGGGCAATGATGGCAATGGTGTATGGTGGGTGTGATGTAAACAATGATGGTCAGTAAAGGAGATTCCTGTGGTGTGGCTGTAGTTGAATTTCCCGCTGGTGGAGAAGACGGGCTCGAGCATGTGTCAGGCTATGTGGGTTAGTGAGGTGACTAGCTGCTTGAGTCCGATGTTGGCGAGGGTCCCCAGGAGGGGGCTGGTGTTCTGGTCACTGGGGTTGTCCAGGTGGAACTTGAGGTCTCCGAGTAGGATGTAGTCGGTGGTTGGGAGAGCCTGGGGTGCGATGGAGGTCTACAATGGCTTCAGTGAATGGGGGTTCATGGCCTGGGAGGCCTGGGAGGGTGCTTCGGAGGGTGGTGTTGGGGTTGGTCCGGATCTGGAAGTGGATGTGTTCCATGGTCACCGTCGGGTCATTAGAGTGCAAGGTCAGTCAGAGTGTGCTTTTTTAGACAATGGCAATGGCTCTTCCTGGGCGCTCGGGGTGGTCCGTGCGGGTGAATTTGTAGCCGTCATGGATGGTGATGGCGATGCCCGGTCCGGAGCAGATGTTGGTCCAGGTTTCCGTGAAGAAGGCGATGTCTGAAGAGATGGCATCAAGGAGGTCCCAGATTTCTGTTGCGTGTTTGTGGAGGGACCGCACGTTGAGGAGGATGCAGTTCAGCCAGTCGGCTGCGCTGTTGGTCGGCTGGGCGGCAGGAGGCGCTGGTGTGCTGATGTGGCAGAAGGTGCATTTGCAGTTCCGACCGGAGCAGGGTGCAAGGGAATTCTACAGTGTTGCTAGATGGCAGGCGGTGTGGCGTCCAGGGTTGATGGCGAGGAGGGTGCTGGCGTAGTAGTGGTGGAGTGTTCGAGAGGAAGGGTCCTTGGTGCTGGGCGCTGTCCAGGGGCGGACAGATGCAGACAGGCTTGCCTTTGGCACACCAGGAGTACGCCCTTCTGCGCATGGCTGCACAGCAGCTACCATTAAGTAGTGCTGCGGGGGACTGGACAGCTGGGAGGCGGGAAACGTGGGAAAGGACACTGGAGGAGGCGGGGACACAGGGGGAACGGGGGTTGTAAATATATCTTTAAATAATTCTTACCTCGAGACCAGGTCCCACGTCTTCTGTGCGCCTGCTCTCCTGAGTCTGCTTTAAGGAACAGGAAGCAGGCAGCCAGGCTCCCTCCCCTAAGCCAATCACAATGCTGCAATGCGGCGTTGCGATTGTTCTTGAGCGCCGTGACAAGGCGTTCAGCCAGGGGCTGGAGGGGTGGGCATGTACTCCATGCAGGCTGTAATGCAGCCTGCATTGAAAACAGGGAAGTGCGCATGACTGCTTTGGGCGGCCTGAGAGTGTCGAACAAACTGTCATTGCACACTTGAGTGGGTATACCACTCCGCCCCTGCCCTGTTACATGAGTAGAGCACCCCCAACAAAGGAAACATAGCATGTGTTCATCAGAAAGTTATCATCATGTTATGTTTCCTCTTCTTGCACTGCTTGAAAGCAGTGGGGCGACGCTCTTCCGCCATAGGGGATGAGCCACCATTGGGGGTGTGTCACCCACAGGTGCTAGGCCTGGGCACTATTCACCCTCCGGGCCTTCTCAGCTACGCGTCCCACCTTCTCCTCACCTGGACATTGACACCGTGGCGCAATCCGCTGCACTCTCTCCAAAGCCTGCAGGAGCCTCAGCCAGGCGGGATTTCACAAGCCTGGGTACAGCAGTCACCGCCAAGTCCTCTGGGGAACCTCCCGATGCAGTTGATGCAACAGGGCCCCCTTAGGCGTGAAGTTGTAGCACTCCCGCCACACAAGGTTGGCACAGCTCAGGGGTCTCGACCTCCACAGCGTCCGGCCAGTGCAACATCCTGTGGCCTGTGATGCAGAGAGGTGTGGTCCACCATTGGTAATCTCTTCTGTGCACCCCGGTGTAGTGGTGGTGCGTGGTATGTGATACAGACCTCCCTACATTGGTGCGCAGGAGCGCCTCTACCATTCACAAATCCAATGGGCACCAGGCGGTCTTCTCACACAGGTCCACAATGTGTCTCCTTGCGGCCTGGCAAACTTCACCGCCAGGTAAGGGTGATTGCTGATGCCTCAATGTCTACCGCCACGGCCCAGCAACTCCTTGGCACCTCTGCATCCCACTCCGGGTCCCAGACGCAGGCTCAGCGAGGCCTCCGGGCCACAGTGACTGTCCGCGCTTTCAAGGTTTTGGATGCCATAGTGTTGCAAGGAGTGCACAATGATAAGTGATGCATCACTGGTTTTGCCCAGCGATGTGCCTCTTTTCATGACTGTAGCCCTGAATTTCCTCTTCCCCTGGGACTCTGACTGGTCATCCTGACTGTTGGGGGGCTTGGGGGAGTTGTTGATCTGTGATGCACTTGGCCCTGGCTGCTCCATTCTGCATTCAATTGGTTTTGTTTCCTATTTTTCATTGGAGGTGGACTTATAGGCTATTTTTGCCTCTAGATGCAAAAAAGGTCACGTTAGGCTGACTAACGCGAGTTTTTTCGCCTAATGGGCCTTTTGTCAGTTTTCGCCCGCTAACGTCAGAATTTGTATCACCTTCACGCTAGTGTTAGCAGCAGTTTTCACTGCTGCTACCTGAAACTATCGCCATGTAGCGACGTATTGTAAATACATCGCTAACAGGGCGATGGTTTTTGGTGATAGCCCCGTTCAGAAAACTGCTGCTAACTAGTGTTAGCGTTAGTTAGCGTCAGTTCTTGTACATATACCACTTAGACTTCGGGGAAGGGGTACTCCATCACAAACATGATATACCGTCCACCCTATTACAAGAGCCATTGGATATAATCCACTTGTAATATTGCAGCCAGGATATCCGTCATGTTTGTGACAGAGTAACCCTTCTGCCAAACTCTAAATCAGGCCTTTGCTTTTCTTTCTAAAAGACAAAGCAATATACAAGACTCTATCACGTCACTTTGTCTTTTTGGTCCTAAAGTACCCTCTTTTTTTGTCGGAGTATACAAGTGCTTCAGTTGAGCCCACCAATCGGCCAAACTACTGCAGTTGTATGCTTCCCAGGAATCAAGGTAATGAAGCCAACTTAATTTTTAGCCTCCGATTTGAAACTCCTTCACATTTATAGAGTGTTTAAGAATTTTTTATTTTACATTATCCTTTGTTATATGAATGTATTTTATTAATCTGCTAATATGATTTAATTTTCTAAGTAGTGAGGGACACCTAGGGGTCTAATGACTAAAAGTTAAGAATCGCTGGCATACAGCATGTGGCACTGGTTCAGCCTACTTCAGTGACTGATTCACCTCTCTATGAGTGACAGCATTTTGCTTGTGCACAGTGTGCACATCTGCCATAAATGTAGTGTCCTTTACTGTCAGGAATGGAGGACCATGTGTACTTTTTTTTTTTTTAAAAGAAAGAACTATTTCTTTCCTTTTTACACCGGTTCACCACCACAACATCATACCATTTCCCACAGTGTAGACCTTGTTCCTTGCCTTTGCCCCTCCTCCCTTTGCCTTACTGTCTATCACCTTTCTGGATCTCTGTGACACCTTCCTGCCTGTTTAAACTAATTGGGGGCAGATTGACTAACATTTTGCATCATAGATTTGCCACTTCTTTGGCACAGCCACAACACAAAATGTTATTTGTGATTTACAAAGCCACACAGATCAGATTTGTGTTGCTTTGTGTGTGCTTTCCCCCAAAATGTAATGCATAGTGCAGCCTTAAGCTAGTGTGTGTTAGGAAGGCGCTCCCTGGGTGGAGCATAGGTGTTCCAATCAATCCACCCTTGGATTTTAGTGCATTCCCAGATTTACTAAAGCTATTAATCCCAGGAATGCATCAAAATGGAACTCTTCCCTCAACCCAGCATAACGAGAAGAAATATCTTTCTTTCTCCTTGTGAATTCCTCCTTCTATGCATGCTGCATTACGCCTTTAGGGATTGTTATTGTGCAGGAAGATTTCCCTTCTTGCACAACAACAATCCTGCCTGTAATTCAGGCACCCTTGCACCATTTTATGAGGGGGCCTGTGTTGGCGTAGGTCAGCTCACAGTGCGCCAGCAGAAATGTGCCTTATCTTACTTGATATGGCATATTTCTGCTGTCTCCCTTTCACACAAAGCAGCGAGGCAACTGTGTTTGCTGACCTGCGTTGCATGAAATATAAGTAATACTGCCCCTATATGTCCTTTTTGTAGTTGTGTTGCGTTCTCACCTCGTCATTGGCCTGCTTGCAGTCAAGGCACTTCCGATTTCCACTCCTTCACTTGATTACTTTCCTTCAGCCTGGTGATCCTAGGATGACATTGATGCCCCCAGAAGTAGCTCGCTTGCTTTCAGAGGTGCTACCTGCAGAATAATTTTGTTTTCATCCTGTATATTTTGACCACGTTTACATTGTGTGCTCTGATAAGTAGCACTGTCTACCATCTAATTTATGAATCATTACATGTGTTTATATTTTCGAAGCTTTGTGTTAGTATTTCCAATTGTCTTTATATTTCCACTTTTCTCCAAGACACAAGGCTGGCTAACAAGGATCTTGCTATGAAGATTGTTCCACTAAGAGTACACTCCTCTGCCTTCTGTTCTACTGCCTTTCTGTCGGACACCTTCTCAGGAACTCTATGCACCCATTCCCCTGTGGGAGCTACAGAGAATCTTTCCATTCCACTGTGCTAACACAACTGAGTCTTTCCATTCCCCTGTTCTAACACTACTGAGTGTTTTTCCATGTCACTGTGCTAACACTACTTAGAGTCATTCCATTCTACTGTGCTAACACTACTGAGAGTCTTTCCATTCCACTGTGCTAACACTACCGAGAGTCATTTCATTCCACTGTGCTAACACTACCAAAAGTCTTTCCATTTCACTGTGCCAACACCACAGAGAGTCTTTCCATTCCACTGTGCTAATATTACAGAGTCATTCGATTCCACTGTGCTAACCCTACGAGAGTCTTTCCATTTCACTGTGCTAGGACTACCGAGAGTCATTCCATTCCACTGTGCTAACACTACTGAGGGTCTTTCCATTCCACTGCGCTAACACTACTGCTAACACTACAGAGAGTCTTTCCATTTCACTGTGCTAGGACTACTGAGAGTCAGTCCATTCCACTGTGCTAAAACTACCAAGAGTCATTCCATTCCACTGTGCTAAGACTACTGAGAGTCTTTCTATTCCACTGTGCTAACACTACCAAGGGTCTTTCCATTCCACTGTGCTAACACTTCCGAGGGTCTTTCCATTTCACTGTGCTAAGACTACCGAGAGTCATTCCATTCCACTGTGCTTACACTACCGAGAGTCTTTCCATTTCACTGTGCTAAGACTACTGAGAGTCTTTCTATTCCACTGTGCTAAGACTACCGAGAGCCATTCCATTCCACTGTGCTAAGACTACCGAGAGTCATTCCATTCCACTGTGCTTACACTACCGTGAGTCTTTCCATTTCACTGTGCTAGGACTACTGAGAGTCAGTCAATTCCACTGTGCTAAGACTACCGAGAGTCATTCCATTCCACTGTGCTAAGACTACCGAAAGTCTTTCTATTCCACTGTGCTAACACTACCGAGGGTCTTTCCATTCCACTGTGCTAACACTACCGAGGGTCTTTCCATTTTACTGTGCTAAGACTACAGAGAGTCATTCCATTCCACTGTGCTTACACTACCGAGGTCTTTCCATTTCAGTGTGCTAGGACTACTGAGAGTCAGACTATTCCACTGTGCTAAGACTACCGAGAGTCATTCCATTCCACTGTGCTAAGACTACCGAGAGTCATTCCATTCCACTGTGCTAATACTAAAGAGGGTCTTTCCATTTTACTGTGCTAAGATTACCGAGAGTCTTTCTATTCCACTGTGCTAACACTACAGAGGGTCTTTCCATTCCCCTTTGCTAACACCACCGAGAGACTTTTCTCTTTGTAGTTTTGGCAAGTCATCACCTGGTAACTAGACTGCTTACCGTGGTCTGGTGACCCCATTGCTTATCCTCCCTTGGCCAGCAGTAACCAGCCTAGACAGAATGGCGCCCAGAGTGTGAGCTCGTGCCTGATATTGCTCTTTACTGATTATATTTGTTTTAATCCTACATGTTATCCCTGAAAGTGAACAGAGTGCTGTTGAAGAAAGCATCACTTGCTACTTTATGTTATAATCACCAAGTTGTTAGTTTATATCACTTCATCGAGTTCATATACTAAGGACCTTTCCTCGCTGCGGCACACTCAGCGTTCACCCACTTTCTCTATCTCCTGTCTTACTGCCTTCCATTACTACATGAGCTCAGTGTACGTTTAGGCATAGGGTATAGTTTAAGTTTCATTATGAAAATGATGAGCAAAATGTTATTTTCACTTTCTGTGCATTATTCCGTCACTACTTGACATTTTTCACAGGGAGAAGCAATTGCATTGGAAAGTACAGCCATTACTTTGCTCTGGGCTGCAGGGCAACAGCAACGCGTGGCTGGAGCAGTTTTTGCTCATTGTGGACTTTGCATTTTTTGCAGACATAAAAGTAGTACTTTTTTAGATACAAATGTATTTTAGACTCCCACTTCCCAGTTGTTTCTCTTGTTACCCGGCCCCCAAGCCAAATGTTTTGCCATGTCCGCAGGGCTGGACTAGGAACCAAAACCGGCACTGGCAAAGTGCTCTGACGGCCCCCCGGGGGGTTGGGGGTGCGGCTGAGCTGTTTGCCAGGGCCGGTTTCGGACGATATTGCAGCTATGTTGCAAAAATGGCCCTGTAATAAAAATGGCCCAGCAGGGGCCCTAAACCGGCCCCCACCCTGGTGGCCCACCTGGGAAATGCCCGGTGCCCGCTACGGCCAGTCCCGCCCTGCATGTCCGTTTCTTTTAGCACCTTCTACCATTTCTATGACATAGTTGCCAAGTTTCAAATGTAAATGCGTGTTTCGCTTATCCAGTCCAGACCTACAAATTCCAGAAGGAAGGCAAAGCAGAAAATCTAGGCAGGAACAGCAAGCTATGCATGGATCTAAGAAACCTGTCAAGGCTGGTAAGACCCTGTAGTGATTCATTTAACACATTAGGGCACTCCTGAATTTGTAACAGAATAGACTTCAGTCTGGGACTTGCAAGGTCCTGCATGTTACACCAAGTAATGTGCTGTTGTTGGTTACCAAGGCTAGACTGGCTGAAACTGTAACACATCAGCTGAGGGCATATCAGCTACATGTGGGAAGGGTCCCGTTGGACCTGGACAGTTATTTCCGTATCCAAGAATGCTCGTCATTGAAAAAACACTTGTAACTCTTCCTTTAGGCTGCTGTTAGCCAGTTTCCATGTGAATATTTGCTGGATTTTTACAAGTGTGTTGTGTGTGCACGTCAAAGCAGAATTCCTGTGCTATATTCGATGCAGGACCTGCGTCATAAGAAATGATGGTGTCCCTATCCAAAAACTGGATGTGTAGTGAAAGTTTTGTTGACAGACTTTCTCCATCTTCATTCAGAAAGGCTCCCCTGTGAAATGTTCACTTGAAGATATTCATGTCTACAATAATAATACCATGTTTTTGGTTTAAAAAGTACTATTACCAAATTTATGGTACTCCGTTTAGCAGCATTAGAAGTAAGAAAGACTGAGGCTTCCTTGTTCGGACTGGAAAATGTGATCTTCTGTTGGACCTGATTCTCATCAGGTAGCATTTCACTAAACTTTTTGCTGTTTCCACTGAGGTTTTGTAGATTCTCTTGTCTGGCCTCCAGTCTCTGAGCACTTTCCCACCGTAAATGCAGTGTGAAAGTGCGGGCGCCCTTCCTACCCATGCTGTGAAGCGGGGTGGACTCAATGTTCTCTAACATGGGCCGATCTGTCAGTGCAGAACGGTTGGTGCATGCTAGAATCTATACTGAGTAAACTCAGGAGCAGCCTGTCAGTGCAAGCCGCTGTGTGTGCGCACCCGCACCTATGGTGACCGTAATCGAGTGTGCCACCGCCATCGTAGGGTTGCATGCACACTGACCCTCGTCTCAGTTAAACTCGTGTCCAGTCTGTCATGGCACACTGGGGTTGGCGCACTTGCACCTCTGGTGCTGGAGACCTGCCATTGCAGTTAAGTGTGCGCAATAGCGCACATGCGCCAAGGTAGTGAGGAATACCTGTCTGTGTTTTCACTACCGATAAGACTTGCTCTTCCCATAAGTTGACATGGGGAAGAGATTGACATTACTTCAGGCTGCAATAATGGATTGGAGTGGAGCAGCCTCATGATGTTTCATATCAATGGATTCGCTGTGCCAAACCCTTCTTTCCAATGGTAAATGTCAACCTGGCAAGTGCACCCACTTGCCAGGCCCTAACCTTCCCTTTTCTTACAAGTAAGACACCCCTCGGTTAGGTCCAAGGTACCCCATGGGCAGGGTGCTGTGTATGTGAAAGGTACGACATGTACTGGTGTGTGTGACAAGTACTGATAGTGAAATACAGTGTATTTTGTTTTTCACTATGGAAAGGCTATCTGTCCCATAGGATAGAATAGGAGTTTATTTATAACATCTTATAAGTATAACTTTCCATTGGGACAAGATAGAAAGATGGAGTTCAGTATGCCTCAACTCAGAATATAAAAATGCATCTTTTATTAAAGATGATTTTTATATTGTATGTTTGAAAATACCACTTTTAGAAAGTGGATATTTTCGTGCTTAGCCATCCTGTGTGCCTTTGCTGGTTTGTGGATTGACTGGCTGGCTTTGGAGTGACAGGGGCTGGGGATGTGCATTTTCCCAGACAGCCACTGGGGGGGTTGAGGTGTGTGCTGCCTTTCCTGAATGATTCAGGGCTGGGCTGAATAGACCTGGGCTGCATTTAGAGCAGTGGGAGGAGATTTCCCTGCACCTGAATAGCCCTGGTATGTCTTACAAAATGCCATCTCCACCTCCTGCCAGGAAGCTGGTCCAGAGAGGATAGAACTGGTTTGGACTGAGCCCAGAGCATCTCTGCCACAAGAGAACAAAGAGAAATTGAGTATAAATATTGGGGCCCAGACCCCAGAAATTTAGAATACTTCTGGACTCAAGAGGAACCTCTGCCAAGGAGAAGAGCTGGGAGAGCTGAAGGAGAAGTACTGCGCCATTGCTGTGTGCTGTCTGGGCTTGGCCTGCAGTGGCTGTTTCTGCCAAGGAGAGGTCAAAGACTTTGCTGTGTGCTGTGTATCCTGCTTGAAGAAGATCTCCAAGGGCTTGAATTAGAGCTTGCCTCCTGTTCTGAAGTCTCAGGGACTCAAAGACTTCACCACCAGCTCCCCTGAACTTCCTTGCTGGGAGTTCTGACCTGCCAAGAGGTGCCTGTTCCTGTGTTGGGACTCTGGAGGCTGTTCCTGCTGCTGGGAGCTGGGAAAAGAGAAGCAGCTAAAGAAGTGTGACACATCCTCACCCGTTTCTGATGCAACACCGCCGTGTGGGAAGAATTCCCACGCATCACCATCGTGCCGCTGAAGAAACCGACGCAGCGCCTGCCCGCGGCTGGAGAAATCGCTGCACCCCGGGTCTCGTGCACCGATCTCCGAAGTCCGAGATCACCGCACCGACTCCGACGCAGGTCATGCTGTGCTACTGCAAGAACCGACTCTACCTTTGGACCACGACTGGAGAGAGCATTGCAGCGCCGTTGCCGCCACTGCCGCATCGAGAACCGATGCATCACCGAATCCCCACGCATGGCACCGGGGCACCAAGTCTACAACAATGCCGGGGCGCAGTAAGAAACCAACACATCACCTCCCCGCACAGTAAGAAACCGACGCATCACCTCCTGTTCAGTAAAGAACCGATGCATCACCTCCCCTGGAGCAAGGAACCGATGCATGACCATCCCTGTGAGTAAGGAACCGATGCATGACCTTCCCTGCGGCAGTTTTTGTTTATGATTTTGACACATCCAAGGTACTTTATGTTGAAAGTATTGCATCTATAGTTTGCTATGGAAAGAACTGTTATTACCTTTTAGAAGTCATATCTTGATAACCGTATGGTAGATTTTTGTCATTTTGGTCTTGTTTGGTTTAGATAAAGATTACTTATTTTTCTAAACTGCTGTGGTGTCCATTTGTAGTGCTATCACTGTATTATATGTGTGCACAAATGCTTTGCACACTGCCTCTGAGATAAGCCTGTCTGCTCGTGCCAAGCTACCAAGGGGGTGAGCAGGGTTTGTCTAATGGGGTATCTCCCTTATCCTGACTAGACGCAAGGGGTTCCTACTTGGACACAGGTGCCAACAATTGCCATCTAGAGACCCCCATTTCTAAGAATGTGTTATGAGAAATGCCTGAGATTATGTTATTATGCCATGTTGTGTATCCAAAATTTGTTCGGGTAAAACACCTATTGTAGGAGCATGGGCATAGTATGAAAGAAACAAACTCAAGTGTGAAATATATTCTCATGCTCCTTTTTAATGCTAGGTGCCTGACCAGAAGGCTGTGTAATTTGGTGTAATATCTGGGCATTTCATTTAATTTACAGAATCCAATTATGCAAGTTTCTCATAGGCTTCCTCCTAACCTAATAGATTAGTAAAGTGTTCTTGCCAGTTACTGGCTCTTCTGTGATGTGCAAATTGTAAAATGCATTCTCATGGTACATGTTTCAAATGCACTAGTTGATCGAAGACTGAAGTGTTTGGGTGCAAGATGCCTGCCACCTAAACCTTCTTGATTCAAGTGGTACTGGACGGGATATTTTGGACATGAGGGGGCATTTTTGCACTAGGAAAATAGCGCTAAATGCAGAATTACTATATTTGCGTAATTTTGTGTAATCTCGCAGAATTTTTAAGTAATTACATGTGATTATGATACATGGAATTATGTGACTTACGCGCACCCCTACTATAAACTTCATTTTGGGAATTACGTATCTGCTGTGCACAAGGTCACTTAGTTTCAGATTAAGAGGTTTGTGAATTGGTGATTTGGTGGGCGCAAAATTGTACCGCACAGGGGCAAAACTGGCATGCACCAGTACAAAGCTGCCCCACATAAATTGCGTACTCCAGTTGCAGGAACCTGAAGCACCAGAGACATGCGTATGATGCACCAGACACACATACATGTTCACACTCTCCCTTTCTATCTTTCTCCCTGCTTTCTTTTGACATTGACATTATCTTATCCTCCAACAGTGCCAAGAGTCTGAGGGATTTCAACTGCACACACTCTATTTTGTGAGTTGATATTTGCCACTAAGAGACTGTGAGGTGAAGCAGACACTGCAGGGGCGAGAGATGGATGGCAGGGAACAAAATAAAGTGTGGGCGACAGAGACTGCAGGAAAGAGAAACCACAGGAGCCCATTGGTAACAGAGACACAGACATTAACTGTTCATTCACACATTGGTGCAAATCAGATCCAAAAAGCACAGCCCTGAAAGATGCTCTGTGTCTGGACTCAGGCACGGATTATTTGCATGCTTTTAAACTCCAAGGGGCCTATTTACAAGCCACTTGCGCCGCCGGTAGGTCACTTTTTCGCATATTAAAAGTGAGGCACTGGCGGCGCAAGGGGCTTGTAAATAAGCTCCCAGGTTTCAGAACCAGTGAAGCCATGGTTTAACATCTGCGGGCATATGTACAAGCCCCTATCGCCATTACAACGTCACTTTCAGTGACGTTGTGGTGGCGATAGGGGCTTCGCCTTATTAATGTGGCTTAAGGCTGCCTTGTAAATAAGGCCCCATGTCACGCTATGCTTAGCATGAAAGGGGTGGGCAGTGGGTGTTGCAGTGGGCGTTCCACCGCAACACCCATTGTTTTTGACGCTGCCCCCTATTTATAAGGGCAACGTAAAAAGGAGGCAGGGCCAAAATTAAGACCAAGGAAAACCTGGTCTTAACTTGGCGCAACGAGGAGAAATGCTTTATTTCTCCTCGTTTTTGCTTTTTCCATATGTACTGCCTTGTGCAGCACACATGGAAAAAGCAAAAGGCCTTGGATTATTTCTGTGTAGGAGGGTGTCCCTTTCTGCACATAAACAATCCTTAAAAAAATGACATTTTGTAACTTCCATGTGTGCTGTATTAAGCAGCACACATAGAAGTGACAAAATGGCATTTCAGGATTGTTTATGTGCAGGAAGGGACACCTTCCTACACATAAACAATCCTCCCCTGCATGCAGACACCCTTGCACTATCGTGCAAGGGTGCCTGTGTTGGCGCTACCCTGCTAAGTGTAGGGGCAGCGCAGGGGGATAACGCAAGGCTGCACCATATCCTTGTAAATATGGTGCAGCTTTGCGCTTCTGATGTGGCGGAGTGAGGCGTTAAGCCATGACGGCTACCGCTTACTCCGCCACTTCCTTGTACATATGGCCCCTGGTGTTGTCACATCTGAATTAGGCCTGGCAGTATTTATCCAGATATCGCCAAAATACAAATGCTTTGCTTACATTAATAGGCTGAAGTACTCCTGATTCTTGGATTAGGGATATTTTCACGCAGACTGTGGAGGGAAAGAGAGAGAAAGAGACTGCAGGGTAGATGGAGATTTCAGGGGACTGAGGGGTATATTTACAAGGACTTAACGCCACCGTACCGTCAATTTTTTGACATTACTGCAGCTATTTTTTTATCGCCTTATTTACAAGTTACCGCTAACTGGTTAGCGGCACTTTTCCCGTGAAAACGTGAATTTTAAAGATCGACACTTCTGTTAGAGAGAGTTAACGAAAATGAGATGCAAGGTGGGCGTTCCTGTGAAAAAACAGCCGCTAACCCCACTTTGTGATATTTACAAGGAATTCCTTGTATGGTGCAAAACCCCAAAAACTGCCTCTAAGTTCAGTTAGAGGCAGTTTTTTAAGACCAGAAAATAGCTGGTCTTAAAATTGGTGCAAGCACTTGGGCCCACATATAAGATGTTTGGGTGCTGGACAGAGCTACAAGGAATATTGCTGCACTGCCCTGCGCCAAAACAAAAGCTCAGGAATGCGCCCCACAATAAGATAGGGCGCAGTACTGGGCCTCATTCATGAAAAGTATTGCATCGCTGCAACAAAACAGCTTGGCACACTTTTCACTGCGCACTCCTTGCGACACCATGGATGCGCCGTATTTACTGTATGGCTCTCCATGTCGCAAGGATTTACAGATATGTCAGTATTCCTGACGTATCTCTCGGTGCTAAAGTCACACATTGCTGCAATTTTGTCGCAAGTATGAAGCAACTCCAGCAATGCATGGGGCAGGCCTATCCCTATGGCACAGCGTCAATCTTACGCCCGCCATGAGGCAGGCGTAAGGTTTTGACGCAGTGGCGTCCTAGAATTGTTGCAGTAAAATCTCCTGGTTTTCACTGCGCCACTCCTACAAGGCTTTGTTGCGTGGGTACGCCCACCCTGCATACATCCTACCTGATGCAGGTATAATGTGGCATAGGGGTTCACAAGGTCATGCATATGCCTAGATGCGTCACTTTGTACAGACTCTAGTTTGGCTTCAAGGGTGTCTGCTGTCAACTCCCCCAGCGGCCAGCGACCCCCAGATGCTTGGTCCACTGACACGGAGGAGCTGCCAGGGTGTCAGTGCAGTTGGACCTTCATCGGTGGAGTTCGAGCGCTGCGTTGTTGGCGTCTGTAAGCGTTGGCGGAGTGGTGGTGCAGCTGGAGTTCCCAAAAAGTACTTTGATGGCCTTGATCCAACTGTGGCTTGGGGAGCAATGATGGCGGTAGTGTATGGTGGGCGTGGTGAAGGCATGATGTATGCTATGATGATCGGTTCAGGATAGTTCAGTGGTGTGGCTGTAGTTGAAGTTCCTGCTGGTGGAGAAGATGGGGTTGAGTGTGTGTCCAGCTATGTGGGTTGGTGCGGTGACTAGCTGCTTGAGTCCGATGTTGGTGAGGTTCGCCAGGAGGGTGGTGGTGTTCTGGTCACTGGGGTTGTCCCTGTGGAAGTTGAGGTCTCCGAGTAGGATGTAGTCAGTGGAATGGAGAGCCTGAGGTGCGATGAGGTTTACAATGGCATCAGTGGATGGGGGTTCATGGACCGGGGGGCCTGTAGATGGAGGGTGCCACGGAGGGTGGGGTTGGGGTTGGTCCAGATCTGGAAGTGGAGGTGTTCCATGGTAGCCGTCAGGTCATTAGAGTGCGTGGTCAGTCGGAGTGTGCTTTTTTAGACAATGGCAATGCCTCCTCCTGGGTGCTGGGGGTGGTCTCTGTGGGTGATTTTGTAGCCGTCGTGGATGGTGATGGCGATGTCTGGTCCGGAGCAGAGGTTGGTCCAAGTTTCCATGAACAAGGCGATGTGTGAAAAGGTGGCGTCGAGGAGGTCCCAGAATTCTGTTGCATGTTTGTGGAAGGAGCGCACATTGAGGAGGATGCAATTGAGCCAGTCGGCTGCGCTGGTGTGCTGATGTGGCAGAAGGTGCGTTTGCAGTTTTGGCAGGCACAGGGTGCAAGGGAATACTACAGTGATGCTAGATGGCAGACAGTGTGGCATCCAGGGTTGATGGCGAGGAGGGCGCTGGCGTCGGAGCGGTGGAGTGGCCGAGAGGAATGATCCTTGGTGCTGGCGCGGTCCAGGGGTGGACGGACACAGATGAGCTTGCCTTTGGCGCACCAATGGTACGCCCGCTGTGCATGGTCGCACAGCGGCCGCCAATAAGTAGTGCTGAAGGGGGGGACTGGACAGCTGGGAGGCAGGAAATGACACTGGAGGGGGCGGGGACGCGGGGGGGGAGGTGGGATGTAAATTTAATATTTTTTAAATCTCTCCTCGAGGCCAGGTCACGCATTTTGGTGCTCCTGCTCTCCTGAGTCTGCTTCAAGGAACAGGAAGCAGGCAGCCAGGCTCCCTCCCCTAATCCAATCACAATGCTGCAATGCGGCGTTGTGATTGTTCTTGAGCGCCGTGACAAGGCGTTCAGCCAGGGGCTGGAGGGGTGGGCATGTTCTCCTTGCAGGCTGAAATGCAGCCTGCATTGCGAACAGGGAAGTGCACATGACTGCTTTGGGCGGCCTGAGAGGGCCGACCAAACAGTCATTGCGCACCAGAGTTGGCATACCACTCCCCCCTGCCCTGCTACGTAAGTAGAGCAGCCCCACCCACCCTCCGGCCTGCAAAGGAAACATAGCATGAGAATATCAGAATGTTATCACCATGTTATGTTTCCTCTTCTTGCACTGCTTGAAAGCAGTGGGGCGCTTGAAAGCAGTGGGGCAAAGCTCTTCCACCATAGCGGAGGAGCTGCCACTGGGGGTGCATCACCCACAGGCGCTAGGCCTGGGCCCGACTCGACCCCCGGGCCTCCTCCACCTAGGCGTCCCACCTTCTCCTCACCTGGACATTGACACTGTGGCGCAATACGCTGCACTCTCTCCAGATCTGTGACTCAGCCAGCAGGAGCCTCAGCCGCGGGGGATTTCACACGCCTGGTACAGCAGTCGCCGTCAAGTCCGCTGGGGAACCTCCCGCTGCAGGCGATGCAACAGGGCCCCATTATGCGTGAAGTTGCAGTGCTCCCACCACACAAGTTCGGCACAGCTCAGGGGCCTCACCCTCTAAAAAGTCCAGCCAGCGTAACATCCTCCGGCATGTGATGCAGAGAGGCGCGGCCCACCATTGGTAATCCCCTCCGTGCACCCCGGTGTAGTGGTGGCATGTGGTATGCGATGCAGACCTCCCTACGTTGGTGCGCAGGAGCGCCTCTACCATTCACAGCTCCAAGAGGCACCAGGTGGTCTTCTCACACAAGTCAGCAACGTGTATCCATGAGACCTGGCAGACTTCACCACCAGGTAAGGGCGATCGCCGATGCCTCAATGTCTACCACCACGGCTCAGCAACTCCACAGCACCTCCGCATCCCACTCCGGGTCCTAGACGCAGGCACAGCGAGGCCTCCAGGCCCCGGGGACTGTCCTCGCTTTCAAGGTTTTGGCTGCCATGGTGTTGCAAGGAGGGCACTATGAAGTGATGCATCACAGGTTTTCCCCAACGATGTGCCTCTTTTCATATATGTAGCCCTGATTCTGCATTTCCTCTTTCCCTGGGACGCTGGCTGGTCCTCCTGGCTGTTGGGGGGTTTGGGGAGGTTGTTGATCTGTGCTGCACTTGTCCCTGGCTGCTCCACTCTGCATTCCATTGTTTTTCTTTTATTTTTTTCATTGGAGGTGGACTAATTGGCTATTTTTGCCTCTAGAGGCAAAAACGGTGAAGTTCTGCTGACTAACGTGAGTTTTTTGCCCGCAGATTGGCCTTTTGGCAGTTTTCGCCCGCTAACGTCAGAATTTGTATCGCCTTTACGCTAGTGTTAGCAGCAGTTTTCACTGCGGCTACCTGAAACTATCGCCATGTAGCGACGTATTGTAAATACATCACTAACAGTTTTTGGCGATGGCCCGCGTTAAGAAAACTGCCGCTAGCTAAAGTTAGCGCAAGTTAGCGGCAGTTCTTGTAAATATACCCCTGAGACTGCAGGGGAGCGACAGACTGACTGCAGAGCAGAGAGCCTCAAAGGGGAGACATGGATTTTAAGCGCTAAAGATAGTCGGAGAGATATTTGCTTCAGAAGGCACACACTGCAGAGAAACACTACCAGCGGAGACAGGAACTAGTGGGGAGATAAAGAGAAAGAATTATAAAGAAAAAAACGTCCTGCTGCGCGAGACAATGCAGGGGACTTCTAGTGCTTAATTTGTAAAGGAATAAGTGCCATGATCCAAAGTTTCGTTCAGAAGCCCATGGCAGGCACTGTCAAAGGTCAGGGTGTGGAATTCCAAGGCGGGGTAGCCTTGATTCCACCTGATGCCTCTTTAATGCACCACCATACACTGTCTGCATTTTTATTTCCCTCTTAAAGGTACTTTATTCACCCCTGCTATCTCTTTTTTATTTCAAATAATCTTTATTGATTTTCCAGTACACAGCAATAACAACAACAAAAAAGAGCCGCAAATTAGGTTGAGTCAGGAGCAGGACAAATAGAAGTCATTGCAATCGCGTTATACATACATCAGTCCTGACTAATTGTTCAAATCATCCGTAAATCAAGAGATAGTCGTGGAGACGAAGAAGAGGAAGAAGAAACAGAGAAGAGGAAATTCAAATCATTAGTGTCTCTATCATGAGGGATGTGTTTGTTATGGCTTTTGTTTGTGCCACTTAAGGAGATCAAGAGCTTGATTATCAAGTTCGGCAAGAGTGATTCACTCCAAGTAAGTCCTGAGGGTACTTTTGTGTGCAATAAAAGTGTAACATCAATATGTTGTATTGGTGATCAACAAGAGGTGCATACTGCTATCTCCTTTGCACTGTTTCCCCGTCTTTCTCTTCCTCCTCATTTAGCTCTTTTGTGTTTTTTCTCTATTGCTCTGGGTGAATGTCTGATGAGGTCAAATAAGTGCCATTCCCCAAAAATAAGTGCGGGTGGGCCCCAACTGGCTCAAATTAAGCACTAGACACTCCATCAGAGACAGACATCGCATGCAGAAAGGGGAAAGCTGCTTGTGCCCCCAAGGGAGAGAAAATACCGTGCAGACAGAATACAGGAGGAGAGAGTGGTTTCAGGGTGTAATGGAAAGCAGGCAACATAGTTAAGGAGAGAGAGGAAGTGTAGTACAGACAAATAATGTAGGGAGAATAGGGACGGCCAGAGAGAAAACGAGAGGAGGACGCAGATGGGAAGAGAAGTAATGAAGGCCGAGGCTCCATGGAAGAGGCAAAGCAGAGACGCGCAGAGTCGACAGACAGAATGGGAGAGAAAGCGGTGACAGGCTGAAGTAGAGGTAGATCGAATACTGCATGCAGGTGAGACACGACGGTAGACTTGAGGGGAAACGGGAGACGCTTCAGGAGAGACTAGAAGAAACAGAAGGAGACAGACAAGAAGAGAGGGAGAAAGAACCACGGACAGAAAGAAAGCACTGTACTGTGAAGTAGCCTCAAGGCGCTGTGTGCAGGCATTTAGCTAAACAACTTCCGAAATAAACAAACAAATATCTCGTCATACTACTCATAATGATCATAGAGTCATCACGCTCCGTGAACAGACACATTTCCTTTCCCACCTTTTATGCGAGCTAAAGAAGGCAATAGTAGTGTGCCCTATTTTTACCATGAAGTGGAGTCTTACTGCCCTAGAATGCAATGTAGCTAAACAAAGACTACCTGGGGTCAGAACATGAGATTCAGGAAAAGTTCAGGTTCTATTGGGTGCAAGGGAATGTGACAAAGAAAAAATAGACACTACAGCTTGCCACACATATGAATATGTCCAAGTAGCTTTCACTGCAAAACAGAGACTGGTTAAGGCAATACTTTAATGTTTAAATATGACTCTCTCTCTTATATATATTTATATACACAGACACAGACAGAAAGACCCCAGATAAAACTGGCGACATCAGGCAATGATGATGAGTGCGTGAGTGTGTGTGTGTGTATGTGTGTATATTTTCACTGAAAAAAACAAAGGTTAAATTAACGCTATAGTATGATAAAAATATTTTTTTTTGTTTAAAAAAAAAAACATTGGTACTTCACTGAAAAACATCAGTGATGTCATAGAACATGTCATGAGTGATATAATATGTGGGGTCATAAGCAGTGCATAAGCAGTGCATTGTGGGGTTGCAAGATATAGTTAGCTTTGCTGGTGAATTTCTGTGTTTGTTTTTAGTTCAAAACGTTAATGTTGTCACTGACATATTCACCTAACTATAACATTACTTTAACCTTTGTGTTTTGTCAGTGAATTTCTAAGGTTTTCTTTATAAACAAAAACAGATCTATTTTATCTCACCTAACTATAACATTTCTTTAACCTTTGTTTTTTTTGGTGAATTTCTAGGTTTTTGTTAATGTAAAGAAACATTTTATTAACATACATAAACCATTGTGCATGGCCAGGCCATAGTTAAGAGGAAAGCAATAACTAGGAGCATAGAGGCTCTAAGAGGGTAGCACTTTTGATATATGTTGATCCTACTGACTGAGATTGGGAAATGTTTAATCAAGTCAGAGGATTTCCAACAGCGAGTGCTGTAGGCAGAAAAGTTACTAAGACTACCCAGATATGTCCCAGCCCAAGTGTTGATAGAAATTGGGTTGTGGGTTGACTGCGGTATGAGCACTGGTCAAGCAGCAACCACAATCCTAGTCAGGGTAAGAGGCAGATAAACCCAAATTTAACCTGTGCTCACCCTCTAGTAGCTTGGCACAGAACAGTCAGGCTAAACTTAGAGGCAATGTGTAAAGTATTGGTGCAACACTTCAAACAATAAAACAGTGAAAACACCACACATAAAGATACCATACCAGGTGTAGAAACCTAGAGTACACTTTCATAAATAAAACAAGACCAAAATGACAAAAATACAATTAGTAGAACTGGAGTTACTAAATTTTAAAGTTTATAGTGAAAAATAGCACCAAAAAGCACAAAGAGTTATTGCGGGATATCTGGATGCACCGGAATGGGACAAAGTCACAAGTTCAAGCTGACCACAATGGAGCATGGGCCGGCAACAGGTACTCAGTTAGGCCTGCTGAACAAAGTACCTTGCAGAGTGTTGCGTGGATTTGTGTCGAAGATTCGTCTCACAGCAGAGGTGATGCGTTGGTTCTGAGATGCAGTGAGGCTGCTGTGCAAGGTTTTGATGTGCCGGCGTTGAGGATACTGTTGACGTGGCTTGCGTTGCGAAGTATGGTGCCAAGGATGTGAGGCGCAGCCGAGGCGATGTGTCAGTTCCCATGAGTGGTGAAGCTGCAATGCAGAGTTTCTGAATTGTCATTGAGATTGCCATCGACAAGGGAAGTGAGGAGCTTGTGCCAGACAAAGCATTACACAATTGCTGTTTTGAAGGCGATGCGTTGGCTCCAAGATGGGGAGGTGGCGGCGATGCAAGCCCTTTGCGACACATCCAATCCACGCAACATCAGTGATGCATTGGTTCTGCTCAGGGATGTGTCACTCAGCAGAGATGATGCATCGGTTCTGCTGGCAAGCACCTTAGATCCACAAACAAGGGTCCAGGACTGGGCTGGCACCACTTGGCAGGGTAGACTCACAGATGGCAGAGTCCAGGTACAGGGATTGGAAGGCTGTTATGTTCCTGAGGCTTCAGATCAGGAGGTCATTCACTAGCTCCTGGAGTCACTCCAGGTACTGGGGTAAAGTGATGCAGGTCCAGTCCTTCTCATCTAGGCAGGAGGGCAGCAGGTCAGCACAGCAAAGCAGGAGTCCAGCAGTGCAGCAGTCCAGCAGAGTGCCAGACCTTCAGCAGCACAGCAGCCCTTTTTCCTGGCAGAGTATCCTCAGGTCCAGAAGTGTACTGAAGTGGTGGTGTCTGAGGTCCAGCCTTTATACCCAGTGTTGCCTTTGAAGTTGGGGAGACTTCAAAAGACATGCCTTTGAAGTGCACAGATAGCCTGCCTCCCCTGGCTTCAGACTAACCATAGGGGGTATTCAGCCCTTTGTGTGGGGACAGGACACTGACTATTCAGGTATAAGCGAGGCTGTGCCCAGCTACTCCGTCCTATCCTAAAAGAGATGGCCCATCAAGACACACCTAAGCTCCCATTGTGTTTGACAGTCTATGAGGAATACACAAAGCCCACTTGCCAACCACACCCTGTCATGTGATCAGAGACAAGCTACAGGCACCAAATGGCTAAAGCAAGAAAATGCCAACTTTCTAAAAGTATTTATACATATTGGGCTTTGGTGATAAAATATATTATCTAGTAAAGGTGCCTACAAGAGATATGATTTAGATATGCAAAATAGAATTAATACTTTCTACTATCACTTTGTGAGTGCCCAAATAGTGGCCTCAAAAACATGAATCCTGAAAATCAATTTACTTAATCAAAAATGAAATAGATCAATAACAAAAACAAGGAACAGGTGTAGTCTTTGGTTAAGGTTTATATTATATTAATGATGAAAATGGTTATGTTTGTCTAGCACACCCATTTTCATCATTGAAATATTAACATTATACAAGAAATTCTTACCTGACGTATCAGGAAATGTTTGTGAAAATAGGTATTAGAAATGGGTTATTGACACGAGTGACAAGTAGAAATTTTGTGGAAGAATTGTTAGTCTCTGTCACTCTTGTTTATGTGAACACTGTTTTGTACCCTTAAACTGAATCTATTTGAGTATAACCTTAACCAAAGAAGACACCCATTCCTTGTTTTTGTTATTGATCAATTTCATTTGTCAAGTAAATTGATTTTCAGGATTCATGTTTTTTAGGCCACTATTTGGGCACCCACTCAAACACCCACAGAACCACTCAGATACCCATTCACAGACCCATACCAGTACTCACACACCCACTCACTTATCCATAGAGCCACTGACACACCCACTCACTCACTCATACAGCCACTCACACAACCATTCACTCACCCATACAGCCACTCACTCACCCGTATAGCCAGTCACATAGCCACACACTCACCCACTCACCCACACAGCTACTCACACACCCACTTATTTACCTACACAGCTACTGACACACTCACTTATTCACCCATTCAGCCTTTCAACACAGCCGCTCACTCACCCACACAAGCACTCACACACTCACTCACACACCTACACAACCACTAACATACCCATTCACACATCCATACAAGCACTCACACATCTGCTCACTCACCCATACAGACATTCACATAGACAAGTGCTCTCCAATACAGCCACTCACACACCAACTCACTTAAGCAAACACCCACTCAAACAGCCACTCACTCACCCATACAGCCACTTACACACCCAGTCACTTACTCATACAGCCATTTAAACACCCACTCATGCACCCATACAGTCACTACACACCCACTTACCCACCCATAGAGCCACTCACACTGCCACTCATACCACCACTGACACACCCACTCACTCACCAATACAGCAACTCACACACCCATTTATACACCAATACAACGGTGCAGAAACAGAATATCGAGTACAAATATCGAGTTATTAATATCGTGGGTCAGGAGAATCGACAGCAAGAATATCGTGGTCAAGAATATCAACTTAAGCTAAGAAATATTGTTTTTAAAAATATCGAAGTGTTAAATATCGTTTGCAAAAATATAGTTGTTAAAAATATCGTTTTTTATTATTGTTATGTATTTTAGTATATATTTTATTTGTATGTGATGTATGTTTTTTGTATAAGATTTGTTTGTATTTTTAATATGTGTTACATTTTTAGTAGTTATTAATTTTTTTAATTTGAATTTTTCGCTTTTAGTCCCGTAGCAGGTTGTGGTGTAGTGTAGCTCCTATTTCCCTTATAGGCTCGGCGCATTGGAATAATATATCCTATAGGTTTGACATAGGACTAAGGTCTGTATGTCCCTATCGAGTATATTAAACTTAATTACTTGTGCCAGCTAGCTCAGAGGCCACTAGAAACTTCTTGACGACAAGAAGGGATTAGTTTCTGGCTGCCGCAAAACATGACCACTGTGTTTCCCTTACAGAATCAGGATGTGTCCCAGAGTCGTAGAAACAATAGATAACCATTTCACTCAGCTCAGTCGTGCATGTTTTAGTTATTCTCAGATTTACACAGAAATAACCAGACGGGCGTTTCAATAAAGGATTTATTGAACAGTCTTGTTTCTGTTGTAAGTTATATGTGCTGTTACGATCACAAGACAGTATGCGAGATAAATAATGTACAAGGTGAGCAGTAAAAATAAATAATACTGCGTCAGCATTATCTTTTTAGCATATATGCATTTACATAAAATGACACAACCTAAAAATGCGAGTACTCATACGATGCGTTTCTAGCCTAGTTCTACCCAGTGTGCCTAACCTGTCCTAGGTGTAGGGAGAAGTAGAAGTAGGTGCTGTATTCCTGACTAGAGTATACTAAGAGTAAGTTACGCCTAGCATGCCAAGAGTCTATTATGCCAAGAGTCCCTCTAGGTTCTAGTCTGCTCCATACCTGAAGAATGAGAGAGGTAGGAATCTCTATCCGGACTCGAACTCCAACACCCCGCAAGGGAAGTTAGATCACTGGAAGCTGGACTCTCTGCGTGCAGGAAGGGCAGCGTCTTCTCAGTGCGTCTGGCCGGGAATCGGGCTCCTCTGAAGTCGAGGTCTCCTCTGATTTACAGGGGTTTGGGAAGGTATATTTATACCTGAAAATGTTAGCATTGACGTGAGTTGGGTAGCGAAAGACGTCATGAATGAATCCCTTAGGGAATAAGAGGTTCATGCATAATGTATGAGACCTTGAAGAAATCAATAGTCCTGGGCAAGGGAAACTCCCGCAGCCAGAGGGTCTGTTTTTTCATGGACTCGTTGAGACGCTAGGGTGGACGGATGTCGGAAGCCATGCCTGTATTTGGTATGCATAGTTTATGCCTAAATAAGGTCTGGGATTCTATGCCTATATAAGGGCAGGTTGGATTGTGCCTATATATGGTCATGATTCTAGAAAGCCCTTTTAAGGACACCCTATGAAGTACACAACACCCACTCCTCTTTGTGTATACAACAATACTAAAATGCTAAACATTTAAAATGCTAAACATTAAAATGGAGTACCGCATATTAAAATATATCCTAAAAAGCCTTAAAAGATACATTAAAATGCAAAGGATGCTGTACATTATTAAGCAGTGCTTTTCATTTCCTGCATAAAGAGTGAAATAAATGCAATTGGAACGAAATATAAAAGCAATATTTACATATGACGAGAATGAATGCAAGGTTGTTTCAAAACAAAATCATTCCCTGTCATGAAATTCAAATGAACTGAGTCAGACACACAAGATGACTAAGTGTCCCTGGAAGTACTGCCAAGTCTGTATTATAAGGCTAGTTTTACTTTAAGCAGATTGGATTGCCATTTTCGTTCGAAAAAAATGGGACAAAAGTTCAAATTTGGTAATGTTCCAAGTCTTTGAAAAATGAAGGCCAAATTGTTGCTGTTGTACTGGAACAGAATATGCCAAACAGAGTCAGTTCACGGGTCTGGTGTAAACATTAGATCATCTATTTCAATAGACAAAACATCATCCACTGTCGCTGGTGTAAGTTCGAACACCCCATGTAAGAGATCGACCGCACAAAGATGGGAAGCATCGCCCTCAGCATAGGCTGCTGCAGCAATGTTCGGCGTCCGTTGTTACCTGTGTGCCTGGAGTTGTTTCTCGTACCTCAGCAGCAGCAGGAGGCGACTGTGAGATCTCAATGAATGCTGACATCAGTATTGGGAGCCTCTGGGGACAACACGAAGCATGGACCGTTATCGGGACCAGCAAAGTATCGACGTCCTTTGGCGCAGCTGATGGATATGTTAGACAAACGTCCAACACGCATTCTTCACCGCATAGCAGGCATCGTAGAACAGGTAAGATGCAATCATGCCAGATTGGTCGGAATGACAGGAACCACGTGGTATTAAGGTCCCGTAGACGAGTCATGCCCAATAGCTGTACTATTCGCTCACAGCACTTTCTTTCAAGGAGAACTTTCTCCATTTCGCTCGGAGTTATTTCTGCGAAGCGGCTGGCCATAGCGCAATAGCAGACAGATGAATAGAATTCCCGCAACAAGTGCTAGAATTAATGGTATGCCACCAAACACCGAATGTGCAAAGTTCGGAATGATTCCAAGTATTGCCTGGAACGGTGCTAAGAGACCGGTGCAAATGCTCTTAAATACATGTACAATTCCTGTTGTATCTGACATGTTAAAGATACGTGATATCATTTCTACGAAATGTATAGGGCAGTTTGTACGTATTAAAGCCTGTATCTCAGCCGAAGTCCTTGCAATTTGTAGATCATAAGTTTCTTTGGCCGAGGTCAAAGGCACTGTTTGCTGTAAAAGCATGGCTTTCATTCTGCTTAAAGTATCAAGTCTTATAAAAGAGACGTTAAGTGAAGGCCACAAAGGCGACTCCCTGACGGTGTCTATTGGGGGAAACAATACTTGCATACAGCAAGTGACCCTGGAGTTGACCGTTACTAGATATGGGATGCCGGGCAACATTCCACAGCAGCTCTGATCATTCAACATGAGGTAACTCCCATTCGAAAGTTGTCCAAACGTTGGATTAATCACAGCAGCTGGAGAACCATGCTGATGGCAAGACAGGTTTGCCACAGAACCATTACAAGCTCCGTGTAAAATAATGTCCTGACATATGAGCGAACCGGTCAGTGCATGTTCACAGTTAGTACCGCTAAGAAACACTTCACGATCCCCACTCCAACATTTATGTGTATACGGTAAATTCCAAGATGTCTTAATGTATTCCTTACCCAACCTTTCATATTTGCCTGCTTGCATCTGTCTGACACAATACTGGAACTGAAAAGTTGTCACAGGTAATGTTATTTTGCCATGAATAAGCCATTCTGTAGCTGGTTTTTCTGCCACTGTGAATGGTAATTTGTCAATTTTTTCAATGCTCAGCACTGTATATTTTGCACCTCGTTGTGCCAATTCGATCTGTTTATCAGTTAGATTGTATTCTGCAAACAGAGACGGCGTGTTGATGAAACGCCAAGGCACATAGCCCGCTCGCAAAGATTGCAGCGTCCATGTCAATAACACTATAGAACGTAATTGAGACTGACCTTGTTGTAACATAGCCAAATCTTGTTCTAGAATGTCGATAGCAGAGGATACAATGCCATCCAATGAATAAATTCTGGAGGACAAAGTTGTTAACCCATTGTCGACTACAGAGAGTGTTTTCTCTAAATTAATACGATCAAGTTCACGTATTCGTTCTGCAGCCTCTATCTGTGACACTTTCCATGCTTCGTTATAAGCAGCGTAGATGCCGGCATATATGAAACGTTTTTGACGCGGTTTTCTTGGTCCAAGCAAGAATTCCCTAAGATCTGCGTCGTGTGCAAGTAAGGTTAAGTGTTGCTTCACATCCTGTAGTGTAGATGTATGCAGCCAATCGAGGCATAATTTTCCTACACTATATGTTGTTACTACCCCCGGATGTTGTCTTTAGACATATCTTGGGTCTGGCCTATGAAGTGCAAAGCCCTGAGTTTTGTTCAAGAACCTTTTCTGACAGTTGTTTGTGTCTGTGGGCCAGATCAACCATTTCTTCCAATTTGGATGAGTTCTGTTGAGTTGTAGTATATTGTCAACTGTCACCACTGCCTTCGTATTATTATCACTGGCAGGTGTTGGCACAGAAGGTGATTTCATCTCTTTTATCTTGGCTAATCCAAGACAAGATGTCTGTTGGACGGTGTCATTCAAAAACAGTATTTGTTCAGGGATGATACAGGCTCTAAATAAAGCTTCTATACCCTGTACTTGCCAATCTTTACTACCCCAGACAGTTTTTGTCTCAATAGTGTCTTTCCATAAGTCGAAACCCTGTGTAGACAGTTGGGCAATAAATGCTTCAGAGTAAATCTGTTTGGTATTTGTTAACATAATTTTCAGTCCTGTTTTGTTTACATTTTTATAGTAAAACGTTTCTGGATCAGATGTATTATAACCTGAAAAATATGGAAACTTACTAGCAAAAGTTTTCGAACTACCTTGTGGTGGTGTAGGACAATGTTCCCATTGATTAAACATAAACACATTTCTTGGATATGCAGTTTTGTGCAAATAATGATGACCATAGTGGTTGTAACAATACATTTCTTCGTAATCATTTGTACCCTCTAAATATTCATTTTTAGAAAATGCAGCAGATTTTTCTAGATCAAACATTATATTTTGAACAGTCTCTAAGTCCCAATCATCTGAATAGGTACTGGACGTTATTAAATCGCTTAGTGAAATTTTAAACAAATGTGGAATGTTCAATTGTTCACTTGGACCGAAGATTTCATAATCTGTTGTGTCCCACACTATACCATCCTGTATAGGAACAGCTGTGATGTTCACTGATGACAAGTCTCTTGCTTCACGATGGGAAGATTTATGTGGTTTCAAAAGCACGTTTATGTCCTTTCCTTCAATGTTCACATGGATGTATCTGCCACTTATAAGCATGCTTACTGTTGTTACCAAAGCTAGCCAGAGCAGGAAAACAAAAAGTCCAGATGTAATCCAGAGTTCAATCCATGGAGAAACCAGATAAGTCTTTTTCAGAAAGTGAATAAAGTCTTGTACTTGCTGCTTGAGTTTTGATGATGCTGGCGTCGTTTCAGGTTCGCTTGGATCCACTGAGAACGTATCAAAGTCAATGAAATAGCCAGAAGCAGTTCTGTCAATTGTTGGAATTGCATCAGGATTCGTTGAAATCACAAGAACCAGTTCTTCACGTGTCACGTTTGTGTAGACAGGTGTATTTGGACGAACTGTTATTTGGTTGTCAAGAGGGATGAGTTCCATAGCTTGGTTGCATAGTCCTTCATTTGTTACAGCTGAATTCACGATCGTGATCAGTCTTTCAGTCTGAACCTCTTGAATAGTAGCGAGAGGAGTGCGTCTGCTACTAGGTCGGAGTCCACGAGGCCTACTGCTTAGTATTGGCCACATGTTGTGGTTTGATCAGGTCGATTGACACAAATCTTTTCTCCTTTCTTCCAGCAAGGGGCGGCAGAAGTACTGTCCTTGTTCCTTGAACAGCTAGAACAGGTACCGGTTGTCTGTAAGAAGGTCCAAATTCCTTCTTGTCCGCGATTTTTCTCTGACTAGATCCCCAATTTTTGGAATCCAGACAGACCTTGCTGGGACCGCCGATTTTTCCCCAGTGGTGGTTGGCTGTAAGGATACGTTGCTTTGTTTCGTTCTTAACTTGTTAAGTTCCTGTAAAACAGCCAAACGATCTTTGATATCAAATTCTTTTTTATCCACCACTGTGCTTACGTGTTCTAAGTCTGGAACCCACATTCTTGTCCCAAATAGGACCTCATATGGAGTGACTCCCCCTAGAGAACTTCTTGGCAAGTTATTGATAGCGCACTGAACGCTAATGAGGTGTTTGACCCACCCATCACCCGAGCCTAATACCCTAGCTGTTATAGACTGCTTTATGTCCCGGTTTTTCCTTTCCACAACAGAATTTCCCTCAGGATGGAATGGAGAGGAGTACCGCAATGCAACGCCCAGACTGGCCATGGCCTCCTTGTAAGCCCTAGAGCTAAACGCAGGACCCTGGTCAGAATGAAACGTGCCTATTGCGTATGTGCCGATAAAGACTCGCAAATCTTTTATAACAGTTCGAGCGTCAGCTGAGCGCTGAGGCCATAACCATAGGAACCTAGAGCATGAATCCACTGCAACCATGATGTATTTATAATTACCGGTCCCTTTGCAAGGGACCGCAGTGGTCCAGGTAAACACAAGCTAATGGTTTATCTGAAATCAATAAGGGTGTCTGCGCAGGACGTTTCACTGTTGAGACTTTCATCTGCTGGCAAATATCACATTCTAAAACATAGTTCTTAGTTTGTTTCCGCATGCCAGGCCACCAATATCTTTGCTTGAGTAAAGATACTGTCGCAGAAACACCTGCATGGGCAGAAGCCATCCCTTCGTGTGCTGCTAGGATAAGTCCTAATCTGCGTTCCTTGTTTGGTATTACCCTATCCCCCACTCCAGGGATTCGAGCAAAAGGAACGTTATTCGCATCAATTACATAAGAGTACTTGAGTGGAAACTTTTTTGGTAACGCTGCACTGCTGCCTTTGCTTGAAGCATTGACAGCTAACATTATCTCACCGTCTATTTTTGTTTTGTAGAACGAGTGATCGCAGCTACGGAAGCCGTTTGCACAGCCCCCTTCGTGGCTTCGTCAGCCAATGAATTCCCTGCAACGTGAACGCCATCACGTTGATGACTCAGTGTGTGAATCACGTGAGCCTTTGGTAGTTCGTTTTTCAACAGAACTACTCGTTCCCAAAGCAATTTGTGCTTAATTGTGCCACCTTTTGCATCCTTAAAACCATTATCAAGCCAGGTTCGTATATAGTTATTATACGACTGAACACAGTAAAAGGAATCGCACACGATTAGTGTGAGGAATTCTCGATCCGTACTTTCAAGTGCCAGTTTGAATGCCTGTAGTTCAGCTCGCTGAGCTGTACAATCACCTAGTGACTGAGTTTTTGTGACCATAGGTCTGAAGATGCCATTTCGCATGCGACCTTTAACGATTGCACACGCTGCACTGTAAGCTTGCTTACTCCCTGTTGCGGGCTGTGCAGATCCGTCAGTGTAAATTACGAATTCATACTGATCGAGACGCAGAATCTCAGTGGGCAGAGGACATTCTTGTTCATATTGGAGAAATGCCTGTGTTTTTAAATCTGGATCAAATACATATTCAACATCAGTTGCAGCAAGAGAATTAACCCACTGTATCCATCTCGGATGTAAAGCTTTAGCATTCGGAATGCTCGCTTTTGTGACTGCTTCTAAAGCCGGTACTGGGGTAACGACAATTATGCGTTTCCCTTGGGCTAAGGCTCTCTCTTTTGCTACAGCTGTTTGAACTGCTGTCAGAATTTTTTCAGTTGAACTGAAACGCATTTCCGCTTGTGTGTACAAATGTGATTTGTATGCAATTGGTACTTTCTCACCCTCGTTAAAGGTTAAGTAAGTGAATCCACATGGACCCGAAATTATTCGAATCACCAAATTTCTTTGACTTACTCGTGTTTGTAAGTGATTTGTTGCTAACATGTTAGCTTGAAGTGAACGCAAGATTTCTGTGTGTTCCTGTGTCCAGTTTTTATTTGAAAAATCAGGTTTGATTAATGCGTAGAGAGGTTTAACCCTTTCTGCATAGTTTAGAATGTATGTTCTACCAAAATTTAGGAATCCCAGTATTGATTGTAAATTTTTTTGCGTTTTTGGTGGTGGAGCAGCGCACACTTCTCTAGAAAGTTAGCTGCCAAGGTCTTGCCTTCACTTGAAAGCTCATATCCCAAAAATAGGACATTGAGATGGGCAATTCGGGACTTTTTAAAGTTGAACTTGTAGCCCTCAGAGGCGAATCCCAATATAATGGTGCTCACCCTGTTCAAGTGTTTTTCCAAGTCATCGTCTGTCAGATAAATATCATCGACATAGGACAATGCCTCATTGTCATAAATTTGTAGTAACTCCGTTACTCTTGCTGAGAATAACCACGGGCTGTTCTTGAACCCTTGTGGGAGTCGACAAAAGTGACGCTGGGTCCCCATTATGGAGAATGCCGTTAAGTACCTACTTTCAGGTGCTATATTTTGACAAAAGAAACCATTTGAGATGTCTAATGTTGTTTTGTATTTTTTGCGCACAATGTTATTCATTAATGCTGTGCTGTGTGCATTTTGCACTGCAAAAGTTTTAGAACAAGTGTTTAAATGTCTGTAGTCTAAAACTAGACGATATGTATTGTCTGGTTTGGAGACAGGAAACAAAGGATTGTTCATTGATGAGGTGCTGGTTTCAATCACCCCTTGGTATTCAAGTTGATTTAAAATCTCCCTGACCTGTTTTTTAGCTTCTTGCTTAATTGGATACTGCCTCTGAGCAGTAGGTTCATGTTTCAGATGTATTTTATGGTGAGGGGAGTCCTCATCCCATCCTACATGATTTTTATATAATGCTGGAGCCTGGGCCACTGCCCATTTCTGGCATATGTATATTTTAAGTGAATTGGAATGTGATTGGAGAAGGCAGGCATAATCATGTCCTCGCCGTGTGGGCACTCCCTGACAAATTGTGGTGGCCAGTCTTTTTCTGCTAGAAGCATGTCATAACCTTTTGATAGTCTTTCCCAAAAAAGTGCTTTAACCTGTCTAGGTTTGTCTCCCTCCATCCGGAGTGTTATGTCATATAACTTTTGTGGAGTACTAACCCTGGTGTCTACAGTCTCTACTGTAATGTACTCATTCAAGTCCACTATCTCCAGAAGTTCCATCAGGTTCTGGCGAGCTATTGTGACTTCTGCTGCACTGTCCAGCATTGTCTGAGCCCATTCTCCGTTCTTGAGTTGCGATCTCATTATTCTCGGCATTTCTTATCTTCAGACCTGCTACTTTCTTTTTGGAGAATTGAGGTTTAGCTTTAATTTTTGTCGCATGCTTGTCGTCTTTCGATTTCACGCGTTCTTCTCTATGTTCTGTTTGTCCTCTTCTTTCCGAAGTCTGTGATGAGACCTGAAAGGGACGAGAGGAACGTGTATCAGTGTCTTGATACCTATCAGGTTTTCTCAAATTATCCCTATTCCTGAGGTTGTACCTCCTTTCAGAGGGCTCCTTTTGAGGAGACCTACCTCGGGATTGAGAACCTTTCTCGTTTGAATTTTGTTTGTTAGATTCCCACTTCTTTTTAGAAGATGTAGGAGTTTGTTTAATTGAGTCCTTTTCAGGACTTTCCGATAGTTTTGGTTTAGCTGGTCTCCCACCCAAACTATCTCTGCCTAATTCTGCATAAGATTGCTCTATAATTCTGGGTAGCTCTGTCTGATGTTCTGTAACATCAAATTCCTTTAGTTTTTGTCGGATCGCCACTGCTGCTGCCTCCCCTTTAATATTAGATAATATTATCGTTGAGACCTGTTCAAAATTTTTCAGTAATTTCATACCTAAATTTAAAGCAGGCTCTGCTCCATATTCGTTTTGAATTTGTTTTAGGACATCTGGTATTACCGCAATTGACGGAATGCCGTGTGTTTTAGTGTAGATGGCAGCAAAGACTGAGTCCCAAGTGGTGCAGTCTTCCAGTTGTGGTGTGATCCCCATTGGTAAACTGATGGTTAGGATTCTGTGTTTCTCATGTGGGCTAGTATTTGGAAATACTGCTTCAATTTGAATAATTTTTTGAGCTATCCAAAATGGAATTTGCTCCCGCTTAGTGGGCATTTTACCCATGACTGCGTATAGAGTCTGTGGTGTAATTTTTAGTGTACTCCCCTGTGGAGGAGTATGATTTGTAATTGTTAATGGTGGTTGGACTGTGAAAGTCCGCATGACATATTGAACCAATTGTCTGTAGATTTTTATTAACTCTGTGAGTTGATTAAGTATTACCTCGTCTGACATTATTTCGATGTCTGGATGAGGTGTGTAGCCGGCTAGAATCGGCCATGTTGCTCCTGGTCTACCTAGTGGACCGAGCCTGGTTATATTTTTATTGTGTTTTAGGGCACCTTTAAACCAGAGCTGATGCTCCTGGTATGTTAATGGAATCTCAATATCCTCGAAAGGAATGTATTCCTCTGGTGGTTCATTTTCTTTGTAGAAGTGAAACAAGTGTGTTACTGGATTGGATTCAGGAAGAATTACCCATGAATAGAATACCTCTGTCTGAAAGGATTCATGTGCCTCAATCACGAAAACTGCTCTACCTCCTCTCGGAGATAGGCCATGTTTTATAAGTTTTAGAGTAATGGCTCTTCTTAAGTTAGGAGGAATGTCTATGACACCCTCTTCGGCTTCATTTAAACCTGTGTTGTTAAAAAGTGCTGCTTGGGCTGGATCAGCCGCAGCTACACCGTTTCCGGCGTCATTGTCAGTGCCTGACATTTTTCTGCTTGAAAATATGGAAACAAATTTCAAGGAAACAAAGATAAGGTGCACAATATTGTGGAACACTGTATCCTTCAACGTTGAGCAAACCAAACAGCTAATATATAAGGGTCTTCCTTATGTAGCCGTGGCGGATACTATCCCTGCCCACTCCAGACGTCTTTTGGAGTATATGGGTAGGGGTTTCTGAGAGAAAAGAATATATGCACAGCTGAGTTACTCAGTATCTAACGTTGAATTACTGCCTTACCAAACGTTGGGCGCCATGTAGTGTAGCTCCTATTTCCTTATAGGCTCTGCGCATTGGAATAATATATCCTATAGGTTTGACATAGGACTAAGGTCAGTATGTCCCTATCGAGTATATTAAACTTAATTACTTGTGCCAGCTAGCTCAGAGGCCACTAGAAACTTCTTGACGACAAGAAGGGATTAGTTTCTGGCTGCCGCAAAACATGACCACTGTGTTTCCCTTACAGAATCAGGATGTGTCCCAGAGTCGTAGAAACAATAGATAACCATTTCACTCAGCTCAGTCGTGCATGTTTTAGTTATTCTCAGATTTACACAGAAATAACCAGACGGGCGTTTCAATAAAGGATTTATTGAACAGTCTTGTTTCTGTTGTAAGTTATATGTGCTGTTACGATCACAAGACAGTATGCGAGATAAATAATGTACAAGGTGAGCAGTAAAAATAAATAATACTGCGTCAGCATTATCTTTTTAGCATATATGCATTTACATAAAATGACACAACCTAAAAATGCGAGTACTCATACGATGTGTTTCTAGCCTAGTTCTACCCAGTGTGCCTAACCTGTCCTAGGTGTAGGGAGAAGTAGAAGTAGGTGCTGTATTCCTGACTAGAGTATACTAAGAGTAAGTTACGCCTAGCATGCCAAGAGTCTATTATGCCAAGAGTCCCTCTAGGTTCTAGTCTGCTCCATACCTGAAGAATGAGAGAGGTAGGAATCTCTATCCGGACTCGAACTCCAACACCCCGCAAGGGAAGTTAGATCACTGGAAGCTGGACTCTCTGCGTGCAGGAAGGGCAGCGTCTTCTCAGTGCGTCTGGCCGGGAATCGGGCTCCTCTGAAGTCGAGGTCTCCTCTGATTTACAGGGGTTTGGGAAGGTATATTTATACCTGAAAATGTTAGCATTGACGTGAGTTGGGTAGCGAAAGACGTCATGAATGAATCCCTTAGGGAATAAGAGGTTCATGCATAATGTATGAGACCTTGAAGAAATCAATAGTCCTCGGCAAGGGAAACTCCCGCAGCCAGAGGGTCTGTTTTTTCATGGACTCGTTGAGACGCTAGGGTGGACGGATGTCGGAAGCCATGCCTGTATTTGGTATGCATAGTTTATGCCTAAATAAGGTCTGGGATTCTATGCCTATATAAGGGCAGGTTGGATTGTGCCTATATATGGTCATGATTCTAGAAAGCCCTTTTAAGGACACCCTATGAAGTACACAACAGTGGGTTTACCTCTGATAAGCTTTTTTTTTTTTTTTAAATAGAAATAAAAGAATTGTAATACATTATGTTTACCTGGTTAGGAGAAACATGTCAAAAATTACAGTGAATTTCCACAGATCATATAGTGTATGATGGTCACAACCCTCAGTAGTGCAGTCTGATCAACCCTCAAAACAGTGGTCCTATTCCAGTACCCTCTACAGTAGCCACGCAAGGTATAATGATAATAGGCGTTTTTGTGGGAGGTGAGCGCAAATTATCTGGGAGTTGACGCGGGTTCTTCTAACCCACCCCAGTGGGAACTATGCCTTGTTCTACCTGAGAGGGGGGGTCTCGCTGTAGAGCTGTAAGGTAGGCTCTGAAAGGGCCCCATATGTCCCTGGGTCGCGAGGTAGAGGGAATAGTGGCAGCATAAACTTCACTTCTCATGTTGCAAGAGGCTAAGCTGCTCATCCAGCCCTTAAGTGTGGGTGCAGTCCTACTACCCCAATGAATGGCAATTTCTCTTTTGGCCAATAAGAAACAAACGGCCGCAAACTTGCGCATTTTTTGGGGGAAATTTACTACATATCCCAGGAGGGCAATCTCGGGCAGGGGATCAATTGGTAGGTTAATCATGGTGCCTAGTGTTTTATGTACTTCTGTCCAATAAGAGTGTATGCGTGGGCAGGTCCATGCAATGTGAGCAAAGTCCGCATGTGGTGCACCGCATTTGCGGCAGTTGTGCGGCTTGGAGGGGTCTATTCTGTGGATTCTGGCCGGAGTGACGTATGTTCTACGGAGAAATTTGAAATGAATCAACTTGTGTCGACTATTGAGGGAGACATTTCTCGTGACAGCACAGCATGCTGCCCACTGCTCGTCTGTTATCGGGCCACCCAGATCACCCTCCCATTCTCTGCGGAGCTTGTCATCATTCAACGGGACAAGTGCCACACAGGATTTATATAGCATGGAGACAAGGTGGATACCCCGTTTACTTTCAATGACCATCGTTAGTGGAGGGTATGACTGGGGTTCAAGGGAAAGTCGGGAAAGGTGGCGCGCATAGCAGAGCGAACCCGCAATAGCACAAACTTGTCCAGGAATGTGGCATCCCGGAATCTAGACTCATCATCTGAGTCGAAAACATGGCCCTCAGGGAAGAGACCGCTTATTTTAGTAATGTTAAATTTCGTGAAGGTGCGTTGTATGAGGCGTTCCCTCGTGATCGGTAACCATCGTGCATTTGGGAGTGGCAAAGCCGCAGAATAAAGGGTAGCCGTGTTCGTGATCCGCTTAAGTTTCTCCCAGGCCCAGCTGGTAGTGGAGACCGTTTGTATGTCGTTCGGGTCACGGGGAAGGCCTCTAGGGAGAATAGCTGTCAATGTCTCAGGAAGGACCAGGTCCGCCTCCGGGCGCAGATAGGGAATTCTGGCGTCAGGGTGATACCACGCCTGAGCATAGCTGCATTGTGCAACTAAATAATAGAGCTGTAAGTCAGGAACTCCGTAGCCCCTCTTTCATAGGGAAGGGTCATCACCCTCCAGTGCACTCGGGCCCGCTTGTCGCCCCAAACCAGTCGTATCAAATGGGAACGGAGTGTCAAGAAAAATCTATTTGGAAGAGGGATTGGAATGTTGCGAAAAAGATATAAAACTTTCGGGAGTACAATCATCTTGACCAGAGCCACCCTGCCCGCTATGGAGAGCGGCAATTTAAGCCACTTGTCAATTTGCGCCTCTAGAGTATGCATAGCTTGGCCATAGTTAAGGCGGATTATCTGGTCGGTGTCCAGGTGTATGTGTATTCCCAAATATTTGACGGATTCTGTGCACCATTCCAGTGGGAATTCAAGGTCCCATGCCGTCGGGCTGGCGGTGAGAGGGAAGATCACTGACTTGTGCCAATTGATGCCTAGGCCGTAGTACATGCCGAAACGTAATATTTCACGAATAAGGGGCTCTAGGTTAACTTGCGGATTTCTAACATAAAGAATTGTGTCATCTGCATATAAGGATACAAGCAAGGGGCCCGTGTTAAACTGCAGGCCTCTGTGTATGTGTTTTTCTTGAAAATGGCGAATCAATGGGTCCATGGCCAAAATAAACATTAGAGGCGAGAGTGGGCAGCCCTGTCGCGTGCCCCGTGATAACTTAAAAGGGTCGGAGAGTGTTCCATTTAGCCTGAGCCGAGCCGTGGGGCGGCTGTAAAGCAATGCTGTAGTAGCAACAAAGCCAACAGGCATCCCCATGCGTTGCATAATGGACAGAAAAATGGCCATTCCAGTGAATCGAAGGCTTTTTCTGTGTCCAGCAATATAGCAGCCGCGGGTACCTCAGGATTTATCATATGCAGAGTGGAGAACAACGTTCGTAGATTGAACGATGTGGAGCGGTGAGGTATAAAACCAGATTGTGCCGGGGAAATTATGAATTCCATAAGCTGTGAGAGCCGCCCCGCAATGACCTTTGCCAAAATTTTATAATCGAGGTTGAGGAGCGAAAGGGGCCTGTACGAGCCACAAAGCCGTGGATCTTTGCCCGGTTTGGGGAGTAGAATTATAACCGCTTCGCGGAAGGTGGGAGGTAACTCTTGTTTCTCCAAGGCCTCTGCGTAGACCTCTAGTAGTTGTGGAATCAATAGGTCCTTAAAAGCCTTGTAGAAATCGCCCGAGAATCCGTCCAATCCAGGGGCGGAGGAAGATCGCAAAGCGTCAATGGCGGCATTAACGTCAAGCTCCGAAATGGGGACCGCCAGGAAATCCTGCATATCCTTTTCAAGATAGACAAGCGCAACTTCTGACAGGTATGAGTCTTGTGCAGTGTGGTCACAGCCAATTCTAGTGGTATAGAGCGCTTTGAAATGGGCTAGAAATTCCGTTTGGATTTCTGTTGTTCCCGTTAGCCGCTCGCCTGTCGAAGCCTGCAATTCAGAAACGTACGCCCTGCTGTACAGAGGCCTTATCATTTGTGCTAGTACTCGACCCGGACGCTCGCCCTCCCCGTATTGTTTTGCATTGTGGTATTTCCCCATGTATAAAACCTCCCGGTCTGCCGTGTCTCTAAATTCCGACAGCAGGGTCACCCGCCTCTGTTCCACTTCCTCGTTATGTGAATGCAACAACCCAGTGTCCAGTTCGGCTAGTTCGCGTTCCAGGCATGTTAGAGTTTTACGTAAATCACGGAGCACACCCGCGTGTTTTGAAATGCACACCCCCCGAATGTATGCTTTAAATCCCTCCCACAGTACCGCAGCCGAGTCTACTGAGCCCGTGTTTATAGTGAAATATTCCTCAATGGCTTCCCGAATGTCATGTTGGAAAAGATCGTCGCCCAATGCACGACTAGGGAAGTGCCATTGTCGCTCAAAGCCCTCAGGCCTAGGAACCGCAAGTAGCAATAATACCGGTGAATGATCGGAATATGTCCGAGGGAGCGTCCGGGTCGAGCGACACCAACCGTGTATACAAGGGGAGGTCAGCCAATAATCAATTCTTGTCCAGGTGTTGTGACAACTGGTGTAGTGAGTGTAGTCTGTGTGTGTTGGATCTCGTGCCCGTCCTACATCTACTAAGGATAACTGGTCACACATGGATTGGAGAGCTCTGCGCGCGCGAGGTTTAGGATCGGGTGCCAGTGAAGTACTATCTAATGCCTGGTTTAGTGCAATGTTGAAGTCGCCCCCCAATAGAAAAGACACAGGGCCTAGCTTCAGGAGCTGTGATAGCAATGAATAATAAAAATCTGGAGTGTCGTTGTTGGGTCCGTACACACACACCAATGCAACACTATGCCCCATCAAGGTTCCCGTCACTATTACGTATCTACCGTCTATGCCCTGTACAGTTGTGTGGTGGCTGAATGGGACCCGTTTATGTATTAAAATGGCAGTGCCTCTGGCGTAGCCGCTAAAGTTTGCAAAATACCTATGGGCACCCCAGCTGGAAGCAAAGTGGGAGCGATCCGACAGGGGCAAATGTGTCTCCTGCAGAAATGCCACGTCTACTCTATGACGGATCAAATATTGCAGCACGTGACGTCTCTTGCGGGTATCATTTAAGCCACGAATATTCCAAGTCATTAGTGACAATTCTGAGGGACCATCCATACGTCCTAGCTTGGCCATGCATAGATTAAAAAATGAGGATCAAATAAAGGCAAACATATATTGTTACTTTTCATGACTATGTTCAAACGCAAAAGAACCCAAACACAACTACATATACTAAAAAAAAAACCTCCTCCCCCACCCAGCCTCCTCCCAACCAGAGAGGCAATACCAACATTATCATAGAAAGCCATAGTACCAATTGAATTACCAAAGATATGCAAAAAGCCCCATATAGGTACATTCGTAATTCACAAACCAATTCTCAGTGTACACCAATGGGGGTGGGCAACGCCCTTACATCCGACCGGCCTCCTATAAGCTGTATGCTGTTGACTGCAATCCCAATGTTTCTTACAGTGAATACATTCATCTAGTGCCCGACCCACCAAATAGTTCCATGCTAGCATCGGAGCCGCTGTGAGGCGGAGAGAGTCTGTGGTCCTCGCCTGGCCGCTGATTGTTCTGTTTGTGGGTTCGACAAAATTCTTGAGCCTCCGTAGGACTGTCGAATATGCGGGCCCGACCGTTGATTTCAACCCGCAGACGTGCCGGGTAGAGCATGCCGTATTTCAATCCAAGATTTCTGAGTGCAGCTTTCACGCCGCTGTATTTGCGTCTGGCTTCTTGGACCATGATGGTGAAGTCCGGGTAGAGCGACAATTTAGAGCCCTGCCATGTCGTTTCGCCACGTTCACGTGCCAGTCGTAAAGCAGTATCACGGTCTCTAAAGTTCATAAGGCGAGCAATTATGGGCCTGGGTGGACAACCCGGATTGGGTCTGGCCCCCAATGTACGATGAGCGCGCTCCACAACGAAGCCAGGGGTAAAGGAGTCTCTGCCAAAAAGATCAATGAGAACCGTTTCAACAAAAATGTCCATGCGACCTGTTGCTGTGGACTCAGGCACTCCTATGATGCGGACGTTATTCCGACGACTGCGTGCTTCCAAATCTTTATTTTTTATGGCGACGTCTTTAAGAATACGTTCCATGCGGTCCAGTCGCTTTAGGGATTGTGTAGTACCGTCCTCCAGGTCCGATATGCGAGACTCTGCTACGTCTAGACGTCTGTCGTGTGCCTGTATCTTTGAGCCCAGGTCCGCTATGGTTTTGTCCAAATTATCAAATCTTACGTCTAGGGCCTTAAAGCCAGCCCTCAGTTCCTGCAGGAGTGAGCCTATTTGACCAGTAGTGCTTTCAGGGTGTGCCGCGTCCTGTCCCCCCTCTGCCATGTCGGAACAACCCTCCGGGGTAGTCTCAGTGACCTTTTCGAAGGGAAGAAGCCTTTGTTTCGGGTCTTTGCGGCCCATGCCGCTATTCCAGTGATGCGCACTGTTAATGACAGTTGGGTCAGTGGCAGCCAGATGCCCGCAATCAGCGTGTATAGCCCGCAGTTCCTGCAGTGTAATGGCACACTGGTACCAGGTCTCAGCCGGTCGCTCTCGCGTACAAGTCTTGCAGCCTGTTGTGGTCAGATCTGGCCCCAACCGCTGTGTGCTGCGACACTGAAATCACGGGGGCCTGGTAAGCGTTGGTACGCGTGCTGCAGGGTGCTGGACCAATATGCAGAGACTGGCCTGCCTGCGCTTCAAGGATGGAGCTGGATGGAGGGCAAATGGAGGAGTACAGCTAGGCCGCCGTCCGTGCAGGCCCGAGGGGCGGCAAGTAAGATCAGGCCCATGGGGGGAGGCGGGGAGACAGCGATGCACCCGGGTGTGGGCGGGACACGGCCAAGGCACCCCCCGCAAGCCCGCACTATGCCGAATCTTGAAAAACACGCTGGCCCTGTCCCAGTGTGTTTCCTGTATGTGCCGGGGAGACCGTGGAACGCGGACCGCAGACAGGCCACCGCGCCACACCCCGCTGCGAACGGCACAAGTGTAGCAAGCAGCCGCCCCGCCCCGTGTCCCGCACACCCCCGCGCCTCCCCCCGGCGCGCAGTCCGCACGCAGTCGCCTCCGCCGTCCCGATGTTCCGCCCGGCTGCTCTGTTCTAGGTCGCCGCCATCTTAGTTCCGGAGCCCAGTCCGCGTCTATCGCGTAACACCCGAGTTACGGGTCGGATTTCCAGGCTGCAGGGCTCATTCAGCTCAGGAGACGCTCATGGGGTCAGCGGTGTTCATCTCTCGCTTGGTGGCATTAGGGTTATGTGGGATAATTAATGAATGCCGGATCGGGTTGCGGAGCTTCAGAGTCACGCGGCCATCTTGGTCCGTGGCTTGGCCACGCCCCCCCCTCTGATACTGCTTTTAATAGCTGGAATCCTGCTCGTCATTTTCCTGATATGCAATGGACGTCCCAATCACGAACAAAATGGCGAAAGCTCTTCTGGAACGTAGATACCGTGAGCGCATGGTACAACATCTGGGCGTGCCTCGCCTACGAGAACTGAGTGCTTCTTGGTTCTTATCGTTTAGACCAGTCTGGATGGACTGCATCTTACCTGTTCTTCGATGCCTGTTTTGCGGTGAAGAATGCGTGTTGGACATTTGTCTGACACTCGAGTCAGAGACGCCTGCGGACTTGAACACGAGGCTGGAACCGCTGAGGTGCCACGCTCGGCTGTGTCCCCAGCGTATTCCTATCCTGACGACTGCATTCCATGAAAACCCACAGGTGCCTTTTACAACTGCGGTGAGCATCAGCTCAGCCACCACTAGCGCTGACACCAGCACAAGCGCTACAGCTAGCACTTCGGGCACTGAGTTATCGACTACAGCACCGGCTGCCGATATGCCAACTATGGGCAGTACTGAATAACATCTGTGCTCCATCGACGTACTGTGTGAAATATTACAATTCCCATCCCCCTACAGCAAGTGACTGTGATGTTGCGTCTCCCAGCCCGGACACTTAGGGGTCGATTCCGATTCGGGCCGGAAAAAGCACCGACCGAGTCGGAGCCGGAATTTATTCCGACCGACACGAACCTGTGGCGCCCGACACGCCAAGTACGATGCAAAGCGTGCAAAATCCGACCGACACGTACCGAACCCAAGCCGAACGACCGAGCCGCACGGAAAACAGCAATCCGGCCGGAAAAACACGCGAATCGAACCGACCGACACGCACCCGGAACAAATCCGACCGAAACGTACACGCGAACTCCAAACCGCAAAGTACGATGCAAGGCGCGAAAACCACGACCGAGTCGGACGGAGGACAAGCCGTACGACCGACACGCATACAAAACCGAGCCGAAGTAACACAAAACACCGCGACCGACGCGTACGCAGCATAGAAAACTGCACAAACACAGCGTGAACGAAACGGAGAACACCGTACGAGACAAATGCAGGGTCCGACTCGGTCACAAGAACGTTTCCAACATGCACAGACAGTACAAAGGAAAAATGACACAAAAAAGGCCAAACAAGCAATTACAAAGCCAATAAATACTGTGGGGGTGGGGACAGAGAACAAAGACACACCCACAACTCCACCCATATAAAGGACACAAATCCCAACCATGAACCTTTGCAAATGCCATTCCACTGCCAGCACCTAACAGACAGCAACCACACACCCACAGCTCATCCCTCACACAAGCCACACACCATCAGCACACCAACAAATACCTACCTCACATACACCCAGCAAAAAACACACTCACACACCCTCACCTGCACACCAACACACACATCACTCACCATCACCACCCATCACCATGCCCCCCAAGAAGAATCACAAGTTCCTAGATTGTGAATTCGAAGTCATGGTAGACGAGATCCTCAGGGTAGAGCCACAGCTGTTTGGCACACTGGTCCAACAGACCCCCATCTCCCAGAAAACCAAGATGTGGGAGAGGATCATCAACAGGGTGAACGCAGAATCACCATGTCTGCGCACAAAGACCGACATCCAGAACAGGTGGTATGACGTGCGCAGGAGGGTACGGGACCTGCTCAAGAAAGACTACCTCCTGAGCCAATACACCGGCAGTGGCCCTCCTGCCAAGCCAGTATACCTCAGGCCCTGGGAGGAGACGGTGCGGGCCATCCTTCCGCCAGTGAGCGTATATGGACTAGAGAACATCCCAGAGCCTGGTGAGTACACAACAAATGTACACAATATTCTGCCACAATACACACACACATCACTGTCAAGGGGAGAGTCAAACCATGCACTCATAGCAATTACACAGCAACCAGAACAGAATCATCCCAAAATGTGTATGTCAGTCAGAGAAACACAACACATGCCATCTCAAAGTTACATTCAACCGTGCCATCACATGTACAAACACAACTACAACTACAGCTAGGCAGTGGCACAAATAGAACTAACAAACACATCCAGACATGTAGCCACCACAACAACACCAACACACAGTGAAGACCACTGAAAGGAAGGAATTCTGTGTATGCTGGCCAAGTCAGTGTAGCCAATAGCATCATGGGAGTCGTAGTCACACATATTGCCCCCCCACAACTGTCCCATCAACACCACCATGAACCATGCGCACATCACAGGGAGTGGAGAAGGACTCACAGGATGGCTGACACTGGCAACTGCTGTGGGGAGCACAAGGCCCTGCTGGCAACTGTGCACCAACAAACAGCAGGACACCACTGACTGACATCCTGAGAGACAACTTCCACTCCCTGCAATGGAAGCACGTTCCATGGTGGGATATCTGGCTGGCTGGGTGGGAAGGAGGACTCGCACCACTGACCATAGTCACAAGCACCTCCCCTCACACACACCCTCAACACATACTCCACATAACCCACCTGGGAGAATGCAATGCCACACATCCTAACTCAAGATCCCACAAAGAACCTCCACCCTGGGTTATGTCGTGTGAAGCACAGGGACACTCATGGGACATTCAGCCAAACAACTGCCAGGACAACACTCCCAGCCATCCTGTCAGCACAGGCAGCCCACCCCACAGGGAAGCAGAGTCAAAAGGAAGGAAGCATGGGCATGCTGGGAAGGGGGGTGGAGGCAATAGCATGATGGGAGTCGTAGTCACAGCTCTACATCCCCCACCACATGGCCCAGCAAGCTCACACTCACGCATGCACATCCCACCGAGAGTGGAAAGGCCCATCAAAGATGTCTGACACTGTTGCTGTGTCGTGGGGAGCACAAGGGCATGCTGGGAACTGCACACCAACCAACAGCAGGACACCACTGTCAGCCATCTTGCCATTGCTCTCACACCCACACACACTGAACTCCCCACAAAACCAAGTAAGTATGGGAATGCTGGGAAGTGGGGTGGAGGCAATAGCATGATGGGAGTGGTAGTCACAGATATTGGTCACCCCCACAACTGTCCCCTCAACACCACCCTGAACCATGCGCACATCACAGGGAGTGGAAAACAACTGACAAGATGGCTGACACTGGCAACTGCTGTGGGGAGCACAAGGCCCTGCTGGCAACTGTGCACCAACAAACAGCAGGACACCACTGACTGACATCCTGAGAGACAACTTCCACTTCCTGCAATGCAAGCACGTACCATGGTGGGATATCTGGCAGGCTGGGTGGGAGGGAGGACTTGCAGCACTGACCATAGTCACAAGCACCTCCCCTCACACCCCCTCAACACAAACTCCACAGAACCCACCTGGTAGAATGCAATGCCTCCCATCCTAACTCAAGATCCCACAAAGAACCACCACTCTGGGTTATGTTGTGTGAAGCACAGGGACACTCTTGGGACTTTTAGCCAAACAACTGCCAGGACAACACTCCCAGCCATCCTGTCAGGACAGCCAGCCCACCCCACAGGGAAGCAGAGTCAAAAGGAAGGAAGCATGGGCATGCTGGGAAGGGGGGTGGAGGCAATAGCATGATGGGAGTGGTAGTCACAGATATTGCTCAGCCTCACAACTGGCCCATCAACACCACCCTGAACCATGCTCACATCACAGGGAGTGGATAAGGACACACAAGATGGCTGACACTGGCTACTGCTGTGGGGAGCACAAGGGCATGCTGGGAACTGCACACCAACCAACAGCAGGACACCACTGTCAGCCATCTTGCCATTGCCCTCACACCCACACACACTGAACTCCCCACAAAAGCAAGTAAGTATGGGAATGCTGGGAAGTGGGGTGGAGGCAATAGCATGATGGGAGTCACAGTCACAGACATAGCTCACCCCCACAACTGTCCCATCAACACCACCCTGAACCATGCTCACATCACAGGGAGTGGAGAAGGACTCACAAGATGGCTGACACTGGCTACTGCTGTGGGGAGCACAAGGCCCTGCTGGCAACTGTGCACCAACAAACAGCAGGACACCACTGACTGACATCCTGAGAGACAACTTCCACTCCCTGCAATGCAAGCACAGTCCATGGTGGGATAACTGACTGGCTGGGTGGGAAGGAGGGCCGGCTGTCAACCAAATACAACCAATGCAGACCATGTTCACACCCCAACAAATACATAGAAATGCCCAAATAATGCAGGACAATGTGCCACACCAATATCAACCCCTGACTGTGACGACTTAGGACAATGCAATGTACAGGCCCGCACCCAGAGGCACAGTCACAACTGTCAGGTGTGTCAGCCATTGATGCCTGCAGAAACATAACATACATTGTGTGTGTCTCCCAAAAGCAGGTGATGATGGGGACACAGCAGCAGACGCTGAGGAGTCCCAGTCCCAGGCTCAAGAGGATGCGGAGCTCACTGGTGTCGTACAGCCTCTGCCCTCCTCGGACGAAGAAGACCAACCTGGCACATCCGGTGCAAGTCTACATGCAGCACCAGCAGGACCACCAGCTGCAGCACCAGCAGGACCACCAGCTGCACCCCCTGCACCCACCCCTCCAACGACTGTCACCACAAATACCATCCCTGCCGACATGGACAGAACAAGGAGCAACACCAGCACAGGGACCCTGGACCAACCTGGGGCCATGGACACCACCACCACCACCAACCCCCAAGGTGAACCAGGGTCATCTGTGGTGGGAGGGGTGGGAGACAGAGGTCGCTGCTTGCAGAGGTTGCTGGTGTGCATGATGACCCACAACTGGTACGCATAGCTGATGCGTACCAGTCCAGCACCGGAGATCTCAGCCAGGTAGTGGGGCTCCTCAGAGACATGAAACAGCAGCAGGCTGCCCATCATGCCCGCTTGGACTCTCACATGTCCCACGTGGAGTCACACATGTCCCGCGTGGACTCACACATGTCCCGCGTGGAGTCCAAGTGGGATGCACTGCATGAGATGACGGCGGTGCACAGGGACATTTTACAATGCCTCCGCCAGATGAACAGCAACCAGTCCACACCTCCCTGTGTGCCAACAACATCTGGTGCTGAACAAACTGCAACTGCCACAGGGAGGGAGGATGACTCTGGCGGAGAGTCCCCTGCACCGCAGCAGCCTGTACTTGAGGGGCCCCCCCAAAGAAGAGGGGTCGTCCGAGGAGGGGCAAGTGAGAGGCCGATGGCCAAGCGCAACTCCCAGGAAGCCTGAACCTGTTCTGGATGTTCACCTTTGTGCACAGACTGTTCACCCTGTTGACGGCAACACTACTCCCACACATTGCATGGGGAGTACAAGTTGGACCAATGTCTCAGACAACTGTGGCCCCGATACTGGGGATTTTGTCTACCAGGACTTTCAATTCACCTAGGAACTTCTGATTGCAAGATTTATGTACAGCACTACCCATCCTATGCACTATTCACACAAATGTATCACAATAAACACACTAATACACCATACTTGCCTCTGTTGTGATTCCAACGTGGGTGCTGTTATGGGGATGATGAACTGCAAAATTACACTGTGTATGCGAACTGCAACAGCAAGTACAACACAGGCATGTGAGTAAAGGCAACGTGACACATATGAGGGAGACACACCACCAGGGCTACACAACACACACACACCTAGGCCATCTGACTCATTGCCTACACTGATGTTGCCAGGGAAGACGGTGCAATGCACAGACACCACACCCATTCCCAGTTGTAGTCAAGTAGCCCACAGGTGCAGTAAGCAAATGGCAGTCAAATGTGTGACCACAGACAACGCACATCACAAAGTGAAGCACAGGTTTATTACACAGTTGCAACATGTCGTAACCACTACAGATGCAAGGTAATCCCACCTGGCAGCGGGCACACAGTCAACAACTGTAGACGGAAGGAAGTCCATGGGTGTGGCGCACATCACCTGTAGGGACACAACAGCTACCACCCTGGAAGTGCAATCACGTCGTCGGTGGACACAGTTGACCAAACAAATCTGAAAGTACCCTGTGAAGGACCGAAATGACACACAGTCAAAAGCAATGGAGAACAGGACAGAACAGCAAAACTCATGCACAATACATGTTACAAGATACCCACCCAGAACCAAGTTAGCATGTCAACACTATTGGGGAGTACAGCCCACCTGTAAGCACACATCGCAACACACATCCAGTCAAGTAGCCCATGGACACACTCCAACAGCACCAGAGCACCACCTACACATATCATGCCAACTCACATCATTGACATGACACCTCAGGATACTCACATTCAGCTAAAGATGTTGGTGATGAGCTGTGTGCGGACATCACCCTCATCATCATCATCACTGGCATCGTGGTCCAGGCCAGGATCCTCCACAGGTGGCGGATGTTGGTCATTGTCATCCTGGATGAGAGGCAACTCCTTCCGCACTGCCAGGTTGTGGAGCATGCAGCAGACGATGATAATCTTGCACACTTTCGCAGGGGCATATGGGAGGGACCCTCCGGTCTTGTCCAGGCAGCGGAAGCGGCTCTTCAGGAGACCAAATGTCCGCTCAATCACTCTCCTGGTCCGACCATGTGCCTCATTGTAGCGCATCTGGGCTGGTGTCACAGTGTTCCTGAGTGGTGTCAGCAACCACGGCATGTTGGGGTATCCCGAGTCACCTACGGACAGACAAGTGCACATTAGCTGACTTGGAAAAGTGGGCGGAATACTACAGATCAGATCACACACAATGGCACAAAGACAGTACACACCGACAAGCCAGGCACGCTGGTTCTGCATCTGTGCCATCATCCTGGGGATGCGACTACTCCTCATCACAAAGGCATCGTGTGCTGAACCAGGGAAACGGGCACACACGTGTGTGATGGTCATATCTGCAAGACACACCACCAGTGCATTGACCGAGTGGTAGTGCTTGCGGTTCCTGTAGGCCTGCTCCTGGGCCTGTGGTGGTACCAAAGCCACATGTGTCCCATCAATGGAGCCAATGACATGCGGCATCCTCCCCAGGGCATAGAAGTCACTCTTCACGTCAGTGAGTCGTCGCAGTCTAGGGAAATAGATGTACCGGTTCAGGAATAGCAACATTGCCGCCAAAACATCGCGGAGCACACGGCTCAACATGGTCTGTGACATCCCACCAGCAGTCGCCACAGTATGTTGGAAGGTACCGGTGGCAAAGAAGTGTAGGGCTGCCATCACCTTCACCTTGGGGGTCAGCGCTGTAGGATACGGCCGGCCAGGCTGCAAATGTGGGGCCAACTGCACTGCCAAATCCTCAATCAGCTGCCTGGTGAAGCGGTACCGCCGGATGCTGTCCCGTTCCACCATCGTTGCCAGGTCTGGGAATGGTCGATGGACAGCAGGAGCCCTGCAGTGCAGAGGAGAAGTAAGCAAGATTGTCAGTCAGCCCACATATGCGGCATTGAACACACTCAATATCCCAACATACATCATTATGAGGCACAACTACATGAAGTGTGCAGTTCCGTAAGGACATGTATGGTACATACATGGCCAACATCTGTCATCACGGTCCAACAAGTGGCATCAATAAGTCCCAGGTTGGCCCATTGGATATCATGAGGCCGTGTCACAGTTCCCATCTCCTGCTGCCGTGTCACAATCACCCCCCACAGTGACATGTGAGGACAGATGTGCCCCAGGCATCACAGCTCAACGACAGGTACATTCCCAGGGACCCTGTATTGCCACATGGACACTGGCATTACATGGAGTATCATGTATACACCACAGCAAAACAACTATGACCCCCACAGGTAGTGGTCCCACTTGCCACTGCAGGACAGACATGGATGTCTGTGACACACACACGCCCAACATCAAAGTCCATACACACACAACGTGGATGTGGAGACTGTCTCCCATTGTGCACATGAAATCAGAGACATTGTAAACACTACATGCACACAGACTGTGGAGGACCATCACTATTGTGCCACTGGGACACCCTGGCTCAAACATACCGTCCCACATGGGACTCACGGGGTATGTGACATGACATACACATACACCACCGTGAAATGTGACCATGGCACATGCACAGATATGAACAGTTGCACATCACAGTGGTCATGTACACGTAACACCCAGGATCCTGTCCCCATGAACACGTGCACAGCCTGGGGGTGGCTGCCCCCAGGTGAGACCCACAGGACAACATGTACACCAACATACACACAATAGGAAATGCAGCCTTACATGCCTTATCATACAGTTTGGACAGGCTGTCGTGTTGTAGGTGTGCCCATCTCACTCCCTGGGAGCTATCTGTGGCTGGCATATGTCCATCTGAGACAGGCATGGTGACATATGCCAGTCACTTGTACAGGGATGCGTTGAACAGCAATGGACCGATCGGTGCACCCGGCCGGCCCATTGCATTCAATGTGTGCAGGTACGCGTTGTACCCCTGTACGCAGTAGCACCGCAATGGACCGATCGGTGCCCCCGGCCGGCCCATTGCATTCAATGTGTGCAGGTACGCGTTGTACCCCTGTACGCGTTGGATCAGCAATGGACCGATCGGTGCCCCCGGCCGGCCCATTGCATTCAATGTGTGCGGGTACGCGTTGTACCCCTGTACGCGTTGTACCGCAATGGACCGATCGGTGCCCCCGGCCGGCCCATTGCATTCAATGTGTGCGGGCACGCGTTGTGCCCCTGTACGCGTTGTACCGCAATGGACCGATCGGTGCCCCGGCCGGCCCATTGCATTCAATGTGCGGGTACGCGTTGTACCTCTGTACGCGTTGTACCGCAATAGACCGATCGGTGCCCCGGCCGGCCCATTGCATTCAATGTGTGCGGGTACGCGTTGTGCCCCTGTACGCGTAGTACCGCAATGGACCGATCGGTGCCCCGGCCGGACCATTGCATTCAATGTGTGCGGGTACGCGTTGTACCCCTGTATGCGTTGATCAGCAATGGACCGATCGGTGCCCCGGCCGGCCCATTGCATTCAATGTGTGCGGGTACGCGTTGTGCCCCTGTACGCAGCAGTACCGCAATGGACCGATCGGTGCCCCCGGCCGGCCCATTGCATTCAATGTGTGCGGGTACGCGTTCTACCACTGTACGCGTGGATCAGCAATGGACCGATCGGTGCCCCGCCGCCCATTGCATTCAATGTGTGCGGGTACGCGTTGTACCCCTGTACGCGCTGTACCGCAATGGACCGGTCAGTGCCCCCGGCCGGCCCATTGCATTCAATGTGTGCAGGTACGCGTTGTACCCCTGTACGCGTTGATCAGCAATGGACCGATCAGTGCCCCCGGCCGGCCCATTGCATCCAATGTGTGCGGGTACACGTTGTACCCCTGTACGCGTTGTACCGCAATGGACCGATCGGTGCGCACCCATTGACAATGGCCTTGCCTGGCAACGGACGCATTTTCAAAATTCAAACGAGTCGGCTGCTGGAAATTCAGTTGGTCACCCACAACAATGTTGCAAAATCATGTATGTCATGAAGTTGAAGATTTGAAGGATGCCGTGGGCGTGTATTGGTGCAGCTATTCCATGGATTGGCCAGATTCAGAAGATGCAAACGACTTGGACCTATCACTTTGGACACAAGGGACATTATCTGCCTCTCCAGCACATATATATTGCTGGCTGTTCCCCTGAGAGCTCACTTGCCTGCACTACATGCTCCAGGACGACATCTGCCACTGCACTGCTGCTGTCTCTGCCCCTCTGGACCCTGCAATGGCACGTACTGTGGAGAGAGCCCCAGCCTTCAGCCTTGAGGAGAACCAGGCCCTGCTGGACAGCCTACTTCCACAGTACAGCAAGCTGTATGGGACACCAGGGGAGCAGGTGAGTGTTCTGTGCACTGCCTTTCTGAATGTGCATTTTGTCTGACTAGCAAGGCTGAAAGTCTGCACGCCACTGGCTAGCAGGCTCACTGAGTAGTTGTCACCCCCCATAGTGTGTAGTGACATGCACTGGACAGGTATGGTGCAGTGACAGTGCATTTGAACAAGGTTTTACTTCCCATGCAATGATACCATGTAGTGACGTCTGGCAAACTGTCCATGGGCAGCGTTGCACTGCCTGTGTACATCATGTGCCCCTGTGAATGAGACATGTATATACAACTGTGTCATGCACGGATATGTTGCATGTGTAGTAATGGCCTTTTCACTTTGTCATCCTGACGGGTTAATGCCCATCGGAAGCAGGAGATCTGGAAGGACATCGTCCGGGCTGTCCGGTCCGTGGGGGTCTACAAGCGCCGGATCCGCAACTGCCAGAAGAGGTGGCAGGACCTTCGGGGCTGGACCCGGAGGATTGCACGGGTCCAGCTAAAGCTGTCACCTCCTTGGAGGAGGGGCGGAACACGGACCCTGACCCCCCACATGCTCCAGATCCTGGCGGTGGTGTTTCCAGACCTGGATGGGCAGCTGAAGGCCAGACAGCAGCAAGGAGGGGGTGAGTCAAAGACTGCACTGTGAACTCTGTATTACATGCTTTGTGCCCTCCTCTGGCCTGGTTCAACTGCCACAGTATAGCAGTCATGTTGTCCAGGAGCCATGTCCCTCTATTGTGCACTGCCCACTCCTCATCTGATACCCAGGTGTGGCCCTAACATTCAGGGAATTGTGTCACTTGGGACTGTGTCCTTGCAGTTTGCTTCACTAAAGGTGGGGGACAGCATCTGTTTCCCTAACTCTGTTGTGGGCATCATGGGTGGGTCCATTGTTCACACAACGCCTGTGTTCGGACATGTAATCTGCGTGTTGCTTTGATATGCGGTCCACTTGCTGAGCTGAGCCACCACATGTGCCTGGGGTATGTGGCACACGCCCATGCAGCGGGTGGGAACAATGTTTGGGCCCCAGGAGTGTGCAGATTACGTGTGTCACACATACATAGCCAGCTATCCACTGTCCAGGGCTCATCCCTCATTCATGTGGGGCAGGACAGTCATGCCTACTCCAGGCCATGCAATGCACTCTGTACTCCCACTCCCGTGTATCAGCTGACACATTGTGCGCAGTGATTTGACCCCTCAGGTGTCTGCCTCTGTGTCAGTGTGCTGTGGATTAGTTGCCAGGACTGCTGGGGTGTTTCTTGGTAGGGGCTCAGCATGCCACTGGAGATGTGACCATAGGAGACGATACTTGTGTGTCACATAGGTGTTTGATCAGCTGCCCGTGCAGACTGGGGTATGCGAATGTGAAGTTCAGGCAGCTGTTCCCCATTCACAGCAGATTGTGAGGGGCTCAGGTTCAGAGGGTAGTGTCACAGGTCTCCCATATGTCCAATCGGTATGACCTGGACAGATGAGGGTTAAGATGATGTGTTGTGTGGGGGATGTACATGTGCACTTGTGCAGCTCCAGGACTTGCATTCCCCATGACCTACTATTGTGACACAGTGCAGAGTGTTGTTGTCTGGCTGCCAAGTCATACATCACTGAGACAGTGATGTATGACTTAGCAGTCATGCCTCCGCCATGGCATGGGTCTACTTATTGGTGATCCTGCAGGGAGTGACATGTGCTACATGCACACCATTGTGGCGATGGCTATCAGGACATGGGTGCATCATGGTGTCTGTCGCTGGTATGCATCACATGCATATCCTATTTGACTCTGGGCGTCCCTTTCATCCGGAAACCTGTACTGACTCAGTGGCAAGAGTTGTGATGTGTGCATGTCCACATGCTACACTGTGTCCTCTGCACTGTCCAACTACTGTGTAGTTGGTGCATGTGTCCACACTGGGGTGTTGCTATCCAACAGACACCAGACAGATGGGTGCAAGGCCATGTGGGATGTGAGTGCCATAGTTGGCATCAGACTGACAACTGGCTTCTCCTGTTCAGTTAGGGCACTTTTAGCAATGTACAACTAATGATGCCAGGGCTTGCTCTGTAATGTGCTGTGCTCACAGTGGTGTGTGCGTTTGGTGCAGGTGACTGATGTCTGTCTGTTTCCCCATTGTTTGCAGATACATCCACTGCCACGGAAGGGGACAGCTCCACGGACCAGGAGGAGCCGGAGAGCCAGACTGGGTCAGCAGCCGAGGAGTGGTCGGAGGGACCCAGTGGCACGGAGGGCGAGGGGAGCCACACCGAGGAGTCCTCAGCACCATCCACCTCAGCTGAGGACCAGAGCAACTTGGAGGATGACTCCCTTATGGAGGCGGGTGTCAGCAGCCACCACACCCCAGCTAGTGTTGCTGTCCCCGCCACCACCAGCACCACCACCGCCCTCCCATCGGCTCCCATTCCCCAGGTCCGTGGAGGCTCCCATGTTCGGGAGCGTGTCTCCTTTGGGCCAGGCACCGCACCCCCTGCCCCTGTGTCCCCTGCTGCCCTGAGTGAGGAGTCTGTGTACCTCCTTCGCCAGCTCCATGTAGGGCAGACAGCCATGCTGAGTGTCCTCCATGCGCACACCGCTCTGTTGACTCAGCTGGTGTCGTTCATGGAGGGCATCTCATCGGGCATGTCTGACCTACAGAGGGGCAATAGGTCCATGGACTCCTCCCTGATGGCAGCAGTGTCCCTCCTCAGACAGTCCCTCACCCCTCCTGCCTCTGCTCCATCCACACTCCCCAGCACCTTACCCGTCCCAAGCACACACACACCGGCACAGGCACACACCAGCACACACACATCCAGCACACAGACACACACGCCACAAACAAAACGCACACGCACGCACAGTCAGGGGACTGAAACCAGACTCACAGGGGATGGGGCCCTGGAACACACACACGCATCCACGAGCACTGCGCAGTCCTCAGTTGCCTCTCCCTCCAAAGCACCCTCCCTTGCCTCACCTGCAACCCCAAAGACCCAGCGGCTCTTCCTCAGTGACCTCGGCCTCTTCCCCTCCGATCCAGCTGATACAGCATTCAGGGGGAAGAGGAAGCCCACCCACACGGAGCAGAGTGCCCCTCGCCCCCGGACACCCTCCCCCAGGCGCAGACAGACTGAGGCCCCCACCCGCAAGTCCCCCGGAGTCGTAAGAGCAAGACCCCGCCGCCGCCCTGCAGCTCAGGCACCAGGTCTCCTTCCTCCTTCCTCCATCCCTCAGGCCCCCACTCCACAGGTGCCCCCACCACACCCTGCCCCAGGTTCCCCACCCACAGATATACCATCCCCAAGAGGATCCGGCCTTCTCCCCCGCCACTTGCTCTCCCGGCACCACACCCCGCTGCGCTTGTCTGTGCCACTGATGTGGTGAGGGTGTCCTCCCCTCTGTCCAGCCCACCTTGCCTGTTCCCCATTCTCCTCCCCTGGTGGTAGGCACTGCAGTGGAGTCCACTACCACCCTGTCTGACTTGGGCACTGCAGTGGCGGACCTGTCCACTCCATCTGCAGGGTCCACTGCAGTCGTGCCGGCACCCACAACATCTGAGTCATGCCCCCAGTTGTGCCGGCACACACCATGTCAGACACCTCCACTGCAGTTGTCAGTGGCTCTCCAGCACCCACCACCCCTTCCCTGCTTCCTCCTGGTGAGCCCTGATCCTGTCGCTGCGGTGCCTGGCCTGCCCCCCGGTTGCCCCTCCTAGTGGATTGTCCCTGGTTTTGTGCAGGCATGCGTAGGGTGACATCTGCCACTGTCACCCAGTTTGGACTTTGACAATGGACTGGCCATTGGCCTTTGTGTTTTTTCTGGACTTTGTTTTCATTACACACATATGCTGAATAAAGCAACTTTCTGTTCTATAGTGCTTATGCTTCTGATGTACATGTTGTTGATGATGCTAACCATGCCCTTGCTGCAGTGATGGTGATATTTGGTCTCATGATAATGAAGTGTTACTGTGCAGGAACCCATGTGGTCCAGGGGGAATGTGTCCTATCCTGTGGTGTATCCATGTCATCCATAGCAGCATCTGAGGGTGTCATGTGTTCAGTATTTGGCAATGGGATTTCCTACTTAGATTAGCTATTTCACATCTGTGGCTTCCACCCCTGCACATCTGTTGTGCCTGCCATTGTTCAATTCGTCTACTTCCCTGACCGTGTGGCCATCTCCACTGGACATGCAGGTTTGGGCATCAATGGGGAAGGACTCATCCGTGTTGTCAGTGCAACATTGCTATACAAGTGTGTTGGATCTGTGCTGATGATTACGTTGGCACTTCCATGACCAGGCTGATGTGACGGGAGCCCTCATTTGGTGCTGATTGTTGATTGTGTGACCAAGTGCTCAGCTGACATGATGGGGCCCTACTGAGGCAACATATGGCACAGCTTTCCTCACACAGGAGTGGAGTCCCCTCATGGCAGTGTGTACTCCTGTGACATTGCCTGCGCCCAAGGTGTGTGTTGTATGTGCATGTCTGTGTGTTCACTTCCGTTTAGCTGTGCATGCTGTGATCCCTAGTGTTGTACCTGTTTGTGATGCTTGCTGAGTTGACCTATGTTCCCCCAAGTCTTCTCCCTGGGTTCTCAGTGATGTGGGTGCATGGCACATTACTGGTCATCAGGGTGTCACCCATAGGTGTGTTTGCTGTCAGGGCTGAGTTTGTGTGCAGACGCAGATGGGTCACAGTCAGGTTTCCCCTTGGCACTTGTTGTTTGCCCCTGTCATGTGATTTCCAGTTTGTGTTATCTTTCAGTGATTGTGACACGTTGTGTGTGTGACTGCTGGCACTCCTCAGGGTCCGGGCTGCAATGTTGGGTGTTGTCTATGTGTGTTCTTTGTGGGTGACCTTGGCTTCTTCATTGGTGTGTGACTGTGGCTGGGATCCCATTGGTTGGTGTGGTATTGCCGTCATGTCCATGTACAGCGTAGTGTGCAGTGTGTCAGACATTCAGGAGTCTTGTTGAGTGGCCATGTGTGATGTGTTTCTGCACCTTGGTTCCCACCCACCACCCTGGAATAGTCTTGGGTGCATGTGCAATGTCACCAGTGCATGTGTGCTTCACTGCTGCACATTGTTGGAGGTCGAGGGGTGTGGTGTTGAGTGTGTGCAGATGAGAGTTGTTGCCCGGCTAGGCCCCTGCCTCCATGTTGGCCTTGGCTTACTGGCCATGCTGATTGATTTGTGCTTGTGTAGGTGTGATGGTAGTTTGTTGCTCAGGACACATGACTGTGGTTCACAGTGTGAACGACATTTAGCTTTGTCATCACAGTGGGATTGTAATGCAGCCCAGGGTCACCACATTGTGGGGACCCTGGGGTAGTGCTGTGGTGTGTCTGTGTCTTGCTGTGTCAGTTGCTGTTCCTACGTGCCTGTGTGACATGTGTGATTTGTGCTCCCTCTCATCTGACAATGCCTGCTTGCCCACATAGGGGATTTGGATCCATGAGTTACCTTTGTGTGGCACTGTATGCACATCTGTATGATTGGTATTCAGGTCTCCTCATGTGTTGTGTGGTTGCCTGGGGACACTGGCACCCCCCTCACCTGTTGTGTATGATGTGCAGTGTGGGTCTGCCTGTTTGTGTTTGTGCATCTGCACCACTGCATTGGCATATCTTGGGTGTGCCATTGGCTGTATGTAGTTTGGTGGGTTTCCCCTGCTGTCCCTGGGACTCCTAGGTCATCGGTCAGCACAATGATCATGGTTTGTGTGTCCCATTGCTGCCATGGTATGGTATCTGTTCACCTCACATCTACAGTCTCCACAGGGTATCTGCATTTGTGTGCCCATTGGTGCAAATGTGTGGGTCTGCATTCTGATGGTCACTTCTGTCATTGTGTCATTGATGAATGTTGACAGTGTCAGCCCCCATGGGTGTTGTTTGTCTGCACATGGCCAAAGGTATGTCTTATTTGCACTGCAGTATTTGGCTCCCCCAATTTATGTTGCAATGGGACACATGCACTACTTTGCCACTGATGTGTTTTTTGTTCTGTGACCAGGAATCATCCATGCAGTTTGGCAGTTGCAGCTCTTTCTTTGTCAACACTTACCTTTGGTCACTGTGATGATGGGGGTTTGGACCCCATTGCCACAATGTTCAAAATGTGCTTCAGCTATGGACCCCACACTTACCTTTTGGTCACTGTGGTGATGGGGCGTTAGACCCCATTGCCACAATGTTCAATATGTGCTTCAGCTATGGACCCCACACTTACATTTTGGTCACTGTGGTGATGGGGCGTTAGACCCCATTGCCACAATGTTCAGAATGTGCTTCAGCTACGGACCCCACACTTACCTTTTGGTCACTGTGATGATGGGAGTTTGGACCCCATTGCCACAATGGTCATGGCCTGCTTGCATTGTGGGGGCCACACACATATATGTGTGGCACATGTGCTAGGGGGTCACATTGTATGTTCAAAGTCATGTTCAGTGTTGTAGGCATTTGACACAGTCTACACACGCTTGTCATGGTGTTGGGGGATGTCTTTTTCTTGCATTCTCTAGGTTGTGGTGTGCTGGTTGTGTCATGCATTGTCCATCCTATTCGTGGGGGTGGTAGTGGTGGTAGGCATCCAGCCCCCCCTGGGTGAGGGTGGTAGTAGTGGTAGGCATCCAGCCCCCCCTGGGTGAGGGTGGTAGTAGTGGTAGGCATCTGGCACCCCTGGCTAAGGGTGGTAGTAGTGGTAGGCATCCAGCCCCCTGGGTAAGGGTGGTAGTAGTGGTAGGCATCCAGCCCCCTGGCTAAGGGTGGTAGTAGTGGTAGGCATCCAGCCCCCTGGCTAAGGGTGGTAGTAGTGGTAGGCTTCCAGCCCCCCTGGGTGAGGGTGGTAGTAGTGGTAGGCATCCAGCCCCCTGGGTGAGGGTGGTAGTAGTGGTAGGCATCCAGCCCCCCTGGCTAAGGGTGGCAGTAGTGGTAGGCATCCAGCCCCCCCTGGGTGAGGGTGGTAATAGTGGTAGGCATCCAGCCCCCCCTGGGTGAGGGTGGTAGTAGTGGTAGGCATCCAGCCCCCCCTGGGTAAGGGTGGTAGTAGTGGTAGGCATCTGGCACCCCCTGGCTAAGGGTGGTAGTAGTGGTAGGCATCCAGCCCCCCTGGGTAAGGGTGGTAGTAGTGGTAGGCATCTGGCACCCCCTGGCTAAGGGTGGTAGTAGTGGTAGGCATCCAGCCCCCTGGGTAAGGGTGGTAGTGGTGGTGGGCATCTGGCACCCCTGGCTAAGGGTGGTTGTGGTGGTTGGCATCCGGCCCCCTGGGTAGGGGTGGTGGTGCGCATTCAGGTCCCTGTGTGCATATGTGGCATTGGTGATGGGCATCCCGCCCCTATGGTGCTGCTGTTGCTGGTGTAAGTAAATTCTGCATCCCTCTGTGTGTGTGTGATGTGTCGTGTACGTGTTGTATGTGTTTTGTGGTTGGTGTCTGACTTACCTTCTGCGCCGTACGCGTCCGTGCCTGTTCCGGTAGTAAATGTAGAATATAGGTATGATCGGGACGAAGGGATTCATGGTTGGTTCGTGTCGTTCATCCTTCTCGTTGCTTCGCGTCGTCCTCGTCGCTTCGCGTCGTCCTCGTCGCTGGCGTGTTCGTCTCGTAGCCGTGGATTGTGTTGTGGCGCGAATCGGAGCTTATGTGCGCCTCTCCCGGATGCTTTGACGTGCCGTGCGTAGCGACGGGTTCGGCGCGTACGGGAAGCGCATCGTACTTGTTTGGCCGGACGGAGCTGCATTTTCCCTTCCGTGCGACTCGATTCTGCGTTTCCGGATTCGCCTCGGTCGGAGAACAGGACCTGGATTGGGTGAGTACGGCTCAGCCGGATTCTGTGCTGTTGTGCGCATCGTACTTACTCGTTCGGTGTGCTGTACGGATCGGTCGGGAAACAGGCATTCGCATGGCTTTTTTCCCGACCGAATGGTATTGGGTGCGCCTCCGACCGAGATCGGAATCGGCCCCTTAATCTTCAATTGGCTCATAATGTGCTGGGAAAGAATTCGGAGTTTCCTTTTTCATTTTGACTCTGATTAACTTTGGAACATTTCCTACTAAATTGACACTATCGCTAGAGAAAGCATGGCCTTCTAAAAACGCTAGTAAAAGTTTTAAATTCTATTAATGAACTCAGCTAGACCTTTAGCTTGAATACAAATTCAAAAACTGACTCTACCAAGGAGTAAGTAAGAAAGTTTACCAAAATTTTCCTGGGCTTACTTCTATTTGGATTGAGCCTAAAAGGATCCCTATGTATTCTCTGTATGTCCCTACCCAACTCTTGTTCCGTCTCCTCTAAGTGAAGCCCTGTTTTCAGCAACTTAATTATCCAAGCCTTCAAGTCATCTCCTTCTGCACCTTCCGGGACATTGAGGATTCGTAAATTATTTCTCGTTAGATTGTTTTCCATTCTTTCCTCCCACTCCTGGCGCCCATGCTCTCTCGATCTCAAGCCCTTCATTTCTTCCTCATTTATCTGTATCTTACCCTTGAGCTCCTCTACTGTCTCTTCCAACACTGTTGTTCTTCCTGTAAGATCATCCAATTTCTTTTCTAACACCTCACAAGCTATTTTAATCTCTTTTGATTTCCTTCGGACACCTCGAAGCTGCTTCTGATCTCGGATGTAAGTGTTGCTATCAAATCCCCCAGGCCTGCACCCTCCATGTTTGGTTCTTGCTCCTTCCTGCCTTGAATTTTATCTTTTTTCCCTTTTATGTTCAGTGTCTGGCCCGGGATACGTTCCTCTATCTTTCCTCCTTCATTAGTTCTTCCTTCTCGCTCTAACACTGGATGAGTGGTGGGGTTATCACTATTCTCTTCTTGATCCTTTTCTTGCAGTATCATGAATCTATTAGGGCTGTGCACATCACTCCACTCTCCCTGTGGTTTCTCCAATTCATGATCTAACTGACCTTCCATATTCTTAACTGTCTCCCACTCCTCTCCCGTCTCGCTACCTACCGTCCTCCCTTCGCTCAATGTTAAAGTCCTGGGTAGCACTTTGAAAAAGGTCCTGAGTGAGGGAGTAACCTTCACCTTTACTTTCTGAGATTTACTCATACTTTGTTGTGTCAACCTCTCTTGCTTGTCAGCTCTTTGTTCTCTTTTTATTGGAATTCTTACTATGGGTGAAATTTCTTTCTCCTCTCCTCCTTCACCTCCTCCACTTCCACCTCCTACCGATATTTTGTCCAGCTTTGCGCTCCTTAAAGAATACCTTCCTGGCTGCTTAAACTCACTATTATAGGAGACCACTACTCTTTGTTTTAAGATAGACTTTTTATTTTTGCCGTCCTTCCCCCTTTGGACTTCTTTTTCCACCTCCTCCTCCCTTTGTCTTAAATTCTGCTTTTGAGCTTGCTTTCCCTCTGTATTTCTCCCCGTGCTTTCTGGAGTTTCTGTTTCCCGCTCTTCAGTTACTTTAGTATGTACCTTTGGGCTATCCCCTCCGCCTCCTCCTCGAAATGGGATCCTTGCTGCCGCCTTCCTCCCTCTTTTAACTTCCAGCGCGGCTCTGAACCACCGCTGTTCGCTCCCCCCTCCACCTGCCGTGACTGCCTTTACTTCTCACCTCACCTCTAAAAACACACCCTCAGTCACAATGGAGGGAGGGAAGGGGTCAAAAACAGGTTCTAAGTCCCGTTACCATAGTCTCCGTCTAGAAGCATTACCCGAATCCATCAGCCCGTTCCTTCTCTGCACTCCTGCTCTGTCCTAGCTCGACTCTCCGCTCTCCAGGCACGGAGCCCCACCTCCTGCAGGTCTTGGGTGTCCACCGTCTCTCCACCGTGATCGACGCTCTGCTGCTCCTAGCTCCCAATTCCCAACTCCGGCACCTAGCTCCGGTAAGCGTTTCCTACGTTTTCTCAACATATATTCCCGTTTATTTTCTTTGAATCCGTGTTCAATTATTTAACCATTATACCGCATGTTTTTCCGCTCTGTGGTGCGGTAGCTCACAGGATTAGTATCCGATTTCACCCGATTCCGCACACACACCTGAAGGAGCTCCCGCGACCTGCCTCTAGCCGGCCTCCATATTCTTCCTCCGTACTCGTGGCCAATAGTTCATGTGCATTGGCCTCTTTCTTACTTACTCCTTGAAAGAAAAGGCGTTATCCCGAGCTCTGAAAATGAAAACAGTAAAGGTAGAGGGAATATCTTGTGAAATTAGGTCAGATATTTCCTACATTACTTCCAACAGACAGTGGGAGTTGGGAAAGAGAATGGACCAGTTGAAGGAGCTAGGAGCTAATGTGCAGATGAAATTCCCGGCTGTGCTAAAAGTTATGTTGAATAATAAAATGTATAATTTCAGAGTGGTGAGCGAGGTAGACGACTTTATAAGGTCTTATATAAATAAAAATAGTTTGTAAATAAATTCTCAACAGATTTCTTTTTAGGTAGTTAGATAGGATTAGTAACAAATAGTGGTTGTAATGTAAAATTAGAGGTTAGAGGTAAGACCAAGATTGAAACACACCTGGGGGAAAACCCATAGGCTTAGTCTTAGGTTCAAGTTTAGGCCATTAGAAAGGGGGGAAGGTTCTTCATGGGGGGGGAGGGGGAAAGATAGGGGTCACAGGGTGGGGAGCATTAGGGATAAAAGAAAAAAATCCTCGGAAGCATCAGGTTTGCTAGTTAAGATGTTCTTTAGATTAGAAATTTGGGAGAGAGACAAGGATGGAGTTTGAAAATTTTATCTTGGAACGTTAACGGGTTAAGGGTAAGGCCAAGAAGAGAGCGCATCCTCCAGTATATAAAAGACTGTAATGCTCAGATTTGTGTGCTTCAGGAGACGCACTTGTCAGAGAAAGAGTGCAAGGAAGTATTAAAGTCCCAAAAATGGGTGCAGCTAATGGTGTGCACTAAGCAAACTATAGTGACCAAAGGAGTGGTGATATTAGTAAAACAAGACCCAAACATTTCTATTATACAAAGCAATTCAGACACATGTGGTAGATGGGTCGTAGTCAAATTGAAAGTGAGGGGACATAGTTTTATGTTAGCAGGATATTACGGGCCGAATGTGGATGACATAGCACCATTGCAAGAGTTATTAGCGGAGCTATCTTGCTCCTCAGACCCAATTATTTGGGCGGGGGATTTCAACGTGGCATTGGATAGCACTCTAGATAGATCAGCAGGTAGTAGAGCAGGTGCAAATCAAAAAATGAAGGGGCAGATAAAATCTATGATGAAGCAATTGGGATTATATGATGGTTGGATATGGAAGATGGGAGATAAAAGAGAATATACGTATGCAAATAAGAAATATCATCACCAGTCGAGGATAGACTATATCTTGCTAGATTTAGCTCTGCGGGAACAAGTCAGGAGTATTGCACATATCGGGATGCACTTGTCGGATCACTCGGCAATTCTCCTGGCGATTCGCCTCAAGGAAGAAGGGTCCCCCCAAGATGGACATTAGACCGCACCCTGTTGTTAGATAAAGAAATTGTGAGGAGATTAAAGGAAGATACAGTAGAATTCTTTTATTTTAATTGGGGCTCAGCGTCGGCAGGGGTGGTATGGGATTCTTATAAAGCGTACTTGAGGGGGAAGTTAATAAATTACGCGGTTGGGAAGAGGAGAGTTCTTCTTGAACAGATAGGAGAAGTGGAGAAAAGGATAAGAGTACTAGAAGGAGAATTAGTTAATAATAGAGGGAGGCCAGACAGATCGAATTAACAGATTTGAAAATCAAACTTGCCGGTATCCTGGACAAGAGGGTGAGGGAAAGGTGGAAGATAAGCAAGCTAACACAATTTGAATATGGGGAAAATTGTGGAAAATTGTTAGCGTGGCAGACAAGAAAGGATCAGGTGAGAAATTTAATACAAGAAATTAAATGTCAGAATACGGGTAAGGTTTTAACCAATAGAAAAGAGATTGAAGAGGCTTTTTATAATTATTTTGGTACTCTGTATGAAGAAGGATTGGTGTCATCTGAAGAGGAAAGAAATAGGTGGCTTAGAGAGGGAGAGATAGTGACATTGGAGGACGAAAAACTGCTTTACTGAACACTCAAATTCAGGAGGGGAGGTAGAACAGGCACTGAAGAAGGGCAAGCGGGGAAGGCATCTGGTGCGGATAGCCTGCCCTTAGAAGTATACATTTCACTAAAGGAGGTGCTGATCCCAATCCTGACAAGACTATTTAATGAGCTATTCATGCAAGGGATATCCCAACCAGAATCCTGGTCAGAGGCTACAATCTCACTAATTTTAAAACCAGGCAAGAGTAAAAATAGTTGTGAATCTTATAGGCCGGTGTCGCTTTTAAATTGCGATTACAAGATCTTTTCCAAAATCCTGGCAGACAGACTTAAAGGCCTAATGGGAGATTTGATACACATAGATCAAAAAGGCTTCATGCAAGGAAGGTCGCTACATGAGTTAACCTACTCTCTGATAGGGGCAATAGATCTGGCGGAAACATATAATGCACCTCTTACGGTTATTGCTTTGGATGCCACCAAGGCATTCGATCGTGTAAATTGGGCTTTCTTGGCATCTGTTATGGAAACTGCTAAACTGGGTGATAGGTTCTGCAGAACAATTGCTGGGTTTTATAAGTCACCAAAGGCAAGAGGTTTAGTAAATGGAGCATTAACATCAGCTTTTAATTTAAAGAGAGGGACAAGACAAGGATGTCCGTTGTCTCCATTATTGTTTAATTTATATATGGAACCATTAGTAAAAAAATTGAGGGCAGAGCCGCAGATAATTCCTTTTCAATGCAACGATTGGGTTAAAAAGCTGGCATTATATGCTGATGACCTGTTGATATATACGGCGGATCTTGAGAATACAATGAAGTATGTAGTAAAAATTGCAGAAGATTTTGGGAAAGTATCAGGGTACGAAATAAACAGAGATAAATCAGAGATGATGGTGTGGAACCTAGATGGAGGGGTAGAAAAAATCACAACTGAAATGAGATATTTGGGAGTGAGAGTGACTTAAGATATCAACAAACTAGCAGAAACTAATTTTAACAGGGTGAAAAAAGAAATCTGTGATCTAATGTCAAGTTGGATGCATTTACCACTGACTATCTTTGGTAGAGTGAATTTAGTGAAAATGATTTTATTACCAAAGTTGACTTTCCTTTTAATGCCATACCTTTGCCATTTAAAGAAGCAGTGCTTATGAAGTTGCAGGGTAAGATTGGGTCCTTCATCTGGGCAGCAAAGGTCCCCGAATATCGTGGAAAAAGCTGCGGAGGAGGAAAGAGAAAGGAGGCCTGACCCTGCCAGATTTGCAACTATATGCATGGGCGTTCCAACTTAAGAATAACAGGATGCTCCTGAATAGGCCATCGGATTCAGAAATTGGTAAGCTGTTTACGGGACTGCTAAAAGAGATAGCAGGAGGGGCCTCGGGATTTATGATGAAATATGCAGATCCTAGATACTTCAAAAAAGTTAGGCTGAAAATTCTTAGAGGAGTGGCAGAAACCTGGTACAGGATTAGAAGGAGATTAAAATGGATGTATTATAGTAACTTGGCTCCTATTTGGGACTCGCCCGGATCACCGGAATGGACAAAGGACAATCTTGCCGGGCATTAAGGAAAGCTGGAGTGGAAAGATGGGAGGATCTATTAGAAGGAAAAAGGATGATTGCATGGGAGAATTTTCAAAATAAAACAAAACATTGTGTTTCAAGATTTAAGTATCTCCAAATCCAAAGTTGGGTCCAAGCATCAGAAAATAAGATAGGAGGAGCTAATGAACTGGAGGAAATGCTGATTTTGGATGACCCCAGGAAGAAGGAAACATCATATTGGTACTGGCGAATGATGGAAGAGTTGGAGGGGGAGTTTGCAAAAACCTCAAAAGTTATGGGAGATGGACTTGCCAGGAGCAACGCTGGAAAAATTATGGCAAGTATCCTTTACTACACTTTATAAAATGATTAAACCAGCCTATTTAAAGAGAAACCACCTTTTTTCTATCTATAGAGTTTATTGGACTCCAAATAAGCTGTCAAAGGTTGGAAACAGAGGAGAGATGGCGTGTACCAAATGCGGTTTGAAGTTGGCGAATGATATCCATATGTTCATGGGGTGTCCAGAAATTCAGGTATTTTGGGGAGAGGTGTGTAAAGCTTTGGCTGAAATTCTGAAGAAACAGATTCAGGTAAGCCCTCTCCTAATATTTTTTGGGGTGGACAGTGAGGTAGTTGGAGATGAACAAAAATTAATATTTCATGCAATATTGTTGGCGAGAAGAGAGTTATGTAAAAAGTGGACCAGCCCCCTTGCTCTTACTTATATAGAGTGGAAATCATCATTGAGAGATAATCTAAATCTGGACGCAACCTCCTTGGATAGGAGAAGGTATGCCTTTTGGCGCCCGGTGGTGGAATGGCTGGAGAGGTAGGAAGGGCGGTCCAATGATTATGCCTAAAGAGCAGGCCTTGGAAAAATGCACAAGCCAATCCTAAATCTCTCATATCTCTCATGGAAGGTCGGTACCTAAGAAATGGTAGTTGGGTGAGAGAGTCGAAAGACAGGAAGTTGGGCTTTATGAAGTGCAATTGACAGGTCTCCTGATAAGTAAGGCGAGTATCAGAACCTTGCTCTCACGGCACGATAAAGGGCGGTTACGGAGGTGTGCGTGAAAGGCAATCTGAGGCTAATGAGGACAAAAAAAACTAAAAAAAAACTGACTCTACACATTTTTCCCCTTTTAGAAATGTTTTTATATGGCTCACTGACAATTATATGCGCTACCACCTAGTATGACTTCGTAGTTTGCTATCACTATTTATTATTGTTGACTATTAAGAGGAGTGGGTGCTATGTTTCATATAGATGCCCTAATATAGGCATAGTTTGAGATGCCCTAATATAGGCATAATCTTTCACCTACATTAGTTCCCTATTCTCCACAATAACGGGCGCTGAGGGCTGAGGGCTGAACCTTATCTAGACTGTGGTTTGGGTACAGAAGGAGGGTTTTTCCCGAACAATGGCCTCCTATACCATCTTCGATGTGCTCATCCAGTATGATTAAATATTCATAAGAGTTCTAGCAAACAAGGCAGGGGCTAGGATCCACCTGCATAAACATCTACGTAACCGGTTCATCCCATACGTCATCTTCATACCCAACAATGGCTAACACAAGACACAAGGGACAAAGGGACTCTATACTTTTCTGTATAAATACAGCACCTCTTGCTATCAGTAGTTAGAGGGAACCGAGACTTCCAGGCCGACACACTGGCCAGAGACGCTGAGGCTCCTGCATGCAGTCGCTCCAGCTGACAGTGGTCTAATCAGCCCTTGCGGGGTGTCCAACTCGAGACCAGGACGAGGTCCCACACTCTCATTATTCAGGTAATGGGGTTTGACTAAATCCTAGCGGGATTCTTGGCTTTTTTCGCACCTACTCACATGCTAGGTACACTTAGGTACATCTAGACAGGCATCGTAGGAGTATGCGCTTTATTTTATAAATGCATTTTATATTCATGTATATGTTCATGACTATTGCAAAATGGTAGAACTGTACTATCCCTTTTTATTCACTGTACAGCTGATCATATATCTCTGCTACTGTTTAACAGTTGTTGCAGCACATATATTTTATACTAGAAGAACAACTGTGCAATAAATTCTTATTGTAAACACGCTCGACTGTTTCTTCTGTGTAACTCTCTGAGACCAAATGAGCAAGCACGAGTGACTGAGCGAAAAGTAGTACATTGTTTCCACGAGTCTGAGGAATCAGGGTTGTCGTGTTCTGAGTTTGCCAAAAACGAATCTCTCTGATAAAAAGGAGATTCTAGTGGCACTGTGAGCTAGCTAATGCAAACAGGCTAACATACGCGGTGGGGATGCTCAGAATCAGTCTGCCACCAGGCCCACAGTGTATGTTATCTAAAAGCGCAGGTCCTGCAGGGGTACTATAGGAACTACACTACATGGCGCAACCAACGTTGGTTTGTTACTTATTTAACAGTAGAATCTGAGTAGTTCAGTCGTGCTTATTCTCAGATACCCCTACTCACAAAAACCAAAGACGTCTGGAGTGGGTGGGCACAAACTCCACCACAGCTGAGTAGGCGAGACATCCTATTTATTGGCTGTTGGCTAATCAAGCTTGAGGGACATTTAGTTCCCAAAATTGTGCAAAACACCTTATCTTAATTTTCCTTGGACAGTTATTCCGTCTTCTTAACACAATGACTACCGAAAACGGAGAATTATACCCGCTGGCACAAGTAGGTCAGTCAGATGAGGAGGAAGATGCCAATGAAATACAAATTGCACCCAATGTAATACACACACTCACAGTTAAACTCCTCAAAATTAACCCTGGGCATAATACTTTGCTACGCTCACGAAGCATGCAAAGTTTGTGCTACTACGCACTACGCAAATTGCACGTAGCAGAGTGAATAACTGTACTAATAAACGTAGCGTAGCAGGAGTATAATAAACTCCTTCAAATGCTTTGATAAAGCAATTTTTTATGCTAAAAAGCATATAACCAATTCACAAAAATGAAAGTTGACAATAAAATATCAAGCAATGAGAGAGGTGATGATTTTGGAGTCCCCCTAACCTAGGGGAGGACTAAGCAGATGCCTTGAACACAAAAAGCATATCATGTGAACGATTCAATGGTGGTCCCTTCCTCCTAGGACCACCTCAAGCACAGTTATGGGCAAAAATACAATCTCAACCAAAGGCCCTGCAAGCATTATGGGACGAGATTAGCAGTGGGCAGTGAATATTATAGTGTCCAATATCAAAATAATTCTACAAAGAGCTGCAGTTCAACTAGTCGTCACTGGGTGTCGTCCTCAAGAGTGAAATGCAAAAGTATTGAAAACCTTTCATGAAGCTTTTGCATTTGACTCGTGAGGGACGACACCCAGTGACGACTAGTTGAACTGCAGCTCTTTGTAGAATTATTTTGATATTGGACACTATAATATTCACTGCCCACTGCTAATCTCGTCCCATAATGCTTTGCAGGGCCTTTGGTTGGATTGTATTTTTGCCCATAACTGTGCTTGGGGTGGTCCTAAGAGGATGGGACCACCACCTAATCATTCAATAAGATGTGCTTTTTGTTTTCAAGACATCTGCTTGGTTCTCTCCCTAAGTTAGCGAGGATACCAAAATCATCACCTCTCTCACTGCTTTTTGTTTTCACTTTAGTGAAATGACTATATGCAATTTTAGCATATAAAGACAGAGATTTTTATTTTATCTTAACTTGCACTGTACAAGTTTGCTTTTGGTAATTATTGTACAGTGCAGTGAGTCAAGCACACAGCTAGCACTACGCCCAGGCTTAATAATAATAACAAACTCCTTCAAATGCTTTGATAAAGCAATTTTTTATGCTAAAAAGCATATAACCAATTCACAAAAATGAATTTTGACATATCAAGCAATGAGAGAGGTGATGATTTTGGAGTCCCCCTAACCTAGGGGGAGGACCAAGCAGATGCCTTGAACACAAAAAGCATATCATGTGAACGATTCAATGGTGGTCCCTTCCTCCTAGGACCACTCCAAGCACAGTTATGGGCAAAAATACAATCCCAACCAAAGGCCCTGCAAAGCATTATGGGACGAGATTAGCAGTGGGCAGTGAATATTATAGTGTCCAATATCAAAATAATTCTACAAAGAGTTGCAGTTCAACTGAGTCGTCACTGGGTGTCGTCCCTCACGAGTCAAATGCAAAAGCTTCATGAAAGGTTTTCAATACTTTTGCATTTCACTCTTGAGGGACGACACCCAGTGACTACTAGTTGAACTGCAGCTCTTTGTAGAATTATTTTGATATTGGACACTATAATATTCACTGCCCACTGCTAATCTCGTCCCATAATGCTTTGCAGGGCCTTTGGTTGGGATTGTATTTTGCCCATAACTGTGCTTGGGGTGGTCCTAGGAGGAATCGTTCAATAAGATGTGCTTTTTGTTTTCAAGACATCTGCTTGGTTGTTGGTTCTCTCCCTAAGTTAGTGAGGATACCAAAATCATCACCTCTCTCACTGCTTGTTAACTTTTTGTTTTCACTTTAGTGAAATGACTATATGCATTTTTAGCATATAAAGACAGAGATATTTATTTTATCTTAACTTGCACTGTACAAGTTTGCTTTTGGTAATTATTGTACAGTGCAGTCAAGCACACAGCTACGCACTACGCAATTTGCATAGCTACGTGTAGTTGAAGCTGTACTTCACGTAGCTACGTGAAGTGCTACTACGCAAACTACGCCCGGGCTTACTCAAAATGGTGTACCAGCCAGAGGAGGTGTAGTAATATTCGTGATAGAGGCACACAAAGATTTCCAAACAGAGGTGTTCTATTCATGGGTTACATTCCCAGCAGCAAATGCTATAACAAAAACTTTTCATTATTATACACATGAAGAAGTCCCAGCGGTCTACACTCCGTTTGAGGAGATTGACATTCCGCTTACCTACCAGGAACATAATTTCTGGTTTAATGGCACCCTACCCCACTCAAGAAGAAGAGCAAGACTCGGTCCATTAGGAAGACCAGGAGCAACATGGCCGATATTAGCGACCTATGCACCACATCCTCACATTGACACAATGCCAAATGATGAATTGCTTTTTCAACACAAAGGGGCCGATTCCGATCTCGGCCGGTAGGGCACCGAATCGGATTCGGCTTTACCGGATCCGATTCGGAGGCCTCTTTTCCGACCGATTCGTGCATGCGTCCGGGCGAGCGAGTACGATGCGAGCGTACGCGAAATCGCCGACCGACTCGTTCGCGGGTCCGAACCGTTCCGACCGACTCGCACGGACACGACTCGCGCCGCGCAATGGAGACGTTCCCCGACCGAGCCAGTACGATGCGCGCCTCGAGCAGTCCGACCGACTCGCGCCGTCCGGCTCCAAAGAGCAGTCGGAGCCAGACTTCGGGGGTCCGTGTCGGACCCCCCTGCACGCATAGCCGCGCGAGTCGCACACAGGGGGGACCCATGGGTCCCCCCTACACGTGCATGTATGGCGTGACCCGCGTCGACGCAAACCCGCTGTAGGGGGGGCCCTTGTTCGCGTCGTACCCATTGAGTCAATGGGAGCCCGTGTACGCGTTGTACGACCGGCTCCCATTGACTTCAATGGGAGTCCGACAGAATCGAGTCCGATAGCATACGTACGCATCGTACTCGTTCGGTCGGGCTGCTAGAGTCCGATTCGGTCGGAAATCTCTCCGGGTCCTGCTCGGTCGGAGAGATTTCCTGCCCGAATCGGAATCGGCCCCAAAGAGTTGATAAAACTTTACAGAAGCATGACACAATTCGTCATGAGGACACTTGCGGTTCAACCAACAGTAATTACACCAAATACAGCTCCTACACAGAGCACAGCTACTAAAATTACTCCACAAACATACGGGTAAATTGGTAAATTGCCCACAAAACGTGAACAAATTCCTTTCTGGGTAGCTCAGAAAATAACCCAGTTAGAAGCAGTATTCCCAAATACCACACCATTTGAAAAACACAGAATGTTAACAATCTGCTTGCCCATGGGGATTACACCACAGTTAGAGGATTGTACCTCTTGGGGTACAGTCTTTGCTGCCATATATACCAGAACTCATGGTATTCCTTCATTAGCAGTGATACCAGATGTATTGAGACAAATACAAAATGATTACGGAGCAGAGCCTGCCCTGAACTTAGGGATGAAGTTATTAAATAACTACGACCAGGTATAAGCCCTAATACTAGCTAACATTAAAGGGGAAGCAGCATCAGTGGCAATCCGCCAACGCCTACGGGAGTTCTCTCCATTAGAACAGGAGAATGAACTACCCAAAATAATTGAAACTGCGTATGCAGAGTTAGGCAGGGATAGTTTGGGGGGAAAAGCTGTAAAACCTCAATTAATGGGCAGTCCCGAAAAGGACACTTCTAAGCAGACATCCTGTCTTGGACTAGCCAAGAGCAAGGACCTGAACACCCCTAGGTTTCCAACACCGACATATGGGGGGTGGCAGAATTCAACTACAAAAGAAGGGGCAAAAGTGGATGACATCTTAGAGTACAATAGAACAGACCCAAATTGGAAACAGTGGGTGGTTTGGCCCTTAGACACGAATAGCTGTCATAAGCGATTCCTGAACATCACCGAGGGACTCAGTATCCATAGGCCAGACCCACGTTATGTACAGAGAGAACATCCAGGGGTAGTGACATCCTATAGTGTTGGGAAGTTGTGCCTCGGTTGGCTAGAAACCTCAACACTTGCAGAAGTGAAACAACACTTATCTTTACTCTCACTTGACATGGATCTTAGGGACTTTTACTAGAACCCAGGAAAACACGTCAAAAACGTTTCATATATGCAGGCATATATGCTGCCTATAATGAAAACTGGAAGATTTCCCAACAAGAGGCCGCAGAGAGAATACGGGAAATAGACCGTATAAACTTAGAAAAAGCTTAAGCTGTGGTAGCTAATGGGTTAACAACTTTGACCTCCAAGATATATTCATTGGGCAACATTGTATCTTCTGCTATCGACATACTGGAACAGGATTTAGTCATATTACAACACGGCCAATCTCAGTTATGTTCTATTATGTTATTAAGCTGGACGCTGCAATCTTTGCGTGCAGGCTTTGTGCCTTGGCGTTTTATAAACAGTACGTCTCTGTTTTCTGAATACAATCTAACAGATACACAGATAGAAATGGCACAAAGGGGAGCTAAATATACAATGCTGCGTATTGAAAAACTGGACAGGCTACCATTCACAGTGGCGGAATCACCATCAACAGAATGGCTAATCCACGGCCATATCACTCTCCCGGTCATCACCTTTCAGTTTCAGTATTGCCTTGAGCAAAGGCAGGCAGGCAGATATGAAATATTAGGTAAAGAATACATTAAGGAATCCTCAGAATTACCATATAGATTTCGATGCCGGAGTGGGGATCGTGAAGTATTCCTGAGTGGTACAAACTGCAGGAACGCTTTAAGCGGCTCTCTCATGTGTCAGGACATTATTTTACACGGAGCTTGTAATAGTTCGGTGGCGAATCTGTCTTTCCACATGAAAGGAACTCCAGCTGCCGTGATCACACCAGTTTTCGAGTTACTCTCGAATGGGAGCTACTTGGTGCTGAATGATCAAGGTTGCTGTGGCATGCTTCCGGGCATCGCATATCTGGTCACAGTGAACGCCAGGGTTACTTGCTGTATGCAAGTATTGTTTCCCCCAACAAGTACGGTCAGGGAGGCGCCTTTGTGGCCTTCGTTAGAGATATCTTTTATAAAATTTGACGCTTTGAGCAGAATGAAAGCCATGCTTTTACAGCAAACTGTTCCCTTAACCTCCGCTCGAGAGACCTTTGATCTTCAAGTGGCAAGGACCTCGACCGAGATACAAGCACTTATTCGTACAAACTGCCCCTTTCCTTTCGTAGAAATGGTAGGTCGTATCTTTAACATGTCTGATACGAGTGGTATTGTACACTTATTTAAGACCATAGGGTCAGGTTTTCTAAGCACCTTCCAAACTGTCCTCGGAGTTATCCCAAATTTTATACACTCCGTATTTGGAAGCATCTTTGGAGGTTTACCTCTGATACTGCTTTTAATAGCTGGAATCCTGATCGTCATTTTCCTGAAACGCAATGGACGGCCCAATCACAAATGAAATGGCGAAAGCTCTTATGGATTGTAGATACCGTGAGCGCATGGTACAACATCTGGGCGTGCCTCGCCTACGAGAACTGAGTGCTTCTTGGTTCTTATCGTTTAGACCAGTCTGGATGGACTGCATCTTACCTATTCTTCGATGCCTGTTTTGCGGTGAAGAATGCGTGTTGGACATTTGTCTGACACTCGAGTCAGAGACGCCTGTGGACTTGAACACGAGGCTGGAACAGCTGAGGTCCCACGCTCGGCTGTGTCCCCAACGTATTCCTATCCTGACGACGGCATTCCTTGAAAACCCGCAGGTGCCTTTTAAAACTGGGGTGAGCATCAGCTCAGCCACCACTAGAGCTGACACCAGCACAAGCACTACAACTAGCACTTTGGGCACTGAGGTATCGACTATAGCACCGGCTGCCGATATGCCAACTATGGGCATTATTGAATCTCATCTGTGCTCCATCGACGTACTGTGTGAAATATTACAATTCCCGTCCCCTACAGCAAGTGACTGTGATGTTGCATCTCCCGGCCAGGACACTTAGGGGTCGATTCCGATCTCGGTCGGTAGGGCTCCGAATCGGATTCGGCTTTACCGGATCCGAGTCGGAGGCTTTGTTTCCGACCGATTCGTACAGTCGTCCGAGCGAGCAAGTACAATGCGAGTGAACGCGAAATCGCCGACCGACTCGTTTCCGTGTCCGACCCGCTCCGTCTGACTCGTTCGCACTCGATTCGTGGCGCACAATGGAGACGTTTTACGACCGAGCCAGTACGATGGATGCGTCGGACAGCCGGATCGAGTCGGAGCGTCCGGCTCGAAAAAGCTCCCGGAGCCGGACTTGGGGGGTCCGTGCCGGACCCCCATTCACCCGTAGCCGTACGAGTCGAACATACGTGTACGGTGCGAGTTGCACCAACGCGTACACACTGTAGGGGGCGCACTTGTTTGCGACGTACCCATTGAGTCACTGGGAGCCCATGTACGCGTCGTACGACCGGCTCCCATTGACTTCAATGGGAGTCCGACCGAATCGAGTCCGGCAGCATGCGGCCGCATTGTACTCACTCGGTCGGACTGCAGGAGTCCGGCTCGGTCGGAAATCTCTCCGGATCCGGCTCGGTCGGAGAATTTCCGACCCAGATCGGAATCGGCCCCTTAATCTTCAATTGGCTCATAATGTGCTGGGAAAGAATTCGGAGTTTCCTTTTTCATTTCGACTCTGATTAACTTTGGAACATTTCCTACTAAATTGACACTATCGCTAGAGAAAGCATGACCTTCTAAGAACGCATGTAAAAGTTTTAAATTCTATAAATGAACTCAGCTAGACCTTTAGCTTGAATACAAAGTCAACAACTGACTCTACACATTTTTCCCCTTCTAGAAATGTTTTTATATGGCTCACTGACAATTATATGAGCTACCACCTAGTATGACTTCGTAGTTTGCTATCATTGTTTATTATTGTTGACTATTAAGAGGAGTGGGTGTTATGTTTCATATAGATGCCCTAATATAGGCATAGTTTGAGATGCCCTAATATAGGCATAATCTTTCACCTACATTAGTTCCCTATTCTCCACAATAATGGGCGCTGAGGGCTGAACCTTATCTAGACTGCGGTTTGGGTACAGAAGGAGGGTTTTTCCCAAACAATGGCCTCCTATACCATCTTAGATGTGCTCATCCAGTATGATTAAATATTCATAAGAGTTCTAGGAAACAAAGCAGGGGCTAGGATCCACCTGCATAAACATCTACATAACCGGTTCATCCCATACATCATCTTCATACCCAACAATGGCTAACACAAGGCACAAGGGACAAAGGTACTCTATACTTTTTTGTATAAATACAGCACCTCTTGCTATCAGTAGTTAGAGGGTACTGAGACTTCCAGGCCGACACACTGACCAGAGACGCTGAGGCTCCTGCATGCAGTCGCTCCAGCTGATAGTGGTCTAATCATCCCTTGCGGGGTGTCCAACTCGAGACCAGGACGAGGTCCCACACTCTCATTATTCAGGTAATGGGGTTTGACTAAATCCTAGCGGGATTCTTGACTTCTTTTGCACCTACTCACATGCTAGGTACACTTAGGTACATCTATACAGGCATCGTAGGAGTATGCGCTTTATTTTATAAATGCATTTTATATTCATGTATATGTTCATGACTATTGCAAAATGGTAGAACTGTACCATCCCTTTTTATTCACTATGCTGCTGATCATATATCTCTGCTACTGTTTAACAGTTGTCGCAGCACATATATTTTATACTAGAAGAACAACTGTGCAATAAATTCTTATTGTAAACACGCTCAACTGTTTCTTCTGTGTAACTCTCTGAGACCAAATGAGCAAGCACGAGTGACTGAGCGAAAAGTAGTAAATTGTTTCCACGAGTCTAAGGAATCAGCGTTGTCGTGTTCTGAGGTTGCCAAAAACTAATCTCTCTGATAAAAAGGAGATTCTAGTGGCACTGTGAGCTAGCTAATGCAAACAGGCTAACATACGCGGTGGGGGTGCTCAGAATCAGTCTGCCACCAGGCCCACAGTGTATGTTATCCAAAAGCACAGGTCCTGCAGGGGTACTACAGGAACTACACTATAAGTTATTGCGGGATATCTGGACGCACCAGACTGGGACAAAGTCACAAGTTCAGGCTGACCACAATGGAGCATGGGCCGGCAACAGGTACCCAGTTAGTACCTTGCAGAGTGTTGCGTGGATTTGTGTCGAAGATTCGTCTCACTGCAGAGGTGATGCATAGGTTCTGAGATGCAGTGAGGCTGCTGTGCAAGGTTTTGATGTGCCGGCGTTGAGGATACTGTTGCGAAGCACGGTGCCAAGGATGTGAGGCGCAGCCGAGGCGATGTGTCAGTTCTCATGAGTGTTGAAGCTGCAATGCAGAGTTTCTGAATTGTCATTGAGGCTGCCATCGACAAGGGATGTGAGGAGATTGTGCCAGACAAAGCATTACACAATTGCTGTTTTGAAGGCGATGCGTTGGCTCCAAAATGGGGAGGTGGCGGCGATGCAAGCCCTTTGCGACACATCCAATCCACGCAACATCAGTGATGCATTGGTTCTGCTCAGGGATGTGTCACTCAGCAGAGATGATGCATTGGTTCTGCTGGCAAGCACCTTAGATCCACTTCCAAGGGTCCAGGACTGGGCTGGCACCACTTGGCAGGGTAGACTCACAGATGGCAGAGTCCAGGTACAGGAATTGGAAGACTGTTATGTCCCTGAGGCTTCAGATCAGGAGGCCATTAACTAGCTCCTGGAGTCACTCCAGGTACTGGGGTAAAGTGATGCAGGTCCAGTCCTTCTCATCTAGGCAGGAGGGCAGCAGGTCAGCACAGCAAAGCAGGAGTCCAGCAGTGCAGCAGTCCAGCAGAGTGCCAGACCTTCAGCAGCACAGCAGCCCTTTTTCCTGGCAGAGTATCCTCAGGTCCAGAAGTGTACTGAAGCGGTGGTGTCTGAGGTCCGGTCTTTATACCCAGTGTTGCCTTTGAAGTTGGGGAGACTTCAAAAGACATGCCTTTGAAGTGCACAGATAGCCTGCCTCCCCTGGCTTCAGACTAACCATAGGGGGTATTCAGCCCTTTGTGTGGGGACAGGACACTGATTATTCAGGTATAAGCGAGGATGTGCCCAGCTACTCCCTCCTATCCTAAAAGAGATGGCCCATCAAGACACATCTAAGCTCCCATTGTGTTTGACAGTCTATGAGGAATACACAAAGCCCACTTGCCAACCACACCCTGTCATGTGATCAGAGACAGGCTACAGGCACCAAATGGCTACAGCAAGAAAATGCAAACTTTCTAAATGTATTTATACATATTGGGCTTTGGTGATAAAATATATTATCTAGTAAAGGTGCCTACAAGGGATATGATTTAGATATGCAAAACAGAATTAATACTTTCACTATCACTTTGTGAGTGCCTAAATAGTGGCCTCAAAAACATGAATCCTGAAAATGAATTTACTTACTCAAAAATGAAATAGATCAATAACAAAAACAAGGAACAGGTGTAGTCTTTGGTTAAGGTATATATTATATTAATGATGAAAATGGTTATGTTTGTCTAGCACACCCATTTTCATCTTTGAAATATTAACATTGTACAAGAAATTCTTACCTGACGTATCAGGAAATGTTTGTGAAAATAGGTATTAGAAATGGGTTATTGACACGAGTGACAAGTAGAAATTTTGTAGAAGAACTGTTAGTCTCTGTCACTCTTGCTTATGTGAACACTGTTTTGTACCCTTAAACTGAATCTATTTGAGTATAACCTTAACCAAAGAAGACACCCATTCCTTGTTTTTGTTATTGATCTATTTCATTTGTCAAGTAAATTGATTTTCAGGATTCATGTTTTTGAGGCCACTATTTGGGCACCCACTCAAACACCCACAGAACCACTCAGATACCCATTCACAGACCCATACCAGTACTCACACACCCACTCACTTATCCATAGAGCCACTGACACACCCACTCACTCACTCATACAGCCACTCACACAACCATTCACTCACCCATACAGCCACTCATACAGCCAGTCACTCACCCGTATAGCCAGTCACATAGCCACACACTCACCCACACAGCTACTCACACACCCACTTATTTACCTACACAGCTACTGACACACTCACTCATTCACCCATTCAGCCTCTCAACACAGCCGCTCACTCACCCACACAAGCACTCACTCACTCACACACCTACACAACCACTAACATACCCATTCACACATCCATACAAGCACTCACACATCTGCTCACTCACCCATACAGACATTCACACAGACAAGTGCTCTCCAATACAGCCACTCACACACCGACTCATTTAAGCAAACACCCACTCAAACAGCCACTGACTCACCCATACAGCCACTTGCACACCCAGTCACTTACTCATACAGCCAATTAGACACCCACTCATGCACCCATACAGTCACTACACATCCACTTACCCACCCATAGAGCCACTCACACTGCCACTCATACAGCCACTGACACTCCCACTCACTCACCCATTCGGCCACTCGCACAGCAACTCACACACCAACATAGCTACTCACACACCCATTTATATACCGATACAACAGTGCAGGAACAGAATATCGAGTACAAATATCGAGTTATTAATATCGTGGGTCAGGAGTATCGACAGCAAGAATATCGTGGTCAAGAATATCGACTTAAGCTAAGAAATATTGTTTTTAAAAATATCAAAGTGTTAAATATTGTTTGCAAAAATATAGTTGTTAAAAATATCGTTTTTTATTATTATGTATTTTAGTATATATTTTATTTGTATGTGATGTATGTTTTTTTGTATAAGATTTGTTTGTATTTTTAATATGTGTTACATTTTTAGTAGTTATTAATTTGTTTTAATTTGAATTTTGCGCTTTTAGTCCTGTAGCAGGTTGTGGGTTTATAGGGGAATAGCGTGGGAAGTAATTTAATTATAATACATTTATTGATTAATTTTTATTTATTAATATTTGGTTAATTGAGATGTTATAGTGTTAAATGTGTAAATTAGATTATTATTAATTAATTAATAATGGTTGTTAATTTTAATTAATTAATTGGTAATCAATTATGGTAATTGTGTAATTAATATTAGGTGTGTGTTGTGGTGTTTATAGGTGTAAATGGTGGGAAGAAATGTATTTTTAATTTATGAATTAATAATTGGTTAATTAATTTTAATTAATTAATTTGTAATTAATTTTGGTAATTGTGTAATTAATTATATTTGTGTGTGGTAGTTTTTATAGGTGTAAAGGGTGGGAAGTAAATTATTTTTCATTGATGAATTAATAATTAGTTGGTTATTAAGTGTAATTAATTAATTGGTAATTAATTAGGGTAATTGTGTAATTAATTTTATGTGTGTGTCGTGGTGTTTATAGCAGTAAAGGGTGGGAAGTAATTTGTGTTTAATTAATTAATATATAGTTGTTAATTAGTGTTAATTTGATATTTATTTTGGGTAAATGTTTATTTTTTGTGTTTTGTTTTTACTTTTAATGGGGTAAAGAGTGGGTATTAAATAACATTTTGTTATTAAATTATTAGTTGTTAATAGTAATAGTTTTTCTTTAAAAAATAATATATAAATGTGCTTTATTATTTTATAGTTTAATTTAGCTGTGTGGTGTGGATATTAGAGTGTTAAAGCTTGTGTACTCAATTAATGTTTATTTTTATTTTTTTATTAATAAGATGTTTTTTAATTTATTATTAAATATGTTAATTATGGAAAGAATGTAATTAAAAATGTTGAAGTGTTTTGTTATTGGTGTGGTGTTATAGGGTATGAAATAAAATAAATACATTTATGTTTTAATAATTTTTTTGTTTTTTAATATTTGCTACTTTTAAATAATTATTGTTTATAAATGTATTTATTAATTTATTTTATATAATATTTGTAGGTTTTTGTTATATGTAATTAATATTATATGTGTTCTTTTTATATGGTTAATAGATTTAAATTGATATTTTTTAAATATTTTTTTATTTTCATGATTTTTTAAAGTGTGTAATATTTTTTGTTTTTTTCAACTATTTAAGTGTTATTAGTAATTTTTGTTTCTTTGCTATCCAACACTTTCCCTAATGTTTCACTCACTGGAGTGGGAATCGTAATTTTTACCTCTTCGTTATCCAGCACTTTCCCTACTGTTGCATTCACTGGAGTGGAAATAGTAATTTTTACCCCTCCAGTATCCAGCACTTTCTCTAATGTCGCACTCACTGCAGTGGGAATAGTAATTTTTACCCCTCCGCTATCCAACACTTTCCCTACTGTTGCACTCACTGGAGTGGGAATAAATACTTTTACCCCTCCGCTATCCAACACTTATCCTACTGTTGTATTCAGTGGAGTGGGAATAGTAATTTTTACCCCTCCGCTATCCAACACTTTCTCTACTGTTCCATTCTTTGGAGTGGGACTAGTAATTTTACCCCTCCACTATCCAATACTTTCCCTACTATTGCACTCACTGTAGTGGGAATAGTAATTTTGCCCCTCCGCTGTCCAACACTTTCCCTACAGTTGCACTCTTTGGAGTGGGAATAGTAATTTTTACCCCTTCTCTATCCAACTCTTTCCCTACTGAAGCACTTACTGGTGTGGGAATAGTAATTTTTACCCCTCTGCTGTCCAACATTTTCCCTACTGTTGCACTCACTGGAGTTGGAATAGTATATTTAATTCCTCTGCTATCCAACACTTACCCTCATTTTGCACTCACTGGAGTGACAATAGTAATTTTTACCCCTCCGCTATCCAACACTTTCCCTACTATTGCACTCTTTGGAGTGGGAATAGTAATTTGTACCCCTCCGCTATCCTATATTTTTCCTACTGTTGCACTCACTGGAGTTGGAATAATAAATTTAATTTCTCCGCTATCCAACACTTACCCTACTTTTGCACTTACTGGAGTAGGAATAGTAATTTTTACCCCTCCGCTATCCAACACTTTCCCTACTGTTGCACTTATTGTATTGGGAAATGTTAGTTTTTTTTTTTTTATAGTTTTAAGGCCCATTACGATACCGGGCGTAAAAGAATCCGCCACCCATGAAAGCGGCAAAAATCCGTCCGCCTACACCGTCTGAATACCGACCCAGCAATCATGATGTCCCGAACCGAAAACCGCCAGCGGCGGAAAAAAAACACAAACACCGCCCGCCCTTGCCCGAGTCGGAGTCAAACCGCCCGCCACGGACGGAAAGACGCACGACAACAGAAAACCGCCCGCCCTCACGGTCGAGACACCGCACGTGAAATTACGATCGCACCGACATGAGCGCGGAAAAACAACAAATACGCCGCCCGCCAGAGTAAACAACACCGAAGAAAATGGACACGGCAGAAGCCATGGCGGCCACGTCCCTGCACAGAAACAGCCGCGGACTCAAACAAACACACACAACATGGCAAACAAGTCCACACAGCAACCCACGCACAAATACACAGACAAAGTACACATCCCGAATACACACCACCCCTGGACAAACAAATAAACTACAAAGCCCAGAACACCAGCCACAACACACCTGAAAACAACAGACCATCAGGACACACACAAACAGGTAAGTACAAAAGCAGCCCCTCCACAGACCACAACCCCTTGCAACATTGCAAAGCAGAGAGGAGAGGAGAGGACACAGTGACACAGCAAGGACAGCAGCACACCACAGATACGCACACATCACACCCACCACCACCACCAAACACCGGCACCACAAACCCCCTGCACATCACACACCGCACCAGCACCACAAACACCATGGCATCACACAGAATGCCCAAGTTCACTTCCACTGAGCTGACGGTCATGGTCGACGAGATCGTCAAGGTGCACACACAAATCTATGGCAACCAGGTCCAGCACACACCACTAGCCACCAGAAACAGAATGTGGAACAGAATTGTAGACCAGGTCAATGCAGTCGGGACCGTACCCAGAAACAGAGGAGAGATAAACAAACGGTGGAACGACATCAAAAGCCTGGTCAAGAAGAAGGAGAGCAAAAATCAAGAGCTGGCTGCCACGACTGGCGGAGGGAATCCCGCGCATTACAAGACCTTCAAAGCGTGGGAGGAGAAGGTGCGAGTCATCATCCATCCGGAGATCCTCACCGGATTACCAGGGGAGTGGAGGCTGGTAAGTACAAACAAATGTATGCCAGCACACCGCTATGTACTCACATGCACTACCACCATGCCATAGCTCCGAGGGACAAACACCCCCATGTCCAGTACACAATACACAACACATCACTCACACATGCAACAGGCACCACCACACACACAGCCCAAACATATCAACTAACAAAACCATGGGGGCATGTGTACACACAGCCAGCCACGTAACCACCAACAGGTCACCTAGTACTCCAGAAGCGCCACAACGAGCACCCCCACACCCATGTGGCAGCCGTAGCTGCACCAACCGACAAGTAACAGGTAAGTAGCCGCAACACAAAGGCAGTGGGTGGGAGGGGGACAGCTGAAGTACAACACCCACCAGGCCCCTAGTCCTACAGCACAGCAAGGCGGAGCACCCCCACACCCATGTGGCAGCCGTAGCTGCACTAACCGACAAGTAACAGGTAAGTTGCAGCAACACAAAGGCAGTGGGTGGGAGGGGGACAGCTGAAGTACAACACCCACCAGGCCCCTAGTCCTACAGCACAGCAAGGCGGAGCACCCCCACACCCATGTGGCAGCCGTAGCTGCACCAACCGACAAGTAACAGGTAAGTAGCCGCAACACAAAGGCAGTGGGTGGGAGGGGGACAGCTGAAGTACAACACCCACCAGGCCCCTAGTCCTACAGCACAGCAAGGCGGAGCACCCCCACACCCATGTGGCAGCCGTAGCTGCACTAACCGACAAGTAACAGGTAAGTTGCAGCAACACAAAGGCAGTGGGTGGGAGGGGGACAGCTGAAGTACAACACCCACCAGGCCCCTAGTCCTACAGCACAGCAAGGCGGAGCACCCCCACACCCATGTGGCAGCCGTAGCTGCACTAACCGACAAGTAACAGGTAAGTTGCAGCAACACAAAGGCAGTGGGTGGGAGGGGGACAGCTGAAGTACAACACACACCAGGCCCCTAGTCCCACAGCACAGCAAGGAGGAGCACGGCCCACACCCCTCACCCACGTAGCAGCCACTGCAGTGCACACCGGCAGCCGACAGGTAGACATCCCGCCCCAGGACAAACGGTGTCAGTGGGCGTCCAGCCATCACCACGACCCATAACACAGCCCCCACCCCCACAGACCTGCAACATGGAGCACCCCCGCCCATAACCATGTTGCATCCAGTCCAGTGCACGCTCAAAAACAACCTGCAGGTGGGAAACTGGACAGGGCGGGGTGACTGGAGGCATGAGGACTGAATTACGACTAACACATGGGACATGTCAAGTAGCAGAGGAACACGCAGCACTGCTCCCTGTCACAACCATGTGAACAATGTGCACACGGACATGAACCACAGAGTCACACCCCACATGACCCATCACAGACACAGCAACACCCAAGGAGCCACGTCTGCATGCACAAGTCACACTGATTACAGAACCACACGGCAGGCACAGTGCAACCCATCACACACAACTGCAACACCATTGAAGTCCTGTCCATGTAGCCCCTACTGCCTGTCAATCACACATCCCACAACTACGCCCATGTAAGACATACCACACTAGACGCAATAGCGTGGAACAACATAAATGCACACGAACACCACTGGACCCATCAAACACACAGACACACAATGCACATACAACATACCATCCATCTCATCCGTCAGCCCCAGTCACATGAAAGGTATGTCATCCGAACAGCTGGTCCACATACAGTAGTCACGCAAAGAAACATGCCCATGACAAATCATGTGCCAGAAGTGAATGAAGCGCACGTCACACTGTGAGCAACAACACACATAACATGGGCCACACCCCCCGAGCACTGCATTGATGCACATGGCACAGGGCAGCACGCACACCAAGGAATTGGACCATCTGCAATACGTCGTGTGGCACACAACCATCACTCACTCATAACAATGCGTCCAATTACATGGCCAGAAATCACAACAGACAGCAAATATGCAGGGTATGTCAGACATACACACACCTCAGACCATGCACTGTCATGTTGCCACAACACATGTCACGTTCTGCACCCATGGCTCACAGTATGTACCCCCAAAGCATAGTTCATCTCAAATGCGTTTCAGGGGCTGACCCCCATTATGCCATCTGCGTTTCTAAGCGGTCCATATGAACCCCCAAAGCATAGTTCATCTCAAATGCGTTTCAGGGGGCTGACCCCCATTATGCCATCTGCGTTTCTAAGCGTTCCATATGAACCCCCAAAGCATAGTTCATCTCAAATGCGTTTCAGGGGGCTGACCCCCATTATGCCATCTGCGTTTCTAAGCGTTACATTTGAACCCCAAGAGCATAGTACAAACCAACCTCCACGATGGGTCTGGAGTCCGCATACACCAGAGCCACAAAAAGCAGGAGCACAGCAACACACCCATCGGCATTGCCAATCCGTCCCATGCCACATGTCCACAGCACACAGTCCCATTGGCATGCCCACACAACAACAAATAGCACAGCCACACACACGGCTCCGGGAAACCTGTGCACGACTGTGCACGAACTGTGGATGTCAGACAACCTATACATACTTTGTCATGTGCAACACAATAACATATCTCATTCCCCCACAGGTGACAAACTGCTGGATGCTGGAGATGGAGACAGCAGCCAGCACAGCCAGCCTGCAAGCCCCCAACAAGGACTCACGGATGTGGAGGATCTGTCCTCCGATTCGGACACGGACCACCCAGCAGGCCCATCTGGTGTGGCAGGGCCCAACCGCACCCCAGGCACCCTCCTACCCACCAACTCATCATCCAGGGCTGATGACCACTCACAGCCCCCTGCTGCCACTGTCGTTGCGGCCACTCCCACTGTTGTGGCGGCCACTCCCACGGTCGTTGCGGCCACTCCCACTGCCGCAACCCCCACCACCGCCGCGACCACCACCACGTCATCACTGGCCCCAGCCCCAGCGCAAGTGGTGGTCCGGCCGACTGGGTCCACCCTGGGAGCCACAGCGAGGACCGTGGTGAGCAATGTGGCTAGTGGGAAGGTCGGTGGCAGCAGTATTGGTAGGAGGAGCAGGGTCAGGCCAACGCCAGCCTCCCCTGGGAGCCATGCCCTGCCTCAAATGGCCAGAGTACTTGGGGCCTATGAAGAGGCCCAAGGACAATGGGCCAGGTCTGCTTCCGACACGCGGGAGGTCCTGGGGGTGTTGAGGTCAATGGACGCCCATATGGGCCAATTCGTGTCCCATATGGACCAACTCGTGGACCTCATGGGCCAGCTGGTGGTGGCGGTGGGGTCACAGGCAAGGCCAGCAACACCACCTCCGCCACCACCTGCTAGGGCGCAGGGTCGGGCAGCAGTGTCCACTTCCCCTGCGTCCACAGCCAGTGAGCACACCTCACCCACCACCAGCAGGTCTCCACCACACACCCCCCCTCCCAAACGTGGAAGGGGCCGTCCGAAGTGGAAACAGATGTCCCGGGAGGACTTCGCACGCTCCAGACGCAAGTGAGGTAGCCAGCCATCCTTGACCACCCACTGCATTGACTTGGACTACGATCCCACCCCACGCAACCATCAGAATGGCATGTGTCTGTTGGACTAGGGACATAGAACTAGTGGGTACACCCTGAGCATCACGCAGCCATGGCCGACAGCTCATTGTCACTGCACGCAACACTCATGTCATCACCTTGCACACAATGACATGTCACAGTTGAAAATAAATGCACCTTTTACACAAACTGCTGTCTGTGCACTGTGTTTATTGAACGATGATCAACCGCCACCTTGAGCAGAGAAGCATCGGATGTGTGGCATGGCGATGGGACAGGAGGGGCTGTAGGGACCTAGGGGGGAAGACAGAACAGGAGCACATTCAATGAGTGTGTCACACACCCATCACACAGTACATGTCAACAACTACAAGCAATGTACACACATCGCACAGAGCAATAGGGCACAATGCCACAGCCACCGTCAGTGGCATACAAACCTGGACATGGACCATTGACACACAGCACACAGTGAACATAAGGCCTCCGTGACACAGCACACAGACACCTGCACAACTACAGCCACATCATCCGTCGTACATGGACACTCACCGTCAAGTGAAGTAGCGGGCGATGAGCTGCTGACGGACATTCACAGCTTCCTCCTCTCCGCTGTCTTCCTCACTCGAGCTGTCCTGGTCTGCAGGCTGGGGCCCTGGTTGATCTCCATCATCCACAATTAGGGGGATCTGCTTCTGAATAGCCAGATTGTGCAGCATGCAGCAAGCCACCACTATCTGGCACACCTTCTGTGGGGAGTACGCCAGCGCACCCCCGGTGCGGTCCAGGCATCTGAACCTGGACTTGAGGAGGCCAAAGGTACGCTCGACCACACGTCTGGTCCTCCCATGTGCCTCATTGTAGCGGTCATCTGCTGGGGTCCGAGGATTTCGTAATGGACTGAGCAGCCAGGGCCCATTCGGGTAAGCCGAGTCACCTGGGCGTGAGGGACACAGAGAACCGTTGCAATTCAAACAGGACAGTAGACAGCATCCTTAAGCCAGCACGCTACACAACTCCACATACTCACCGACAATCCAGCCACGGTCCTGTGGCAGATTGTTCATCAGTCGTGGTAATATGCTGTTGCGCATGATGTGCGCGTCATGGGCCGAGCCTGGGAACTTCGCACACACGTGGGAAATGACCATGTCCGCAAGGCACACCACTTGCACATTCAGGGAGTGCGTGTGCTTCCGGTTGCGGAAGAGCTGCTCAGTGGCCTGTGGTGGGACAAGGCCAACATGGGTGCAATCTATGGCACCAACGACGTGTGGGATCCGTCCAAGGGCATAGAATGCACCCTTCACTGCCGCCAACTCACGTGCCCTGGGGAATCGGATGTACCTGTTCCTGTACAGCATCATGGCTGCCAGTACATCCCTCAGCACCATGCTGAACATGGGCTGGGACATCCCACCTCCACTGCCCACTGTGTGCTGGAATGACCTAGTGGCGAAAAAATGCAGTGCAGCCATCACCTTAGCCGTGGGGGTGAATGCTGTCGGATACACCCTGCGAGGACGGAGGTGGGGTTCCAACATGGCACATAGTCGATGCAGGGTTGGTCGGTCCAGACGAAATGTCCGGATGACCTCAGAATCCTCCATGTCCGCCAACAATTGGTAAGGGCGGTAAATGTTTGGTCTCCGCCTAGGAAAGATGGAAGTGGACACATGTCAAAGCAACACGCCACATGGCATTTCCACATACACATAACTGATATGTCAGAGCAAGAACATGAGTCACAGAACAGCTGTCATGCAGGGACAGCACAGCCACAATACACTTACACAGGTCTCCCACCAATAGCAATGGTCAGTGACACAAACCATTGCTATGTGCATGCACATGGGGATCCAGGCCTCAATGACCTGTGAGGTGTGCTGATGGGGACTGACTGCATATTCGGCAAGCGGCAACACCACGGCAACATGACTGGCTGCTGTGCATCACACTGCTTCCGAGGCTGGATGAGTAATGGCACACACCAACGACGATGTGGGCACAGGCTGAGCGGCCAAGAAAAGTGGGACCTGTGGCACGAGGGGATATGTGACAGTCATTGGTGTCACCACTGCACCCTATGTGCAGCACTGTACGGATCACACCTCCAGAAGCATTGACAGGGGTACACATTGACAGCCCCATGCCAACACGGCTGTGTGCTTGCAAATACACATCACATGTGACACGTAACCTTGCACGTGCCAAGTGGCAGATGTACATAGTGAGAGATGGCATGCGTGTGCATATGCGTATACCATGCACCCATGCCAATGTGCAGATGATGACATGCTAACAGACATGTGGGGGCCGGCCACTGGCCGTCCCTGCCTATGCACACGGCATGTTGTGGCCCCGTCCATTGTGCACCTGCACCCACACGCACATCATGGCCACACCTGCAGATGCAGTGCGCACATCATACTGTGTGGTGCACATGGCATCAGCGGACTGTCACCAACATGGGCCAGGCCATTACGGCCAACTCCGATGACCCGCGCGGTTGCACCCTGCGTGTTCCACTATGGAGGTAGGCGTCCCGGGCCAGCTGGGAGCAGGCCAACATCTGCAATTGCCAATGCAGGTCTCAGTGCACTTGTTGCTCGTGTGAATGTCAGGCTGGGCCATGCTGCCCCTCTCAGTCCCAGCAGGCCTGGCCTGCACATTGACTGCACAGTGCCAGTAGATGACAGCACCGACTGCCTAGTGGGTTGCATGTGTCTCCTGTTCAGGACACTCCAGATGGGCGCTAACTCAGTACTGACTATTGGACACACCATGTCTCGTGATAGGGATGTGTGTGTGGGATGGTGGCACTGAATGTGACCTCCGTTGCGTGGTGGGCCATGCACAGGGCGAGTACGTCGATGATTGCGCAGTGTTGGTCACAGTGGGTGCACCCACACAGATGTGTTGCCCTATGTCCATTTTCTATGTCCGCATGGTAATGGACTGTAGATGTGGGCAGACTACACATTGGTCGATGTGCTGTCAATTTGAATGTGCCTTCACACCAGGCACAGCTGCCCCTGCACATGTGACCACTGCTGCACTCGCTGCTGGGTCTGTGGAGCTGATGCACCATCTGTGCGTGGGGCGGACAGCTCTCCTCACTTCCGTCATTGCGCATGTCATCACTTTGCCGCAGGTGATATGGATCATGGAGGGCCCACATGTACGCGTGGGTGGCCTCAACAAGTGTGTCCAATGGTTGTCACCCCCAGTCAGTGCTTCGAATGTGAATGATGTTGTGCTGGTGCTAATTTCAGTGTGGCGGGTGGGCGGGGCTAGGTGCGGGCTTACATGCAGGACATGGGAGGGTGATCGGATTAGCGACTAGTTGCAATACACACGGGGCACGTCTTTTCCTGTCCACATCAGGGTCATTCCTTGAACTCACTGACAGTACTACAGTCGTCTTTGTCCCTGTCCTCATGGCCTCCCCTCGCTCCCCCAATATGCATTTACACCTGTGGGGCTAGCGCATGCAGATGCAGCCCCAAGCTCGCCCCGGAGAGGCCAAGGAGTGTATGTGTGGGTCCAGTTGAACGAGTGGTCTGTCTCATGGCATGATGTGTGGCGGGACGCCGTCCACCTGCGTGGTGCCCCGACTCGAGACCCGGGCAACATAGACAATGCATAGCAGTCTCCGCAGTCCGGATACACCACCTGCGACACACAGAGGCTGTAGCTGCCCTAGCGGCCCATGCCGCAGCCATCTGGGGCTGATGGACCCACACATTCACTCTTTTGCCTCACTGGGGCGGGCTCGGAGGTGCTTGCGCACGCGCTGGCTTCTCTGTTGCAACAGCATGTGACGTGTGTGGAGATGTAGGCAATGAGTGGGATGGTGCGAGCCACCTTCCGTGACGTCACTCCTGCTCGTGACGTGTGCGTCCCCCAATACTTCCATATGACTTGAGCCATGCTACACATTGAGGATGTTTTGCATGCGTGATGTGTCCCGGAGGAGCGCGCCGAGTCCTCTCCCCCACCATGCTCCACTGCCATCCCGTGCCCTGGATTGCCTGTGCAGGTTGACAATGTTGGGGATACACCTGGTCGGCAGGGGCTGTGTCTGCCTTGTCAAGGGCCTGGCGGGCGCACAACAGGATCCAGCTTGTCCACAGAGGGTAGGCTGACGTGTACGCCTGATACCGCATTGTTCGTGTGCCCGGCTGCTGTGCACACACGTGTTCACATCCCCCCCAACAGGTGGCCTTTAACATTGCCCAGGGAAGCGTTAATGTGCAGTTCCGGACCCCTCCCGACACAGCGTGTTTCAACTTTGCATGTGCGCATCTACCCGTCACACCCACCCACCTGAGCGAAGCGTCACTCCGCTTCACACGACACATGTGTGTCTTCCACAGTTGTCCTACTCATTTGCGTTGACATCCAATGACAGTGGACTACATAGTCATGTCACGACTGCCGTGTACATCACACACTCTCATCATCTCCCATTCGTACTTGTGAAAGGAATCAGCAGAGACAGTTTCTTTCTTCAAACCATGTATTGTGACTTATGTCCTCTGTGATGCAGTATAGTGGACACTACTGGCAGCGGAATGCATGTGGAGGATATACTGAGCATGATTACACATAGCTAAGGGTGTAGGGGTACAAGTGATTAGCTGTTGCATGTGGGATGTGGGCTTCAGAGTTACATTTGCTTGGCCGTTGCTGTGCTAATGTTCATTTGCAAATAGCTGCGGTGCTGCGGACTTTGACACAGACGGTATACATTTAGCCTACCAGACCGCTTGGCATCATGGGCACAGTCCATCTCTGTTCCATGTGACAGGTGTGCTGCTGTTGTTACTCATGCACGCGTGCGTGTGAGTTGACATCAGGGCATGGGCTTACGTGCATGCAACGGCGTCCCACTTGTTGTTACCATATGGTGGCTACTGGACATGTCACAGTCACTGGGGTCGTGTTGTTGTTGTATGCACTTGTCGTCCATGCAAAGGTCCTGTTACGGGATTTCCGGGGAGGGGGAGAAGGGGTGCAGCTCTCACATACTCCAGCCGGGCGATTCCTGTCCACTGTGCGGTGCATCTGTCCATGGGCGCAGGATCCATGTCATGGCATAGTTGTACGTGCAGTTCTGTCCATGTGGGTGCGATACACATATCCCATGCCACTGCCTCCCCCGATACATGCAGAGTTCCTGGATGTGATGGGGAACAGTGTGCATGTCCCGGACACATCCGATGTCATGGCAGTGTCGTTGATGGTGTGGTATCAGTTGCAGGTCGTTTGGTATGGCTGTTGTAGTGGTTACTGGCCAGTCCGTGCGGAAGCTAAGCATGGGTACAGTGTCGGACATCATGGCTCACTTGGGGGATTGCGTCGGGGTCCTATGAATTGACAGGTTGACAGGTATGCGATGGCTTCCTGCAGGGCTTCCATTTCATTGGTGGTATACATGTTTGCCAGCCAATGTAGCGGATGGTGGCTGTCACAGTGTTGTTCGTAAGTTGTCCCTTGTAGGAGCATGATGGGGCATGCTGGGTGACATTCGATGTAGCTGTGATCCATGATCCGTCGTGTGGAGGCACAGTGGTCCCATTGCAGTCTGGGCCCGATGATCGCCACATACGTCATGCCCCCATAGGCTGAACAGACCCTGTCGTGTGCGTCCAGAGGGTGGAATAGTGGTAGCAGGTCCGCCCTTGGACATGCCGGGTTGGAGAGGCACAACTCCACAGGATGGTGGAAGGGACACCTCCGACAGTAGAAGACGGGTATGACGCAGCTGAACAATGCGATGCGGTAAGTCAGTCGGTAACTTACGTTCAGCAGGGATAGGGGTTCGCATCCCAACATCTGTATCAGGTTGTGTTTGTACAGCTTGACCTGTCTGGCGTAGTTGGGTAGGTGTGTTGTAGGTGCCATTTTGCTGCGGGGCGATGTGGTGGCGTGCTCCGGCTGTGTGTGCAGTCTGCAGTGTGCAAGCTCCGAGGTTGCTGTGAGGTCTGTGATGGTCGTAGGGGGGCAGGACTTGTGTTCTGTTAGCTTGTGCGGAGGACACGGGCCCTCATCCCACGTGCTTCTCTGAATGTTCAAGGTCAGTGGTGTGTGACTCCTTCCAGATAACTTGCATGGGAACGGCATGGGGGAGTTTTATAATTTTTTCTTCCCCGTTCGGTATGTTCTTAGGTGATATGCGCTATCTGCCCTGTGGTCGGTTTCCTCTGCATGCCTGTGTTGGTCTTTTTTTGGGACAATGGCTGTATTCTACGGCTTGTTTCGTCGGGTTGTGGTTTCGGAGTTGGAATGGAAGGTCATTCAGTGCTGTCTGCTCTCCCGTGTGTGGGCGGCAGGCTGTGTTTCCGCTATGCGTTGGGCCTTGTGTGTGGGTGTCATTCTTGGGTCCACCTGTTGTCGGGCCCCGGGCTCTTTGGTGTTCCGTTTTGTATGTCTGGTTCATGGGTGCAGGGTGGTATGGGTGTTTCTGTGTGGTACTGGCGTACCTCTTCCCGACGGGGACCATGTTCTGCTGGGTGGTGTTGCCGCCGCTGTGTGCTTCGCCATGTTTGTCACACAGGGGTGTGTCCTGATGTTGCGTGACTTCACTGACATGTGGGCGTCGGTTGTGTGACGTTGGGTGTTGTCCGTGAATTGGGCGTTGGGGACATGACTGTGGCAGGCCTGTCACGTGTCATGTGCGTTCTGGGTGTGGCTGGTGTGTGTGGTGCTTGGTTGTGTCCCTGTGTTGTTTGTGTGCGACGCAGACATGGCGTTATGGTTGGGCGCTGAGTTGTGCGCATGTGTGGCTGCGTCATCGCCGCTGTGCTGCGGTGCCGTGACGGGGTCGTTGGTTCCTGGTCCCAGGTGGTGTGCCCATGATAGTTGCGAGATGTTGCAATTTGCCCTGTGTTGCATTTGTGGGTGCAGTGGTGGATGTGTCTTGTCCACGCAGGGGTGTTGGGGGGGGTGCCATGTCCTCCTTTTCCGCACTTGCACTGTGTGCGCTGTTTGCGTGCCCTTGTTGTGTGTGTGCATACCTGCGTCTCTGCGGTACGTTGCCTCCTTGGTGGTGCATCAGGTATAGCATGGGGAGGGCCTGCAGTGCTGGATTCATGCTCGGGGGGGTCGCCTCTTGGGTGTCTGTGCTCGGCGTTCGGGTTTCCGCCTCACTTTCACGTGCGGTGTCTCTTAGCCGTGGGAGCTGTTTGTTTGCGGCATCGTAATTTGTACGCCGGGCGGTACGTGATTTCGTCTGCCGGTGTGTCTCCATTGGGCTGCGCCGCTACGTGAGCGGGCGCACTTTGATGGCGGACGGCGTCGCTGGCTTGCCGGCGGTGTTTGGCTGCCTTTTCACATCGTAATTTGGCGGGCGTGTGGGCTGCGGCATGCGGGCGGTAACTGGTGGTTTTTGCATCCGCCAGCACGGCGGTAGTGCTTCCGCCCGCCATCGTAATGGGCCCCTTAATGTTTAAATTTATTATAGAATGTTTTTATACTATTTTAAATTATTGATATATATATTTTTTATTTTTATATAATTTAAAAATTAAATAAAGATAATAGTTAAATTATTTTTAAGTAACTATATGTATATGTATAAATTATTATGTTTGTGTGTTTATATTTTTTTCATTAAGTTTATTTGTTATATTTAGTTAAAATGTATATTAAATTTAATTAATTTTGTTAGAAATAATATTAATATTTAATATATATAATATTTTATTTTATATATATTTTTAAATCAATATTTTTTACATCTAAATTTTTTACCTCGATATTTTTGTACTTACCTGTTAAGGTATGGGAGTTAATATTTTTAACTCGATATCAATGTTTGTGACATCGATAGTCTATCAGTGAACCCATACAACAACTCACACACCCATTCGCAGGAGGATACATACCACTACACAGCCACTCACATAATATATGTTAGAAGTAGAATCCCTCAGTAGTCATGCACCTAGTATACTAATTTAACTTTTGTAGTAGGTTAGTATATATGTTTAACAATCATAAACTTTTAGAAAATACTTACACTCACTAGATGATGTCATCAGTGATGTCATTTGAGATGTTATCAGTGATGCCATCAGTGATGTCACTGACCATGTCATGAGTGATGTAATATGTGAAGTCATAAGCAGTGCACTCGGGGAGCGTAAGTTATAGTTAGCTCAGGTAACAATAACTGAGGAATTTCTATGGTTTTGTACAAGTGAAATCTGAGCCTTACTATAAGGTGTAACCTTTGGTTTTTTTCAGTCAATATATATGAAACAAAATTTTACAAATATATTTGCTTTGACTGACAGAAAAAGAGGGTGAAGAGACTTTGGGCCTGATTTAGAAATTGCGGACGAGTTACTCCGTCATAATGGGAATGGCTATCTCGTCCGCCCTAAATCTAAATCCCATAGGATTTTATGGGATTATATTTTGGTGGACAGGATATCCGTCCCTATTGTGATGGAGTAACCCATCCGCCGATATCTAAATCCGGCCCTATGTATATGCTTATTAAATGCAGAAGACATGCATTTTGTTTACCTCATTTGAATGACTAAAATCATTGTCAGCAATATTTCCAGGTCAAAAAACAAAGGAGACAATGATGAAAATAAAAAGGGCCTTAGAGTAATATGTAGGGATAAGTACCAACAGAGAAGGGAATCCTTGAAAAACGTCCCAAGCATTTATGATTCAGGACAGAGAATAAGCCCAACACGGAGCTCCAGAAAACATATTTTTTAGCAATTCTGGGATGTCCAAATGTAATAGGGGTATTCTTAATTTGAGGAAGTGCCTTCGTACATGTTTCTGTGCTGCTCTGTGCAGCGTTATATATACTATACACAATCTATTTTACTCTGGAAGTTACAGGTAACAATATTAATATATATCATGGTGTCTGCCTCATTTACAGGCAGGTCTTGAAAATAAGTGTCATTGGACAATATTTAAACTAGAATACACTGAATGTATATATTTTTTCTCCTAAGACATTCTGTATTTTAAAAAGGATTGGCAACTGTAGCCACCAAAGCCATACCAGCTAAAAAGCCATTGTAGCTGAATAATAAAGCTCTGGAACATGCTGCATAATTTGCCTTTCGCTGCATATATTGTCTAGTTTGTCTCTTCCCTGCTGCAAAATGAAGTCAACCCTAGTGTATAATATGTTCCTCAATTGTCACAAAATGTATTTGGCCTCTTTTATAGCTGGATCTAAGATCACCCTTGAATTTCTGAAAGCACTGGAACAAATGCATACCTTGCACCATACATTATGAGGCAGTAAATCACAAGTGTGTTCCTCTATTGGATTTTGTAGCCCAATATAAAAATGGGTGGTATTGCCATGATATTGACACCAGCCACTACTCCTTTTGTTGAATATATATTGAAACTGTGCAAATGAAGCAAGCTAAAACATAAATCAAGAAGGCTTCTATTGGAAGGTGGTTTATTAGTAAGGGCTGGTAGGTACCTACATTTAGTAATACCACCACAATCGCAAATGAGACCCAGTCAAGTTCTCAATAAATTAATCATTGCTCAACCCTTGATAACTTGGCTGGTAGCAGACAGGCTTAACATAGGAGACAGGGGCCTGATTCACAAAAGTAATCTGAGACAAAATCCTAACTTTACGACTTTCGGTATTCACAAAAGGCATTTAGGAGTAGTAAAGTAAGGATTCCTAACTTTACTACTCCTAAACTGAGACAAAATCCTAACTTTACGACTTTCGGTATTCACAAAAGGCATTTAGGAGTAGTAAAGTTAGGAATCCTAACTTTACTACTCCTAAATGCCTTTTGTGAATACCGAAAGTCGTAAAGTTAGGATTTTGTCTCAGATTACTTTTGTGAATCGGGCCCAAGGTGTCTAGAGCATTTAACCCCTTCGCTGCGTTCGTCGGCCAACGGCCGTCGTGAGCACTACCTCGGTAGTGCTGCGCACGTCCGTTGGCCGACGCGGCCCCGCCCACTCCTTTAAACCGCCGCACTGCGGTGGAATGTTCGCCGCGGTAAAGGGGTTAAAGACATAAATACATAAAATAAGACACAATAACATTTCAACACCAATTTATATAGATAGGAAATATTTTTAAGATTAAAATGACACCATAACGACAAACATCCAATGTAGGGAACCGGGGATATGCATTTTTAAAGAATTAACACTTTCTAGTGCCTAAAAACAAAAAAGCGCCAGCTTGGGATATCTGGTTGCAATTGACCGGCAAAAGTCAAAGTTTCAGGCCGAATGCAATGGAGCGCGTGCCAGATACTGTGAGTGGTACTGCCCAGTCAAGGGGCATATTTACAAGCCCCTTGCGCCACTTTTGTGCCGCCGTTGCGTCACGCATGTGACGCAACGGCGACGCAAACCATTGCGCCGCGTTGCGCTATATTTACAACGTGACGCATCTAGGGAGATGCGTCACGTAGTAAACCCCTGCACCACATGAAACCTGCGTCAGGTTTCATGTGGGCGCTACCGGCGCAGGAGGCGTTCCGGCGCAGGAACGCCTCGGAAAAGTGACGCAGTCACTTTTCCGGCGCTGGTGCGTCAAATCCTTACGCCTGCTTCAAGCAGGCGTAAGGATTGACGCACCATGTTAGAGATAGGGAAGGTTGGAACAGTGCCGGAGTTGCATCGCGCTTGCGACACAACTTCAGCACTGCGCCAACCTTCCGCCCGGCAGATGCGTCACGCATCTGCTTATCCTTGCGCCACGATGCGCCGCATTGTAAATGCGGCGCATCGGACGTGGCGCAAGGGTAAACTTGCGTGACGCATTTTCCCTGGCGCATCCCTGCTGATATGCAGGGATGCGCCAGGGAACGTAAATATGCCCCCAAGTTTTTACCTTCTGACTTAGCCACTTTTTTGTAGCTTTTTCTCTCTACGTCAAGCGAGGACAAAAGTTCTCCAAATGATTCTGCCTAATCCTTAAAGGTCGACTGAACGCTGTCCAGCTGTGTTCTTCTTGGTGGAGATGATGCAGGAGCTCTTATGACCTGTTGGTTTGGAGTCCACTCCTCAAACTTTTAGAGTCAAAGTCCTTCTTTTGCTGATGCCCAAATTGTGCAGCAGGTGCAGTCCTTCAGGGTGCAGTCCAGGGGTTCAGCAGGGCAGTCCTTTTTCTTCTTGTTTCTTCCAGGCAGCGATCTGAGTTGCTGGGAAGCTCTGTCATATTTATCCGAGGTTCAGAGGCGGCAAGCAGGGGGGCACCACTGAACAAGAGGGTGCAGGGTGCCATCCTCAATGAAGACAACTTCCCCTGAAGTGTGGCATATTCTTGTCCCAGACAGCACTGTTCTTTAAAAACCAAAATGTAGAAAATGTTTCCTGAAGCTTCAGATCTGGCTAACCCAACCTACAGATGTGGTTAACTTTCCCTAACACTCCCCTTCCAGCCCCTCTGCTAATTCAATTACAGGGCTCCCATCTGGCTGGGGTGCAGGAAGTGGGGGTAGGCCTGGTTCCTCAAAGGTGGGATTCTCTGACACAAATCCTCTCTGGAGGGTCCACCAGCTCTTTGCATTTCTGCCAAGTCAGACAGATCTTGCAGGGTTGAAGTTATTCTATTATTTAGACACTTTGGATTACTCCTGTTACTAGTTAGACTTTATTCAAATTTAATGAAGCTTTCTCATATTAGCCTATGGAGCCATGCACTACAATAGGGAAAAGCAAAATTGACGGTTTTCCCCTCACCAGGGCTTATAAAGCATATTTTATAATGTCCCTGCTTATTTTAACATAGTACCCTACCCTTAGGGTAGACCTTAGGGGTGACTCAAATGTAAAAATAAGGTAGTTTAAGACTTTGGAAGTACCTTTAATATCCAAAGTCGAATGTGGACATAGTTTTATTTTAAAAGCAGCTTGCAAAGCAGGGCTGGCTTTATAAATGACAGCAAGCAACACAGCAGTGCACACTTAAGTGCATTAAATCTGCTGGGCCTCTAAATCTACATGCCCTACTATATACTAGGGGCTTACAGGTAGAATGTCATACCAATTGTAGTTGCACCTAATTACCATTTACCTTTAAAGCAGAGCATTGGCCCTGGGCCTGGTCAGCAGGGCCCAGAGCACAATCAGAGTCAGTAACCACCAGTATCATTCAAAAAATGGGGGAGATCAGGGCCAAAAGGATGACTTTCTCACAAGGTCTTTGAAGAAAGGGGTTGCAATGTACTAACAACTAACCTGCATGCTTTGACAAGAGCAGGACTCAAGAATGCATCTTGTTACTGAGAAACTGTGCTGTGCGAACATCTAAAGTCTTTCTCATGCAACAAAAAGCCTCAGTTGTGGCCAATATGGACATTGTTATCAGTCTACTCCAGATTCTAACCAACATATCTCGACAAATGCTATTCTCACTATCACAAGATGATCAACAATCATAACCTTCTCCATATAACACTGAAGTCATCAAACCATCAATTGAATGTTGTTCTGATTACCTCCTGGTTGGTCAATGCTGGTGTATCTCAGAAACTATAAAATGCCAATGCAACCTTACTCCTAAAAGAGACCACCAATCTAGAGGTCCTGGACACTATAGGTGAGCTCTGGCTTACCTGCTATTGCATAGATATGGAGTTCAACTCTTGAGTCTCTTCTCACCTGGAATAATGCAACCTCTTCAGGGACTTGTTGTCATGTAAGGGACATGAAATGATCTTTGTGAACATTCGGAAAGATCACTGTGAAGGATGGAGGCTATATTGGCTATTTTGTTGAAATGATCGTCCAGGTCATATTTATGGCATTGATAGATCAGACTTCGATATCTTCTACTCCAGTTTGAAGTTGCCTGTGGTATTGAGGGAACAATATTCAAGCCGTTCTGGACATTCCTTTCAAATAATACTCATCTCAATCTCTGGTCTGATGAAATACCTTTATAGCACTTCTCACTCTTATCCACAAAACTAAATCCCACCCAAACCGAATCCCACCTCCATGCCAACAACATCCAGATCTATGTCAGGATACTGAGGGACTTAGGAAAATGGTACACTGGCACCGATTTCCTTCACCTATTCAAAAGTGGATGAGTCAAAAGTTGGTTTGCCTTACCCCGTGGTTGGTCTTCCACTGTGGAAACCCCATGAGAGCCTCAAATTTGTTCAACAAACTTGAGGGTTCATTTGATCTAGGAGTATCATTTTTTCTCTCAAAATAAGAATATGTCCCAAAATTATTTTTCCACTTTTAACACCTTCAATGGAATGCTCTGCTGCCGATAGCACACAACCAAATTGCTCATGTTCTTACATTTGCCTTATCAGTCAATATTTTTTGCAATGGATTTTAGTGAGGCCCCACTGCCTAATTATTAAGAAAACTCCATAAAGAGGTAAGCCAGTGGTTAACCTTTTTGCTTTCATGCCTCCACCTCCCCCACCCCCCCAAACACACACACTTCCCTCAATCATTATTGGAACCCAGAGAGTCCCAATGAACCATTATTGGAATCCCGGGACCCCCCACAGAGCCATTAATGAAAGTAGGGGACTCCAGCATAAGCTTTTTCAATGATTTAAAAAGTACACAAAAAATACAGAAACATGTTTTCATCAAGCAAATACATGTATGATGAAATATTTTATTTAATTCACAAACGGATTTTGAAAAAATAGAATTTAAATTTTAATGGGAATTTTATCATTTTAATGCAAAGGTTAGAGCTTTTCCAAATTCAATTTAGGTCACTCATTGTCAATACTATATTTTGTTTGATGCAATTGCACTACTCCCACTACTCTACCGGAGTATATTAACTTAATTTTTACCCTCCAATTCCAAATTCCTTCACATTAGCAGAACGTTTTAAAATTGTCAATGTTAAATTTTGCTTTTTCATTTTGATACACATTATGAACTTGTTAATATTATTTAATTTTCTGAGCAGTTGTTGAATCTCTAATTAGGCTTCGCAGACTTCCAGGGGGCCCCAGACCACAGGTTAAGAACCACTGACTTAAGCTATTCCACCTGTGTTAACATTGGTGAAAAATCAAGGGGTCAATTTTCTCCTGCAGTGATATCTCACTATTACTGGCCTTTTAGGTAAACAGTTCAATGCGAAACACTTTGGGGTAGATTTACTGAAATATAGCACAATATAGAGCAGGGATCAAAGCTGTTGTGCTGCATTGTGCTAGGATGGACAGCAGTGCAGAGCCATATTTACTAAACGTGACCTGTGGCTGCATTCTGACCTATGCTGATGCATAAACAGGCCGCCTAGCACAACATAAACACCTTTGCACTATGGTGAATGATGTCTACCATAGGCTATGTTCTGGAAGGGTGTTGTACCAGTATAAAATCCTATGTCTAGACAAACTTAAAAACATTTCAGACATTGGATGTGTGCTGCAATGTTAGAAGAAATAAAAGATTTCCCCAAATTTTTGCCTGCATCACGGAGGAATTATTTTTTTATCAAATCACAGTCTAGCAATTTTAGTAGATAGAACTTTGAGTCAAAAACCATGAGTGGTGGTTTGCTAGAGCTCCCAAGAACCATTAATGGAACACCCGCTTAGAGGCATAGGGGCCGATTCCGATCTCGGCCGGTAGGGCTCCGAATCAGATTCAGCTTAACCAGGATCTGATTCGGAGCCCTGTTTCCCGACCGATCGTACGTGCGTCCGGGCGAGCGAGTACGATGCGAAAACTCCGAACGACTCGTTCGCGAGACCCAACCGCACCGACCGACTCGTACGCGAAAGCCGACCGCTCCGACCGACTCGCTCGGACACGCCTCGCACCGCGCAATGGAGACGTACCCCGGCCGGGAAAGTACGATGCGCGCCGCGAGCAGTCCGACCAACTCGCGCCGTCCGGCTCGAAGGAGCAGTCGGAGCCGTACTTTGGGGGTCCGTGTCGGACCCCCTGTACGTGTGGCCGCGCGAGTCGCACACAGGGGGACCCATGGGTCCCCCTACCTGTGCGTGTACGGCGTGAGTCGCTTCGCCGCGTACACGCTGTAGGGGCGCCCTTGTTCGCCTCGCACCCATTGAGTCAATGGGAGCCCGCGTACGCGTTGTGCGACAGGCTCCCATTGACTTCAATGGGAGTCCGACCGAATCGAGTCCGATGGCATACGTGCGCATCGTACTCGTTCGGTCGAGCTGCTAGGAGTCCGGTCGGTCGGAAATCTCTCCGAGTCCGGCTCGGTCGGAGAGATTTCCGGCCTGAATCGGAATCGGCCCCTAAGTAGCACAACTGCTAATTGCACTAAAAAAAGCACTTTTCCAGTGCAAAAAAAGTCTTGCACTGGTAAGTAAACACCCTGTCAAGACTTTGTGCCGCTATGTGTCACTGTATCACTTTGCGGCAGAGTGCAGTTTTGCCAAACCTGCCACTTTTTGTTTTAAATAAAAATATCCACACAGAGTTGCTCTTTCAATCTTCAGTAAATGTTATGTATATTTGTAAAGTTCAATAACAGACACGAGGGTACCCAGTGCTTTACAATTACACATAACCTTTACTGAAGTTTTAAAGTGCAACTCTGTGGGGAGATTTTTATTCTTCAACCCAAAGAGGCAGGTTTATCAAGACTGTGCACTGCCGCAAAGACACGCAGTGACACAAAGCGGCACTAAGTCTTAACAGGGTATTACTTTCCAAAAAAAACTGTGCCACCAGTCCTACCCACTGAGATGTCTAAGCTCAATTTCTCTGAACCATGTTTCTCTACAACTGACCAGGACTTTAAATGGGATGAAAAAAGGGTGAAATCGATAAAAGGGGCATGGCCTAACCATGTAAACTACATTTCTGTGATTCCAGTAGTGTGCCACCTAACCAGTATTTTGGTGTCTCTCTGAGCATTCTATTATTACATTCAGATATATAGCACAGTAATTGACTGTAGGAGGTTGGCTCTCTATATACTATACCAAGAAGAGGTATAGTGTGCGGAGAGTCCATTGGATCACCAAAGGCTTGGCAGAGGCTAAAGTAGATAATACTAGTGCTCTCTTTTGTGGTAGTGTGGGCGACCAGTTAGGCTTATCAGAGGGCAATGCTGAGCATTTGTTGTACACACAGTGGCAATAAATGAGGCACACACCTATTGAAAAAACCCAAGACCAATATATAAAAATAATACTTGGTTATATTTATTTTGTAGAACCACAGAACTTCAGCTCAGGTAAATATGTTTGGTAATAGAAATACTTTTCAATATCAAAAGTAGACGCAGTGCAATTCTCAAACTTTGCAATGTTAACCTATGGGAGGAGGAAAATATTCAGCACACAGATAGGTAACATGGACTTACAAACCCATTCTTTGGGAGTTAAGATCAGTATTTGGCAAGGTTCAGTTCAGCACCAACAGTACTCCACCAGCAGCACAGGGGCGGCCGGGAGCAGGATGCAAATACGATGTCAGGAGCCCAATTCAACTCAATGAAGAATGGGGCAATTGGACAGATGCTGCTTACAGGTAAGTAGCAGCGGCTTGGGGGACCAGTCTCCAGGGTTTGAAGCAAGCACTGGGCAGGATCCAAGGCAGCACCAACAGTACACCACCAGCGGCACAGAGGCGGCCGGGTGAAGAGTGCCAACACAGTGTTGGGTGCCCAATGTTAAGCAATGTTATGGTACCCCCCTGCCAATGCAGGGGGGTACCATAGGTAACCCCCATGTGCACCCCCCACCCCCCCAACATCCTGGGTGCCCGCTACGGGCCCCCAACATCGAAGACCGTATGCCTTTCCATGGCGGCAACGCCGCCATGGAAAGGCTGCTCTCCGCCATCATCATAATATGGACGGCGGTGTCTTGCAGACACCGCCGCCATATAATGTATGTTTTCCGCCCGGTCGACAAGTCGACCGGCGGAAAAGCGGCGCACGGTCTTTCCGTCCGCCGCGGACCCCCCAGCCATCATAATATGGTGGGGGAAAATGTTAGGCGGGCGGAGTGAGAGAGCGGGCGGACCGCCACTGGCATACGGGCGGTGGCGATCCGCCTGCTATCATAATGACCCCCTAAGGTCCAGGGCAGATGGGTGCAGGGGTGCCTTTTTTTGTCGGAAATGGCTTACCGGTTACGGGGGTCTCCGTGCAGTGGCTGCAGGTGATGTTGAGGTGTCTGGAAGGGGTCAACCCTCGATGGACTCAGGCTTTGGAGCATCGGGGAACCTTGCTGAAACCACTGGGTCACTTAGACTCAAGCCGTAGGCATCGGGTGCAGAGGTGAAAACGGGAGCAGGGTTTCAAGCTTCTCCAGGTCACAGAGGCCTTGCTTGAAGCTTGTTGCTGGTGAACAGATCAGCCGTTCTCTGGAGGCAGTCCTCCTAGGGTTTTGGACGTCACTGGACTGCAGAATGAGTCATCTTTGGTGCAGGTGTGTCGAAGGATGCAGACAGGCTAGTAGGGCTGGGGCCAAGTCAGTAGTTCTCTGCAGTCTTCTCTGCTTTTGCGGCTCTTTGGTGTCCGGCTCTTCTTAGGTCATCATGAACTGAAGTTCAGGATCTGGTGCTGCCACCCAAATACTAGATTTAGGGGGGTTATAATAGAGTGACAGGTAGTGGCCAATGGGCCCCTCACCCCGGTGTCTACACCCCCTAGTATCCCCTGGGAGATAGAGGACCTAGCCTTAGCCATGATTGGGGGAGTCCCACCATCTTTAAGATAGAGGGGACTGAAAAGCGTACTCCAGCACCTGAGGGGTGGAGTTGGCAGGGGGGGGGGACACCAATCCAATCCAATCCAATCAACTTTATTCGATCTAATTAATAAACATAGATCATAAAAGTATACACATACAAGGTACTCAATCTTTATAAAGAATTAATTAAAATCAGCATTTTTCAAAAGACCAGTAACAGCCCTTGCAAAATAACCTACAATTTGTATTGTACACAAGAATTCGAAAATTGATCTTAATGCTAAAACCTGGAAATGCAGTAATTCATCAAGCAGCAATAATCAACCACCCAGCTAAAAAATTATTAATAAATAGATAATAGTTAAGAATAATATGTCTACATTGCAAAACAAAATGACTATTTAAATACATTTGACATGGTAAAACTTAATCACATGAATTTCCCCACTACCATTACAAGCCCTTACACAAGAGGCTTAATTCCACACATTTCTCCCTTATAAAAGACGCCTCCTGCGCAGGCAGGCCCACAAGAGGGAGGCTACGCAGAAACAAACGTAGGGGTCATGGAGCTTCCTCAGGAACAACATGGCAATCTGACATTGTTTAAAATGGTGCCGCCTTAAAAGTGATAAAAGATATCTAGATCTCTGTATTTTATAAAAGTGACAGAAGAAAAAGAGGTGGAGATCACATTGCACAGATAAATTATCAGTTCAGGATCTGGGACTGCCACCCAAATACTAGATTTAGGGGGTTATAATGGAGTAACAGGTAGTGGCCAATGGGCCCCTTACCCCGGTGTCTACACCCCCTAATATCCCCTGGGGGAAAGAGGTCCTAGCCTTAGCCATGATTGGGGGAGTCCCACCAAGGGGAGAACACCTCCTATTCTCTCTAAGTTTTCCCGCCTGCCTTCCCACCAAAAAGGGGATGAGGACAGGAAGAGCACCTGCTCCTTCTAACAGGAGAGGCTGGGTCTTTGAAGCTCCCCACCACAGATGACTCTTCCTGACCAGTGGAGAGTTGTGAACAGCTTCACTTAGGACTGTCATTGTTACCGGCCTCTGAGCACGAAGGCGCTCACCCCATGAGGTCAGAACACTGTCTGGTGGTAGCAGGCTGGCTTAGACCAGTCGGTGACCACACTAAGGGTTGGTAGATTTCAGGGCACCCCTCTAAGGGGTCCGCTGTATGCAAGTTTTAATAAATCTGACACTGGAATCAGTGCAGGTTTATTTTGACGAGGTGTTTGATACCAAATATTCCATACTACAGTGAAGCTATCATGGAGCTTAGGAACTTGTAATAACTAGTGTCCAGCCCATGTACTTACTATGGCTTCTCTGGTCACTTACAATATCCTGGAATCGATATGGGTATTGCAGGGGCATATCTACTCATGCAGATATGCCCTCACAAGTGATATAGTGCACCCTGCCTTAGGGCTAAGGTCTCCTAGAGGTGTGTTTTAGCTATATCCCATGCAGCGTCTGTGGGAATGGCACACAGGGATGTGTGCCATGTCAACTTTTCGCTTTGTCTGCACCAAGACAAGCAGTTTACAATGCCAGAGTGCAGGGCCTTGGTGAGGAGACCCTAAGAGGGCACAACTTGTGCTGCTACCCTTGGGGTCCATCTTCAGTGCCAATTGGTAAACAAAAGGTACAGTTTAGGGAATGAGCTCTGGAGACCTGGTTGGCAGGAACTCTGTGCACTTATAGTCGAAATTACATCTTTTTCAAGGCAAAACGTGGGGGCTAACCATGTCCAAAAGACGAACTTTTCAACATGACTCCCCCCAGATGAAAGATAATGAGTCTAACCTCCCCCTAGAGTCTCCATTAGCTAAGTGGAAGAGCCTGGAAAGGCCATCTGCATTGGCATGGACAGTCCCAGGTCTGTGTTCCACTTCAAAGTCCATTCCCTGTAGAGATATGGACCACCTTAGCAGTTTGGGATTCTCACCTTTCATTTGCATTAACCATCTGAGAGGCCTGTGGCCAGTTTCAACAATGAAGTGAGAGCCAAACAGGTATAGCCTCAGCTTCTTCAGGGACCAAACCACAGCAAAGGCTTCTCCATCAATGGTACTCCAACACTGTTTCCTGGGAAGCAACCTTCTACTGATGAAAGCCACTGGCTGACCTTGACCTTGGTCATTTATTTGGGATAGGACTGCTCCTATCCCATGTTCAGAGGCATCAGTATGCACAATAAACTGCTTGGCATAATCTTGAGCTTTCAGAACAGGTGCAGGGCAAATTGCTTCCTTCAGAGTGTCAAAAGCCTTTTGATAGCTCACTGTCCAGTTCACCTTTTTGGGCATTCTTTTGGAGGTCAGTTTTGTGAGGGTGCCACAATGGTGCCATAATCCCTCACAAACCTCCTATAGTACCCAGTCAAGCTAAGAAAGGCCCTGACTTGATTCCGGGTTATTGGAGCCACACAGTCCAGAATGGTCTGGATCTTGGGCTGCAAGGGTTGAACTTGGCCTCCACCAACAAGGTGGCCCATGTATACAACCTTCCCCCGCACTATCTGGCACTTGCTTGCCTTGATAGTGAGGCCTGCATTTCTCAGAGCCTCAAGTACTTTCCCACGGTGGATCAGGTGATCCTGCCAGGTGGAGCTGAAGACAGCAATATCATCCAGATATGTTGCACTGAAGGATTCCAATCCAGCAAGGACTTTATTCAACAACCTTTGAAAAGTGGCAGGTGCACTTTTCAAACCAAAGGGCATCACAGTGAACTGAAAATGCCCACCTCAGGTTGAAAATGCAGTTCTTTCTTTTGCACCTGGAGTCAGGCATATCTTCCGTACCCTGATGTGAGATCAAAGGTACTCAGATACTTGGCTGCTCCCAACCTGTCAATCAGTTCATCTGCCTTTGGAATTCAGTGTGCATCAGTTTTGGTCACAGTATTGAGGCCCCTATCGTCCACACAAAACCTAATTTCGTTCTTACCATCCTGAGTATGAGACTTGGGCTAAGACAACTGGGCTGGCCCATGGGCTCTCAGATGGCTCTACGACTCCCAATTCCAGCATCTTTCTTACTTCAACTTTGATGCTCTCTTTCACGTGGTCAGACCACCTGTTTATTTTACTCTTGACAGGTAGTATTTCACCAGTTTCCACATCATTCGTACACCAGCTAGTATGACAGGCGGTCAAAGAGAAGAGCACAGAAAATTGATTTAGGACTTGCCTGCAACAGTCTGCTGATGGGCAGTGAGGGTGTCTGACAAGATTACTCCTTCCACCCACCCATCTTTTGGATTGCTGGACAGGAGGTCAGGGAGAGGATCTCTCTCTGCTTCCTGTTCCTCATCTGTAACCATGAGAATGTTCACATCTGCACTGTCATAGTAGGGTTTAAAGCTGTAGACATGGAGGACCCTCCTGAGGTTCCTGCAAGAGCCAAAGTCCACCAGATAGGTGACCTCCCCTTTTTTCTCCAGGATAGAGTAGGGCCCACTCCACTGGCTCTAAAACCCACACCTTCTGCCCTGGTTGGACCTCAACCATAGCAACCTTTTAGTCATAGCACTGCTTCTGGAGCTCCTGGCTTGCCTCAAAGACTTTATTTGCTTTCTCTATGTATTCTGCCATCCTGGAGCACACTAGAGGCCAAACACAAACTTCACTCTATCTTGCTTAGGTTCAACAAGAGGTTTCTCCCATCCCTCCTTAACAAGGCACAGTGGTCCCCTGACAGGATGACCAATCAGAAGTTCAAATGTGGAGAACCTCACTCCCTTCTGTGGCACATCCATGTAGACAAAAAGAAGGCATGACAGGAAGACATCTCATCTCCATTTGAGTTTTTCAGGGAGTCCACCAATCATGCCTTCCACGGTCTTGTTGAATCTTTCAACAAGGCCATTACACTGTGGATGGTGGAGGTAGTGAACCTGTAGGCCACTCCACACTCCTTTCACATGTGTTTCAGGTAGCCAGACATGTCTGACACCACCTCCTTAAGGAAGACCACCCTGGTAAAGATACCCTATGAGGGCCCTAGCCACTGCAGGGGCAGTGGTAGTCCTAAGGGGAATAGCCACTGGATACCTAGTGGCATGATCCATTACCACTGGAATATATCTGTTTCCTGAATCTGTAGGAGGGTCAAAGGGGCCAACAATGTCAATCCCTACCCTCTCAAAGGGAACCCCAACCACTGAAAGTGGGATTAAGGGGGCCTGTGGGTGCCCACCTGACTTGCCAGTGGCTTGACAGGTGGGGCAGGAGTTACAAAACTCCTTCACCTTCTGGTGTATCCTTGGCCAGTAGAAGTGGCTGACTAGCCTACTCTAAGTTTTGGTCTGGCCAAGGTGTCCAGCTAGGGGGATGTAATGGGTCAAAGTTGGGAGGAATTCCCTAAACGCCTGAGACACAAAAACTCTCCTAGTGGCACCAGGTTTGGGGTCTCTGCCCTCAGTGTAATGGATTCCCTCCTCCCAATAGGTTCTGTGGGAACCACTGATATCACCTCCTTCCTGTGTAGCAGCTTGCTGTCACAGGCTTTCAAGAGTGGGACAGGTTTTCTGCCCCTGGCACAACTGTTCCCTAGAGGGTTCCCCTGGGCCCAAAAGCTCAGCCTGGCAAGGCTCTAGCTCCTGAGCCTCAGTTCCCTTTGGGGCTGGCTCTTCTTCCTCCTGAGGAGAAGGGTCTGGTGTCTGATTGGAAGCTGGCCTTTTCTTTTGGAGGGTTGGGACATTCTTCCATGCTCCAACACCTCTTTTTCACCCTGGGCTTTGCTCTATGCTCTGGATTTTACACACACACAGTGTGGGATTCCAAGCATTTCTGCATGGATTCTCAGTTCTGCCTCAGCCCAGACTGAGGACTCCAAATCATTACCAAGAAAATACTCAACTGGCATGGATGAAGAAACTACTCCCTCTTTCTTTCCAGCAGTCAAAGGGCACATCGCCATGGGATGGTTTTTCTCACATGGTCAGCATTGGTGACTGGATAGGTCCTCCCAGGCAGATACTGTTCAGAGGACACTCGCTGCTCAGTCACCCTGGTGATGCTGACACCAGTGTCTCTCAAGGCTTCCACACTAACCCCATTAACTGCTTCAATGCGGCGCACATTCCCCCACTGTGCGGGCGAATTCCACGCATGCGCGAAACAGACGGCCCCCGGCCATCCGACGCACATGCCCACTGTGACGTCGGACGGCAGGGGGCCGTCCGACGCATGGAAGAGGTTAATAACAGGATGCTGTCTGTATTTTTGCATGTTAGTGGGCCAGACAGCTAAGGTGGATATGTCAACATATACTTCTAGATTTGCCTCAGTGAGCTCCTTGGCATGGCCAGTGCTCTCCTGAGATCCCCATCTGTAGATTAGCCATTGAATTTACTGCAGGTAAACTAGAGGCATTTTACTTGTTTTTACAGCTAGAGTCTCCAATTTGATGCCCTGTGGTACTACAGTCATGGCACCAAGCCTTCTTGGGATCCCAGTTCTTTACCCATCCTTTGGCTGTGAAGAGTCTCTGGGCCCACCCTCCTGAACAGGTTTTAGGGGGCCTAAAGAAGGCTATTTGTCTTTAGGGTTACCCTCTTTCCCTTGGGGGGGCTTTTTAGCCTCTTTCTTTTGGCCTCCCCCACCAGTGGTAGTCTTGGTCACCCTTGTCCTGGCCCATAGGTCTGCCTTCTTCACCAACTCTTGAGGAGAAATTGGACTAGGTCTACCAGGAATTGATGTAACTTCTCTTGGCAACAATCACTTAAAATATCCACCTTCATTATCAAATTATAAAGCCCTTCAAAGTCATGCACATTGTTACCATCTAACCAACCTCCTAGTGATTTCACTGAGTAGTCTACAAAATCTACCCAGGTCTGGCTCTGGGTTTTTAGCCTTCCTTAACCTGATTCTATACTCTTCAGTGGTGAATCCAAAGGCCTCAATCAGGATACCCTTCATGAGATCATGGGATTCAGCATCTTTTTCATTGAATGTCAGGAGCCTATCCCTGCACTTTCCTGAGAACATTTCCCACAGGATAGCACTCCACAGCTTCCTGTGGACCTGTCTGCTAAGACAGGCCCCCTCAAAAGCAATGAACCATGTGGTGATATCATCATCCTCAAAGGATTTTGGGACAATCCCTTTTGGGATTTTAGGGCCAAAAGAATCTACTTTCTCCCTAGTTATGATTTTGCTGCCACCAGAGATGGGTCCTAGGCCCAATTCTTTTCGCTCTTTCTGTATAGCCAGGAGTTGCGCTTCTAGAGCTGCCCTTCTGGATAATCTTTGTAGAGCAAGCTCTTAATCTGAAGGTGCTTCTCTGTCTTGTGGTGTTACACTGTCACCCACATTGTCAGTGTTTTGATCTTCTGCAAGATCAGAGTTATCCTCTGGATGCTCTTCGTCATACTCTACCAAAAGCTCCTGGAGCTGGGATTTGGTAGGGTTTGACTCAGTCTTGAGGCTATAGGTTTTACACAAGCCTCTAAGCTGTTTCATGTTTAGAGACAGGTAAGGGGTGAGGTTGAGCGCCTCAACCTGTATCAGCTCTTCTAAGTTACTACTTCTAGTACTCATTATTGCTACTAAGTTGGGAACCATTTTGGAGAGGATAAAAAAACCTAACAACACTGGTTTCCTTACTACACTAAGGTTTGGACTTCTAAAACAGTTGTACTAAAAGGACCTAACCAGGGCCCTGGCAATTATTATAAAATTTGGAAAAATAGTCAATTTGTAAACATACAATTCAACTAATTTCTGGATTTATTCCTGTGGTCACTTATTGTCAGAGTGGTTCAGCAAACACAAAGGGGCCGATTCCGATTCGGGCCGGAAATCTCTCTGACCGAGCCAGGCCCGGAGAGATTTCCGACCGAATCGGACCCTAGCAGCCCGACCGAACGAGTACGATGCGTACGCATGCTATCGGACTCGATTCGGTCGGACTCCCATTGAAGTCAATGGGAGCCGGTCGTACAACGCGTACGCGGGCTCCCATTGACTCAATGGGTGAGAGGCAAACAAGGGCGCCCCCTACAGCGTGTACGTGGCGAAGCGACTCGCGCCGTACACGCACAGGTAGGGGGGACCCATGGGTCCCCCCTGTGTGCGACTCACGCGGCTACGCGTACAGGGGGGTCCGACACGGACCTCCGAAGTACGGCTCCGACTGCTTCTTCGAGCCGGACGGCGCGAGTCGGTCGGACTGCTCGCGGCGCGCATCGTACTTGCCCGGCCGGGTAACGTCTCCATTGCGCGGTGCGAGGCGCATCCGTGCGAGTCGGTCGGAGCGGTTGGCACGGGCGTACGAGTCGGTCGGCGAATTCGCACGCGCTCGCATCGTACTCGCTCGCCCGGACGCACGTACGAATCGGTCGGGAAAGAGGGCTCCGAATCGGATCCGGTTCAGCCAAATCCGATTCGGTGCCCTACCGGCCGAGATCGGAATCGGCCCCAAAGTCGTAGAACCCACCGCTAATCCACCAATGTAGGAAGCTGGCTCTCTATATACCATAACAAAAACAGGTATAGTGTGCAGAGAGTCCAGTGGATCCGCAGATGCTTTACAGAGGTTAAAGTAGTTAATAATAATGCTTTCTTATGTGGTAGCGGGGGCGAGCAGTTAGGCTTATCAGAGGGCAGTGCTAAGCATTTGTTGTACACAAAGGGCCTCATTTACGAGGTTTTGACGCAGGGCAGCGTCCCAAGAAATCGTGCTGTGCTGTCCTGCAGTAAAAAAAGAAAAGGGCAGGAATGTGCCATATCTATGAGATATGGTGCACTCCTGTCCTTTTACCCTGCGCTGGCATACAATGGGCTGCCATGCACCAACGCAGGCACGCTTGTGCCATGGTGCAAGGGTGACTGCGTTGCGGTGTTGATTGATTTTGTGCAGGAAAGGACACCTTTCTGCACAAAATCAATAAATTGAGGGGATTTCCTGTTTCTATGAGTGCTGCAGAATGCAGCACGCATAGAAAGAGGAAAAACTGGGAGAAATAAGGATATTTCTCCTCGTTGCGCTTCTCTAACGCCACCCCTGAGGTGGCATTAGAATCTGACACATCCCCAGGTTTACAATCCTTGTAAATCTGGAAATGCTTCAGATTCCATGGGTGTTGCATGGGAACACCAACAGCAACACCCACGGAGTGCCCCTTTCATGCAGTTTTCTGCATGAAAGGGGCACATATTTACAAACCAAATTGGAAAAGGGCTGCAGGGCTGCATGCTCAGGCCAGGAGGTAGGTCAAAGGAAACCAACAGCCGAAGAGGTAAGTTGCGGTGTTCGGGCATGTCGGGACACCTTTGGTCCTCTTCACCAAGGCCCAGCCAGACAGTGCAGGGTGCCTTTTGGTATCAGAAATGGCTTACCGGAACAGGTCAAGGTTGCGGGGGTTTCCGTGCAGAAGCTGCAGACCACCTTGAGGAGCGGCGAGGAGTCAATCCTCAATGGACTCGGCTCTGGAGCACTTGGGAACCTCACTGGAACTGGTGGGCCTCTTGGACTTAGGCCAGAGGCGTCAGGGGCACAGGTGGAACCGGGAGCAGGGTTTAGCAGTTCTTCAGGTCACCAAGGCCTTGTTTGAAGCTTGTTGCTGGTGAACAGATCCAGTGTTCTTGGGAGATCTTGCTCTTTGTCAAAGTTAATAAGCTACCTGTACTAATATTGGAATCCTTTTGGACCACTTTGGCTAGGCCATACACAAGCTAATATTTTTTCTTCGTCCTGAGGAAGACCCGTGTTTGATGCTCTTAATTAGCACTTATACAAGGGTCGAAACGTCGACGCATAACTAGAAGCATTACAATCCAATCTGACCAATACAGACAGAATGCAATTCTAGGTCACCTTGAGATTTGCTATATGTTTTCACTCTACCTTTGAATGTATTGTTGTAAATATCTCTTTGTACTTAAATGTAATTTGTTGTGATTTACATACCACACACCTCACTTCCCTTATATCACTTTGACACTATATAACCTTGTGTATATGTCCTGTTTCTTAACCATACATGTTTTGTTTCCATATAAATTTTGAATATGCCTAAAGATAACACGATTTGTTTGTGCTTTTTATTAAGACATGTTTAGACAAGTGTGTTTCCAACATTAAATGTATAGAAATTTGAAGAAATCGAAATTACGATACGTGTGTTGTGGCAGAACCACTGTACATTTAACGCAATAGTCCCCAGGTTCTGCACGTTACTGGGTATCCCTATTGATGAATACTGACTTTCATGAGCAGACGCTGGTCTGTGAGCGTTCATTCTCTCAAAAAGAATTAATTTGGATGTGCAATGTCTGACACGCTATCAAATAGCGAAGAATATATTGCCAGATTAATACAAAGGCAGGAAGATACACTCTTTTTAGGAGGAGCTGCTACATATTTTGACACAGAACTGAGCACGTGGTGCCGATTTATTCCAAATAGGAATTAACTGATCAGGAGGCTCAGTGCCCCTACCGCTTTGACAACCTTTGGGTGCCACTGTGCACATGACCACAGAGGGTCTGAGAGCACATTGTACCCGTCCTGGAAGATTGCTCTTCTAGAATTCTGTAAACTACCTACGAGCAACAGGAGGATGCAGTTAATAAGCCCCCTGTACTGATATTGGAATCCTTTTGGACCACTTTGGCTAGGCAATACACAAGCTAATCTTTTTTCTTCGTCCTGAGGAAGACCCGTGTTTGATGCTCTTAATTAGCACTTATACAAGGGTCGAAATGTCGACGCATAACTAGAAGCATTACAATCCAATCTGACCAATACAGACAGAATGCAATTCTAGGTCACCTTGAGATTTGCTCTATGTTTTCACTCTACCTTGGAATGTATTGTTGTAAATATCTCTTTATACTTAAATGTAATTTGTTGTGATTTACGTACCACACACCTCACTTCCCTTATATCACTTTGACACTAGATAACCTTGTGTATATGTCGTGTTTCTTAACCATACATGATTTTTTTCCATATGAATTTTGAATATGCCTAAAGATAACACGATTGGTTTGTGCTTTTTTATCAAGACGTGTTTAGACAGGTGTGTTTCCAACATTAAATGTATAGAAATTTGAAGAAATCGAAATTACGATAAGTGTGTTGTGGCAGAACCACTGTACGTTTAACGCAATAGTCCCCAGGTTCTGCACGTTACTGGGTATCCCCATTGATGAATACTGACTTTGTCAAAGGCAGGCAGTCCTCCCAGGGTTTTGGAGGTCGCTGGGCTACAGGAGGAGTCGTCTTTAGTGCAGGATCGTTGAGGGCTGCAGACAGGCCAGTAGGTCTGGGGCCAAGTCAGTAGTTCTCTGCAGTCTTCTCTGCTTTTGCGACTCTGTGGTGTTTGGCTCTTCTTAGGGCATCACAAACTCAGGTCCAGATCAGAACACTGTCTGGTGATAGCAGGCTGGCTTAGGCCAATTGGTAATCACACGAAGGGTTGGTAAGTTTCAGGGGGCCCCTGTAAGGGGTCCTCTGTTTGAAAGTTTTATAAATCTGACACTGGAATCAGTGCAGGTTTATATGATGAGATGTTTGGTACCAAACATGCCATACTTTAGTGAAGCCATCATGGAGCTGGGGAAATTGTATTGACAAGTGTCTAACCCATGTACTTACTATGGCTTCCCTGGTCACATACTATATCTAGGAATCAACAGGGGCATATCTGCTCATGCACATATGTCCTCACAGGAGATATAGTGCACACTGCCTTAGAGCTATAGCCTGCTAGAGGGTTGTCTTACTTATATCCCATGGAGTGTCTGTGGGCATGGCACACAGGGATGTCTGCCGCGTCAACCTTTCAGTTTTGTCTGCACCAAGGCACGCAGTCTGCAATGGCAAAATGCAGGGCCTTGGTGAGGGGACCCTAGGGTGGCACAATTTGCGCTGTTACCCTTGGGGTCCCTCTTCAGTGCCAATTGGGAAACAAAAGATACAGTTTATGGAATGAGGTCTGGCACAGGGGACCTGGTTGGCAGGGACCCTGTGCACTTCCAGTCGAAATTACATCTTTTTCCCAGCAAAGCGTGTTGGCTTGCCATGTCCAAAAGAGGCACTTTTCTACACTGACATGCACCTAAAACAAGTAAGCAGTATTGGCTTTGTTGATAGCTGGCCGAGTGTGCCCTGGACAGAAGCCAAGGATTGAATGACCATGAATTCTAAACACATTTTTGACCCACTGACAGGTGCTGCGATAAATTTGCAGTGCCATCTGCCTCAACTATAGGGGGCTTATTTACAAGCCTCTTGCACCGCCAGTACCTCACTTTTTCCCCCTATTCCACTCCTAGTCGTGGCCATTATAAACACCTGCAGGGGACTCATTCCAAAGCATGTGCTATACAACAGTAATATGCTGAACGAAAAAAAGATACAAAAACACATCATCCTGGCAATAGCTAATATTCTAATTGTGTGCAAGATTCAGTATAACGTGAAATATAAACAAGAACTAAATCACTGACATAGATTACCTGAAGATATATTACATAAATTGTTCAGAAATCTTAAGTATATATGCTAGTAAAGTTAAGGATATGTTCATTCTAAAATACTAGCGGGTCTGAGACCCGGACGGACCCAGCCCACTGAAAACCATACTTCCTACAGAGGCGCACCTCCCAGGTCGGCTGACCTCCTTGAAGCTGGATTTCGAAAGCGCAAATAAGAGACCACCCAGGAGGAGCCTTGGTGGTAAGCTCCCCACTGGAGCACGAGCGTCCTCACGCCCCATTTATTAAATTGAGGGCTGAGCCCAGCTCCCAGGTGCGTGCTTCGTCAGCAGATTGGCACGTGCTGCCGGCTTGAACACTGCACTGACGACGTGGTATGGGTGGGAGAACGGGCATTCACAAATATAAACTCTTTGGAATCTTTTACCATTTCCAATTGATCTCCAGAAAGTATTTGGAATCTTGTGTCCCAATACGTCCTTCTCCTCCCCAGGCCCTAGAACGCTTTGAATCAGCCCTTTACCTGCTCTAGCATTATGAAAACAGCAAATAAAAATGGCTAAATTAAAAATAAAAGCACCAGGTAGTGTCATGCTTAGACATATCGCTGTCATGTTCTCCCACGTCATGTGTGACTTCTACAGTCAGGTCTGGCTTTTTATCAAACAGCATACTGCTTTCTGGGACTTATAGTAAAGCTTCCATCAATGTGCGTGGGGCCTGGAAAATTCCAGCATGCAAACTGTTGTTGGATGCAATTAAAGGACTGATACGTATGACGTGTAGACATTAACTAACTTCAGATGAAAATGTAAACAGCACTAATATGGAAGACAATACACAGAGAGAAACGTTCACATTTCATAAATTATAACTGCTCTGTGTACACCGAAAACAATTAAAATGGGCAAACATTGCTTATTTACGCTGCCATGTGCTTTTTAGCCAGCCGTTTAAACTGTGTCTCTAATGTAGGACATAAATCGTGGAATGGAATGCGGGTGGAACGGTTTTCGTCCTCGTTGCGTTTTTTTAAATTCCACCAGATGGCACTGCAGTTCAAGAGTTAGAAATTGGAAATAGTTCATTCATTGTATTTGGTCTGTTACGTAATTGAAAATAATGAGGAAAGCCAAAGTACAAAATGGCCATGTACCTAGAAAAATAAGCAGACAATTGAATGGGAAAATATGAAATCAAAGACCCTGTACCCAGATGTTCGAAGTGTTAGCATTTGGCTCCTCGCTTTATGGGTTCTCAGTCACTCATCACCCATGTGATCAGAAGATATCTCCACCAGACTACACAGCAGGTGAAACGCAATAAGGGGTCTCATCCTACTGTTCATCTGCCAGTTGTCCCTATGACTGAACCATGATTTGTAACCCCACTCCTTTTTTTGGCGCAGCTGGAGGGCGGAGGGATCGAGTTGGGGGAAGAGAAAAACCTGCCAGGAAATACTATAAGGAGAAAAAGAAACAAAGTCGATAGCACTTTAACTCAGGGGCATAGTTATAAATAGTGCAGCAGGTGCAGTGGCACCGGTGCCAGTGGCCTGTAGCGCTGACTGAACCTCGATTACTGAGGTACTTTACTACCTAACCAGTGGTCTTGGGTATTCATTTCCTTTCTTGCATGAACACTCTTTTATGTATTAATGTTTTATTCCTCCATTTATCTGTAATATATCACCGAGGCATAAAAGGCCAAAGTCTTATTTGATTCACGGAATATAATTTGGAACAGGCATTGGTTTAGCAGAGCCCGTCACCTAGGCAATAAGCTGGCATCATTGCCCATGCACACAAATAGGCATTGACAGGCACGAGGCCCGAAGACGTTGATACATACGGCTGTGCTTCCTTCCTTTCTTCTAGTGCTTAATTTGCAAACTAATGAGTGTCGGTGTCCAAAGGATGTGGCGCTATTAAATGTCAGCACGCCGAATACCAAGGCTGCTAGTCCCGAATACTTCTCAGGCCTCTTTAATCAGTGGTTTAGGAGACCCTTAATTTCTGGGGGGGACAGGAACAACCCTAAGGACTTTCCAGTGACACTATACAAATCACCCATTGTATGAGAACTGTACGCCCCGTTAAACTAATACAATCGCATAGTTTTCAAGTGAAATATTGAGAAAGGCAGACATGTAGTCACAGTTTGCAGGTATGATTATTCTTATTTACATTCACAAAGTAATTAGTCCAAATGTGAAAAAAACGTTTATGAGTCTTGCATCTTCATGCACCAAACAAACAAAAGGGCGGACAAAAAATAAGGAGAATAAACTAAATGGTCTTAGCGACATTCCTAAATCACAAAATGCATTTGGACTGATTAGAAATTGTATTTTCTTGCTGCAGGAATCTATAAGAAAATTGTGAACTTTAATTTGAAAAACAAAATAATTTCTCACACCATACAGTGCGGAGGACAGATTATTTCGCTATTGTCTGTTGGCCAACTGAGTCCATCATCTCTTTATGTATGGTGCATATGGCAACATGATTCAGTCTTTTCTGGGACATAGTTAATCTTAGCCAAGTTTTTAGTTGGTTGAGAACATTGAAGCTTCTTTCAACCTCACAAGAAGATACTGGAATAACCAAAAGAATCTGCAGTAGCATTTCAACCTGTGAAAAGAAAGCTCTCTCTCTTGGAAGCATTTTTCGTAGTTTGTCTGCCAGTTTGGGGACTGAAGAGTACTTGAAAATAGTTGATAATATATTTAACTGAGCTGACAGCAGCAAAGGGTCAGATTCTTTGCACTGAGCAAGAGGGTCAATGCCATTGGGCTCTGGTATGCAAATGAAATGCAATTCTTAGGATTTGAAACACCAGTACTATATATCAGTATCTGCCATGCATACTGTCCAGTAAGTACCCACTGCCACAGACCTTGTCCACTGGGCACATTCTAGCTGTGGAACTAGAATATTATGAATCTTATCTCAGTTTTACCATTTCACCTAAATATGATGGAAATAGACACTATGGGCCTCATTCACAAAGGGCCTGCGCACTCGTTGCGGAGGCTCTGCTGTTATGTGCCCGAATGCACCCCAATATAGGCCTAGGTAGCTGCACAACCTTTCACCTACATTTGTCCTACCTTGCTCTACATAACGGCGCTGGCGATGACCTTTTACCTAGTAACGTGCCAAATAAATGTTGTGTGCCTTTCTTCGAAGACTAGCCTCGTTTATTATGCATGAGGATTCTTAGTATCATATGTTAATCCCCTGCCTGCAGAATTACCATCATCTGGGTCTGGTGGCTCAGTGGACTAATGCGTCCATTGTAGGGGCCTGTGTTTGACCTCATGGTCACAGATTCAAATCCCGGCGGGTCCACTCAGCCTTTCATCCATCTGAGGTCCATAAAATGAGTATCATTGAGTTGGGTAACAATGAACATCTGTTATTCAGCGCCAAGAGACCTCTGGGTGAATGTGCGCTTTACAAATACACATGTTATGTTATGTTTTATGTTATGTATAATAACTCTGTACAAAAGTCAACGCTATCGTCATCCTTGGATTACAGGCTCACAGTACGATTACACATCTAGATAGAACCCCTGAGGGTACCTTTTGGGTATAAAAGAAGAACATCTTCACTGGGCAACCAGAGGAAAAGCTTCCATGCTGACACGAGATGCTGGAGTTCCTGCACACAGAAACTCCAGCACGCAGTAGTCTGACATCCCTTGCGGGGGTGTTCGACTCAAGACCAAGACGGGGTCCTTCGTTCCTTCCCATCAGGTAATGCGGTTGGCTCTTTCCTAGGGGGGTTCTTGGCATTACACCTACATACATGCTAGGTACACTTAGGTACACTTAGCTAGGGTTTGCATCTTAGGAGTGCGCTTGATTACGGTCATGTATCTATATGCCTGCATATATTCACTGTTTTAGCACCATGGTAGAATTCTACCTTTCATTTACTTTGTTGGTGCTTGTAATCGTATATATCTGATTCTGTCTAATGGTTGTCGCAGTACACATATTTTGTAGTGGAATGACGCTGGTTCAATAAATGCTTATTAAAAACGTCCCTTTCGTTTATTCTGTATGTCTCTCTGAGAAGAAGTGAGCACGAGTGACTGAGCGTAAAGTACTGAACTGTTTCCACGATCCCTGAAGGATCAAGGGTTGTCATGTTCGATAGTTGCCAGAAACTATTCGCTCCTTGTTAAGGTTGGGGGCTAATAGTGGCACTGTGGGCTAGCTGGTCTAAAGGCTAACATATCCTTTAGGGGTGTCTGCAATCAGTCTGGACCCCAATCCCTTAGTTTATGTTGTCTAAACGTGCAGATCCTATATAGGTTTGTAGGAACTACACGACATCGCAGTCGTGAGGGATTCTCCACAGTCAGGGTGGGATCTCATTGCAGAGATTCCACCCCGAGTGCAGAGACCCTCCTACGAGTGCGGAGGCCCTTTGTGAATCAGGCCCAATGACTAGAATGAGCTTCCTTGGGAAGAGCAAACTCTTGGCCTTGCCATGGAAATTACTGACACTCCAGTTGTGGTCTAGAGGACTAGTTGGAAATATGCAACCAGAAGGCACGTTTCTTTAATCCCGGCGTCCCATTTGGCCATATTGTGTGCTCTTGGACATTCACTTTTCTCAACTGATTCCTTTTTTGGCAGGATTGGGAGTATTTTGAATGTTGCCTGGGAGGGGAGAAGTGCCCAGTTGCATGGTATATTCACCTAAATACAATACAGTGGTAAATGGACAGCCAGAGCCACTAGAATTATGCGATTGTGGGCCATGGTGTTTTTCCGTATCATTATGGATTTGCTGCATTTGCCACATAAACCATCAACTGCTGCACAATCTACAGATTTTAACCCCCCAAAAATTGTTTCTAGTTCAAACGGTTCAAAAGTTACTAAAAACGCTGCGACACATGTTGTTGTGCCGTGATAGGCACTTTTCAAAGGTTGACTGGTCATCTTTCTGTTACTTATTGATATATTTGGGTGTTAAACTTGAACGAATGAGCGGCACTCTTTGCCCATACAGTGTAACAAGTGTAAAATGAGAAACTATGTAATACTATTACAAAATGGGCCACACTACGCCGCACAATTCGCCAATTCTTGCTGCATACTTTTGTTGCCCTGTGTAGCCTTTGCACCAAGAAGCAGTGCCCTGCAGTCTTAGCTTTACTAATTTAACCAGCTGTTTGATCTTGGCCATATAATATTTTCCCTGTGCCTTGTCCACTTAGTTGACAATGTGACAGCACTTTGAAACAGCCTTAATGGAAGAAATAGACACCAAGGCCATACCCCCAAGACAGGTCCTGAACATGGGTGAGATTCAGTCACTCAAGGCCGTTTGCATCCCAATAGCTGAAGGTTTTCCTGAAGCTGCTTTTGCAGGACCCCTCCTGTGCTGCAGCACCACCCTTCTAGCTGACAAGCATCTCTTTCACAACTCATCAAGGGCTGAAAGAGAGTTGCTTATCCTTTGTACTTTGAAAAGGTTAAAAAGTGTGGGACTGCGTGTGTCCTGCAGTGCCTTTGTGTGGGCAGTGCTGGACCGGATCCGAAAATTACAGACCAAACCTTCTTTATAGAGAGACTCGCCACCCTACCCAGGGCCCCTACCCTAGGCCTCGCTGTGCCACACCATCAGTGCTTAGACCGGGAGGTGGCCCTTTCCTACCCTAAGCATTGCATCTATGGTGTAGCTCTGCAAGGCCCATGGATGGTAGTCCCTTTCCTTTCTCGTGGAGTCCCTTTCTTGGGCCTCACATTCATGTCCAGTGCTGCAAGGTCCTATTCTTTTCAGAGCTACACAATTCTGAGTTCCTAGGCCTCACATGGCCACACCATAGTTGCGAGGCCCAGGCAGGGCCGGACTGGGAACAGAAACCGGCCCTGGCAAACTGCTCAGCCGCCCCCCTGGGGTGAGGGGAGTGCAGCTGAGCAGTTTGCAAGGGCCGGTTTCCGGCCGATTTTGTTAAAGGGGGCCGATATTGCCGACCCCCGGTAACAAAAACGGCCCCCCAGGGGCCCCAAACCGGCCCCCACCCTAGCGGCCTACCGGGGAAACGCCCGGTGCCCGCTATGGCCAGTCCGGCCCTGGGCCCAGGGCAGGGACCTCACAGTCACAGGGCCCCATGTTGGTCGGCTGGACAGCTCCCCATGCCTAGCATTGGCCTTGGGATCTTGCACAGAGTGGAGTCATGCATAGAGTAGAACTGGGGTATTAACAAGGAGGAATCTGTGAGGAACAATTTACTTCTGTCTCGGCCTCAAGAGAGCAGGAAATAGTACTGCATTCTGCGGATGCAGAATATCAGCTAGTGGCTGTAAATAGCAATGATAATTAGGCAACTTCCGGGAAGACAGAGAAAGAAGACTAGAAGCACAGGGGCCTGCAACCAACAAATAACCATTAATCATTCACAAATTTGAAATTTTTAGGTGAAAAGTATGCTGGGCCCTCCATAGCTGGAGAGGGGAGCGGCTCCGTGCTTGAAGAGGGACTACGAAGCATCTGGCTCGATTCAGAAGGATGGACAGCCACGCCAGGATTGGAATTTGTGACCTGCAGATTATCACACAACCGTGTCGATGGATATTGCAGACCCCTACCAAAATGAGTGCCTGCGCTTAGAAGCACTAAGGTGCCATACTGATTATAGAAGGTGCTATACAAATGTTGATGCCATAACAAAGAACAACAAATTGCTTTTTTATACAGTGCTTTATAACACCCTCTCTAGTTTCTAAGTGCTGTGAATACCTGGCCTTAACATTACCTTTTTGAAGAGTACTCAATGTGCTGACCTCAGAATGGAGTCTCAATTCGGAGTGCCTGTGTGTGAACTTGAAACTTGCAGATGAGCGCAGACGTTACCAGAGAACGTTTAGCTCACTGAGCCACCATACCAATTTGATTGGGGGTGTTGTTGACATGCAAATGGATAAAATGCTGACTTCAGAAGTTATTTTTACTGATTTTTATGAAATTTTACAAGTCTGAAAACTTTAGCATTTTTGTGTTTCCGTCTGGAAAGATTAACTTCTTGAGAAATGTGCCATTAAGTATTTCTTTCTGCACATTGCCAATATTTGTGTGCATGTGTGTAAGTCTGTGTGTTTCTATGCATGTGTGTGTCTGTGTCTACAATTGAGTGTGTCTTGAGTGGTGATCAGTACACACTATGGCCGTGGTGTGGTGAGGATGCTCACTGCGTGAGTGGTGAAGCACCTAGGCAAATACTGTATTTCCCCAAAGCTCCTTACTTTACTTCTTCAAATCTTCCTGTTGCCTTCAGGGCTCGGTCTTCAAGGCAGCAGGTGGGGTAGGGCTGAGGAGGGGCAGGATCAGACTGTAATCAACAAAGGACCTCTCTCCCTTTGTCCTTAGAAGTGCAGACTGCAGTCAGCTGTGGTGACAAGGTGATAAAAAATTCCTTTGAAGAATAGAAAAACGGTTATGGTTCAAGATTGCCGCACTCTGTGTAGTTCTTATTGAAAATGTGCTCACTCCCAGGGTTAACCGTTTAGAACACCCCAAAGAGCACAGATCATAAAAGTGAAGGAGCACTGTATAGTTAGCTATTTATTCCTTAAGAAACTAGTCATTTGTATCACACAAGACAACGACTTAAAAAACACATGAGCAACGTAAGTGCAATAACATTTTAGCGAAACTGAAAGACAAAACATCCTCCAAGACATTATGTACAGTACACAATCTCAATAACATTTAAGACAAATATTAAAAACAACAGAGAACAATGGGGGTCATTACGATGGCGGTCGGAAAAGCTACCCGACCGCCATGGTAGCGGAAACTCACCGCCCGCCGCTACCGCGGGAAAACCGACGGCTAGATTAGGATCCTCGGCGGTAAAAATCCAACCGCGGCGGAAAGGAGACCCGAGAAACCGCCCGTCCCATGCGGAGAAGCCCGAAACCCGTCCGCGGCATTCGGATTCGCTGCGGAAACAGCCCAAACCACCGCAACCACAGCGGAGACACCGCCATGGAAATTATGATATCCCCGATATGACTGCGGTGCAGAGCGCTGTTTACGACCGCCGCGGTCGACAATAGTGAGGAATGAGAGAGCCCGCGGAAGCGCCGTAGCATAGCCACCACTGCGTACGCTCCGTGAAAAAAATGGCGGTCGGAAAAAATACACACAACATGCCCACAAAGTGCATCAAGCAAACAAGTCATGCACCCAAAAACACCTAACACAGCCCAAAGACACACCCCCATGGTAAAACAAAAACTACAAATCCCAGGACGACATACACACCACACCTGCAACCAATACCCCATCCTGACACACCCACATAGCCCAGTATAAATCCAGCCCCCTACCAGACCACAATCCTTTGCAAAACTCCAAAACTGAAGGGACATACACCACAGCTGACAGGAGAGGCAAATCTGCACAACACACACACACACTTCACCACCACCACCACCACTTCTATACCTGCACCTCTAACCCCTTTGCACATCACACACCATACACATCACCACCACCACCACCACCTCAACACTTGCACCTCAAACACCTTGGCACATCACACATCATGTCACCACAGAAAATGCCCAAATTCACTGACAGTGAGTTGAGGGTCCTGGTAGATGAGATAATCAGGGTAGAACCCCAATTGTTTGGTAACCTGGTACAACAGACACCAGTAGCCACAAGAACGCTAATGTAGAGAAGGATAGTAGATAAGGTAAATGCAGTAGGGACCGTGCCACGCAATAGAAATGAAATTATGAGGCGCTGGCATGATCTGAAGGCAGTGGTCAAGAAAAAGAGAGCCAAGAACCATGAGCTGGCTAACAGGACAGGCAGTGGCCCTCCCGTTCCACTCAAGACATTCACTGAATGGGAGGAGAAGGTGCTTGGCATACTGCATCCAGAGAGTCTCACAGGAATACCTGGGGGAGTGGAGGCTGGTAAGTACAAACAAATGCCTAACATCACACGGACATGTACTGTCTTGCACCACTACTAAGCTATACCTCCCAGGTACAAATGCAGTCATGAGCACCACACTGTCACCAACACATCTCTCACACATTAATCCAACAGTCCCTCAGGTTCACCTCAAAGGTAGCTACAAACATCACCATGGGTACATGTTTACATGCTGCCAGCACTACAACTCCCACCAGGCCCCCTTGTCCTACAGATGCGCAAGATGGAGCCCTGACCCCCCCCCTCCCATGTGGCAGCCATTGCATTGTTCACCTTAACCTAACAGGTAGGTAGCCATCCTCACAGGGAGGTGTGTGTGTGCTTTGGAAGTCTGCACTACAACTCCCACCAGGGCCCCTTGTCCTACAGATGCGCAAGATGGAGCCCTGAACCCCCCCCCCCCATGTGGCAGCCATTGCATTGCTCACCTTAACCTAACAGGTAGGTAGCCATCCTCACATGGAGGTGTGTGTGTGTGCTCTGGAAGTCTGCACTACAACTCCCACCAGGCCCCCTTGTCCTACAGATGCGCAAGATGGAGCCCTGAACCCCCCCCCCATGTGGCAGCCATTGCATTGCTCACCTTAACCTAACAGGTAGGTAGCCATCCTCACAGGGAGGTGTGTGTGTGCTTTGGAAGTCTGCACTACAACTCCCACCATGCCCTCTTGTCCTACAGCTGCGCAAGATGGAGCACTCCCCACAACCACAACCATGTGGCAGATATTGAATGTGACTCCTCAAACTTACTGGTAGGTAACCATTTCAACTGGGAGTGGTGTGTGGAATTGGTGACACTGCAGTACAACCCACAACAGGCCCACTTCTTCAACAGATCAGCATGATGGAGCACTTGTCCCACTCATAGGCATGTTACGTTTGTTCCCCCGCACATCACACCATACCACTTTGTCCACAGTCACCTACACAAATTATGCTAAACAGTCGTATTGTACTCAGCATGCACAAGTCTCACTGCAAAAATTTCCCACATTGTGTCTACTGTGCCAGGCATCACACACTGCAACACTAACACCTATCATGCTTCCCTGCAGCAGTGTCTGGCAGATTGGTTGTCAAAGTGCTAATCACCCATGTCATACCACAGTGTTGCAATGTAAACAGTGGAAGTGCAGATTACCAAAAACTCCACTGGACCTGGGACTCACAATGCTAAACTATGCACATCCCAACTGTCTTGCAACAGACCCAACTGCCACAGTGCTGCACTGAATTGCATAACAAGAGTACCTTGTCTGACTAAAATGCACAAATGTGTCTGCTTGGGACCAGCAATGTGTGTATGCATTGACAATGGTCACATCTCACACTGTCTGTCTGAACAGTGCTGGTATAGTCTGGCCCCAAAAGCACACATTGTCTGCACATGGATGACTGTATCTTACAAACACACCACTGTTGATGACAACATGTAAGTGTATGGATGCCCCGGAACAACTGCATCACCAGTACTTTGATCATGTTCTCAGGTCCACAAATCCCATGAAACCATGATAGTGTGGAAATGTTTGCTGGGTGAGATGTTCAACCTGCTGTATGTCACCACAGTGATAGGAGCCTATACCACATGCCCTATTGTGCCTTCAAATGTTGGGGGAGTGGACCCCACACCCAGATACTTGGGACAACAGTGATGGGGTGGATATACCCCATGCCCTATTTTGCCTGCAAATGTTGGGGGAGTGAACCCCACACCCAGATAGTTGGGACAACAGTGATGGTGGGGCCACACCCCATGCCCTAATGTGATGTGAAAAGTTTGGGTACTGAAACCCACACACACCTTCTGCTCACCACAGGCACGTTCCTCCCAAGAATGACTCTTAAGTCACATAGCCATGTCATTGCTCACCTCAACCGGTAGGTAGCCATCTTCACACGGAGACGGTGTTGTGGTGTTGGAAAATTGTCCCACAAATCCCACTATGCATGCTGTCACACCCCTGAGTAGGATGGGCCACTCCACCCCCAATCAGAATCATGTGGCAGGCATTGTATGCCACCCACTCAACTAACAGGTAGCTAACCGCATCTCACAGGTCGGGGTGTGTGGGGGTGGGAAGCTTGCACAACAACTCACACAAGCCCACATGAGCTCCAGCCCCCAAGACTGATAACACCCTCGCACTAAGATGCATGTGTCAGTCATTGCAATGTCCACTTACAAATCGCTGGTAGGTAGACATATCATGCAGACTTGTCCCACACTGGACCAAGATGGAAGCCTTCCTCACACACACACAGAGAGGTCTTAGAAATACAAGCACAAAACAGCAAACAGAACATATCACCAGCCACTACATGCAGCCAGATATGCCTCACGACAAGCATGGTGGCATAGGACACCAGGCCTCACATTGCACAACTGCACACCCAGATAGCATTGGCCACTATAGTGTGCACACACCTAAGCAAATGAAACCATGACAGCAACCAAAGTGTGACATTCAGATCCACATGTAGATGTAACTCAGTGCACAACCCTGCACACCACTGCATGCCATCTGAAAATGGCAGGGGTCCAGACCAGCAAGGACCAAATGAAAGCAAAGAAAGCATGGCTGGAAGTGCAAATACAGATATGTACACCACATGCCAAAGGTATGGATGCAACTATAATGATCCCCCAATGTGCAGAGAAAACGGCTGCAAGGGCACAACAAGTGACATACATGCGTAACAGGATCACATATGGTTAAACACTCACTAGATGCCAACATGAACCTGTCAATGTAAAAAATGTAAATTGTGCATGTCATGTCTTGCCAACTCCCAATATGGATGAGTAATGCATGTACCTCAACAGCTTGTAAAGCATCACTGGATGTCGGTAACTGCAAATTAGATCAGTGAACAACTGCTGGATGTACAAACAGTTGATGTAACAGTGCGAACAGAAGCTTTGCTGGTTGCAACACAATGACCATTTCTCATCTGACCCACAGGTGACCAAGAACTCACTGCAGAGGACGACACCACCAACCTGCAGAGCCAGTCCCCCACCCCGGAACAGAGACTACTGGATGAAGACTCCCTGGATTCCTTGGATGAGGAGCCCCAAGCCAGCACATCTGTTGTGGCAGGCCGCAACCAGGCCCAGGCACCCATTGTCCCCACAACCACATCTGCTGCAACCCATGACCTTCCCCAGACAGCTGTTGTCACGGCCTGTGTGGCAACCACTACCACCACCACCACCACCACAGCTGCCCGCAACACCCTCCCTGCCCCAGGTGATGAGCACCCCATGACATCTACTGAGGAGGCCAGGGAGAGGATGCAGCGGAGCAATGTGGGGTGCCAACAGGCCCGTGGCAGCAGTGTAGGTGGGAGGGGCAGGGTCATGCAGAGGGGAACTGAGCCTGGGACGGAAGCCCTGTCCCACATCAACAGAGTCCTTGGGGCATACGAACAGGCCCAGGGACGAATGGGCCGGTCTGAGGAAGATTCTCGGGAGCTCCTCCTGCTGATGAGGTCCATGGACACCCACATGGGACACATTGTGGACCTCTTTGGGCAGCAAGTGGCGATTCTGAGGGACAGGCCAGCGCAACATTCAACATCTCCGCCTCCCCCTGATGGGCAGCAGGATGACAGTTCGTCATCCTCCCCTGCGTCCACAGAGGGGGTGAGTCCTCAGACACCACTGCCCCTGCAGCACAGGCCCCTCCAGTCAAGCGCAAAAGGGGCCGTCCAAGGAAAGGCCAGGAGGCATCACGTGCCAAAGCACCTGCCAAAGGCAAGTCCCGGAGCCAGCCATGATGGCAGACCACTGCACCACTGCATTTACCTTTTGGACTATCCTTCCCCACACTGCCATGTGAATGGCATCTGTCTGTTGGACTGGGTCTCCACATCACTGTGGTGACTACTCAATTATCTCATCTACCATGACCGTCAACTCATTTCTTCAAATTCCCCCATGTACATTTTCTCGACCCTCACATGTCACAATTGTAAATAAATACACCTTACACACATGTTGTTGTGTCTGCTCCGTCTTTAATACAGGATGTGCAACCTTCACCGTGATGTAAATGTCCCAGGGAAATGGAATGTAGGTAGGCAAGGAGAGGCTGAAGGGACCTAGGAAAAACATTAGAATAAGAGTCACTTGTTTTGGTGTGGCATCACACACATCACACAACACTTGTCAACAAGGTACTCCAATCTTCACACATTACACAGAGCAACAGTCGCCATGGAGACATCCTGTATCTGTGTCAAACTACCCTATCCCACAAACATTGCCAACCAGCAAGGAGTGAACACAAGGCTGCAGTCACCAAGCTCACATACACCCTCACAGCAACTGCAACACCATCAGACCATGTGTCCCTCCTACATCGTCACTCACCTTCAAGTGAAGTAGCGGTTGATGAGCTGTTGACGCATGTCGACACCTTCCTCCTCTCCACTGTCCTCGTCACTGGACCCAGGTTGGTTTGCAGGCGGGGTCCTTGGCTGCTCATCATCATCCAGGATCAGGGGTATTGCCTTGCGAATGGCCAGGTTGTGGAGCATGCAGCATGCCACGACTATCTGACACACCTTCCTTGGCGAGTACATCAGGGCACCTCCGGTACGGTCCAGGCAGTGAAATCGTGACTTAGGAGACCAAATGTACGCTCTATTACATGCTGTGTCCTCCCATGGGCATCATTATATCGCACATCAGCTGCTGTCACAGGATTCTGCAGTGGGCTCAGCAACCACGGACGGTTAGGATATGCAGAGTCACCTGGGTGTGAGAAACACAGATTAACCTTGATGTTCCACAATGCCACAGGACAGCATGTTACACACACACCACGCTACTCCACTATGCATACTCACCCACAAGCCATGCACGCTCAGGAAGCAGATTGGCCATCAGCTGCGCGACGATGCTGCTGCGCATGATGTGCGAATCATGAGCTGACCCGGGATACCTGGCACACACGTGGGAGATGATCATGTCCGCCCGGCACACCACTTGAACATTTACTGAGTGGTAATGCTTCCGATTTCTGTAAACTTGCTCACGTGCCTGTGGTGGCACAAGCCCAACATGTGTGCAATCAATGGCACCAACAACAAGGGGGATGTGTCCAAGGGCATAAAATTCTCCCTTCACAGCCACCAACTCTGGCCCCCTGGGGAATTGAATGTATCTGTCCTTGTAGTTCATCATAGCTGACAGTACATCCCTCAGCACCATGCTGAACATCGGTTGTGACATCCCACCTGCGCTTGCTACCGTGTGCTGGAATGAGCCTGTTGCAAAGAAATGCAGGCACGCCATCACCTTTGAAGTTGCAGTGAAAGCTGTTGGATATGTGCGGCGTGGCTGCAGGTGGGGCTCCAACATGGCACATAGGTTTTGTAGGGAAACTCTATCCAGCCTGAATTTGCGGATGATCTCTTCATTCTCCATGTCAGCCAGCACTGTGAATGGACGATGGATATTGGGCCTCCTCCTAGGTCAGATGAAAGTGCACATATGTCAATGAAACACACCATGAGATGTACAGGACATTTCACATTTCTACAGACACATTGCCAAATGTTACAGACTGCACCATCAACCAACAGAGCACTGCACAAGTCGGTACACATCAGGCACACTACTCGTACACTTGTCCCCTTACCCGCAGCAATGATCTGTGCACACCTCCTGCTCATTGGCATGCACAGTGGGATATGGCACCACATGTGTGCGCACACCTGTGAGTATTACCCCCAGCATATGTGTCAAACTACAATACTACCCTAGCACACCGTGCTGCTGTCCATGATACACCTCCCAACACAGGTTGCACATGGCACACATCAAGTACACACTGACCACAGCCTGACCGTGGTGAACACATGTGTGCATGTGCAGTAGACAATGTGACAGTCAATGATGCCCCTAGTTCACACAATGAGACAGCATTGTGCGTTATATTGCACCTACACACATTGACCATTAGCTACATATGCTATGCAACACAAAAACTGTACAGTCTACATGCCCTTACACATCACATGTGACATGTGCGTGTGTATGTGTCAATGCAATTTATCACATACACATATATGGCATGTCTAGGTGACATGGAGTTAAATGTCCCATTCGTTATGTTGGCCTCATGAGGGTCCTTCAATGTTGGAGACACTGGGCACTGTTCATGTTGGGCTATGAATAGAGATAGATGACTCCATATGTGCAGCAAACCTGCTCCGCAAGTCCACGGACGGTCACTACAGGCACTGTATGGCACCCATCTGGCGGTGCCTACTGCCTGGCCCCTGCGGACTGTCACCGCCAATACCCCAGACACGATCGCGGTAGTCTCAGCCATATCTACATGTGTATATGGCGGTTGGCATGCACCGCTACCCAGCTCACGGTCACTACAGGCACTGTATGGCACCCATATGGCGGTGCCTACCGCCTGGCCCCTGCGGACTGTCACCGCCATGGACCATGCCCTGGCAGCCAATGGGAAGCACCCTCGCGGTAGCCTGATGCAATTTTGAAGCTAGCGGTAGGCGTGTTCCGCAACCGCGTAGCCAGTCATTGGAAGCTTTCAAAAGATGCACCACCGCGGTAGCGCGCGCCTGGCCCCTGCGGTGTGTCACCGCCATGGTCCATGCCCTTGCAGCCAATGGGACGCACAGTAGCGGTTGCTTCATATGGCTTTGAAAATCGCGGTAGGCGTGCACCGCCACAGCGGAGGCGGACATTGGATGATTTTAAAAATAGCAGACCTGGTACACCAATTGCAGCGGCGTGGGGCCACTGACACAGCCCTAGGGGCCTATATATGTGTGGGAGGTTGCCGCACATTTCCACTGCTACCAGGGACTGCTGCCTGGCACCCTCCACCTGCTGCTGCTGCCTCCAGGGACTGCTGCCTGCCACCCTCCACCTGCTGCCTCCAGGGACTGCTGCCTGCCACCCTCCACCTGCTGCCTCCAGGGACTGCTGCTGCCACCCTCCACCTGCTGCCTCCCACCCTCCACCTGCTGCTGTCTCCAGGGACTGCTGCCTGCCACCCCTGAACTCCACCTGCTGCTGCTGCCACCTGTCCACAGTGATGTAGAGGACACAGAAGTTCTGGGCCAGTCCCTTCACCAGCGAGGAGCTGGAGGTCCTGGTGGACGGGGTGCTTGCACAGTACCCAAGGCTCTATGGTGCCCCTAATGTCGTGGTAAGTCTCCAACAGTGTGAGTGAGAGTGCAGGGGGGGCACATGTGAGGTGGAGGTGCTGCAGTATGTGTCAGTGAGTGTGGGGCTCTGACATGCACTGCCTAGCATGTTTTCTCCATGGGAAGGGCTGTGTAGCCTCTTTCACACGTTTCCCTGCATGCCCATCCAGATTTGAGGGACATGTATTGTCCTGTCAGCCATACAGTGAATCAGCAAATTGGTACTGCAGGAGTCAGGCCAGTGATTGCTTGTGTGAATGGCTGTGTGGGTCCCAAATGTCCCTCTCAGTGTCAGCCCACCTGGCCTGCACAGTCGCCGCCCAATTCCCACAAGTACACATCACTGCATGTACAGTGTGTTCCATGTGTCTTTTGTTCACACATCTTCATCAAAGAGCCATCTCAGCCATGTAGATTGCACACGACAAGCCTTGTGACAAGGGTGTGTGTATGAGAGTTGATGTCATTGTATGTGAGCTCCATGACACAGTGAGCCATTCTCAGGGCTAGGACATTGGGGGCTGCGCAGTGTTGGACACAGTGAGTCCACCAACAACCATGTGTTGCTATCTAAGCTATGTGTTGCTCTAGCTAACAGCGGACAGTAGATGTGGGCAGACTACACATTGCTTGATGTGCTGGCATCCTGCATGTGAATGGAATGTAGAGGTACTGTGTCCACCCTCCCACCTTCATGGATTCACGTGTGGTTCTCTAATGCCGTTGTACCATGTGCCATGCATTCTTGGCTCTGTTACACATATCTGTTGATTTGGGATGAGTGAGTATCGTGCCACTGTTTTGAGAGATTTTGGTAGTATACACTGTGTCACTGATGTATTACCCCTCTTGTCTCCCATGCCTGCAGCTGAAAGTCCACCAGCGTAAAGCCGTGTGGAGGGCCATTGCCTCCAAGGTGCGTAATCTGGGTGTGTCAAACCGACGGCGCAGCCACTGTCATAAAAGGTGGGACAACATCTGCCGGCTGAGCAAGAACGTGGCCGAGATGACGCTGGGGCTGCTCCCTCGGAGCGGCAGGTTGGCCCGACGCACCATGACACCACTAATGGCCCGCATCTTGGCAGTAACACAGCCTGAGTTGGATGCACAATTGAAGGAGCATCAGCAGCAAACTAGGGGTGAGTATTTGTTGACGGGTGGCTTTGGCAGGGAGTGGCTGCATGTGTCCACAGATTGGACAAACTCTGATCTATGTGAAGTTGGTAGTGTGATGCAGTGGATTGTAAGTGGAGTCTGTGCTGGGTGCATCTGACATGCATTTGTCCCACCTGTACTCACTGATGTGATCTGCGCAATGTGCATTGACATTGCAATCAAAGCTGTGGCATTCAGGTACCTTGTGCAGTGGGGTACTGTGTGAATTCATATTGCTGGTGACGGCAGTGTGCCTAATCTGAGTGTGTTTCAATCAATGCGTGCAATGCCTAACAGCAGATTTCAGCTGCTACAACTTCTGAGGACAATGTGCTACAGTACTTGTGTCCCCGTGCAAGCAACATGGTGGCTGGCATGCGCTAATGGCCATTGTGGGCTATTATGTTGTGGTCTGTGTGTGTGTGCTCCCCTACTGCTCCCTCCATGTACGTAATTGACACCATGTTGTGGTGTTCATCCTTGCCATCCTCATCACCCTGTGTGGTCAGAGAGATTTTTGTTCCTGTGTCTGAAGTGGGCCACAGGCAGGATGGTGTGCTGTGTGAGTCACCGGGATCACTTATGGCTGGATTTGTTCTTTACATGCACTGTTGGGTTGATAATTGAGGTGGCAATGTATATTTAGTCAGGTTGATGTGCAACGTGGATAACACATCTTCTTGAATGGTGATTTACTTGCACATGTTACTTCAGTTGGTGCCACTCCACTAACACTACATCTCTCTCCCATGTAGCATCTCCCGTGTGCATTGAGGGACAGGGGACGGACACCAGCGGTTAGGCATCCAGTGCAACAGCCGCACCGGAGCAGAGTGACACAGATGTGACCAGCGCCGAGGAGGGGGACAGGAGTCTGCTGGAGGAATCACAACCCGAGACGCAAAGCTCTACGTCATCTGACGCCAGCGGTGACGCATCCATGTTGGGGGCCACAGGGAACGGGGACTCTGCCTCCTCTTCAGCCACACAGCGTCCAGTGCCCAGCCTCCCATCTACTTCCACTGGTGCTGCCCGTGTTCGCACAAGTCGAAAGGGAGGAGTGTCCTTCACCCCAGGCACTGCTGCCCCGGCCCATGTCAGCCCTGCAGCCCTCAGTGCTGAGTCAGTAGAGCTATTGCGCCAGCTGTGTGTGGGGCAGACAGCTCTCCTCAATGCCTTCCTAGACCATGATAAAAAGTTGGGCCAGGTGATAGCTTTCATGGAGGGCATACATTCGGATGTGGGTGGGCTACACCGGACTGTGCAGTCATTGTCCTCAACAGTGACGGCAGCCCTGCAACCGGCACATTCTCAGGGAGCAGCTCCTGTCCCTTTGTTCACCCCCCTGTCACTGTGCACCTCTGACGACAGTGACAATGCTCAACAGACCCCAAAGTCCAGATACAGCACACGCAGCACACAGCAGCAGCAACAGCCCAAACGGTCCAGGCCGCAGACACCATCCCCACAGAAAACTAAGACCATCCCAGAGCACAGAGAGAAAAGCCCGTCAGGCGACACCAAGGGCCAGAGGGGCAAGAAACTGGCCTCAGGGTCACAGGCCTCAGAGTCATCCCCCGCAAAGGACTCTCCTGTCCCAAGGACCACTCGCAAAGCAAAGAAGGCAGTTTCCCTGCCCACTGAGGAGGTGTTACCTGGAAGGCTTACACTGGATGAGGGCCCTATGGCTGATCCACCCACAACCTCCACTCCCATCCCGAACCCTGTGAAGCAGGCACAAGGGGGCACTGTAGGGGCTAAACATAGTAGAAAGGGTTTGGAAGGGCGGAGGCAAGCCCCAGGGAAGTGCACAGCTGGATCCAGCATGTCCCCAGAGGGGGCCCCAGAGTCAGCACTAGGAGCAGGTTTGGTGGTGGGGTTACCTGTTGTGGCCACACCAGTTCCCATTAGTCCCCACACAGGGAAGCCTTTCAGGATCCCCAAAAAGTGGAAAGGCACCCCTCCACAATCTCCTGCACACACTGTCTCACCACAGCATCAGTCCACTTCCCCGTGCCACCACCCCACCTGGTCCAAGCAGCCCTCCAGCTTCCCAAGCCAGAGATGTCTCTTCCACAGATGTTCCTCACACTCCCCGGGGCAGTCCTCCTACTGACCGCGACACACAGTCACCTCCAAATCCGACAGACAGCCACATCTGAGTGGTAGTCACCCTCACACAGCTGTCTGTCCACAGCGGTGTCTGTGATGCCCATTGTTATCCCCATGACTCTGTTGCTGAGCATGGCATGGTATATTCGCACACATTCGCTGTGCAGCTTCTGATGTGACTACTCTGCACATTGTACTTGCCTTGTGGTTCACTGCTGTTTGCACCCTGCCTGTGCAGCTTCTCATGGACTTCACCTGCACATTGGACTGGCCACTGGCCTTGTTGCTCACTACTGTTTGCCCCCTGCCTGTGCAGCTTCTGATGTGACTACTCTGCACATTGTACTTGCCTTGTGGTTCACTGCTGTTTGCACCCTGCCTGTGCAGCTTCTCATGGACTTCACCCGCATATTGGACTGGCCACTGGCCTTGTTGCTCACTACTGTTTGCCCCCTGCCTGTGCAGCTTCTGATGTGACTACTCTGCACATTGTACTTGCCTTGTGGTTCACTGCTGTTTGCACCCTGTCTGTGCAGCTTCTCATGGACTTCACCTGCACATTGGACTGGCCACTGGCCTTGTTGCTCACTACTGTTTGCCCCCTGCCTGTGCAGCTTCTGATGTGACTACTCTGCACATTGTACTTGCCTTGTTGATCACTACTGTTTGCCCCCTGCCTGTTCAGCTTCTGATGTGACTACTCTGCACATTGTACTTGCCTTGTTGTTCACTACTGTTTGCCCCCTGCCTGTGCAGCTTCTGATGTGACTACTCTGCACATTGTACTTGCCTTGTTGATCACTACTGTTTGCCCCCTGCCTGTGCAGCTTCTGATGTGACTACTCTGCACATTGTACTTGCCTTGTTGATCACTACTGTTTGCCCCCTGCCTGTGCAGCTTCTGATGTTACTACTCTGTACATTGTAGTGGCCACTGGCCCTGCAGTTGCCCACATTTGTTATCTATCTATGCACAAGTGCAAATAAAGACAGTTGTTCCTGTTGTCAGTTCTGTCAGTGTAATTTCTCAATAAAACTGTTTCTGTGTGTGCATGGTTTACTGTGTCACATGCTCAGTATGGCACTTCAACATTGGCAATGGGTTGTCTCACGTTTCCATGTTTTTGCAGGGGTGACAGGGACTTCAATTCTTCCTGACTCTTATACTTGTGGGTGCAGTGAAGGTGGTTTTTGAAAATGTTCTTGTTGTCATTATCCTTCTTTGTCCATGTTGTCTATGGTGTAGACATGTCATGTTTGGAGGCAATGTCAGCACAGGGTGGGAGTTTATGCACAGGCTTTCATGCAGGTTGGCACGGGTCATGGTGTCTGTGTGAGCTTACTTACTGTGTGCCCAGCAGTGTATGTGTATGGTCCTCTTGTGGTGGTCAGTAATCCTGGTCCCATGCCTTACTTCCAAAGTGTACACTTTGGTGGTGGAGAAGTGTGTGGTGTGAAGGGGGTGCCATTGTGGTGACTCTTGATGTGTGTGCACCTGCATTGTCAACTACACCCATGTGTCACCCTGGAGTGGTGTGCGTGTATGTGTACTTGTTGTGCCCTGCAATTGTGATTTGGTGCACATGGGAGTGTTGTGTGCTGCTGATGTGAGAGGGGGGATGTGTGACGTATCCTACTTGTGCTTCTCAATCATGGAGTGTGTGAATGGGGCCTGTGTGTTGTGGTGCAGAGATGCTCTTGTCAGGTAATTGCATACCTATGTGTGTCTGTTCAGTATTTGACTTCATGGCCTTCCTCTCATCCCTGTGCCTTGACATGGGTGGCCTTGCTGTCTCCCTGAGTTGTTGAATTGAGGTGCTTGTGTTTTGGGTTGATTTGATGGGCTGTGGGTGTTCTCAGAGGTCTGTTGTCTTGCATGTGATGTACACATGCTTGATAGTTGTGTCCTTGTCCTTCCCTTTGTGGGCACATCACTTTAGCTTTCATGTATGTTGTCCTCCATTGCTGCTAGCATGTGGTCTGTGTATGTGGCTGTGAGGCAGGGTAGGGTGTGTCTGTGTAAGTTGGTAGGCTGTGTGTGCAGTGAATTGTTTGATCATCAATATGTGTGTGTGTGTGTGTGTACATTTTGTGCTGGAGCTCAGTGTTCTGGGCATGTGTGTGGTGTTGTTGTGGTGTGTGTGTTGGCTGGGGCCTGGCCTTCTGTGGTATGTGTTCCTGTGCAACAACTCCTGCTGTGGCTATCTCTGCAGTTGTTAGGGATGTGGGGCAGGGTGTGTATTCACCTGTGTTGTTGTTGTGCAGGAGTGGCACATGGCAGGCACATGATATGTACCTTCAGGGAGAGGGCTAGTGTGTTGTGTTTTGAGTGGTGGTTTTGTGTTGTTTGTACAGTGGCCATGGCTGGTGCTGGCACTGGCCTCTGCGTTGTGTGCATGTTTTCCTGCACACTGACCACGGCGGTGACGACACCGGGACATTTGTTCATGATCGCGTAACATGGGTAGCCAGGATGTGGCGAGGTGTTTTTGTGACAGGTGGGACATGTGTGGATGCAGTGATGGCTGTGTGCCTGTCCCCACAGGGGTGTCTGGTGTGGACATGCACCGTTTTCAAAGCCTTGACTTGTGTATTGTGTTGCATGCACAGTTGTGTGTGTACGTACCTGCGGCGGCGTCCGCGCCGGTCAATGACTTGCAGGTGGTGTATCATGTACAGCACTGGAAAGGCGTGTAGAGCTGGATCCATCGCGGTGTGGTCCGGGTGTCTATTTTCTTGCTCCTCTGTGGTGTCTCCGCCGTCTTTGGCTATACGGTTTCTCCGCCGCGGTGTGCTGCCCTTTTTCCGGTATCGTGATTTGTTCGGCGGACGGGACGTCATTCCGCACGGCGGTTAGTGCTCATTGGCTCACTCCGCCGCGCTGGCGGGCGCACTTTGATGGCGGTCGGCGTCACACCGCAGCAGACGGGAAATGGCTCTGTCTAGACATGCTAATATTGCGGGCGTGAAGACCGCTGCCGGTGCACGGTAAATGGCGTTTTCTCCCACCGCCAGCATCGCGGAGGTGCATCCGCCAGTCATCGTAATGGACCCCAATGTTTGAATGCTCCCTATACATAACAATGAATTTTATGAAGATACGACAAAAAGAAAGACAAGTGTACATTACGCTCTTTGTTCAAATGTTAAGCACAGGAACCACATCAAGTCAGAGTTATAAACTACATTCACTTTTGTCTTATTTGTCCAATATCTCGTTAATATTTGCAACATGACTTGATGCTCAGATATGGGCAAATTTTCATTGTCAGTATAATTATTATCTTTCATGCATAGCATACCTGTTCTGAATACAATTCAGAGTATGCCTAATACATCCCCCCATTATAGTAATCTTGTAGAGTTTTTTAGATACCCCAAAACAGAAAAAATTGAATTCCTCATATTATGTTATCGATGTCACTTACCAAATACATGAGCGTGCAGACCATTAGTTGCTAAATAATATTGTTGTGTTGAGAGTCCATGAGTAAGAAAATCATATCTAAAAGAAAGGTCAGAATTTTGTTAACTGATCCCCTAATCTGAAAGGTGTAAAAAACTGGGGCCACAGAAATATTATGGATACAGCTTATTCAGGGTACTGGGGTTAAGGGTTAAGGCTTATCTGTTTTTAGCCTCTAACGCTAATAGAGGTGAAATTTAATTTACTCCTTCAAAAAGCTTCCTTACAATCCATTTATTTAAATCTTATTTGCATTTACAATGTTTCGCTCTGCCATCTGGTGCGTATTTTCCGTATTATTTGACTAGTGGACACCACTTAGTAGTGGTCAGCTTTTCCGAAAAGAAAACAGAAATGTGGCTTGAGAGTTCAAAACTATAAATTGGGGTGCAGATGAAGTTTTAGATTCCCAGGTCTGAACCCAGTGATTCTCCCTGCACATCAATCAATCAGGCGTTTGTTGAGCACGACTACTCACCCGTAAGGGTCTCAAGGCGCTGGGGGTGGAGGGGGGGTGCAGGTTCCAGTCCATCAAGGAGGGGGTCTGTCGAAGAGCCAGGTTTTGAGGTTTCTTGCAAAGATGGGGAGCGATGTTGTCTGTCTGAGGTGGAGCGGAATGGCGTTCCAGGCTCTGGCCGCGAGGAAGGAGAAGGAGCGGCCACCCGATCTGGTCTTTCTGGTCCGGGGGACCACGGCATTGGAGAGCTGGGCTGATCGTAGGGTCCTTTGGGGTGTGTGGAATTTGAGTCGGCTGTTCAGGTATGCTGGTCCGGTGTCGTGGAGGGCCTTGTGTGCGTGGGTGAGCATCTTGAAGGTGACTCTAGCCTTGATGGGGAGCCAGTGGAGTGTGCGCAGGTGCTGGGAGGTGTGGCAGTGTCTTGGCAGGTTGAGGACCAGTCTTGCCGCGGCGTTCTGGATGTTCTGTAGCTTGTGGGTGAGGTTTTTGTTTATTCCGGCGTAGAGTGCGTTGCAGTAGTCGAGTCTGCTGGTGACGAGGGCGTGAGTGACGGTCTTTCTGTGTTTGAGGGGAATCCATTTGAAGGTCTTACGTAGGAGGCGGAGGGTGTGGAAGCAGGAGGACGAGATGGAGTTGATCTGGTGGTCCATTTTGAGCTCGGAGTCCAGGATGATTCCCAGGTTGCGTGCGTGGTCCGTGGGGGTTGGCGGGCTTTCGAGGGCAGGGGGCCACCAGGTGTCGTTCCAGGCGTCGGGGCTTGGGCCCATGATGAGTACTTCTGTTTGGTAAACATCCATTATTACGCGGCTGTTACACCGCGTACCATTACTTCGCAAGCGTTACAACGCATGCAATGTTACAACGCGTAGCCTTTACTACGCAAGTTGATACATCGCATGCGTTGTAGCGCTTGTGAGTAAAGGCTATCCACATCGTTGTGTGTAAACGGACGCGCTTCCGTTTCATCACAACGAGCGTGCAACTACTGACGACGCAGGAAGCCGGAGAAGACAGGAACCGCGGAACCGAGGAGAGAGAGGTAAGAGGGGCTGTGTAGTATTTAAGGGTTTAGGGTAGGGGGAGGGTTGTGCAGGGGGTAATCTTTTTGGTTTAAGGGTAGTGTAGTTGTGTTTGTGTAGTGTAGAGTAGTGTATTTGGGTTTAGGGTAGTGTCTGGGGTCTTGAAAGGTAGTGTTTGGGAGTAGGGACAGGAATGGGGGTAGGGGCAGTGTGGTGCTGGGGGTAGTGTTTTAGGGTTTAGGGTAGTGTTGTGGTGTTAGTGTAGTGTAGTGTTTTAGGGTAGTGTTGTGGTGTTAGTGTAGTGTAGGGTAGTGTTTTAGGGTTTAGGGTAGTGTTGGGGGGTCGTGCAGGGTAGTGTTTCAGTGTAGGGACCGTCTTGGGGGTAGGGGCAGGGTCGTGATGGGGGTAGTGTTTTAGGGTTTAGGGTAGTGTTGTGGTGTTAGTGTAGGGTAGTGCTTTAGGGTTTAGGGTAGTGTTGTGGTGTTAGTGTAGTGTAGGATTGTGTTTTAGGGTTTAGGGTAGTGTCGGGGGTCGTGCAGGGTACTGTTTAAGTGTAGGGACAGTCTTGGGGGTAGAGGCAGGGTCGTGAGGGGGGTAGTGTTTTAGGGTTTAGGGTAGTGTTGTGGTGTTAGTGTAGTGTAGGGTAGTGCTTTAGGGTTTAGGGTAGTGTCGGGAGGTCGAGCAGGGTAGTTTTTCAGTGTAGGGACCGTCTTGGGGGTAGGTGCAGGGTCGTGCTGGGGTTAGTGTTTTAGGGTTTAGGGTAGTGTTGTGGTTTTTGTGTAGTGTAGGGTAGTGTTTTAGGGTAGTGTCGAGGTGCGTGCAGGGTAGTGTTTGGGAGTAGGGACAGGAATGGGGGTAGGGGCAGTGTCGTGCTGGGGGTAGTGATTTAGGGTTTAGGGTAGAGTAGTGGTGTCTGAGTAGTGTAGGGTAGTGTAGTGTTTGAGGGTTTGGGTAGTGTTTTAGAGTTTGTGATGTGTAGGGTAGTGTATTTGTATTTAGTATTTAGTGTAGTGTTGGGTTTTTTTGACATTCAAAAAAGGGGTTAGGAAAATTAAGCGGGGTAAATGTCTGTTTTTATTACTAGGCACGTTTTTAGTTCGCATACATTAACACTTGCAATGTAAAGGCATGCGAACTAAAAACTTGCGTAGTAACGGTATTTGCTAAGTAAAAACATTGAAGTAAAAAGCTGCGAAGTAATGGTATGCGAAATAACGAGTCATATTCCTTCTGTTTTGTTGGTGTTTAGTTGTAGGCAGCTGTTTTTCATCCATTTGGCGACGGCTTCCATGCCTTCTCGAAAGTTGTGTCTGGCGGTGTTGGGTTCGTTGGACAGGGAGAGGATGAGTTGGGTGTCGTCTGCGTATGACACAATGTTGAGTACGTAGGTTCTGACGATGGGGGCGAGCGGAGCCATGTAGACGTTGAAGAGTGTAGGGCTGAGGGAGGAGCCCTGGGGGACTCCGCAGGTGGTTGGTGTAGGGTCCGAGAGGAAAGGGGGGAGTCTGACCCGCTGCGTTCTGCCGGAGAGGAAGGAGCGGATCCAGTCGAGGGCCTTGTCCTGGATTCCTGCATCGTGGAGTCTGCATATTAGGGTGCGGTGAGAGACTGTGTCGAATGCCGCTGAGAGGTCGAGGAGGATGAGGGCTACTGTTTCGCCTTTGTCCAGTAGGGTGCGGATGTCGTCTGTTGCGGCGAGGAGGGCGGTTTCCGTACTGTGGTTTTTTCTGAAGCCGGATTGGGATTAGTCGAGGATGTTGTGCTCTTTGATGAATGTGGCGAGTTGGCTGTTGATGGCTTTCTCGATGACTTTCGCTGGGAACTGGGGTCTGTAGTTTTTGAGGTCGGTGGGGTCCGCCAAGGGTTTCTTCAGGAGGGGGTTGACCTCGGCGTGTTTCCAGTCGTCGGGGATCGAGGCGGTCGCCAGGGAGCGGTTGATGGTGTGGCGGAGCATGGGTGCGATAGTGTCGGCGGCTCTGTTGAAGATGTGGTGGGGGCAGGGGTCCGTGGGGGCCCCGGAGTGGATAGACTTCATTGTCTTCAGTGTGCACCAGTTTTTGTGGGCATCATCTATAGGAATTTGTGAGCAAAAAGTAGGTCAGAAAGGGAAAAAACATAGGGTCTTATTTATGAAGGCCTTGCGCCAGGTAAGTAGTCATAATATCGAGTTTTAAATATCGTTGTGCAATAATATCGAGTTTAAAATGCCGAAACTCAAAAATATCTTTGTAAATAATATCGGTCAAGAATATCAATTTGTTGTGTTGTATAAAATATCGTTGTTAAAATTATCGATTTTAAAAATATCGTTATTAAAAAATATCGATTTTGTAAATGTTGTGAATTTTTTAATATAGTATATAATTTTAAATGTATTAATAATTGTTAATTAATTGTATATGTTTTATATAAAACATGTTTTAGGAGCGGGATGTTGGGTTTATAGGAGATAAGGTTGGGGAGTGTTTTAAAAAAAACATTTTTTTATTTTACATTTTTTAATAATATAAATGAAATTTAAAATTGTGTGTTTAGGAGCGGGCTATTGGGTTTATAGGGGATAAGGGTGGGGAGTGTTATAAAAAAAACTTTTTACATTTAAATTTTTTTTAATAATGTAAATTAAATTTTAAATTGTGTTTTAGGAGCGGGATGTTGGGTTTATAGGTGATAAGGGTGGGGAGTGTTTTAAAAAAAATTATTTAATTTACATTTTTTATTAATCTTAATGAAATTTACAATTATGTTTTAGGAGCGGGATGTTGGGTTTATAGGGGATAAGGGTGGGGAGTGTTTTAAAAAACAAATTGACATTTTTTTTAAATTTCAAAAAATATATTTAAAAATATAATTTTTTATTTAGGAGTGGGATGTTGGTGTTTTAGGGGATAAGGGTGGGGATTGTTTTAATATAAAAAAATAGAAATTTAAAACATAAAAATTTTGAATAAAAAATATACATTTTGGATTTTAGGAGTGTGATGTTGGGGTTATAGGTGATGATGGGGGTATTTTTAAAATGATTTTAAATTTTAAAAATCAATTTATAATATGTTTGGGAAAAAATTAAAATTTTGAAAAAAAATTGAAAATTGTGATATTTTTGAAATTTGTAAATAATTTTGTTGAGTTACGTTTAAATTTAAAAAAAAATTAAAAATTTACAAAACATAAAATAATAATATTTTTGATTATGATATAAAATTAATTACAAAAATCGCATAGTTTTGTATAAGTTTTTATAACTGGGAATATGTAAATATATGTATAATGTGTATTATTTTATATGTTTTTATGTATTTTTTTGGTAATATTACATTTAAAAATAATATTTTTGTATACTTTCCTTGAGTTAATATAGTTTGGGGGTGGGAATAGAAAATTATATATGTTTAGTGTCCAGCACCTTCCCTGAGTTAATGTAGTTTGGAGTGGGAATAGTAAATTATATATGTTTAGTGTCCAGCACCTTCTCTGACTTAATGTAGTTTAGAGTGGGAATAGAAAATTATAAATGCTTATTGTCTAGCACCTTCCCTGAGTTAATGGAGTTTGGAGTGGGAATAGTAAATTATATATGTTTAGTGTCCAGCACCTTTACTGAGTTAATACAGTTTGGAGTGGGAACAGTAAATTATATATGTTTATTGTCCAGCACATTCCCTGACTTTTTCTAGTTTGGAGTGGGAATAGTAAATTGAATAAGTTTAGTATCCAGCACCTTCCCTGAGTTAATATAGTTTGGAGTGGGAATAGTAAATTCTATATGTTTAGTGTCCAGCACCTTCCCTGACTTTTTTAATTTTGGAGTGGGAATAGTACTTTATATATGTTTAGGGGCCGATTCTGATGCGGGTTGGAAAAGCTTCCCGACCGAATCGGTTGGGAAATGGTGTCCGACCCACTCGGATCGGGAAAGTCCGACCGGCGGAGTAGGATGCATCCAGATGCTTCCAGATACGATTTGGTTGAACTCCCATTGACTTCAATGGGAACATTTGTTCCTAACCGCATCAGAATTGGGCCCTCGGTCGGGAAGACACGTTCCCGATCCGATTTGGAAGGAGCAAATGCCGTTAGGAGGCCTTCCTAACCGCATCAGAATCAGGCCCTCGGTCGGGAAGCTTTTCCAACCCGCATCAGAATCGGGCCCTTAGTGTCCAGCACCTTCCCTGAGTAATGTAGTTTGCAGTGGGGAGAGTAAATTATATGTGTTTAATGTCCAGCATCTTCCCTGAGTCAATACAGTTTGGAGTGGGAATAGGAAATTATATATGTTTAGTGTCCAGCACCTTTACTGAGTTAATGTAGTTTGGAGTGGGAATGGTAAATTATATGGGGCAGATTTACAAGCCGCTTACGCCACTTTTGCGCCGCCGTTGCATCACTTTTGTGACGCAGCGGCGGCGCAAATCATGCGCCATGCTGCGGGGGATTTACAACGTGACGCATCTAGGGAGATGCGTCACGTTGTAAAGCCCTACGCCACATGAAACCTGCGTCAGGTTTCATGTGGGCATGCCGGCGCAGGGGGGGGCGTTCCTGCGCAAGGAAGCCCCGTAAAAGTGACGCAGTGAAATCTACAAGATTTCACGGAGTCACTTTTACGTCCCTGTTGCATCAAATCCTTACGCCTGCTTCAAGCAGGCGTAAGGAGTGACGCAGCATGTTAGGTATAGGGCACCCCTGAGCAGTACTGGAGTTACGTCGCACTTGCGACACGACTCCAGTACTGCGCCACCCTTCCGCCGACAGATGCGTCACGCATCTGTTTATCCTTGCGCCATGATGCGCCGCATTGTAAATGCGGCGCATCTGTGGTGGTGCAAGGGTAAACTTGCGTCACGCATCTTCCCTGGCGCATCCCTGCTGATTTGCAGGGATGCGCCAGGGAACGTAAATCTGCCCCCCTATGTTTAGTGTCCAGCACCTTCCCTGACTTAATGTAGTTTGGAGTGGGAACAGCAAATTATATATATTTATTGTCTAGCACCTTCCCTGAGTTAATGTAGGTTGGAGAGGGAATAGTAAATTATATATGTTTAGTGTCCAGCACCTTCCCTGACTTTTTCTTGTTTGGAGTGGGAATAGTAAATTAAATAAGTTTAGTATACAGCACCTTTCCTAAGTTAATATAGTTTGGGGTGGGAATAGTAAATTATATATGTTTAGTGTCCAGCACCTTCCCTGACTTTTTAATTTTGGAGTGGGAATAGTACTTTATATATGTTTAGTGTCCAGCACCTTCCATGAGTTAATGTAGTTTGGACTGGGGATAGTAAATTATATATGTTTAGTGTCCAGCACCTCGCCTGAGTTAATGTAGTTTGGAGTGGGAATAGTAAATTATAATTGTTTAGTGTCCAGCACCTTTCCAGACTTATTGTAGTTTGGAGTGGGAATAGTAAATTATACATCTTTAGGGGCCGATTCCGATTCAGGCCGGAAATCACTCCGACCGAGCCGGACCCAAAGAGATTTCCGACCGAATCGGACTCTAGCAGCCCGACCGAACGAGTACGATGCGTACGCATGCAATCGGACTCGATTCGGTCGGACTCCCACTGAAGTCAATGGGAGCCGGTCGTACAACACGTATGCGGGCTCCCATTGACTCAATGGGTGCGAGGCGAACAAGGGCCCCGCTACAGCGGGTACGTGTCGATGCGACTCGTGCCGTACATGCACAGGTAGGGGGGGTGCGACTCGCGCGGCTACGCATACAGGGGGGTCCGACACGGACCCCCAAAGTCCGGCTCCAACTGCCCTTTTGAGCCGGACGGCGCGAGTCGGTCGGACTGCTCGAGGCGCGCATCGTACTTGCCCGGCCGGGGAACGTCTCCATTGCGGGGTGCGAGTCGTGTCCGTGCGAGCCGGTCGGAGCGGTTCGGACCCGCGAACGAGTCGGTCGGTGATTTCGCGTGCGCTCGCATCGTACTCGCTCGCTCGGACGCACGTTCGAATCGGTCGGGAAAGGGGGCTCTGAATCGGATCCGGTTAAGCCGAATCCGATTCGGTGCCCTACCGGCCGAGATCGGAATCGGCCCCTTTGTGTCCAGCACCTTCCCTGAGTCAATACAGTTTGGAGTGGGAATAGTAAATTATATATGTTTAGTGCCCAGCACCTTCCCTGACTTTTTCAAGTTTGGAGTGGAGATAGTACTTTATATATTTAGTGTCCAGCACCTTCCCCGAGTTAATGTAGTTTGGGTGGGAATAGTAAATTATATATGTTTAGTGTCCAGCACCTTCCCTGAGTTAATGTAGTTTGGAGTGGGAATAGTAAATTATATATGTTTAGTGTTCAGCACCCACCCTGATTTGATACAGTTTGGAGTGGGAATAGTAAATGATATATGTTTAGTGTCCAGCACCTTCCCTGACTTTTTCTTGTTTGGAGTGGGAATAGTAAATTATCTAAGATTAATATCCAACGCCTTCCCTGACTTTTTCAAGTTTGGAGTGGGAATAGTAAATTATATATGTTTAGTGTCCAGCGCCTTCCCTGAGTTAATACAGTTTGGAGTGGGAATAGTAAATTATATACGTTAAGGGGTCGATTCCGATTCGGGCCGGAAAAAGCACCGACCGACTCGGAGCCGGAAATTATACCGACCGACACGTACCTGTGGCGCCCAACACGCCAAGTACGATGCAAAGCGCGCAAAATCCGACCGACACGTACAGAACCCAAGCCAAACGACCGAGCCGCACGGAAAACAGCAATCGGCCGGAAAAACACGCGAATCGAACCGACCGACACGCACCCGGAACAAAACCGACCGAAACGTACACGCGAACTCCAAACCGCAAAGTACGATGCAAGGCGCGAAAACCACAACCGAGTCGGACGGAGGACAAGCCGCACGACCGACACGCATACAAAACCGAGCCGAAGCAACACAAAACACCACGACCGACGCGTACGCAGCATAGAAAACAGCACAAACACAGCGTGAACGAAACGGAGAACACCGTACGAGACAAATGCAGGGTCCGACTCGGTCACAACAACGTTTCCAACATGCACAGACAGTACAAAGGAAAAATCACACAAAAAAAGGCCAAACAAGCAATTACAAAGCCAATAAATACTGGGGGGTGGGGACAGAGAACAAAGACACACCCACAACTCCACCCATATAAAGGACACAAATCCCAACCATGATCCTTTGCAAATGCCATTCCACTGCCAGCACCCAAGAGACAGCAACCACACACCCACAGCTCATCCCCCACACAAGCCACACACCATCAGCACACCAACAAATACCTACCTCACATACACCCAGCAAAACACACACTCACACACCCTCACCTGCACACCAACACACACATCACTCACCATCACCACCCATCACCATGCCCCCAAGAAGAATCACAAGTTCCTAGATTGTGAATTGGAAGTCCTGGTAGACGAGATCCTCAGGGTAGAGCCACAGCTGTTTGGCACACTGGTCCAACAGACCCCCATCTCCCAGAAAACCAAGATGTGGGAGAGGATCATCAACAGGGTGAACGCACAATCACCATGTCTGCGCACAAAGACCGACATCCAGAACAGGTGGTATGACGTGCGCAGGAGGGTCCGGGAGCTGCTCAAGAAAGACTACCTCCTGAGCCAATACACCGGCAGTGGCCCTCCTGCCAAGCCAGTATACCTCAGGCCCTGGGAGGAGAAGGTGCGGGCCATCCTTCCGCCAGTGAGCGTATATGGACTAGAGAACATCCCAGAGCCTGGTGAGTACACAACAAATGTACACAATATTCTGCCACAAAACACACACACATCACTGTCAAGGGGAGAGTCAAACCATGCACTCATAGCAATTGCTGTACAGAATCATCCCAAAATGTGTATGTCAGTCAGATAAACACAACACATGCCATCAAAAAGTTACATCCAACCGTGCCATCACATGTACAAACACAACTACAACTACAGCTAGGCAGTGGCACAAATAGAACTAACAAACACATCCAGACATGTAGCCACCACAACAACACCAACACACAGTGAAGACCACTCAAAGGAAGGAATACTGTGTATGCTGGCCAAGTCAGTGTAGCCAATAGCATCATGGGAGTCGCAGTCACACATATTGCCCCCCACAACTGTCCCATCAATACCACCATGAACCATGCGCACATCACAGGGAGTGGAGAAGGACTCACAAGATGGCTGACACTGGCAACTGCTGTGGGGAGCACAAGGCCCTGCTGGGAACTGTGCACCAACAAACAGCAGGACACCACTGACTGACATCCTGAGAGACAACTTCCACTCCCAGCAATGCAAGCACGTTCCATGGTGGGATATCAGGCTGGCTGGGTGGGAAGGAGGACTTGCAGCACTGACCATAGTCACAAGCACCTCCCCTCACACACACCCTCAACACAAACTCCACAGAACCCACCTGGTAGAATGCAATGCCTCCCATCCTAACTCAAGATCCCACAAAGAACCACCACCCTGGGTTATGTTGTGTGAAGCACAGGGACACTCTTGGGACTTTTAGCCAAACAACTGCCAGGACAACACTCCCAGCCATCCTGTCAGCACAGCCAGCCCACCCCACAGGGAAGCAGAGTCAAAGGAAGGAAGCATGGGCATGCTGGGAAGGGGGTGGAGGCAATAGCATGATGGGAGTCGTAGTCACAGCTCTACATCCCCCACCACATGGCCCAGCAAGCTCACACTCATGCATGCACATCCCACAGAGAGTGGAAAGGCCCATCAAAGATGTCTGACACTGTTGCTGTGTCGTGGGGAGCACAAGGGCATGCTGGGAACTGCACACCAACCAACAGCAGGAAACCACTGTCAGCCATCTTGCCATTGCTCTCACACCCACACATACTGAACTCCCCACAAAAGCAAGTAAGTATGGGAATGCTGGCAAGTGGGGTGGAGGCAATAGCATGATGGGAGTGGCAGTCACAGATATTGGTCACCCTCACAACTGGCCCATCAACACCACCCTGAACCATGCTCACATCACAGGGAGTGGAGAAGGACTCACAAGATGGCTGACACTGGCTACTGCTGTGGGGAGCACAAGGGCATGCTGGGAACTGCACACCAACCAACAGCAGGACACCACGGTCAGCCATCTTGCCATTGCCCTCACACCCACACACACTGAACTCCCACAAAAGCAAGTAAGTATGGGAATGCTGGCAAGTGGGGTGGAGGCAATAGCATGATGGGAGTGGCAGTCACAGATATTGGTCACCCCCACAACTGTCCCATCAACACCACCCTGAACCATGCTCACATCACAGGGAGTGGAGAAGGACTCACAAGATGGCTGACACTGGCTACTGCTGTGGGGAGCACAAGGGCATGCTGGGAACTGCACACCAACCAACAGCAGGACACCACTGTCAGCCATCTTGCCATTGCCCTCCACACCCACACACACTGAACTCCCCACAAAAGCAAGTAAGTATGGGAATGCTGGCAAGTGGGGTGGAGGCAATAGCATGATGGGAGTGGCAGTCACAGATATTGGTCACCCTCACAACTGGCCCATCAACACCACCCTGAACCAAGCTCACATCACAGGGAGTGGAGAAGGACTCACAAGATGGCTGACACTGGCTACTGCTGTGGGGAGCACAAGGGCATGCTGGGAACTGCACACCAACCAACAGCAGGACACCACTGTCAGCCATCTTGCTATTGCCCTCACACCCACACACACTGAACTCCCCACAAAAGCAAGTAAGTATGGGAATGCTGGCAAGTGGGGTGGAGGCAATAGCATGATGGGAGTGGCAGTCACAGATATTGGTCACCCCCACAACTGTCCCATCAACACCACCTGAACCATGCTCACATCACAGGGAGTGGAGAAGGACTCACAAGATGGCTGACACTGGCTACTGCTGCGGGGAGCACAAGGCCCTGCTGGGAACTGTGCACCAACAAACAGCAGGACACCACTGACTGACATCCTGAGAGACAACTTCCACTCCCTGCAATGCAAGCACGTTCCATGGTGGGATATCTGGCTGGCTGGGTGGGAAGGAGGACTCGCAGCACAGACCATAGTCACAAGCACCTCCCCTCACACACCCCCTCAACACAAACTCCACAGAACCCACCTGGTAGAATGCAATGCCTCCTATCCTAACTCAAGATCCCACAAAAAACCACCACCCTGGGTTATGTTGTGTGAAGCACAGGGACACTCTTGGGACTATTAGCCAAACAACTGCCAGGTCAACACTCCCAGCCATCCTGTCAGCACAGCCAGCCCACCCCACAGGGAAGCAGAGTCAAAAGGAAGGAAGCATGGGCATGCTGGGAAGGGGGGTGGAGGCAATAGCATGATGGGAGTCGTAGTCACAGCTCTACATCCCCCACCACATGGCCCAGCAAGCTCACACTCACGCATGCACATCCCACAGAGTGGAAAGGACCATCAAAGATGTCTGACACTGTTGCTGTGTCGTGGGGAGCACAAGGGCATGCTGGGAACTGCACACCAACCAACAGCAGGACACCACTGTCAGCCATCTTGCCATTGCCCTCACACCCACACACACTGAACTCCCACAAAAGCAAGTAAGTATGGGAATGCTGGCAAGTGGGGTGGAGGCAATAGCATGATGGGAGTGGCAGTCACAGATATTGGTCACCCTCACAACTGGCCCATCAACACCACCCTGAACCATGCTCACATCACAGGAGTGGAGAAGGACTCACAAGATGGCTGATACTGGCTACTGCTGTGGGGAGCAGAAGGGCATGCTGGGAACTGCACACCAACCAACAGCAGGACACCACTGTCAGCCATCTTGCCATTGCCCTCACACCCACACACACTGAACTCCCCACAAAAGCAAGTAAGTATGGGAATGCTGGCAAGTGGGGTGGAGGCAATAGCATGATGGGAGTGGCAGTCACAGATATTGGTCACCCCCACAACTGTCCCATCAACACCACCCTGAACCATGCTCACATCACAGGGAGTGGAGAAGGACTCACAAGATGGCTGACACTGGCTACTGCTGTGGGAGCACAAGGCCCTGCTGGGAACTGTGCACCAACAAACAGCAGGACACCACTGACTGACATCCTCAGAGACAACTTCCACTCCCTGCAATGCAAGCACAGTCCATGGTGGGATAACTGACTGGCTGGGTGGGTGGGAAGGAGGGCCGGCTGTCAACCAAATACAACCAATGCAGACCATGTGCACACCCCAACAAATACATAGAAATGCCCAAATAATACAGGACAATGTGCCACACCAAAATCAACCCCTGACTGCGACGACTTAGGACAATGCAATGTACAGGCCCGCACCCAGAGGCACAGTCACAACTGTCAGGTGTGTCAACCATTGATGCCTGCAGAAAGATAACATACATTGTGTGTGTCTCCCAAAAACAGGTGATGATGGTGACACAGCAGCAGACGCTGAGGAGTCCCAGTCCCAGGCTCAAGAGGATGCAGAGCTCACTGGTGTCGTACAGCCTCTGCCCTCCTCGGACGAAGAAGACCAACCTGGCACATCCGGTGCAAGTCTACATGCAGCACCAGCAGGACCACCAGCTGCAGCACCAGCAGGACCACCAGCTGCACCCCCTGCACCCACCCCTCCAACGACTGTCACCACAAATACCATCCCTGCCGACATGGACAGAACAAGGAGCAACACCAGCACAGGGACCCTGGACCAACCTGGGGCCATGGACACCACCACCACCACCAACTCCCAAGGTGGACCAGGGTCATCTGTGCGTGCCAATGCAAGCACTGCACATGTCAGCAGGGGTGGTGGGAGGGTGGGAGACAGAGGTCGCTGCTTGCAGAGGTTGCTGGTGTGCATGATGACCCACAACTGGTACGCATAGCTGATGCATACCAGTCCAGCACCGGAGACCTCAGCCAGGTAGTGGGGCTCCTCAGAGACATGAAACAGCAGCAGGCTGCCCATCATGCCCGCTTGGACTCTCACATGTCCCACGTGGAGTCACACATGTCCCGCGTGGACTCACACATGTTCTGCGTGGAGTCCAAGTGGGATGCACTGCATGAGATGACGGCGGTGCACAGGAACATTTTACAATGCCTTCGCCAGATGAACAGCAACCAGTCCACACCTCCCTGTGTGCCAACAATATCTGGTGCTGCCCAAACTGCAACTGCCACAGGGAGGGAGGATGACTCTGGAGGAGAGTCCCCTGCACCGCAGCAGCATGCTTGAAGGCCCCCCAAGAAGAGGGGTCGTCCGAAGAGGGGCAAGTGAGAGGCCGATGGCCAGCGCAACTCCCAGGAAGCCTGAACCTGTTCTGGATGTTCACCTTTGTGCACAGACTGTTCACCCTGTTGACGGCAACACTACTCCCACACATTGCATGGGGAGAACAAGTTGGACCAATGTCTCAGACAACTGTGGCCCCGATACTGGGGATTTTGTCTACCAGGACTTTCAATTCACCTAGGAACTTCTGATTGCAAGATTTATGTACAGCACTACCCATCCTATGCACTATTCACACAAATGTATCACAATAAACACACTAATACACCATACTTGCCTCTGTTGTGATTCCAACGTGGGTGCTGTTATGGGGATGATGAACTGCAAAATTACACTGTGTATGCGAACTGCAACAGCAAGTACAACACAGGCATGTGAGTAAAGGCAACGTGACACATATGAGTGAGACACACCACCAGGGCTACACAACACATACACACCTAGGCCATCTGACTCATTGCCTACACTGATGTTGCCAGGGAAGACGGTGCAATGCACAGACATCACACCCATTCCCAGTTGTAGTCAAGTAGACCACAGGTGCAGTAAGCAAATGGCAGTCAAATGTGTGACCACAGACAACGCCCCTCACAAAGTGAAGCACAGGTTTATTACACAGTTGCAACATGTCGTAACCACTACAGATGCAAGGTAATCCCACCTGGCAGCGGGCACACAGTCAACAACTGTAGACAGAAGGAAGTCCATGGGTGTGGCGCACATCACCTGTAGGGACACAACAGCTACCACCCTGCAAGTGCAATCACGTCGTCGGTGGACACAGTTGACCAAACGAATCTGAAAGTACCCTGTGAAGGACAGAAATGACACACAGTCAAAAGCAATGGAGAACAGGACAGAACAGCAAAACTCATGCCCAATACATGTTACAAGATACCCACCCAGAACCAAGTTAGCATGTCAACACTGTTGGGGAGTACAGAACACCTGTAAGCACACATCGCAACACACATCCAGTCAAGTAGCCCATGGACACACTCCAACAGCACCACAGCACCACCTACACATATCATGCCAACTCACATCATTGACATGACACCTCAGGATACTCACATTCAGCTAAAGAAGTTGGTGATGAGCTGTGTGCGGACATCACCCTCATCATCGTCACTGGCATCGTGGTCCAGGCCAGGATCCTCCACAGGTGGCGGATGTTGGTCATTGTCATCCTGGATGAGAGGCAACTCCTTCCGCACTGCCAGGTTGTGGAGCATGCAGCAGACGATGATAATCTTGCACACTTTCGCAGGGGCATATGGGAGGGACCCGCCGGTCTTGTCCAGACAGCGGAAGCGGCTCTTCAGGAGACCAAATGTCCGCTCAATGACTCTCCTGGTCCGACCATGTGCCTCATTGTAGCGCATCTGGGCTGGTGTCACAGGGTTCCTGAGGGGTGTCAGCAACCACGGCATGTTGGGGTATCCCGAGTCACCTACGGACAGACAAGTGCACATTAGCTGACTTGGAAAAGTGGGCGGAATACTAAAGATCAGATCACACACAATGGCACAAAGTCAGTACACACCGACAAGCCAGGCACGCTGGTTCTGCATCTGTGCCATCATCCTGGGGATGCGACTACTCCTCATCACAAAGGCATCGTGTGCTGAACCACGGAAACGGGCACACACGTGTGTGATGGTCATATCTGCAAGACACACCACCAGTGCATTGACCGAGTGGTAGTGCTTGCGGTTCCTGTAGGCCTGCTCCTGGGCCTGTGGTGGTACCAAAGCCACATGTGTCCCATCAATGGAGCCAATGACATGCGGCATCCTCCCCAGGGCATAAAAGTCACTCTTCACGTCAGTGAGTCGTCGCATGATCTAGGGAAATAGATGTACCGGTTAAGGAATAGCAACATTGCCGCCAAAACATCGCGGAGCACACGGCTCAACATGGTCTGTGACATCCCACCAGCAGTCGCCACAGTATGTTGGAAGGTACCGGTGGCAAAGAAGTGTAGGGCTGCCATCACCTTCACCTTGGGGGTCAGCGCTGTAGGATACGGCCGGCCAGGCTGCAAATGTGGGGCCAACTGCACTGCCAAATCCTCAATCAGCTGCCTGGTGATGCTAACCATGCCCTTGCTGCAGTGATGGTGATATTTGGTCTCATGATAATGAAGTGTTACTGTGCAGGAACCCATGTGGTCCAGGGGGAATGTGTCCTATCCTGTGGTGTATCCATGTCATCCATAGCAGCATCTGAGGGTGTCATGTGTTCAGTATTTGGCAATGGGATTTCCTACTTAGATTTGCTATTTCACATCTGTGGCTTCCACCCCTGCACATCTGTTGTGCCTGCCATTGTTCAATTCGTCTACTTCCCTGACCGTGTGGCCATCTCCACTGGACATGCAGGTTTGGGCATCAATGGGGAAGGACTCATCCGTGTAGTCAGTGCAACATTGCTATACAAGTGTTTTGGATCTGTGCTGATGATTCCGTTGGCACTTCCATGACCAGGCTGATGTGACGGGAGCCCTCATTTGGTGCTAATTGTTGATTGTGTGACCAAGTGCTCAGCTGACATGATGGGGCCCTATTGAGGCAACATATGGCACAGCTTTCCTCACACAGGAGTGGAGTCCCCTCATGGCAGTGTGTACTCCTGTGACATTGCCTGCGCCCAAGGTGTGTGTTGTATGTGCATGTCTGTGTGTTCACTTCCGTTTAGCTGTGCATGCTGTGTTCCCTAGTGTTGTACCTGTTTGTGATGCTTGCTGAGTTGACCTATGTTCCCCCAAAGTCTTCTCCCTGGGTTCTCTGTGATGTGGGTGCATGGCACATTACTGGTCATCAGGGTGTCACCCATAGGTGTGTTTGCTGTCAGGGCTGAGTTTGTGTGCAGACGCAGATGGGTCACAGTCAGGTTTCCCCTTGGCACTTGTTGTTTGCCCCTGTCATGTGATTTCCAGTTTGTGTTATCTTTCAGTGATTGTGACACGTTGTGTGTGTGACTGCTGGCACTCCTCAGGGTCCGGGCTGCAATGTTGGTTGTTGTCTATGTGTGTTCTTTGTGGGTGACCTTGGCTTCTTCATTGGTGTGTGACTGTGGCTGGGATCCCATTGGTTGGTGTGGTATTGCCGTCATGTCCATGTACAGCGTAGTGTGCAGTGTGTCAGACATTCAGGAGTCTTGTTGAGTGGCCATGTGTGATGTGTTTCTGCACCTTGGTTCCCACCCACCACCCTGGAATAGTCATGGGTGCATGTGCAATATCACCAGTGCATGTGTGCTTCACTGCTGCACATTGTTGGAGGTCGAGGGGTGTGGTGTTGAGTGTGTGCAGATGAGAGTTGTTGCCCGGCTAGGCCCCTGCCTCCATGTTGGCCTTGGCTTACTGGCCATGCTGATTGATTTGTGCTTGTGTAGGTGTGATGGTAGTTTGTTGCTCAGGACACATGACTGTGGTTCACAGTGTGAACCACATTTAGCTTTGTCATCACAGTGGGATTGTAATGCAGCCCAGGGTCACCACATTGTGGGGGCCCTGGGGGTGGTGCTGTGGTGTGTCTGTGTCTTGCTGTGTCAGTTGCTGTTCCTACGTGCCTGTGTGACATGTGTGATTTGTGCTCCCTCTCATCTGACAATGCCTGCTTGCCCACATAGGGGATTTGGATCCATGAGTTACCTTTGTGTGGCACTGTATGCACATCTGTATGATTGGTATTCAGGTCTCCTCATGTGTTGTGTGGTTGCCTGGGGACACTGGCACCCCCCCCCTCACCTGTTGTGTATGATGTGCAGTGTGGGTCTGCCTGTTTGTGTTTGTGCATCTGCACCACTGCATTGGCATATCTTGGGTGTGCCATTGGCTGTATGTAGTTTGGTGGGTTTCCCCTGCTGTCCCTGGGACTCCTAGGTCATCGGTCAGCACAATGATCATGGTTTGTGTGTCCCATTGCTGCCATGGTATGGTATCTGTTCACCTCACATCTGCAGTCTCCACAGGGTATCTGCATTTGTGTGCCCATTGGTGCGAATATGTGGGTCTGCATTCTGATGGTCACTTCTGTCATTGTGTCATTGATGAATGTTGACAGTGTCAGCCCCCATGGGTGTTGTTTGTCTGCACATGGCCAAAGGTATGTCTTATTTGCACTGCAGTATTTGCCTCCCCCAATCTATGTTGCAATGGGACACATACACTACTTTGCCACTGATGTGTTTTTTGTTCTGTGACCAGGAATCATCCATGCAGTTTGGCAGTTGCAGCTCTTTCTTTGTCAATACTTACCTTTTGGTCACTGTGATGATGGGGGTTTAGACCCCATTGCCACAATGTTCAAAAGTGCTTCAGCTATGGACCCCACACTTACCTTTTGGTCACTGTGATGATGGGGGTTTGGACCCCATTGCCACACTGTTCAAAATGTGCTTCAGCTATGGACCCCACACTTACATTTTGGTCACTGTGATGATGGGGGTTTGGACCCCATTGCCACACTGTTCAAAATGTGCTACAGCTATGGACCCCAACCTTGCCTTTTGGTCACAGTGATGATGGGGTTTAGACTCCATTGCCACAATGTTCAAAAGGTGCTTCAGCTATGGACCCCACACTTACCTTTTGGTCACTGTGATGATGTGGGTTTGGACCCCATTGCCACACTGTTCAAAATGTGCTTCAGCTATGAACCCCACACTTACATTTTGGTCACTGTGATGATGGGGGTTTGGACCCCATTGCCACACTGTTCAAAATGTGCTACAGCTATGGACCCCAACCTTGCCTTTTGGTCACAGTGATGATGGGGGTTTAGACTCCATTGCCACAATGTTCAAAAGGTGCTTCAGCTATGGACCCCACACTTACCTTTTGGTCACTGTGATGATGGGGGTTTGGACCCCATTGCCACACTGTTCAAAATGTGCTTCAGCTATGGACCCCACACTTACATTTTGGTCTCTGTGATGATGGGGGTTTGGACCCCATTGCCACACTGTTCAAAATGTGCTACAGCTATGGACCCCAACCTTGCCTTTTGGTCACAGTGATGATGGGGGTTTAGACTCCATTGCCACAATGTTCAAAAGGTGCTTCAGCTATGGACCCCACACTTACATTTTGGTCACTGTGATGATGGGGGTTTAGACCCCATTGCCACACTGTTCAAAATGTGCTTCAGCTATGGACCCCACACTTACATTTTGGTCACTGTGATGATGGGGGTTTGGACCCCATTGCCACAATGTTCAAGATGTGCTTCAGCTATGGGCCCCACACTTACATTTTGGTCACTGTGATGATGGGGGTTTGAACCCCATTGCCACAATGTTCAAGTTGTGCTTCAGCTATGGGCCCCACACTTACATTTTGGTCACTGTGATGATGGGGGTTTGGACCCCATTGCCACAATGTTCAAGATGTGCTTCAGCTATGAGCCCCACACTTCCATTTTGGTCACTGTGATGATGGGGGTTGGACCCCATTGCCACAGTGGTCATAGTCTGCTTGCATTGTGGGGGCCACACACATTTATGTGTGGCACATGTGATAAGGGGTCACATTGTATGTTCAAAGTCATGTTCAGTGTTGTAGGCATTTGACACAGTCTACACATGCTTGTCATGGTGTTGGGGGGATGTCTTTATGTTGCATTGTTTATGTTGGTGTGTGCTTGTTGTGTCATGTATTAGCCATCCTGTGAGTGGGGGTGTTGTTGGTGGTAGGCATCCAGCCCCCCATGGGTAGAGGTGGTAGTAGTGGTAGGCATCTGGCACCCCCTGGGTAAGGGTGGTAGTAGTGGTAGGCATCTGGCACACCCTGGGTAGAGGTGGTAGTAGTGGTAGGCATACAGCCCCCCATGGGTAGAGGTGGCAGTAGTGGTGGGCATCTGGCACCCCTGGGTAGGGGTGGTAGTAGTGACAGGCATCCAGCCCCCATGGGTAGAGGTGGTAGTAGTGGTAGGCATCTGGCACCCCCTGGGTGGAGGTGGTAGTGGTGGTAGGCATCTGGCCCCCCCCCGGGTAAGGGTGGTAGTAGTGGTAGGCATCTGGCCCCCCCTGGGTAGGGGTGGTAGTAGTGACAGGCATCCAGCCCCCCATGGGTAGAGGTGGTAGTAGTGGTAGGCATCTGGCACCCCCTGGGTAGAGGTGGTAGTGGTGGTAGGCATCTGGCACCCCCTGGGTAAGGGTGGTAGTAGTGGTAGGTATCTGGCATCCCCTGGGTAAGGGTGGTAGTAGTGGTAGGCATCTGGCATCCCCTGGGTTGAGGTGGTAGTGGTGGAAGGCATCTGGCACCCCCTGGGTAGGGGTGGTAGTAGTGACAGGCATCCAGCCCCCCCTGGGTAGGGGTGGTAGTGGTGGTGGGCATCCAGCCCCCCATGGGTAGGGGTGGTAGTAGTGACAGGCATCCACCCCCCCATGGGTAGAGGTGGTAGTAGTGACAGATATCCAGCCCCCCATGGGTAGAGGTGGTAGTGGTGGTGGGCATCTGGCAACCCCTGGGTAAGGGTGGTAGTAGTGGTAGGCATCTGGCCCCCCTGGGTAGGGGTGGTAGTAGTGACAGGCATCCAGCCCCCATGGGTAGAGGTGGTAGTAGTGGTAGGCATCTGGCACCCCTGGGTAGAGGTGGTAGTGGTGGTAGGCATCTGGCACCCCTGGGTAAGGGTGGTAGTAGTGGTAGGCATCTGGCATCCCCTGGGTTGAGGTGGTAGTGGTGGAAGGCATCTGGCACCCCCTGGGTAGGGGTGGTAGTAGTGACAGGCATCCAGCCCCCTCTGGGTAGGGGTGGTAGTGGTGGTAGGCATCCAGCCCCCCATGGGTAGGGGTGGTAGTAGTGACAGGCATCCAGCCCCCCATGGGTAGAGGTGGTAGTAGTGACAGGCATCCAGCCCCCCATGGGTAGAGGTGGTAGTGGTGGTGGGCATCTGGCACCCCCTGGGTAGGGTGGTAGTAGTGGTAGGCATCTGGCCCCCCTGGGTAGGGGTGGTAGTAGTGGTAGGCATCTGGCACCCCTGGCTAGAGGTGGTAGTGGTGGTAGGCATCTGGCACCCCCTGGGTAAGGGTGGTAGTAGTGGTAGGCATCTGGCATCCCCTGGGTAGGGGTGGTAGTGGTGGTAGGCATCCAGCCCCCCATGGGTAGGGGGTGGTAGTAGTGACAGGCATCCAGCCCCCATGGGTAGAGGTGGTAGTGGTGGTAGGCATCTGGCACCCCCTGGGTAAGGGTGGTAGTAGTGGTAGGCCTCTGGCATCCCCTGGGTAGGGGTGGTAGTGGTGGTAGGCATCCAGCCCCCATGGGTAGGGGTGGTAGTAGTGGTAGGCATCTGGTACCCCTGGGTAGAGGTGGTAATGGTGGTAGGCATCTGGCACCCCCTGGGTAGGGGTGGTAGTAGTGGTAGGCATCTGGCACCCCCTGAGTAGAGGTGGTAGTGGTGGTAGGCATCTGGCACCCCCTGGGTAAGGGTGGTAGTAGTGGTAGGCATCTGGCATCCCCTGGGTAGGGGTGGTAGTGGTAGTAGGCATCCAGCCCCCCATGGGTAGGGGTGGTAGTAGTGACAGGCATCCAGCCCCCCATGGGTAGAGGTGGTAGTGGTGGTGGGCATCTGGCACCCCCTGGGTAAGGGTGGTAGTAGTGGTAGGCATCTGGCCCCCCTGAGTAGGGGTGGTAGTGGTGGTGGGCATCCAGACCCCTATGTGTATATGTGGCATTGCTGATGGCCATCCCGCCCCTATGGTGCTGCTGTTGCTGGTGTGAGTAATTTTGGCATTTCTCTGTGTGTGTGTGATGTGTCGGGTACGTGTAGTTTATTTTTGTGGTTGGTGTCTGACTTACCTTCCGCGCCGTACGCGTCCGTGCCTGTTCCGGTAGTAGATGTAGAATATTGGTAGGATCGGCACGATGGGATTCATGGTTGGTTCGTCTCGTTCGTCTTTCTCTTTGCTTCGCCTCGTCCTCGTCGCTGGCGTGTTCGTCTCGTAGCCGTGGATCGTGTTCTGGCGCGAATCGGAGCTTATGTGCGCCTCTCCCGGATGCTTTGACGTGCCGTGCGCAGCGACGGGTTCGGCGCGTACGGAAAGCGCATCGTACTTGTCCGGCCGGATGGGGCTGCATTTTGGCTTCCGTGCGACTTGATTTTGCGTTTCCGGATCCGCCTCGGTCGGATGACAGGACCTGGATTGGGTGAGTACGACTGGGTCGGAATCTATGCAGTTGTGCGCATCGTACTTGCTCGTTCGGTATAATGTGCGGATCGGTCGGGAAACAGGCATTCGCCTGGCTTTTTCCCGGCCGAATAGTGTTAGGTGCGCCTCCGACCGAGATCAGAATCGGCCCCATAGTGAAACAGGGTGGTGGGTAAAAAGGATCAGGGGCTCCCTTTCTTTCTCTCTTCTGAGCCATCCACTCCTCCTCCAGGGGATAAGCTTTCAGTACCATACCAAAGTACTCACTTTAGGGGTGTAGGGGCACAGGGGTATGGGTGGGTAAACCTTTTTTGCCCGTGATGGGTAGGGCCTTTAAAGGGGGGTCCAGGCAGGGGGGGTGGGGTATTTCACTTGGGTGTATTGGTCAGGGGGCTAAAATAGAAAAATTGCAGTTAGTAAAAATATTGTTTACTGTTTCTGAAAAAATTTGGAAGGCAAACAATTATTTTGAATTTTATCTTGCTGGCGCAATTCAAAATCCATATGTCTACACAACAAATAATTAGACTGGCTTCATGCAATATAAATGGGGCTAACAACCAGGTTAAATTGAAAGCTACGCTACAATGGTTGGTCTCTGCACAAATTCAGATTATCTTACTTCAGGAGACACATTTAAGAGGAGATACATTCTCCTGTAAGCTACCGAGCTTTATTTCTCAGGCTTTTTTGCTTCTGCAGGGGCGACTGTCAGAGGGGTAGCAATCTTGTTTACACATCACTGTGCTGAAGAAATGTTACAAATTCAAAAAGATCCTAACGCTAGATGGATTATTGTAAACTGGAAGATGAGTAATCAAATTTTCCAGATAGGTAGTTTTATGGTCCAATTGTCGATGACACAATTGCACTGGAGGGCTTTCAAGATGCTCTTTCTCAACTTCCAGGACATATTATCATAGGGGGCGATTTCAACTTAATTCAGAATTTACAGCTCGATTCTTCACGAAAGAATAAGGCTCAAAATAAACCTAGAGTAGCGAGATGTGTTGCCACCCTTATACAGGAATTTGCTCTTTTAAATCCCTGACGAATTCAGCATCCTCAGGCATGCGAATATAATTGTTTTTCGAAAAGATACAACTCCGCATCGAGAATTGATTTTTTTTTTATCTCACACTACTGGGAACGAGGTAAGAGCTATATTCTTGCAAATCCATTTTCAGATCATTCCGTCCCAGTAATAGAAGAATGGGTCACGAGTATGCAAATAAAAATTAAGGAGTTCTTAGAGAAAAACAAGGGGTCTGCTCCCCTTATCTTTGTTTGGGAAGCTTGTAAAGTCTATATTAGAGGCGAGATAATTTCATACAAGTCTAATATAGCCAAATCAAGAAGGGCAACTGCTCTGGCGCTACAACACAACCTAGATCACGCAGTCCAGAGACACCTAATCGACTATTCTCCAAGCACAAAAAACAATTTGGAAAAAGCTCGAACCGATTTAAAAGCTTTATACACTTCTACTATCATCGTCAACCAAAATACATGCTTTCAGAAACTCTATGAGGAAAGTGAATATGCTGGTAAGCTTCTGGCATGGTCTTTAAAAAAGAGAACTAATAAAGCAACGATTAAAACTATTTTCGATGAAAATAGAAATCAAGTAGTAGACCAAATGGCAGATATTGGAACAGTTTTTCTTTCTCATTATAAGAAAATATACTCATTTCCATTTTCAACCCTTCTTCTTCCATAGAAGAGTTTCTTAATCCTATAAATTACCTAAAATTAACGATTTTCATCAAACACGTATAATAGCTCCAATTGCAATTGAAGAAGTTCAGGAGGCGATTAGGGGGTCCGCTAATGGCAAAGCATGTGGCTGTGATGGTTTTCCATCCGAATTTTACAAGATCTTTCTGCCTTAATTAACGGAAATTCTAGTTGAACTCTTCAATACGATTTTAAAAGGAAATCATCTTCCGAAATCTTTTTTCCGAGGCAATCATTATAAGTTTCATCAAAAAAGGAAAACCACCCAACAATCCCGGTTCGTATCGCCCGATCAGCTTGTTAAACATTGATTATAAATTGTTTACCAAATACTGGCACAAAGAATGACTACTGCTGCCCAATTGGTGGTCCATGAAGATCAGTTAGGTTTTCTGTCCGGTAGAATGTTGGCAAGCAATACCAACTTTCTAGTCCAGGCAATCGATTATTATATACAAAAAGACATAGAGGCTACGATAATTATGATAGACGCTGAAAAAGCTTTTGACCTAGTTCCTTGGGAAATCTTCTTTGTAATTTTAAGAAAATTTAATTTCCCTCAGAATTCGTAAAACTTTAAACAATCTCTATAATATTGTAGAAGCAAAGATTATAATAAACTCTCAAACCGTGGGAACAATACAAATATCAATCAATCAATCAATCCACTTTATTCGATTAGTTAAAATCATAAAAGTACAAGACATAAAATACATAGACACACGCATTCATATACAAAATTTTACGAATAAAAATTGAGCACAATCATATTTGTGTGATTTAGCAGCATCAAAGTATTACAAAAGTTAAAAACTATTTCATTAAAATGTCAACATAATACAATATATAGCATAGGAATCCATACAATAGCAGCAATAGAACTAATAATATTCAAATAATCCACAGAATACTCAGCTTCAGCAAATGAGGTTAATTGGTTCGTCAAAGTGCATAACAGTCTGCTTATTTTTTTAAATTTCTTCCTGATCCTAACAGCAGTGACCAGAAAACAAGCAATATTAAAAATGTCCCATGTATTACTTAACGTTTGCAGGTAAAGCAGTGCAGGTCTAACCTGTAGGAATCCCTTTTATTTAATAGAGGAACTAAGAACTTCCTACGTATATCCAAATATAGGTCGCAGAACATTACAAAGTGTAGGGTATCTTGTGTAGAATAATTATCACAAGAACACGGTCTTGCATCCTCTGGTTTACACCACCCCTCATAATCACCCAGGTTAAAATGAATCCAGTTAAAGCGGAACCTAGTCAGGAGCCAGCGATGGAATGGTTTAGTAACAGTTTTCAAATATGGCTCAATTAGTAATGTTGTTTTTATCAAGAAATGAGCCCTAACTAAAGGTTTCTGTAACTCCTGTTCCTCCCGTTCTAACATCAACATATTCATAAAATTCATTCTAACCCCTTTCAGATCTTCCTTCCTAATCCTCTCCGGGGATTCAAATAATTCTGGCCGCCCTATTTTGGAAAACATGGATCCAACATATGCGAGCCAGTTAATGTTACTTGCTTTATCCAATTTGACACAATCCCGCAATATCAAATGATTCAAGGTTAATTCTGGGTTAAGCCATACTTTGAGCCAGCAGAGTAACGGCGCTGTACTCAAAGTATCTGAGACATAACCCAGCCCCAGTTCCTGGTGTATGGCAAAGGTTGAGGTAGATTGGGGGACAGACAGAAGACTACGTAAAAATCTGTTTTCCACTATCTGTAGTCCTGCCTGTTGCTTGTATCCCCAAATAGATGAGCCATATGCTGCAATAGCCAAATACTTGGATCTATATAACTTTATAATGGCCTACACAGGTCTGGCTCCCAACCGCTGGGCAAATCCTAGTATGGCAGAGGTCGATCTAATTACTGCATTTTTTCATCTTTCATCAAACACAACCCCTAAATATGTAAATGAAGATACAGTAGTCACAATCCCCCCATTACAATAAAAAGTTTTTGCTTTATGAGCTCTATGACTCGTAGTCATAATATGTGATTTCCCAATATTTACTACCAGGTCTAAAGACTGCATGTAGGCGCCAAACGCATCCAAAAGCCGCTGGAGACCTACTGCAGTTCGAGCCAAAAGAACGGCATCGTCCGCGTATAGGAGAACCGGAATTGGACAGTCTCCTACATGCGGTATATCCAAGCTCGCCTCCACCAGTGATCTATCCAGGGTGTTAGTATATAATGTAAAAAGCAGGGGCGCCAATATGCACCCCTGTTTTACGCCTCTTCTTGATTTAAAAGACTTTGAACACTTGCCATCTTGTGAGAGCCTAATTGATGCAGATAGGTCACGATGAAGATCCGCTAGGAAGTAAACCAGACCCGGATCCAATCCCATTTCTAATAAAATACTCCACAGCTTCGACCTGTTAACCAGGTCGAAAGCTGAGGACAAATCCATAAAAGCCATTTTGAGCGAACCCTCTTTTGCCATAGTATATTTGCTAATTAATAGATACAAGTTAAGACATTGGTCCATAGTACTTCGTCCTTTTCTAAAGCCGTACTGTAGATTGGAAACAATCTTGTTATCATTGGACCAGTCTGTAATCTTTTCTAAAATCACTTTGCCCAAAATTTTAACCGTCGAGTCAATTAGGGATATTGGTCTATAACACCTCGGGTCCCCTCTCTGGCCCTTTTTAAAAACTGGTATAATAATCGACTGAGACCAGGATATGGGAAACCCACTGCTCCCACGGCATTAAAAACATTTGCAAGTATCTTAGCCCAAAATTTGGGGTTACACTTATAGAGATCTGCTGGGACACGGTCTGGACCAGGTGCTTTATTACTAGATGTATCTTTTATTGCTCTCTCAACGTCTTCCTCATTAAAAACAAGAGATGCTGTGACTTGGTGGGTTGATGCCTTAAAATAAGTTTCCATCATCTTGTCAGAACCATAAATTCCCTCGAAATGAGCCAACCACTGAGCTTCTGTGATGTTACTTTCCTGAATATCGTTTTCCTGACCTGTAAAAAGTGGGGAGTTAACAATAGACCAAAATCTAGAGCTATCCTTTAACACATCGACAGAAACAGAGATCATTCCAAGCCTCTGCCTTAATCTCTGATTTCCGCCTATGAACTGCAATCTTGTATTGTTTCCGTAACCACACTATCAAGTCCCTATCTCGAGGAGAACTTTTCAAGGCTAAAATTAGAGCACGGTGAGCTCGTGAGCAGTTTCCATCAAACCATTTTTTGCCTAATTTAATTTTCATTTTAGAGTTAATGGTCAAATCTGCTGCTATCTGTCTGCAAATACCATCAAAGGCTCCGAGGACCGCAACCTCGGGGCTTAAAGAGTCAGCGCATATTGCAATATGTCCACTAATTTTTAGACAAAGATCTTTAAAAAAGCAATCTGGTACCACATTAGACCACTTGAGCCTCCGCCCTTGATCACGGGTTACCATACTATTAACGCCCAAATTTTCCCCACCGTTTCCCAAGAACCCGCAACTATTATCTAGTTCCAATATGACAGGGTTATGGTCACTAAAAGATGAAACTGTAGCATTATAAAATACTACCTTGTCAAGTAAAGTAGAGGACAAGAATATATAATCTATAATTGTGTCTCTAGCCTTAGATTTAAACGTAGGACAACGATCAAGTTGATTAAAAAAGGCTGTTTCAAAAAGATCAGCCCCGACAAAAGGTTCTCTAAACCCTCCCCCTGGGGCGAGTGCTCAAAATGAGGGATCACCGAATGAGTGTGAGCTAAGTGATCGTCAATAAGACAATGCCGATCGCATAAATGTATATTAAAATCACCCATAATTAATATATGATAAAAAGTGGATTGATTAGCCCTATAATCTTCTAAAAAAGAATTCAACTTAATCAAGTGTTGATTTAAAAAATCATTTTCCCCAGAATTATAAAAATTAATGAGTAAAAGCTTAAGATTATTTGACCGAGTTACTTCTATTACCAGGGCATTAAATGAGTCTACCTCTAATCTACAAAAAGAGCCCACTAGCTTATAGGAGAGGAGGAGCATCAAACCACCCTTTGCTCTACCCGCTAAGGCCGAACGAGCAGGTAGAACATAGGATCTAAAACCATCCACCCAAAAATTATCCCCCCTATCCCAAGTTTCTTGTAGCGCAATTATATCGTAAGATCTTATGACCTTCAACCAAAGTGGATCATCCCTTTTAGCTTTGAGGCCCGCAATATTCCAACTAATAATTCTACAACTTGGGGGAGTTACCACGCCTACATCATCTGAACCTGGATTTTTAGGGTATGGTTGTAAACTACCAACCACTGGCTCCACCAGTCAGTCGTTCTGATCCATCAAAGTGAGTGGAGAAAATCTATTTAAGGTAAATAAGCCTCCCTCCCTAGGCCTTTGTGTCAAGGCTACCACTTTTTTTTGTATTACATTTTGTGTTACTTCTCCCACTTTAGTTTTACTAAGGCAAAATCCACTATCATGACTGCTGGGCAGCCCCAGATCAGGAAGAGAGGAACTAGTGAGAATAGCCCCACTGGCCCTCTCAAAAGGTCGCGGAGCATTTACCAGGGGGTAAAAGTAACCTAAAGGTAAAGCCCTAATGCCCCCCCCCATGTAGTTCCGTGGCATCCCAGAACAATCTGTCAGCTATATCCCGTTTGTTAAAATTAATTATAATACAGTCACCTCGTGCAGATTTGGGGCCATTTCCCACCCAGGCCACCCGTCTAGTCATTATAATATGGGCTGATATCCCAGGTTGACCTGATGAATAATGATCACACCAATTTTTTGTCTTGCGCATCAGAGCCTCTGTTGATTCGTTATCATGAACACTTAAAGGGGGAACCCCTACAAGAATCGCAACCAAGGGAGTAGCATCTACGGAAAGGTTAATTCTACATTCATCCGGACTTCTAGTACTGTCTTTATAGCCGGCATTCTTATTAAATGCCACATTAGATCTTAAATCTGTAGGTTCAACAGGACTTTTATCAATTTGGGTCAAATGCCCTCCCTCTTGCATTCTGTCCTGGAACACTTCCAGCCTAGCAACCTTTTTCGATTTCACCCCCTCTCTCGGAACTACAGGTTGGTCATTGCCTAAAAGCTTTCCTCGTAAGTCTAGAATAGATTCTGGCTGGGGAGTGGATAACAAACCTGAGTTAAATTTGACATGACTATCCTTTAGATAGGAGTCCAGAATAAAATCCATACGTTCACATTTTTTCTTCAAGTCAGCAACACACAAGTTCATAGTGTCAATTACATCTTTAGCAATATTAGTCTGTATGGATTCGAACCGGGCACTAAATATCTCCTCCACCAGGTTCCGTAGTAATAATTGAGTGTTCTCATCCATCACTGAGTCTGACTTTGGTAAACAATTTTTTAGACCCTTCTGCCTCTTATTGATTTTCCTAGAAGTACTCCGTTCCCCCAGAGGCCTCACAATTAAGCCCCTAGATGGTTTTTCCCCGTCCATAGCAGAAACTTGCGACGGTACGTCCACTCCTCCAATTACAGCACTAGTCGGTGCCTGAGGTTCAGAATTTAATCTTACACCACTAATCAACACAACTGGATCCAGCGGAACAGGAGCATTAGATAGGGGCTCAAAATCCTCAAAATCCTCAACACCTCCTCCTTCATTATGTCTTGGGCCCAAACCCAATTCCTTTTCGGCATTAGCTATCTCGTTATTCAATGCTCCCACGGCCGAAGTTAGGTACGAGATTATAGATGGTGACTGTCTCGGTACCTTTGATTTTGCACCTCCCTGAACTTGGCTACCCAACAGTTTGCGCTTACCCATAGTTAGATATTAGAGGGGTGGCCCAGCCCGGCCTCTAACGGGCTTTGACGGGCGTGGACGGGCCCGCCCTTGGCCCGCGCGCGTCCCGCGCTGCGGGAGAGCTGTACAGCTGATAAGCGCCTCCAGGCGCTCCGATGACGTCCCCAGCAAGCGACTCCCACTGCCTGCTGGGGATGGTAGTCCAGCCGTTGCCCTCACGGCAGGAGTGACAGTGGCGGTATGAGGACAGGAGTCGTTCCCCTCACGGCAGAAATGGCAGTAGCAAAGTGTGGACAGGAGCCGTTCACCTCACGGCGATGTCCAAAGGCCAGGCAGAGATAAGAGAAGACCGTTCCCCTCACGGTATTGCTGTCGGCTGTATGCGCAAATAAAACGAGGTACTCGGCAGGGGTGCCCAATGTCCCCAGTGCTCTTTGCGGTATTTATAGAGCCCCTAGCGTCTTTACTACGACAGGACCCGCAAATCAGAGCACCCCTTCCGGGTGCTCCCAAACTTAAACTCTTTGCAGACGACCTAATTCTATACCTGTCTGCGGAGCAACACAACATTTTGAATGCCTTTAAAAAAATCAAATTGTTCTCCGATCTGGGTGGATACAAAATCAACCATTCTAAATCTGAAAATGTTGCTCTTTAACTGCTCTGACCAGGTCCTTCCATCAGAAATGCGGTGTCAGGTTCGGTCTTCAGGTGCAATTAGATATTTAGGGATATATGTCACACAGGATCCTTCCCAGCTAAATCAGCTTAATTATGAAAGCACGCTTATGAAAGCCAGAAATCTTTTAAAACTGTGGCAGAACTTACCACTCTCATTGATAGGGAGAACTGCGGTTGTCAAAATGATGATTCTGCCTTTGCTCATTTTTGTTTTTTCAAATCTATTAATTAAAGTCCCCCCCAAATTTTTTCATGAGGTAGACCAAATACTTTGGTATTTTGTCTAGTCTGGCAGGAAACCTTGCACGAAATTAGAGACTCTACAATTACCAATTGTAGAGGGTGGACTTGCACTACCTCATTTAACAAAATATTACCAAGCTGCATTTTTTGATTGGTGTACAAGGTTACTTACCAGACGTGATCCGGGTCGCAATTTCTATTTGGAGCAAATGGTTTTGGAATCTGGCTCCCACCTTGTTCCTTTTATTAAAATTCCGAGGCTCCCCAAGCGAAGCAGATATAAGACTCTCCAAATTATTTCTGATAGGTTTCTTCAGTTGCAGCAGGACTATCAGTTTACCGCTTTACATCCAGAAATGCTAATCTCTCAAAGTAGAGAGATAGGTTTTCAAATAAGCTTAAAAATCATAACAGCCTGGAAGACATTAGGAGTAAATCGTTTTAAGGATCTCTTTGTAGGAGATCAAATTAAATCTTGGAATCAAATTAAACAATCCTATCCAGGACTTCCACTTTCACAATTTTTTTTCCTTTTTTCAGTTTAGGAATTTTTTAAGAAGCTTTCAACCTTTTTCAGATTCACAAGCAGATCTGATTAGTCTTAATTATTACGTAAAAGAAAGTCGAGGGATTGTCAATTGGTACAAAATTTTACTTAGCTATTTTCAGATTAAAACCGCGCCGAAAACTCTACATATGATCCAAAACTCTATTGGTTGTAGGCTGGATATGCAAACATGGAGAGCTTATAACACCTGGGCTCATAAAGCTATAAGGGGTGCCAATTTTAAACGTATGGCTTTTCTTTCCAACTGGAACCTTTACTATACTCCTTTTAAACTCGCTAAAATGTATTCTTCTATTTCAGGAGCATGTTTTAGATGCACACATCCTATTGGGGACTGGCTCCATATCTGTTTTGCATGTCCGGTTTTAGCAAAATTTTGGAACCAGATGTATCAGTTGCTTAGTAACAAGCTGGAAATAAATCTAGTACCCGAACCAAGTACGGTTCTTTTAGGAATGACCAATTCACTTGCCTTACCAATACGACAACAACAGTATGTATTTATTGCATCACTTGTCGCCAGGTCACTGATCTTGCAAAGATGGAAGGAGGCTGACCCTCCAACATTTTCGCAATGGTTGGCTAAGATGTCTCGTATCAAGTCAAAAGAAAAGCTATATTCGCAAACAATAGGAGCCTTAAGGAACTTTTATGAAATATGGGGTGGGAATTAGGTCAATGTACGCCCTTATACACGTAAAATTATCTTTCATATATACAAGTATATATTTTTTTGTATGTTAATCAACGAGCATTAATCATGTATATCAATTATGATTTTACTCGGATGAATTGTTTATTTATGTTTGCTTTTACTAGCTGCAAATAATAGAATTAAAAATTTAAAAAAAGGGAATAGTACTTTATATATGTTTAGTGCCCAGCACCTTCCCTGAGTTAATATAGTTTGGAGTGGGAATAGTAAATTATATATGTTTAGTGTCCAGCGCCTTCCCTGAGTTAATGTAATTTGGAGTGGGAATAGTAAATTATATATGTTTAGTGTCCAGCACCTTTCCAGAGTTAATACAGTTTGGAGTGGGAATAGTAAATTATATATGTTTATTGTCCAGCACCTTCCCTGACTTTTTCTAGTTTGGAGTGGGAATAGTAAATTAAATGAGTTTAGTATCCAGCACTTTCCCTGAGTTAATATAGTTTGGGGTGGGAATAGTAAATTATATATGTGTAGTGTCCAGCACCTTCCCTGACCTTTTCAATTTAGGAGTGGGAATAGTACTTTACATATGTTTAGTGTCCAGCACCTTCCCTGAGTTAATGTATTTTGGAGTGGGAATAGTAAATTATATATGTTTAGTGTCCAGCACCTTTCCTGAGTTAATGTAGTTTGGAGTGGGAATAGTAAATTATATTTGTTTAGTGTCCAGCACCTTTCCAGACTTATTGTAGTTTGGAGTGGGAATAGTAAATTATATTTGTTTAGTGTCCAGCACCTTTCCAGACTTATTGTAGTTTGGAGTGGGAATAGGAAATTATATATGTTTAGGTCCAGCGCCTTCCCTGACTTAATGTAGTTTGGAGTGGGAATAGTAAATTATGTATGTTTAGTGTCCAGCACCTTCCCTGACTTTTTCAAGTTTGGAGTGCGAATAGTACTTTATATGTTTAGTGTCCAGCACCGTCCTTGAGTTAATGTAGTTTGGAGTGGGAATAGTACATTATATATGTTTAGTGTCCAGCACCTTCCCTGAGTTAATGTATTTTGGAGTGGGAATAGTAAATTATATATGTTTAGTGTTCAGCACCCACCCTGAGTTGATACAGTTTGGAGTGGGAATAGTAAATTATATATGTTTAGTGTCCAGCACCCACCCTGCGTTGATACAGTTTGGAGTGGGAATAGTAAATTATATATGTTTAGTGTCCAGCGCCTACCCTGACTTAGGGGGTCATTTCGATGGCGGACGGATTTCAGTCTGTCTGCCATCGTGTCGGGGAGTGGGACCACCCGCCATTCATGCGGCGGTTCCGCACACTAAATTAGAATGCGACCGCCACCATGGTGGTCGCATTTTGCAATTTAACATTGCGGCGGGTGCTGCTGACTACTGCACCCGCCGCAATGTCAAAAATGCATGTTGTGCATTTCACTGCACTACGTGGCAGGCACCACACGGTGCCTGCCACTTAGTGGGTGAAATGTAGGGAGGTACCATGGGTACCCCCGTGCACAAAAAACTACCCCCAACACAAGGGGGGTCCGCAATGGGCCTCCAAAACCAATCCCCGCCAGCCTTTCCCTGGCGGTTTCGCCGCCATGGAAAGGATGGCTGTAGCCAGCAACTTAATTTGTCTGACGGTGCCTGCTAGGCACCGCCACCATTTTACGGATGCAGACCGCTCCGCCAGGCAATCGTGATGATTGCCTGTGGCGGATCCGTGGGTGGCGGTCTTTGCGCCCGCCACGGTCGCGGTCTGAATCCGCCCGCCATCCTAATCTGGCGGTCGGTGAATTGTCTTTCGATTGCGGACAAATTGCCACCGCACAGCTGGCGATGGCGGTCCTTCCGCCATCATAATGACCCCACTTAGGGGCCGATTCCGATCTCGGTCGGAGGCGCACCCAATACCATTCGGTCGGGAAAAAAGCCATGCGAATGCCTGTTTCCCGACCGATCCGTACATCATTCCGAACGAGTAAGTACGATGCGCACAACAGCATAGAATCCGGCCGAGTCGTACTCACCCAATCCAGGTCCTGTTCTCCCACCGAGGCGAATCCGGAAACGCAGAATCGAGTCGCACGGAAGGGAAAATGCAGCCCCGTCCGGCCGAACAAGTACGATGCGCTTTCCGTACGCGCCGAACCCGTCGCTACGTCCGGCACGTCAAAGCTTCCGGGAGAGGCGCACATAAGCTCCGATTCGCGCCACAACACGATCCACGGCTACGAGGCGAACACGCCAGCGACGAGGACGACGCGAAGCAACGAGAAAGACGAACGATACGAACCAACCATGAATCCCTTCGTCCCGATCCTACCAATATTCTACATTTACTACCGGAACAGGCACTGACGCGTACGGCGCAGAAGGTAAGTCAGACACCAACCACAAAAACATACAACACGTACACGACACATCACACACACACACAGAGGGATGCAGAATTTACTTACACCAGCAACAGCAGCACCATAGGGGCGGGATGCCCATCACCAATGCCATATGTGCACACAGGGGCCTGGATGCGCACCACCACTACCACCCCTACCCAGGGGGGGCTGGATGCCAACCACTACTACCACCCTTAGCCATGGGGGTGCCAGATGCCCACCACTACTACCACCCTTACCCAGGGGGCTGGATGCCTACCACTACTACCACCCTTAGCCAGGGGGTGCCAGATGCCCACCACCACTACCACCCTTACCCAGGGGGCTGGATGCCTACCACTACTATCACCCTAAGCCAGGGGGGCTGGATGCCTACCACTACTACCACCCTTAGCCAGAGGGGTGCCAGATGCCCACCACCACTACCACCCTTACCCAGGGGGGTCTGGATGCCAACCACTACTACCACCCTTAGACATGGGGATGCCAGATGCCCACCACTACTACCACCCTTACCCAGGGGGGGCTGGATGCCTACCACTACTACCACCCTTAGCCAGGGGGTGCCAGATGCCCACCACCACTACCACCCTTACCCAGGGGGGGCTGGATGCCTACCACTACTATCACCCTAAGCCAGGGGGGCTGGATGCCTACCACTACTACCACCCTTAGCCAGGGGGGTGCCAGATGCCCACCACCACTACCACCCTTACCCAGGGGGGGCTGGATGCCAACCACTACTACCACCCTTAGCCATGGGGGTGCCAGATGCCCACCACTACTACCACCCTTACCCAGGGGGGCTGGATGCCTACCACTACTACCACCCTTAGCCAGGGGGTGCCAGATGCCCACCACCACTACCACCCTTACCCAGGGGGCTGGATGCCTACCACTACTATCACCCTAAGCCAGGGGGCTGGATGCCTACCACTACTACCACCCTTAGCCAGGGGGTGCCAGATGCCCACCACTACTACCACCCTTACCCAGGGGGCTGGATGCCTACCACTACTATCACCCTAAGCCAGGGGGCTGGATGCCTACCACTACTACCACCCTTAGCCAGGGGGTACCAGATGCCCACCACTACTACCACCCTTACCCAGGGGGGCTGGATGCCTACCACTACTATCACCCTAAGCCAGGGGGCTGGATGCCTACCACTACTACCACCCTTAGCCATGGGGGTGCCAGATGCCCACCACCACTACCACCCTTACCCAGGGGGGCTGGATGCCTACCACTACTATCACCCTAAGCCAGGGGGCTGGATGCCTACCACTACTACCACCCTTAGCCAGGGGGTGCCAGATGCCCACCACTACTACCACCCTTACCCAGGGGGGCTGGATGCCTACCACTACTATCACCCTAAGCCAGGGGGCTGGATGCCTACCACTACTACCACTCCTTAGCCATTGGGGTGCCAGATGCCCACCACCACTACCACCCTTACCCAGGGGGCTGGATGCCTACCACTACTATCACCCTAAGCCAGGGGGCTGGATGCCTACCACTACTACCACCCTTAGCCAGGGGGTGCCAGATGCCCACCACTACTACCACCCTTACCCAGGGGGCTGGATGCCTACCACTACTATCACCCTAAGCCAGGGGGCTGGATGCCTACCACTACTACCACCCTTAGCCATGGGGGTGCCAGATGCCCACCACTACTACCACCCTTACCCAGGGGGGCTGGATGCCTACCACTACTACCACCCTTACCCAGGGGGTGCCAGATGCCTACCACCACTACCACCCTTAGCCAGGGGGGCTGGATGCCTACCACTACTACCACCCTTACCCAGGGGACTGGATGCCTACCACAACTACCACCCTTACCCAGGGGGGCTGGATGCCTACCACTACTACCACCCTTAGCCATGGGGGTGCCAGATGCCCACCACCACTACCACCCTTACCCAGGGGGGCTGGATGCCCACCACTACTACCACCCTTAGCCAGGGGGTGCCAGATGCCTACCACTACTACCACCCTTACCCAGGGGGGCTGGATGCCTACCACTACTACCACCCTTACCAGGGGGTGCCAGATGCCTACCACCACTACCACCCTTAGCCAGGGGGCTGGTTGCCTACCACTACTACCACCCTTACCCAGGGGGGCTGGATGCCTACCACAACTACCACCCTACCCAGGGGGCTGGATGCCTACCACTACTACCACCCTTAGCCATGGGGGTGCCAGATGCCCACCACCACTACCACCCTTACCCAGGGGGGCTGGATGCCCACCACTACTACCACCCTTAGCCAGGGGGTGCCAGATGCCTACCACTACTACCACCCTTACCCAGGGGGCTGGATGCCTGTCACTACTACCACCTCTACCCATGGGGGCTGGATGCCTACCACCAACACCACCCCCACTCATAGGATGGACAATCCATGACACAACCAGCACACCACAACCTAGGGAATGCAAGAAAAAGACATCCCCCCAACACCATGACAAGCGTGTGTAGACTGTGTCTAATGCCTACAACACTGAACATGACTTTGAACATACAATGTGACCCCCTATCACATGTGCCACACATATATGTGTGTGGCCCCCACAATGCAAGCAGGCCATGACCATTGTGGCAATGGGGTCCAAACCCCCATCATCACAGTGACCAAAAGGTAAGTGTGGGGTCCATAGCTGAAGCACATTTTGAACATTGTGGCAATGGGGTCCAAACCCCCATCATCACAGTGACCAAAAGGTAAGTGTGGGGTCCATAGCTGAAGCACATTTGAACATTGTGGCAATGGGGTCCAAACCCCCATCATCACAGTGACCAAAATGTAAGTGTGGGGTCCATAGCTGAAGCACATTTTGAACATTGTGGCAATGGGGTCCAAACCCCCATCATCACAGTGACCAAAATGTAAGTGTGGGGTCCATAGCTGAAGCACATTTTGAACATTGTGGCAATGGGGTCCAAACCCCCATCAACACAGTGACCAAAAGGTAAGTGTGGGGTCCATAGCTGAAGCACATTTTGAACATTGTGGCAATGGGGTCCAAACCCCCATCATCACAGTGACCAAAATGTAAGTGTTGACAAAGAAAAAGCTGCAACTGCCAAACTGCATGGATGATTCCTGGTCACAGAACATAAAACACATCAGTGGCAAAGTAGTGCATGTGTCCCATTGCAACATAGATTGAGGGAGGCAAATACTGCAGTGCAAATAAGACATACCTTTGGCCATGTGCAGACAAACAACACCCATGGGGGCTGACACAGTCAACATTCAACAATGACACAATGACAGAAGTGACCATCAGAATGCAGACCCACATATTTGCACCAATGGGCACACAGATGCAGATACCCTGTGGAGACTGTAGATGTGAGGTGAACAGATACCATACCATGGCAGCAATGGGACACACAAACCATGATCATTGTGCTGACTGATGACCTAGGAGTCCCAGGGACAGCAGGGGAAACCCACCAAACAACATACAGCCAATGGCACACCTAAGATATGCCAATGCAGTGGTGCAGATGCACAAACACAAACAGGCAGACCCACACTGCACATCAAACACAACAGGTGAGGAGGGGTGCCAGTGTCCCCAGGCAACCACACAACACATGAGGAGGCCTGAATACCAATTATACAGATGTGCATACAGTGCCACACAAAGGTAACTCATGGATCCAAATCCCCTATGTGGGCAATCAGGCATTGTCAGATGAGAGGGAGCACAAATCACACATGTCACACAGGCACGCAGGAACAGCAACTGACACAGCAAGACACAGACACACCACAGCACTACCCCCAGGGCCCCCACAATGTGGTGACCCTGGGCTGCATTACAATCCCACTGTGATGACAAAGCTAAATGTCGTTCACACTGTGAACCACAGTCATGTGTCCTGAGCAACAAACTACCATCACACCTACACAAGCACAAATCAATCAGCACGGCCAGTAAGCCAAGGCCAACATGGAGGCAGGGGTCTAGCCGGGCAACAACTCTCATCTGCACACACTCAACACCACACACCTCGACCTCCAACAATGTGCAGCAGTGAAGCACACATGCACTGGTGACATTGCACATGCACCCATGACAATCCCAGGGTGGTGGGTGGGAACCAAGGTGCAGAAACACATCACACATGGCCACTCGACAAGACTCCTGAATGTCTGACACACTGCACACTACGCTGTACATGGACATGATGGCAATACCACACCAACCAATGGGATCCCAGCCACAGTCACACACCAATGAAGAAGCCAAGGTCACCCACAAAGAACACACATAGACAACAACCAACATTGCAGCCCGGACCCTGAGGAGTGCCAGCAGTCACACACACAACGTGTCACAATCACTGAAAGATAACACAAACTGGAAATCACATGACAGGTGTAAACAACAAGTGCCAAGGGGAAACCTGACTGTGACCCATCTGCGTCTGCACACAAACTCAGCCCTGACAGCAAACACACCTATGGGTGACACCCTGATGACCAGTAATGTGCCATGCACCCACATCACAGAGAACCCAGGGAGAAGAATTTGGGGGAACATAGGTCAACTCAGCAAGCATCACAAACAGGTACAACACTAGGGATCACAGCATGCACAGCAAAACGGAAGTGAACACACAGACATGCTCGCACCCTAATCCAGCCGCTTGCAGCACACCCTTGTTATATATTATACAGTCCAACACAAATTTGGGTTGAATTCAAAGCTCCAATCAACTACAAATATTAGTTTCATTGATAAATCAGTGTTGTACAAAGCCGACACACAGCCCAAAAACGAGTTCAATTCTTCAAATCCTTGTCTTTATTGATTCATGTTTTAAAAATTATTCCAGCACACGATCTAGCCGACACGTGTTTCGTCTGCACTCAGACTTTTTCAAGGCTAGAAAAATAAGTAAATACAATACATGTAAATACAAAACACCAAATTTAGAAAAATACCCTATGTACAAAAATTAAAAATAAAATAGAACCTTATCACAACCTACTATGATTCCACATCATTTAAAAACACAATTAAAAATTCTTGCAACATGTAAATATATGTATTTAAACATGGTGCTGCACCATTCACTAGAATGAGCAATGCAAAAGATCCACTTAAAAAACGGAAACAAAAAGAGCAGAACGAAGAGAAGAAAGAAGTAAAGGAGAAATCAAGTCTAGTAGGTACAGATAACCCACTGAAATACCAGAAAATTAGACACAAACCCAAGAATATGACCAGTTCACACATCAGTGAAGACTATTGTAATCCAGTGAAAAGACACCCATATAATGTGCATGGGAAATAAATGCGAGAGTATAACTCATTGGAACACAAAATTATTCCACCACTGTGCTCCACTTAATGAAAACCCACTAAAAATGAAAGGGTGCTATTCATTCCCTTTGTCATTAATCCAGAAACCCACCAGTATCGTAGCGAAGCTAACTGTCAAGTCGAATAATGATGTAGACACACGGGCGCATCAATTGGCATATGAAGTGTCATGAAAATGTCATGTAATTTGCCCGTAGATCTAAAATATCGAAATAAAGAAATGCATTTAATTATGGCAAATGTAAACAAAACTGTACATGATAACTCCACTCAATAATTGCATGACCATAGTCAAACACCAAACTGGCGGCTAGAGATCACTAGATCCATTGGCCTAAGTACTGTGATCTATAAACCACAAATATTAATACAAAAGCTGGTGTAGCCGAGAAGTGACAAGCTATGAAAACAAAACCTAGTTCCATTCATATAGATAGAAAAGGTAATACCTGCTACTGATAATCCTAATAGAACACGGGTAAATTTAACTCCGCTAAAAGTCATGTAAATGCGTCCATAGAGATATTGTAGATCGTATTAAGCCACTGATGATCCTAGTCAAACACAGGTAAAGTGACTCTGATATAAGTATAAGGGGATGTCTTAATAATGAAAGTTCCCATGTAGGGAAATACGTAATGATCCAGCGTGGTGACATAGCGAAATCCACAAAAATGACACCACAACCTAATTGAGACATACCTTAAAAACGAAAAGTCACAATATGTGTGCATCAAGTAGTGCGTCCTTATAGGTTATATATTCAAGATGAGAGATTGTAGGTACACATCCATGATAAGAAAGTACCTATCAAGAGAGCACAACAATTGGGGTGAAAATAAGCATCTAACATTACGTATATTGCTATATGAGTGTCCCTAGTATTATCGCTGAGCACTCACCCCAAGTATGCGGTAGTCCACAAACACTGACAGCACAACAGTCAGCTCGCAAGAAGTAAAGCGCGGCATCGGAGGCCATGTTCCAAATTTAAATTCTAGATCACGTGTCACGTGACCTACGTGAGCACGGTGTTGATGTAACAAGAGTCAAACTAGGGGCATGGCTAATCGTAAATATAGTCGCCATCTTGTAGTGATGATAAATAGTAGAACAGACATATCACACGGATATGTCAAAGCAATCACAAAGCTTATCGGTATAGCGGTACTACTGTCGATCATTATAAAAATAAAATAAACAGCGCCCCAGACCTCAATTAGCGCAAAACTTGGATGTACTCTTGACAAGTGGTAACAGTTAAACTACACACCCAACAAATATTCATGCAATGTAAGAAACCCAAATGATGGAAGTATGTAGAACATAAGGTATTAAATAATCGTTTTGAACCCAAAGGATGTAATACAGGTAATGACCAATCAACATTATGTTTAGCATGAGCACTGTGCTCATGTGACTAAAGTCAAACTAGGGACATGGCTGATAATAAGTATAATCGCCATCTTGTAGTGGTGATGAGTAGTAAAACAGACATACCACAAGATTCTGTTGAAAGAATCACAAAGCTTATCGGTATGACGTTACTAGTGTAAATCATTTCAGAAATGAACAGCATCCCAGACCTAAATTAGCGCGAAACTTGGAAGTAGTATTTTCCAGTGGTATCAATTTAAATCACACCCGACAAATAGTCATGTAATGTAAAATGCCCAAATGATGGAAATGGAAGAAGCATAAGATATTCAATAATCATTTTATACCCAAAGGATGTAAAGAGAGTAATGACCAATCACCATTGTGTTTAGGTATTATTATAGAAGAGTAAGAAGAGGAATAACTCGATATATGTCTGCTATTGAACACAGCATTTCTTATCACAAAATATGCATTGCCAAATTAACTTTGAAAATCCTATATACAACATACAGCCAACATAATAAAATCCTATCCAAATACAAGTTCTTATTTATACAATAATCTTAGTTCCCATCAGCGTAGACTGCCTAGTTACATTGATAAAATGTAAATTCCTAGATGGTCAGTACAGCACATTCACATATGACGGTACTATTATAGGACATCAGTCTTTAAGAAAAACATGAAGTTCTCTATCAATATTCAGACCTGAATCAACCGCTTCTCAATTTAATAAGCCATTTGGATTCTAGTTTCCTAAGTGACAATGTTTTATCACCTCCACGTGGATCCTCATGTATTACGGCTATCCCATGAAACCTTATTTTCAGTATTTCTGAATTGGCATGTACGGTGTTATAATGTACTGCTAACGGATAGTTGACATTGTTATTGCGAATGGCTCTAATGTGTTCCTGTACCCGCTCTTTGAGCGGTCTGATAGTACTACCTATATAAATTAGGTTGCATTGACAGATGATACAATATACAATAAACTTAGTATTGCAGTTCATAAAGTGATGTATTTGATGTACTTGCCCGGTATTATAGCTGAAACTAGTGATGTTGTTCACAGCAAATTGGCAGACATTACACATAGAACATTTATGAAAACCCTTAGGTTTCACTGGTAGCCATGATAGATTGACGTCTGTCCGTGTATTTCCTGTATTGGAAGGACTGAGTATATTACGCAAAGTTCTACCCCTTCTGTGTATAATACGGGGTTTCTTGGAAATATAAGGATCTAGATCATGATCCAATTTCAAAAGATGCCAATGATTATTTATTGTCCTGTATACATTATTAGTGTGTGAATTGTACTGTGTTATCAGGGCAATATATTTCCTCTCTATTGCATTCCTCTTTTTGATTTTGATTTGAGAAGTCCCTTACGTTCCGTTCTATTAATCCTAGTATGGGACCTTTCTAGTGTGGTTTGATCATAACCTCGAATGAGGAATCGTTGTTTAAGATTCATCATCTCCTGTTGGAAAGTAACATCTTTGCTACAATTCCTCCTAATGCGAGTCATTTTGCCAAAGGGTACAGCACGAATTTGGGAACCAGGGTGGGCACTACTAGCGTGTAACACCGAATTACATGCTGTAATTTTACGGAATAATTTGCACTCCAATTTTCCATCCTCAATAAATAGTGTGATATCCAAAAAGTCAATTTGTTTGGTACTGATGCAGTGTGTGAAGCTCAGATTATATTTATTGGTGTTAAGATGTAGAATAAACATATCAAGAGTAGCTCTGTCACCACTCCATATCATTAAGATATCGTCAATAAATCTACCCCAATATATGATGGAATTTGTCAGATTGGGTGGGCAGAGTTTCCAAATATGATGTTCTTCAAAAAAATCCCATGTAGATATTTGCGGAACGACGGGGAAAATTTAGCACCCATAGCAACTCCAGAGTGTTGTTTATACCAGGACTCATTATGCATGAAGTAATTGTTATTAAGTGTCATCCTAGTAAGTTCAAGAAGCATGTTAGTATGTTCATATAGGGTCGCATCACGCTTGGATAAAAAATATGTGAGTGCTTCCATCCCTTTTGTGAACGGGATGCTAGTGTATAAGGCACTCACATCCAAAGTGACCAACATAAGGTCATCAGTCCAAATAAGATCTTCTAATTTATTAAGAAGATCCTTAGTATCCTCAATGAAGGCAGGTAGATTTCTGACTATTGGTTGAAGATAAATATCTATATACTCTGAAATGCGTTCTGTTGGTCCCCCTATCCCTGATATGATAGGCCTCCCAGGAGGCATAGTAGAATTCTTATGTATTTTGGGTAGAATATATATATGTGCTGCTCTGGGCGATTGGTTAAACATATACTTCACCTCGGTGTCAGATAGTATACCAAGACTCTGCCAGTATCTCAATGTTGTATCAACTAATTTGTTGACTTCCTGCATAGGATTTTTTAGGATCCTAGTGTATGATGCTTTATCAGACAACTGGCTATCTATTTCTCCAAGGTAGTAATCCTTATCCATCAACACTATATTGCCCCCTTTGTCCGCTTCCTTTATAACTAAGTTGGGACAATCTGCTAGTTCATATAGGGCAGTTCTTTCTTCCTTATTAAGATTGTCTTTGAACTTCCCAGGTATACTCATTATCTTATCCTCTAGTACATATAGATCTTGAGTTACAGCCTTATAGAAACAATCAATCATGTTATCAGGGGGTAGTATTGGCGTAAATGTGGATTTAGTTTTCAATCCACTATTGATCTGATAATTAGTTCCTATATCAAGGTCCTGTAATATATCACCTATACTAGGAACCTCCTCTATGCTGTCATCCATTGATAATAGCATTTGTACATTCTGGATATCCTGATTGTCTGTCCACTATCATTGACAGTATAAATGGGTACCGAACACAATTTTTTATTGTTGTCAAAAAAAAATTTTAATTTAAGCCTGCGAACAAATTTAAACAAATCTATATGGATTTGTGTAAAATTAGGTCTAGACATTGGACAAAAACTTAAACCTTTTTTGAGTATGTTAATTTCAACATTCGTCAGTACTTTTTGTGACAGATTGACAATAGAAACATCATTGTGTTGTTCTACAACCATCGGTATAGTTGGTGAAGTATTGGCCAATACGGCCACATTCGTTGGACTCATCAGTTCTTCTGTATGCGTGTTACTGACCTCGTTACTCTTTTGTTCTCTTCTTGGTCTATTTTTTCTGCCCCCCGCCTGGTTCTCTTCCACCTATATTCCTTTTGTTGTATCCTAGTCGTGTCCCTTTTCTGTACCGCTCTAACTCCGATAAAAAAGAAGAAGAGCCTGTACCATTTTTTCATTCTCTCTTGTAATAGGTAAAGTTTCACTTCTGGCCTCACTATTGTCACTGGTGATGCTAAGATCTGATTCACTTGCTGATGTCTGCGTTACCGGTCTACTGTTAGTTAAAGCATTGACTCCCCCTCTTGGTTTGACCTCATCAAATTTTTTTGCAAAGGTAAAAATTCTGCCAGATTTATAGTCGTTGTCATCTCTCTTTAATTTTCGGATTTTTTATCCCTAATATAAGTTTGATGCGAGTTGAGAACTTCCTTTAGTATTTTAAAATTTTTATCAGTAGCTTCTGTAAGATTGAGTCTTTTAATTTCCTCCTCAACTTGTTCAATTTCCTCCAGTAATTTGGATCTTTTTCTCTCTGCATGTCTAATGAGTAAATCCATCATACCATACGATGAGGATGATATTAAATTCTCCCACTCCAAAAGGAGATCGGGATCCAAATCTTCAAACGTGGGAAAGATAATGACTCTGAGTCCCCTTGGAACTTGTTTGATTTCAATGTATTTTTCAAGGTTGTGAGATCCCACCATCTAGAGAGTTCAAGTTTGCGTAATCTCTCTAGTTTGATGAAAAGTTGTTTCAATCCCTGTGGTCTAGCCTCACTAACAATAGTCATCTTAGACTGACTACTTTGTCCTTGAAAGATGTCATTGAACATTTTGTCCCTATCATCTTCAAATCTTGCCATATTTTGCAACAAATATTATCTACAGTATCTCTGAAAATAATGTTATTGTTCTGTCAGAGCACGCCTACAGAAGAACTTCGAGTGCTAGTAACCACTTAACATATATACACATAGAAATTAGGTAGTAGTGGACCCTAAAAGGGAGAAACCGCACATCAAATACTGACCAAATATATAAAAATATCGTAATTATTGGCGTGTAATATTATTGTCTGAAAATATTTAGGTCGGGGTGCTCTATCAGCCTGTAACATCTACTACCTAGAGATGTTGTCAGCACATTAAAACATAACATGCATATACTTGCACCCTAATCCAGCCGCTTGCAGCACACCCTTGTTATATATTATACAGTCCAACACAAATTTGGGTTGAATTCAAAGCTCCAATCAACTACAAATATTAGTTTCATTGATAAATCAGTGTTGTACAAAGCCGACACACAGCCCAAAAACTAGTTCAATTCTTCAAATCCTTGTCTTTATTGATTCATGTTTTAAAAATTATTCCAGCACACGATCTAGCCGACACGTGTTTCGTCTGCACTCAGACTTTTTCAAGGCTAGAAAAATAAGTAAATACAATACATGTAAATACAAAACACCAAATTTAGAAAAATACCCTATGTACAAAAATTAAAAATAAAATAGAACCTTATCACAACCTACTATGATTCCACATCATTTAAAAACACAATTAAAAATTCTTGCAACATGTAAATATATGTATTTAAACATTAATGCACCATTCACTAGAATGAGCAATGCAAAAGATCCACTTAAAAAACAGAAACGAAAAGAGCAGAACGAAGAGAAGAAAGAAGTAAAGGAGAAATCAAGTCTAGTAGGTACAGATAACCCACTGAAATACCAGAAAATTAGACACAAACCCAAGAATATGACCAGTTCACACATCAGTGAAGACTATTGTAATCCAGTGAAAAGACACCCATATAATGTGCATGGGAAATAAATGCGAGAGTATAACTCATTGGAACACAAAATTATTCCACCACTGTGCTCCACTTAATGAAAACCCACTAAAAATGAAAGGGTGCTATTCATTCCTTGTCATTAATCCAGAAACCCACCAGTATCGTAGCGAAGCAACTGTCCAAGTCGAATAATGATGTAGACACACGGGCGCATCAATTGGCATATGAAGTGTCATGAAAATGTCATGTAATTTGCCCGTAGATCTAAAATATCGAAATAAAGAAATGCATTTAATTATGGCAAATGTAAACAAAACTGTACATGATAACTCCACTCAATAATTGCATGACCATAGTCAAACACCAAACTGGCGGCTAGAGATCACTAGATCCATTGGCCTCAGTACTGTGATCTATAAACCACAAATATTAATACAAAAGCTGGTGTAGCCGAAAGTGACAAGCTATGAAAACAAAACCTAGTTCCATTCATATAGATAGAAAAGGTAATACCTGCTACTGATAATCCTAATAGAACACGGGTAAATTAACTATCAAGAGAGTACAACAATTGGGGTGAAAATAAGCATCTAACATTACGTATCTAGATCTAGAATTTAAATTTGGAACATGGCCTCCGATGCCGCGCTTTACTTCTTGCGAGCTGACTGTTGTGCTGTCAGTGTTTGTGGACTACCGCATACTTGGGGTGAGTGCTCAGCGATAATACTAGGGACACTCATATAGCAATATATGTAATGTTAGATGCTTATTTTCACCCCAATTGTTGTGCTCTCTTGATAGGTATTTTCTTATCATGGATGTGTACCTACAATCTCTCATCTTGAATATATAACCTATAAGGACGCACTACTTGATGCACACATATTGTGACTTTTCGTTTTTAAGGTATGTCTCAATTAGGTTGTGGTGTCATTTTTGTGGATTTCGCTATGTCACCACGCTGGATCATTTACATGGGAACTTTCATTATTAAGACATCCCCTTATACTTATATCAGAGTCACTTTACCTGTGTTTGACTAGGATCATCAGTGGCTTAATACGATCTACAATATCTCTATGGACGCATTTACATGACTTTTAAGCGGAGTTAAATTTACCCGTGTTCTATTAGGATTATCAGTAGCAGGTATTACCTTTTCTATCTATATGAATGGAACTAGGTTTTGTTTTCATAGCTTGTCACTTCTCGGCTACACCAGCTTTTGTATTAATATTTGTGGTTTATAGATCACAGTACTGAGGCCAATGGATCTAGTGATCTCTAGCCGCCAGTTTGGTGTTTGACTATGGTCATGCAATTATTGAGTGGAGTTATCATGTACAGTTTTGTTTACATTTGCCATAATTAAATGCATTTCTTTATTTCGATATTTTAGATCTACGGGCAAATTACATGACATTTTCATGACACTTCATATGCCAATTGATGCGCCCGTGTGTCTACATCATTATTCGACTTGACAGTTGCTTCGCTACGATACTGGTGGGTTTCTGGATTAATGACAAGGGAATGAATAGCACCCTTTCATTTTTAGTGGGTTTTCATTAAGTGGAGCACAGTGGTGGAATAATTTTGTGTTCCAATGAGTTATACTCTCGCATTTATTTCCCATGCACATTATATGGGTGTCTTTTCACTGGATTACAATAGTCTTCACTGATGTGTGAACTGGTCATATTCTTGGGTTTGTGTCTAATTTTCTGGTATTTCAGTGGGTTATCTGTACCTACTAGACTTGATTTCTCCTTTACTTCTTTCTTCTCTTCGTTCTGCTCTTTTCGTTTCCGTTTTTTTAAGTGGATCTTTTGCATTGCTCATTCTAGTGAATGGTGCATTAATGTTTAAATACATATATTTACATGTTGCAAGAATTTTTAATTGTGTTTTTAAATGATGTGGAATCATAGTAGGTTGTGATAAGGTTCTATTTTATTTTTAATTTTTGTACATAGGGTATTTTTCTAAATTTGGTGTTTTGTATTTACATGTATTGTATTTACTTATTTTTCTAGCCTTGAAAAAGTCTGAGTGCAGACAAAACACGTGTCGGCTAGATCGTGTGCTGGAATAATTTTTAAAACATGAATCAATAAAGACAAGGATTTGAAGAATTGAACTCGTTTTTGGGCTGTGTGTCGGCTTTGTACAACACTGATTTATCAATGAAACTAATATTTGTAGTTGATTGGAGCTTTGAATTCAACCCAAATTTGTGTTGGACTGTATAATATATAACAAGGGTGTGCTGCAAGCGGCTGGATTAGGGTGCAAGTATATGCATGTTATGTTTTAATGTGCTGACAACATCTCTAGGTAGTAGATGTTACAGGCTGATAGAGCACCCCGACCTAAATATTTTCAGACAATAATATTACACGCCAATAATTACGATATTTTTATATATTTGGTCAGTATTTGATGTGCGGTTTCTCCCTTTTAGGGTCCACTACTACCTAATTTCTATGTGTATATATGTTAAGTGGTTACTAGCACTCGAAGTTCTTCTGTAGGCGTGCTCTGACAGAACAATAACATTATTTTCAGAGATACTGTAGATAATATTTGTTGCAAAATATGGCAAGATTTGAAGATGATAGGGACAAAATGTTCAATGACATCTTTCAAGGACAAAGTAGTCAGTCTAAGATGACTATTGTTAGTGAGGCTAGACCACAGGGATTGAAACAACTTTTCGTCAAACTAGAGAGATTACGCAAACTTGAACTCTCTAGATGGTGGGATCTCACAACCTTGAAAAAATACATTGAAATCAAACAAGTTCCAAGGGGACTCAGAGTCATTATCTTTCCCACGTTTGAAGATTTGGATCCCGATCTCCTTTTGGAGTGGGAGAACTTAATATCATCCTCATCGTATGGTATGATGGATTTACTCATTAGACATGCAGAGAGAAAAAGATCCAAATTACTGGAGGAAATTGAACAAGTTGAGGAGGAAATTAAAAGACTCAATCTTACAGAAGCTACTGATAAAAATTTTAAAATACTAAAGGAAGTTCTCAACTCGCATCAAACTTATATTAGGGATAAAAAAATCCGAAAATTAAAGAGAGATGACAACGACTATAAATCTGGTAGAATTTTTACCTTTGCAAAAAATTTGATGAGGTCAAACCAAGAGGGGGAGTCAATGCTTTAACTAACAGTAGACCGGTAACGCAGACATCAGCAAGTGAATCAGATCTTAGCATCACCAGTGACAATAGTGAGGCCAGAAGTGAAACTTTACCTATTACAAGAGAGAATGAAAAAAATGGTACAGGCTCTTCTTCTTTTTATCGGAGTTAGAGCGGTACAGAAAAGGGACACGACTAGGATACAACAAAAGGAATATAGGTGGAAGAGAACCAGGCGGGGGGCAGAAAAAATAGACCAAGAAGAGAACAAAAGAGTAACGAGGTCAGTAACACGCATACAGAAGAACTGATGAGTCCAACGAATGTAGCCGTATTGGCCAATACTTCACCAACTATACCGATGGTTGTAGAACAACACAATGATGTTTCTATTGTCAATCTGTCACAAAAAGTACTGACGAATGTTGAAATTAACATACTCAAAAAAGGTTTAAGTTTTTGTCCAATGTCTAGACCTAATTTTACACAAATCCATATAGATTTGTTTAAATTTGTTAGCAGGCTTAAATTAAAGAAATTTTTTGACAACAATAAAAAATTGTGTTCGGTACCCATTTATACTGTCAATGATAGTGGACAGACAATCAGGGATATCCAGAATGTACAAATGCTATTATCAATGGATGACAGCATAGAGGAGGTTCCTAGTATAGGTGATATATTACAGGACCTTGATATAGGAACTAATTATCAGATCAATAGTGGATTGAAAACTAAATCCACATTTACGCCAATACTACCCCCTGATAACATGATTGATTGTTTCTATAAGGCTGTAACTCAAGATCTATATGTACTAGAGGATAAGATAATGAGTATACCTGGGAAGTTCAAAGACAATCTTAATAAGGAAGAAAGAACTGCCCTATATGAACTAGCAGATTGTCCCAACTTAGTTATAAAGGAAGCGGACAAAGGGGGCAATATAGTGTTGATGGATAAGGATTACTACCTTGGAGAAATAGATAGCCAGTTGTCTGATAAAGCATCATACACTAGGATCCTAAAAAATCCTATGCAGGAAGTCAACAAATTAGTTGATACAACATTGAGATACTGGCAGAGTCTTGGTATACTATCTGACACCGAGGTGAAGTATATGTTTAACCAATCGCCCAGAGCAGCACATATATATACTCTACCCAAAATACATAAGAATTCTACTATGCCTCCTGGGAGGCCTATCATATCAGGGATAGGGGGACCAACAGAACGCATTTCAGAGTATATAGATATTTATCTTCAACCAATAGTCAGAAATCTACCTGCCTTCATTGAGGATACTAAGGATCTTCTTAATAAATTAGAAGATCTTATTTGGACTGATGACCTTATGTTGGTCACTTTGGATGTGAGTGCCTTATACACTAGCATCCCGTTCACAAAAGGGATGGAAGCACTCACATATTTTTTATCCAAGCGTGATGCGACCCTATATGAACATACTAACATGCTTCTTGAACTTACTAGGATGACACTTAATAACAATTACTTCATGCATAATGAGTCCTGGTATAAACAACACTCTGGAGTTGCTATGGGTGCTAAATTTTCCCCGTCGTTCGCAAATATCTACATGGGATTTTTTGAAGAACATCATATTTGGAAACTCTGCCCACCCAATCTGACAAATTCCATCATATATTGGGGTAGATTTATTGACGATATCTTAATGATATGGAGTGGTGACAGAGCTACTCTTGATATGTTTATTCTACATCTTAACACCAATGAATATAATCTGAGCTTCACACACTGCATCAGTACCAAACAAATTGACTTTTTGGATATCACACTATTTATTGAGGATGGAAAATTGGAGTGCAAATTATTCCGTAAAATTACAGCATGTAATTCGGTGTTACACGCTAGTAGTGCCCACCCTGGTTCCCAAATTCGTGCTGTACCCTTTGGCAAAATGACTCGCATTAGGAGGAATTGTAGCAAAGATGTTACTTTCCAACAGGAGATGATGAATCTTAAACAACGATTCCTCATTCGAGGTTATGATCAAACCACACTAGAAAGGTCCCATACTAGGATTAATAGAACGGAACGTAAGGGACTTCTCAAATCAAAATCAAAAAAGAGGAATGCAATAGAGAGGAAATATATTGCCCTGATAACACAGTACAATTCACACACTAATAATGTATACAGGACAATAAATAATCATTGGCATCTTTTGAAATTGGATCATGATCTAGATCCTTATATTTCCAAGAAACCCCGTATTATACACAGAAGGGGTAGAACTTTGCGTAATATACTCAGTCCTTCCAATACAGGAAATACACGGACAGACGTCAATCTATCATGGCTACCAGTGAAACCTAAGGGTTTTCATAAATGTTCTATGTGTAATGTCTGCCAATTTGCTGTGAACAACATCACTAGTTTCAGCTATATTACCGGGCAAGTACATCAAATACATCACTTTATGAACTGCAATACTAAGTTTATTGTATATTGTATCATCTGTCAATGCAACCTAATTTATATAGGTAGTACTATCAGACCGCTCAAAGAGCGGGTACAGGAACTACATTAGAGCCATTCGCAATAACAATGTCAACTATCCGTTAGCAGTACATTATAACACCGTACATGCCAATTCAGAAATACTGAAAATAAGGTTTCATGGGATAGCCGTAATACAAGAGGATCCACGTGGAGGTGATAAAACATTGTCACTTAGGAAACTAGAATCCAAATGGCTTATTAAATTGAGAGCGGTTGATTCAGGTCTGAATATTGATAGAGAACTTCATGTTTTTCTTAAAGACTGATGTCCTATAATAGTACCGTCATATGTGAATGTGCTGTACTGACCATCTAGGAATTTACATTTTATCAATGTAACTAGGCAGTCTACGCTGATGGGAACTAAGATTATTGTATAAATAAGAACTTGTATTTGGATAGGATTTTATTATGTTGGCTGTATGTTGTATATAGGATTTTCAAAGTTAATTTGGCAATGCATATTATGTGTTAAGAAATGCTGTGTTCAATAGCAGACATATATCGAGTTATTCCTCTTCTTACTCTTCTATAATAATACCTAAACACAATGGTGATTGGTCATTACTCTCTTTACATCCTTTGGGTATAAAATGATTATTGAATATCTTATGCTTCTTCCATTTCCATCATTTGGGCATTTTACATTACATGACTATTTGTCGGGTGTGTATTTAAATTGATACCACTGGAAAATACTACTTCCAAGTTTCGCGCTAATTTAGGTCTGGGATGCTGTTCATTTCTGAAATGATTTACACTAGTACCGTCATACCGATAAGCTTTGTGATTCTTTCAACAGAATCTTGTGGTATGTCTGTTTTACTACTCATCACCACTACAAGATGGCGATTATACTTATTATCAGCCATGTCCCTAGTTTGACTTTAGTCACATGAGCACAGTGCTCATGCTAAACATAATGGTGATTGGTCATTACCTGTATTACATCCTTTGGGTTCAAAACGATTATTTAATACCTTATGTTCTACATACTTCCATCATTTGGGTTTCTTACATTGCATGAATATTTGTCGGGTGTGTAGTTTAACTGTTACCACTTGTCAAGAGTACATCCAAGTTTTGCGCTAATTGAGGTCTGGGGCGCTGTTTATTTTATTTTTATAATGATCGACAGTAGTACCGCTATACCGATAAGCTTTGTGATTGCTTTGACATATCCGTGTGATATGTCTGTTCTACTATTTATCATCACTACAAGATGGCGACTATATTTACGATTAGCCATGCCCCTAGTTTGACTCTTGTTACATCAACACCGTGCTCACGTAGGTCACGTGACACGTGATCTAGAATTTAAATTTGGAACATGGCCTCCGATGCCGCGCTTTACTTCTTGCGAGCTGACTGTTGTGCTGTCAGTGTTTGTGGACTACCGCATACTTGGGGTGAGTGCTCAGCGATAATACTAGGGACACTCATATAGCAATATACGTAATGTTAGATGCTTATTTTCACCCCAATTGTTGTGCTCTCTTGATAGGTACTTTCTTATCATGGATGTGTACCTACAATCTCTCATCTTGAATATATAACCTATAAGGACGCACTACTTGATGCACACATATTGTGACTTTTCGTTTTTAAGGTATGTCTCAATTAGGTTGTGGTGTCATTTTTGTGGATTTCGCTATGTCACCACGCTGGATCATTACGTATTTCCCTACATGGGAACTTTCATTATTAAGACATCCCCTTATACTTATATCAGAGTCACTTTACCTGTGTTTGACTAGGATCATCAGTGGCTTAATACGATCTACAATATCTCTATGGACGCATTTACATGACTTTTAGCGGAGTTAAATTTACCCGTGTTCTATTAGGATTATCAGTAGCAGGTATTACCTTTTCTATCTATATGAATGGAACTAGGTTTTGTTTTCATAGCTTGTCACTTCTCGGCTACACCAGCTTTTGTATTAATATTTGTGGTTTATAGATCACAGTACTGAGGCCAATGGATCTAGTGATCTCTAGCCGCCAGTTTGGTGTTTGACTATGGTCATGCAATTATTGAGTGGAGTTATCATGTACAGTTTTGTTTACATTTGCCATAATTAAATGCATTTCTTTATTTCGATATTTTAGATCTACGGGCAAATTACATGACATTTTCATGACACTTCATATGCCAATTGATGCGCCCGTGTGTCTACATCATTATTCGACTTGACAGTTGCTTCGCTACGATACTGGTGGGTTTCTGGATTAATGACAAGGGAATGAATAGCACCCTTTCATTTTTAGTGGGTTTTCATTAAGTGGAGCACAGTGGTGGAATAATTTTGTGTTCCAATGAGTTATACTCTCGCATTTATTTCCCATGCACATTATATGGGTGTCTTTTCACTGGATTACAATAGTCTTCACTGATGTGTGAACTGGTCATATTCTTGGGTTTGTGTCTAATTTTCTGGTATTTCAGTGGGTTATCTGTACCTACTAGACTTGATTTCTCCTTTACTTCTTTCTTCTCTTCGTTCTGCTCTTTTCGTTTCCGTTTTTTTAAGTGGATCTTTTGCATTGCTCATTCTAGTGAATGGTGCATTAATGTTTAAATACATATATTTACATGTTGCAAGAATTTTTAATTGTGTTTTTAAATGATGTGGAATCATAGTAGGTTGTGATAAGGTTCTATTTTATTTTTAATTTTTGTACATAGGGTATTTTTCTAAATTTGGTGTTTTGTATTTACATGTATTGTATTTACTTATTTTTCTAGCCTTGAAAAAGTCTGAGTGCAGACGAAACACGTGTCGGCTAGATCGTGTGCTGGAATAATTTTTAAAACATGAATCAATAAAGACAAGGATTTGAAGAATTGAACTCGTTTTTGGGCTGTGTGTCGGCTTTGTACAACACTGATTTATCAATGAAACTAATATTTGTAGTTGATTGGAGCTTTGAATTCAACCCAAATTTGTGTTGGACTGTATAATATATAACAAGGGTGTGCTGCAAGCGGCTGGATTAGGGTGCAAGTATATGCATGTTATGTTTTAATGTGCTGACAACATCTCTAGGTAGTAGATGTTACAGGCTGATAGAGCACCCCGACCTAAATATTTTCAGACAATAATATTACACGCCAATAATTACGATATTTTTATATATTTGGTCAGTATTTGATGTGCGGTTTCTCCCTTTTAGGGACCCCTACTACCTAATTTCTATGTGTATATATGTTAAGTGGTTACTAGCACTCGAAGTTCTTCTGTAGGCGTGCTCTGACAGAACAATAACATTATTTTCAGAGATACTGTAGATAATATTTGTTGCAAAATATGGCAAGATTTGAAGATGATAGGGACAAAATTTTCAATGACATCTTTCAAGGACAAAGTAGTCAGTCTAAGATGACTATTGTTAGTGAGGCTAGACCACAGGGATTGAAACAACTTTTCGTCAAACTAGAGAGATTACGCAAACTTGAACTCTCTAGATGGTGGGATCTCACAACCTTGAAAAAATACATTGAAATCAAACAAGTTCCAAGGGGACTCAGAGTCATTATCTTTCCCACGTTTGAAGATTTGGATCCCGATCTCCTTTTGGAGTGGGAGAATTTAATATCATCCTCATCGTATGGTATGATGGATTTACTCATTAGACATGCAGAGAGAAAAAGATCCAAATTACTGGAGGAAATTGAACAAGTTGAGGAGGAAATTAAAAGACTCAATCTTACAGAAGCTACTGATAAAAATTTTAAAATACTAAAGGAAGTTCTCAACTCGCATCAAACTTATATTAGGGATAAAAAAATCCGAAAATTAAAGAGAGATGACAACGACTATAAATCTGGCAGAATTTTTACCTTTGCAAAAAAATTTGATGAGGTCAAACCAAGAGGGGGAGTCAATGCTTTAACTAACAGTAGACCGGTAACGCAGACATCAGCAAGTGAATCAGATCTTAGCATCACCAGTGACAATAGTGAGGCCAGAAGTGAAACTTTACCTATTACAAGAGAGAATGACAAAAATGGTACAGGCTCTTCTTCTTTTTATCGGAGTTAGAGCGGTACAGAAAAGGGACACGACTAGGATACAACAAAAGGAATATAGGTGGAAGAGAACCAGGCGGGGGGCAGAAAAAATAGACCAAGAAGAGAACAAAAGAGTAACGAGGTCAGTAACACGCATACAGAAGAACTGATGAGTCCAACGAATGTAGCCGTATTGGCCAATACTTCACCAACTATACCGATGGTTGTAGAACAACACAATGATGTTTCTATTGTCAATCTGTCACAAAAAGTACTGACGAATGTTGAAATTAACATACTCAAAAAAGGTTTAAGTTTTTGTCCAATGTCTAGACCTAATTTTACACAAATCCATATAGATTTGTTTAAATTTGTTCGCAGGCTTAAATTAAAGAAATTTTTTGACAACAATAAAAAATTGTGTTCGGTACCCATTTATACTGTCAATGATAGTGGACAGACAATCAGGGATATCCAGAATGTACAAATGCTATTATCAATGGATGACAGCATAGAGGAGGTTCCTAGTATAGGTGATATATTACAGGACCTTGATATAGGAACTAATTATCAGATCAATAGTGGATTGAAAACTAAATCCACATTTACGCCAATACTACCCCCTGATAACATGATTGATTGTTTCTATAAGGCTGTAACTCAAGATCTATATGTACTAGAGGATAAGATAATGAGTATACCTGGGAAGTTCAAAGACAATCTTAATAAGGAAGAAAGAACTGCCCTATATGAACTAGCAGATTGTCCCAACTTAGTTATAAAGGAAGCGGACAAAGGGGGCAATATAGTGTTGATGGATAAGGATTACTACCTTGGAGAAATAGATAGCCAGTTGTCTGATAAAGCATCATACACTAGGATCCTAAAAAATCCTATGCAGGAAGTCAACAAATTAGTTGATACAACATTGAGATACTGGCAGAGTCTTGGTATACTATCTGACACCGAGGTGAAGTATATGTTTAACCAATCGCCCAGAGCAGCACATATATATACTCTACCCAAAATACATAAGAATTCTACTATGCCTCCTGGGAGGCCTATCATATCAGGGATAGGGGGACCAACAGAACGCATTTCAGAGTATATAGATATTTATCTTCAACCAATAGTCAGAAATCTACCTGCCGTCATTGAGGATACTAAGGATCTTCTTAATAAATTAGAAGATCTTATTTGGACTGATGACCTTATGTTGGTCACTTTGGATGTGAGTGCCTTATACACTAGCATCCCGTTCACAAAAGGGATGGAAGCACTCACATATTTTTTATCCAAGCGTGATGCGACCCTATATGAACATACTAACATGCTTCTTGAACTTACTAGGATGACACTTAATAACAATTACTTCATGCATAATGAGTCCTGGTATAAACAACACTCTGGAGTTGCTATGGGTGCTAAATTTTCCCCGTCGTTCGCAAATATCTACATGGGATTTTTTGAAGAACATCATATTTGGAAACTCTGCCCACCCAATCTGACAAATTCCATCATATATTGGGGTAGATTTATTGACGATATCTTAATGATATGGAGTGGTGACAGAGCTACTCTTGATATGTTTATTCTACATCTTAACACCAATGAATATAATCTGAGCTTCACACACTGCATCAGTACCAAACAAATTGACTTTTTGGATATCACACTATTTATTGAGGATGGAAAATTGGAGTGCAAATTATTCCGTAAAATTACAGCATGTAATTCGGTGTTACACGCTAGTAGTGCCCACCCTGGTTCCCAAATTCGTGCTGTACCCTTTGGCAAAATGACTCGCATTAGGAGGAATTGTAGCAAAGATGTTACTTTCCAACAGGAGATGATGAATCTTAAACAACGATTCCTCATTCGAGGTTATGATCAAACCACACTAGAAAGGTCCCATACTAGGATTAATAGAACGGAACGTAAGGGACTTCTCAAATCAAAATCAAAAAAGAGGAATGCAATAGAGAGGAAATATATTGCCCTGATAACACAGTACAATTCACACACTAATAATGTATACAGGACAATAAATAATCATTGGCATCTTTTGAAATTGGATCATGATCTAGATCCTTATATTTCCAAGAAACCCCGTATTATACACAGAAGGGGTAGAACTTTGCGTAATATACTCAGTCCTTCCAATACAGGAAATACACGGACAGACGTCAATCTATCATGGCTACCAGTGAAACCTAAGGGTTTTCATAAATGTTCTATGTGTAATGTCTGCCAATTTGCTATGAACAACATCACTAGTTTCAGCTATATTACCGGGCAAGTACATCAAATACATCACTTTATGAACTGCAATACTAAGTTTATTGTATATTGTATCATCTGTCAATGCAACCTAATTTATATAGGTAGTACTATCAGACCGCTCAAAGAGCGGGTACAGGAACACATTAGAGCCATTCGCAATAACAATGTCAACTATCCGTTAGCAGTACATTATAACACCGTACATGCCAATTCAGAAATACTGAAAATAAGGTTTCATGGGATAGCCGTAATACAAGAGGATCCACGTGGAGGTGATAAAACATTGTCACTTAGGAAACTAGAATCCAAATGGCTTATTAAATTGAGAGCGGTTGATTCAGGTCTGAATATTGATAGAGAACTTCATGTTTTTCTTAAAGACTGATGTCCTATAATAGTACCGTCATATGTGAATGTGCTGTACTGACCATCTAGGAATTTACATTTTATCAATGTAACTAGGCAGTCTACGCTGATGGGAACTAAGATTATTGTATAAATAAGAACTTGTATTTGGATAGGATTTTATTATGTTGGCTGTATGTTGTATATAGGATTTTCAAAGTTAATTTGGCAATGCATATTATGTGTTAAGAAATGCTGTGTTCAATAGCAGACATATATCGAGTTATTCCTCTTCTTACTCTTCTATAATAATACCTAAACACAATGGTGATTGGTCATTTCTCTCTTTACATCCTTTGGGTATAAAATGATTATTGAATATCTTATGCTTCTTCCATTTCCATCATTTGGGCATTTTACATTACATGACTATTTGTCGGGTGTGTATTTAAATTGATACCACTGGAAAATACTACTTCCAAGTTTCGCGCTAATTTAGGTCTGGGATGCTGTTCATTTCTGAAATGATTTACACTAGTACCGTCATACCGATAAGCTTTGTGATTCTTTCAACAGAATCTTGTGGTATGTCTGTTTTACTACTCATCACCACTACAAGATGGCGATTATACTTATTATCAGCCATGTCCCTAGTTTGACTTTAGTCACATGAGCACAGTGCTCATGCTAAACATAATGGTGATTGGTCATTACCTGTATTACATCCTTTGGGTTCAAAACGATTATTTAATACCTTATGTTCTACATACTTCCATCATTTGGGTTTCTTACATTGCATGAATATTTGTCGGGTGTGTAGTTTAACTGTTACCACTTGTCAAGAGTACATCCAAGTTTTGCGCTAATTGAGGTCTGGGGCGCTGTTTATTTTATTTTATAATGATCGACAGTAGTACCGCTATACCGATAAGCTTTGTGATTGCTTTGACATATCCGTGTGATATGTCTGTTCTACTATTTATCATCACTACAAGATGGCGACTATATTTACGATTAGCCATGCCCCTAGTTTGACTCTTGTTACATCAACACCGTGCTCACGTAGGTCACGTGACACGTGATCTAGAATTTAAATTTGGAACATGGCCTCCGATGCCGCGCTTTACTTCTTGCGAGCTGACTGTTGTGCTGTCAGTGTTTGTGGACTACCGCATACTTGGGGTGAGTGCTCAGCGATAATACTAGGGACACTCATATAGCAATATACGTAATGTTAGATGCTTATTTTCACCCCAATTGTTGTGCTCTCTTGATAGGTACTTTCTTATCATGGATGTGTACCTACAATCTCTCATCTTGAATATATAACCTATAAGGACGCACTACTTGATGCACACATATTGTGACTTTTCGTTTTTAAGGTATGTCTCAATTAGGTTGTGGTGTCATTTTTGTGGATTTCGCTATGTCACCACGCTGGATCATTACGTATTTCCCTACATGGGAACTTTCATTATTAAGACATCCCCTTATACTTATATCAGAGTCACTTTACCTGTGTTTGACTAGGATCATCAGTGGCTTAATACGATCTACAATATCTCTATGGACGCATTTACATGACTTTTAGCGGAGTTAAATTTACCCGTGTTCTATTAGGATTATCAGTAGCAGGTATTACCTTTTCTATCTATATGAATGGAACTAGGTTTTGTTTTCATAGCTTGTCACTTCTCGGCTACACCAGCTTTTGTATTAATATTTGTGGTTTATAGATCACAGTACTGAGGCCAATGGATCTAGTGATCTCTAGCCGCCAGTTTGGTGTTTGACTATGGTCATGCAATTATTGAGTGGAGTTATCATGTACAGTTTTGTTTACATTTGCCATAATTAAATGCATTTCTTTATTTCGATATTTTAGATCTACGGGCAAATTACATGACATTTTCATGACACTTCATATGCCAATTGATGCGCCCGTGTGTCTACATCATTATTCGACTTGACAGTTGCTTCGCTACGATACTGGTGGGTTTCTGGATTAATGACAAGGGAATGAATAGCACCCTTTCATTTTTAGTGGGTTTTCATTAAGTGGAGCACAGTGGTGGAATAATTTTGTGTTCCAATGAGTTATACTCTCGCATTTATTTCCCATGCACATTATATGGGTGTCTTTTCACTGGATTACAATAGTCTTCACTGATGTGTGAACTGGTCATATTCTTGGGTTTGTGTCTAATTTTCTGGTATTTCAGTGGGTTATCTGTACCTACTAGACTTGATTTCTCCTTTACTTCTTTCTTCTCTTCGTTCTGCTCTTTTCGTTTCCGTTTTTTTAAGTGGATCTTTTGCATTGCTCATTCTAGTGAATGGTGCATTAATGTTTAAATACATATATTTACATGTTGCAAGAATTTTTAATTGTGTTTTTAAATGATGTGGAATCATAGTAGGTTGTGATAAGGTTCTATTTTATTTTTAATTTTTGTACATAGGGTATTTTTCTAAATTTGCTGTTTTGTATTTACATGTATTGTATTTACTTATTTTTCTAGCCTTGAAAAAGTCTGAGTGCAGACGAAACACGTGTCGGCTAGATCGTGTGCTGGAATAATTTTTAAAACATGAATCAATAAAGACAAGGATTTGAAGAATTGAACTCGTTTTTGGGCTGTGTGTCGGCTTTGTACAACACTGATTTATCAATGAAACTAATATTTGTAGTTGATTGGAGCTTTGAATTCAACCCAAATTTGTGTTGGACTGTATAATATATAACAAGGGTGTGCTGCAAGCGGCTGGATTAGGGTGCAAGTATATGCATGTTATGTTTTAATGTGCTGACAACATCTCTAGGTAGTAGATGTTACAGGCTGATAGAGCACCCCGACCTAAATATTTTCAGACAATAATATTACACGCCAATAATTACGATATTTTTATATATTTGGTCAGTATTTGATGTGCGGTTTCTCCCTTTTAGGGACCCCTACTACCTAATTTCTATGTGTATATATGTTAAGTGGTTACTAGCACTCGAAGTTCTTCTGTAGGCGTGCTCTGACAGAACAATAACATTATTTTCAGAGATACTGTAGATAATATTTGTTGCAAAATATGGCAAGATTTGAAGATGATAGGGACAAAATGTTCAATGACATCTTTCAAGGACAAAGTAGTCAGTCTAAGATGACTATTGTTAGTGAGGCTAGACCACAGGGATTGAAACAACTTTTCGTCAAACTAGAGAGATTACGCAAACTTGAACTCTCTAGATGGTGGGATCTCACAACCTTGAAAAAATACATTGAAATCAAACAAGTTCCAAGGGGACTCAGAGTCATTATCTTTCCCACGTTTGAAGATTTGGATCCCGATCTCCTTTTGGAGTGGGAGAATTTAATATCATCCTCATCGTATGGTATGATGGATTTACTCATTAGACATGCAGAGAGAAAAAGATCCAAATTACTGGAGGAAATTGAACAAGTTGAGGAGGAAATTAAAAGACTCAATCTTACAGAAGCTACTGATAAAAATTTTAAAATACTAAAGGAAGTTCTCAACTCGCATCAAACTTATATTAGGGATAAAAAAATCCGAAAATTAAAGAGAGATGACAACGACTATAAATCTGGCAGAATTTTTACCTTTGCAAAAAAATTTGATGAGGTCAAACCAAGAGGGGGAGTCAATGCTTTAACTAACAGTAGACCGGTAACGCAGACATCAGCAAGTGAATCAGATCTTAGCATCACCAGTGACAATAGTGAGGCCAGAAGTGAAACTTTACCTATTACAAGAGAGAATGAAAAAAATGGTACAGGCTCTTCTTCTTTTTTATCGGAGTTAGAGCGGTACAGAAAAGGGACACGACTAGGATACAACAAAAGGAATATAGGTGGAAGAGAACCAGGCGGGGGGCAGAAAAAATAGACCAAGAAGAGAACAAAAGAGTAACGAGGTCAGTAACACGCATACAGAAGAACTGATGAGTCCAACGAATGTAGCCGTATTGGCCAATACTTCACCAACTATACCGATGGTTGTAGAACAACACAATGATGTTTCTATTGTCAATCTGTCACAAAAAGTACTGACGAATGTTGAAATTAACATACTCAAAAAAGGTTTAAGTTTTTGTCCAATGTCTAGACCTAATTTTACACAAATCCATATAGATTTGTTTAAATTTGTTCGCAGGCTTAAATTAAAGAAATTTTTTGACAACAATAAAAAATTGTGTTCGGTACCCATTTATACTGTCAATGATAGTGGACAGACAATCAGGGATATCCAGAATGTACAAATGCTATTATCAATGGATGACAGCATAGAGGAGGTTCCTAGTATAGGTGATATATTACAGGACCTTGATATAGGAACTAATTATCAGATCAATAGTGGATTGAAAACTAAATCCACATTTACGCCAATACTACCCCCTGATAACATGATTGATTGTTTCTATAAGGCTGTAACTCAAGATCTATATGTACTAGAGGATAAGATAATGAGTATACCTGGGAAGTTCAAAGACAATCTTAATAAGGAAGAAAGAACTGCCCTATATGAACTAGCAGATTGTCCCAACTTAGTTATAAAGGAAGCGGACAAAGGGGGCAATATAGTGTTGATGGATAAGGATTACTACCTTGGAGAAATAGATAGCCAGTTGTCTGATAAAGCATCATACACTGGGATCCTAAAAAATCCTATGCAGGAAGTCAACAAATTAGTTGATACAACATTGAGATACTGGCAGAGTCTTGGTATACTATCTGACACCGAGGTGAAGTATATGTTTAACCAATCGCCCAGAGCAGCACATATATATACTCTACCCAAAATACATAAGAATTCTACTATGCCTCCTGGGAGGCCTATCATATCAGGGATAGGGGGACCAACAGAACGCATTTCAGAGTATATAGATATTTATCTTCAACCAATAGTCAGAAATCTACCTGCCTTCATTGAGGATACTAAGGATCTTCTTAATAAATTAGAAGATCTTATTTGGACTGATGACCTTATGTTGGTCACTTTGGATGTGAGTGCCTTATACACTAGCATCCCGTTCACAAAAGGGATGGAAGCACTCACATATTTTTTATCCAAGCGTGATGCGACCCTATATGAACATACTAACATGCTTCTTGAACTTACTAGGATGACACTTAATAACAATTACTTCATGCATAATGAGTCCTGGTATAAACAACACTCTGGAGTTGCTATGGGTGCTAAATTTTCCCCGTCGTTCGCAAATATCTACATGGGATTTTTTGAAGAACATCATATTTGGAAACTCTGCCCACCCAATCTGACAAATTCCATCATATATTGGGGTAGATTTATTGACGATATCTTAATGATATGGAGTGGTGACAGAGCTACTCTTGATATGTTTATTCTACATCTTAACACCAATGAATATAATCTGAGCTTCACACACTGCATCAGTACCAAACAAATTGACTTTTTGGATATCACACTATTTATTGAGGATGGAAAATTGGAGTGCAAATTATTCCGTAAAATTACAGCATGTAATTCGGTGTTACACGCTAGTAGTGCCCACCCTGGTTCCCAAATTCGTGCTGTACCCTTTGGCAAAATGACTCGCATTAGGAGGAATTGTAGCAAAGATGTTACTTTCCAACAGGAGATGATGAATCTTAAACAACGATTCCTCATTCGAGGTTATGATCAAACCACACTAGAAAGGTCCCATACTAGGATTAATAGAACGGAACGTAAGGGACTTCTCAAATCAAAATCAAAAAGAGGAATGCAATAGAGAGGAAATATATTGCCCTGATAACACAGTACAATTCACACACTAATAATGTATACAGGACAATAAATAATCATTGGCATCTTTTGAAATTGGATCATGATCTAGATCCTTATATTTCCAAGAAACCCCGTATTATACACAGAAGGGGTAGAACTTTGCGTAATATACTCAGTCCTTCCAATACAGGAAATACACGGACAGACGTCAATCTATCATGGCTACCAGTGAAACCTAAGGGTTTTCATAAATGTTCTATGTGCAATGTCTGCCAATTTGCTGTGAACAACATCACTAGTTTCAGCTATATTACCGGGCAAGTACATCAAATACATCACTTTATGAACTGCAATACTAAGTTTATTGTATATTGTATCATCTGTCAATGCAACCTAATTTATATAGGTAGTACTATCAGACCGCTCAAAGAGCGGGTACAGGAACACATTAGAGCCATTCGCAATAACAATGTCAACTATCCGTTAGCAGTACATTATAACACCGTACATGCCAATTCAGAAATACTGAAAATAAGGTTTCATGGGATAGCCGTAATACAAGAGGATCCACGTGGAGGTGATAAAACATTGTCACTTAGGAAACTAGAATCCAAATGGCTTATTAAATTGAGAGCGGTTGATTCAGGTCTGAATATTGATAGAGAACTTCATGTTTTTCTTAAAGACTGATGTCCTATAATAGTACCGTCATATGTGAATGTGCTGTACTGACCATCTAGGAATTTACATTTTATCAATGTAACTAGGCAGTCTACGCTGATGGGAACTAAGATTATTGTATAAATAAGAACTTGTATTTGGATAGGATTTTATTATGTTGGCTGTATGTTGTATATAGGATTTTCAAAGTTAATTTGGCAATGCATATTATGTGTTAAGAAATGCTGTGTTCAATAGCAGACATATATCGAGTTATTCCTCTTCTTACTCTTCTATAATAATACCTAAACACAATGGTGATTGGTCATTACTCTCTTTACATCCTTTGGGTATAAAATGATTATTGAATATCTTATGCTTCTTCCATTTCCATCATTTGGGCATTTTACATTACATGACTATTTGTCGGGTGTGTATTTAAATTGATACCACTGGAAAATACTACTTCCAAGTTTCGCGCTAATTTAGGTCTGGGATGCTGTTCATTTCTGAAATGATTTACACTAGTACCGTCATACCGATAAGCTTTGTGATTCTTTCAACAGAATCTTGTGGTATGTCTGTTTTACTACTCATCACCACTACAAGATGGCGATTATACTTATTATCAGCCATGTCCCTAGTTTGACTTTAGTCACATGAGCACAGTGCTCATGCTAAACATAATGGTGATTGGTCATTACCTGTATTACATCCTTTGGGTTCAAAACGATTATTTAATACCTTATGTTCTACATACTTCCATCATTTGGGTTTCTTACATTGCATGAATATTTGTCGGGTGTGTAGTTTAACTGTTACCACTTGTCAAGAGTACATCCAAGTTTTGCGCTAATTGAGGTCTGGGGCGCTGTTTATTTTATTTTTATAATGATCGACAGTAGTACCGCTATACCGATAAGCTTTGTGATTGCTTTGACATATCCGTGTGATATGTCTGTTCTACTATTTATCATCACTACAAGATGGCGACTATATTTACGATTAGCCATGCCCCTAGTTTGACTCTTGTTACATCAACACCGTGCTCACGTAGGTCACGTGACACGTGATCTAGAATTTAAATTTGGAACATGGCCTCCGATGCCGCGCTTTACTTCTTGCGAGCTGACTGTTGTGCTGTCAGTGTTTGTGGACTACCGCATACTTGGGGTGAGTGCTCAGCGATAATACTAGGGACACTCATATAGCAATATACGTAATGTTAGATGCTTATTTTCACCCCAATTGTTGTGCTCTCTTGATAGGTACTTTCTTATCATGGATGTGTACCTACAATCTCTCATCTTGAATATATAACCTATAAGGACGCACTACTTGATGCACACATATTGTGACTTTTCGTTTTTAAGGTATGTCTCAATTAGGTTGTGGTGTCATTTTTGTGGATTTCGCTATGTCACCACGCTGGATCATTACGTATTTCCCTACATGGGAACTTTCATTATTAAGACATCCCCTTATACTTATATCAGAGTCACTTTACCTGTGTTTGACTAGGATCATCAGTGGCTTAATACGATCTACAATATCTCTATGGACGCATTTACATGACTTTTAGCGGAGTTAAATTTACCCGTGTTCTATTAGGATTATCAGTAGCAGGTATTACCTTTTCTATCTATATGAATGGAACTAGGTTTTGTTTTCATAGCTTGTCACTTCTCGGCTACACCAGCTTTTGTATTAATATTTGTGGTTTATAGATCACAGTACTGAGGCCAATGGATCTAGTGATCTCTAGCCGCCAGTTTGGTGTTTGACTATGGTCATGCAATTATTGAGTGGAGTTATCATGTACAGTTTTGTTTACATTTGCCATAATTAAATGCATTTCTTTATTTCGATATTTTAGATCTACGGGCAAATTACATGACATTTTCATGACACTTCATATGCCAATTGATGCGCCCGTGTGTCTACATCATTATTCGACTTGACAGTTGCTTCGCTACGATACTGGTGGGTTTCTGGATTAATGACAAGGGAATGAATAGCACCCTTTCATTTTTAGTGGGTTTTCATTAAGTGGAGCACAGTGGTGGAATAATTTTGTGTTCCAATGAGTTATACTCTCGCATTTATTTCCCATGCACATTATATGGGTGTCTTTTCACTGGATTACAATAGTCTTCACTGATGTGTGAACTGGTCATATTCTTGGGTTTGTGTCTAATTTTCTGGTATTTCAGTGGGTTATCTGTACCTACTAGACTTGATTTCTCCTTTACTTCTTTCTTCTCTTCGTTCTGCTCTTTTCGTTTCCGTTTTTTTAAGTGGATCTTTTGCATTGCTCATTCTAGTGAATGGTGCATTAATGTTTAAATACATATATTTACATGTTGCAAGAATTTTTAATTGTGTTTTTAAATGATGTGGAATCATAGTAGGTTGTGATAAGGTTCTATTTTATTTTTAATTTTTGTACATAGGGTATTTTTCTAAATTTGGTGTTTTGTATTTACATGTATTGTATTTACTTATTTTTCTAGCCTTGAAAAAGTCTGAGTGCAGACGAAACACGTGTCGGCTAGATCGTGTGCTGGAATAATTTTTAAAACATGAATCAATAAAGACAAGGATTTGAAGAATTGAACTCGTTTTTGGGCTGTGTGTCGGCTTTGTACAACACTGATTTATCAATGAAACTAATATTTGTAGTTGATTGGAGCTTTGAATTCAACCCAAATTTGTGTTGGACTGTATAATATATAACAAGGGTGTGCTGCAAGCGGCTGGATTAGGGTGCAAGTATATGCATGTTATGTTTTAATGTGCTGACAACATCTCTAGGTAGTAGATGTTACAGGCTGATAGAGCACCCCGACCTAAATATTTTCAGACAATAATATTACACGCCAATAATTACGATATTTTTATATATTTGGTCAGTATTTGATGTGCGGTTTCTCCCTTTTAGGGACCACTACTACCTAATTTCTATGTGTATATATGTTAAGTGGTTACTAGCACTCGAAGTTCTTCTGTAGGCGTGCTCTGACAGAACAATAACATTATTTTCAGAGATACTGTAGATAATATTTGTTGCAAAATATGGCAAGATTTGAAGATGATAGGGACAAAATGTTCAATGACATCTTTCAAGGACAAAGTAGTCAGTCTAAGATGACTATTGTTAGTGAGGCTAGACCACAGGGATTGAAACAACTTTTCGTCAAACTAGAGAGATTACGCAAACTTGAACTCTCTAGATGGTGGGATCTCACAACCTTGAAAAAATACATTGAAATCAAACAAGTTCCAAGGGGACTCAGAGTCATTATCTTTCCCACGTTTGAAGATTTGGATCCCGATCTCCTTTTGGAGTGGGAGAATTTAATATCATCCTCATCGTATGGTATGATGGATTTACTCATTAGACATGCAGAGAGAAAAAGATCCAAATTACTGGAGGAAATTGAACAAGTTGAGGAGGAAATTAAAAGACTCAATCTTACAGAAGCTACTGATAAAAATTTTAAAATACTAAAGGAAGTTCTCAACTCGCATCAAACTTATATTAGGGATAAAAAAATCCGAAAATTAAAGAGAGATGACAACGACTATAAATCTGGCAGAATTTTTACCTTTGCAAAAAAATTTGATGAGGTCAAACCAAGAGGGGAGTCAATGCTTTAACTAACAGTAGACCGGTAACGCAGACATCAGCAAGTGAATCAGATCTTAGCATCACCAGTGACAATAGTGAGGCCAGAAGTGAAACTTTACCTATTACAAGAGAGAATGACAAAAATGGTACAGGCTCTTCTTCTTTTTTATCGGAGTTAGAGCGGTACAGAAAAGGGACACGACTAGGATACAACAAAAGGAATATAGGTGGAAGAGAACCAGGCGGGGGGCAGAAAAAATAGACCAAGAAGAGAACAAAAGAGTAACGAGGTCAGTAACACGCATACAGAAGAACTGATGAGTCCAACGAATGTAGCCGTATTGGCCAATACTTCACCAACTATACCGATGGTTGTAGAACAACACAATGATGTTTCTATTGTCAATCTGTCACAAAAAGTACTGACGAATGTTGAAATTAACATACTCAAAAAAGGTTTAAGTTTTTGTCCAATGTCTAGACCTAATTTTACACAAATCCATATAGATTTGTTTAAATTTGTTCGCAGGCTTAAATTAAAGAAATTTTTTGACAACAATAAAAAATTGTGTTCGGTACCCATTTATACTGTCAATGATAGTGGACAGACAATCAGGGATATCCAGAATGTACAAATGCTATTATCAATGGATGACAGCATAGAGGAGGTTCCTAGTATAGGTGATATATTACAGGACCTTGATATAGGAACTAATTATCAGATCAATAGTGGATTGAAAACTAAATCCACATTTACGCCAATACTACCCCCTGATAACATGATTGATTGTTTCTATAAGGCTGTAACTCAAGATCTATATGTACTAGAGGATAAGATAATGAGTATACCTGGGAAGTTCAAAGACAATCTTAATAAGGAAGAAAGAACTGCCCTATATGAACTAGCAGATTGTCCCAACTTAGTTATAAAGGAAGCGGACAAAGGGGGCAATATAGTGTTGATGGATAAGGATTACTACCTTGGAGAAATAGATAGCCAGTTGTCTGATAAAGCATCATACACTAGGATCCTAAAAAATCCTATGCAGGAAGTCAACAAATTAGTTGATACAACATTGAGATACTGGCAGAGTCTTGGTATACTATCTGACACCGAGGTGAAGTATATGTTTAACCAATCGCCCAGAGCAGCACATATATATACTCTACCCAAAATACATAAGAATTCTACTATGCCTCCTGGGAGGCCTATCATATCAGGGATAGGGGGACCAACAGAACGCATTTCAGAGTATATAGATATTTATCTTCAACCAATAGTCAGAAATCTACCTGCCTTCATTGAGGATACTAAGGATCTTCTTAATAAATTAGAAGATCTTATTTGGACTGATGACCTTATGTTGGTCACTTTGGATGTGAGTGCCTTATACACTAGCATCCCGTTCACAAAAGGGATGGAAGCACTCACATATTTTTTATCCAAGCGTGATGCGACCCTATATGAACATACTAACATGCTTCTTGAACTTACTAGGATGACACTTAATAACAATTACTTCATGCATAATGAGTCCTGGTATAAACAACACTCTGGAGTTGCTATGGGTGCTAAATTTTCCCCGTCGTTCGCAAATATCTACATGGGATTTTTTGAAGAACATCATATTTGGAAACTCTGCCCACCCAATCTGACAAATTCCATCATATATTGGGGTAGATTTATTGACGATATCTTAATGATATGGAGTGGTGACAGAGCTACTCTTGATATGTTTATTCTACATCTTAACACCAATGAATATAATCTGAGCTTCACACACTGCATCAGTACCAAACAAATTGACTTTTTGGATATCACACTATTTATTGAGGATGGAAAATTGGAGTGCAAATTATTCCGTAAAATTACAGCATGTAATTCGGTGTTACACGCTAGTAGTGCCCACCCTGGTTCCCAAATTCGTGCTGTACCCTTTGGCAAAATGACTCGCATTAGGAGGAATTGTAGCAAAGATGTTACTTTCCAACAGGAGATGATGAATCTTAAACAACGATTCCTCATTCGAGGTTATGATCAAACCACACTAGAAAGGTCCCATACTAGGATTAATAGAACGGAACGTAAGGGACTTCTCAAATCAAAATCAAAAAGAGGAATGCAATAGAGAGGAAATATATTGCCCTGATAACACAGTACAATTCACACACTAATAATGTATACAGGACAATAAATAATCATTGGCATCTTTTGAAATTGGATCATGATCTAGATCCTTATATTTCCAAGAAACCCCGTATTATACACAGAAGGGGTAGAACTTTGCGTAATATACTCAGTCCTTCCAATACAGGAAATACACGGACAGACGTCAATCTATCATGGCTACCAGTGAAACCTAAGGGTTTTCATAAATGTTCTATGTGCAATGTCTGCCAATTTGCTGTGAACAACATCACTAGTTTCAGCTATATTACCGGGCAAGTACATCAAATACATCACTTTATGAACTGCAATACTAAGTTTATTGTATATTGTATCATCTGTCAATGCAACCTAATTTATATAGGTAGTACTATCAGACCGCTCAAAGAGCGGAGTACAGGAACACATTAGAGCCATTCGCAATAACAATGTCAACTATCCGTTAGCAGTACATTATAACACCGTACATGCCAATTCAGAAATACTGAAAATAAGGTTTCATGGGATAGCCGTAATACAAGAGGATCCACGTGGAGGTGATAAAACATTGTCACTTAGGAAACTAGAATCCAAATGGCTTATTAAATTGAGAGCGGTTGATTCAGGTCTGAATATTGATAGAGAACTTCATGTTTTTCTTAAAGACTGATGTCCTATAATAGTACCGTCATATGTGAATGTGCTGTACTGACCATCTAGGAATTTACATTTTATCAATGTAACTAGGCAGTCTACGCTGATGGGAACTAAGATTATTGTATAAATAAGAACTTGTATTTGGATAGGATTTTATTATGTTGGCTGTATGTTGTATATAGGATTTTCAAAGTTAATTTGGCAATGCATATTATGTGTTAAGAAATGCTGTGTTCAATAGCAGACATATATCGAGTTATTCCTCTTCTTACTCTTCTATAATAATACCTAAACACAATGGTGATTGGTCATTACTCTCTTTACATCCTTTGGGTATAAAATGATTATTGAATATCTTATGCTTCTTCCATTTCCATCATTTGGGCATTTTACATTACATGACTATTTGTCGGGTGTGTATTTAAATTGATACCACTGGAAAATACTACTTCCAAGTTTCGCGCTAATTTAGGTCTGGGATGCTGTTCATTTCTGAAATGATTTACACTAGTACCGTCATACCGATAAGCTTTGTGATTCTTTCAACAGAATCTTGTGGTATGTCTGTTTTACTACTCATCACCACTACAAGATGGCGATTATACTTATTATCAGCCATGTCCCTAGTTTGACTTTAGTCACATGAGCACAGTGCTCATGCTAAACATAATGGTGATTGGTCATTACCTGTATTACATCCTTTGGGTTCAAAACGATTATTTAATACCTTATGTTCTACATACTTCCATCATTTGGGTTTCTTACATTGCATGAATATTTGTCGGGTGTGTAGTTTAACTGTTACCACTTGTCAAGAGTACATCCAAGTTTTGCGCTAATTGAGGTCTGGGGCGCTGTTTATTTTATTTTTATAATGATCGACAGTAGTACCGCTATACCGATAAGCTTTGTGATTGCTTTGACATATCCGTGTGATATGTCTGTTCTACTATTTATCATCACTACAAGATGGCGACTATATTTACGATTAGCCATGCCCCTAGTTTGACTCTTGTTACATCAACACCGTGCTCACGTAGGTCACGTGACACGTGATCTAGAATTTAAATTTGGAACATGGCCTCCGATGCCGCGCTTTACTTCTTGCGAGCTGACTGTTGTGCTGTCAGTGTTTGTGGACTACCGCATACTTGGGGTGAGTGCTCAGCGATAATACTAGGGACACTCATATAGCAATATACGTAATGTTAGATGCTTATTTTCACCCCAATTGTTGTGCTCTCTTGATAGGTACTTTCTTATCATGGATGTGTACCTACAATCTCTCATCTTGAATATATAACCTATAAGGACGCACTACTTGATGCACACATATTGTGACTTTTCGTTTTTAAGGTATGTCTCAATTAGGTTGTGGTGTCATTTTTGTGGATTTCGCTATGTCACCACGCTGGATCATTACGTATTTCCCTACATGGGAACTTTCATTATTAAGACATCCCCTTATACTTATATCAGAGTCACTTTACCTGTGTTTGACTAGGATCATCAGTGGCTTAATACGATCTACAATATCTCTATGGACGCATTTACATGACTTTTAGCGGAGTTAAATTTACCCGTGTTCTATTAGGATTATCAGTAGCAGGTATTACCTTTTCTATCTATATGAATGGAACTAGGTTTTGTTTTCATAGCTTGTCACTTCTCGGCTACACCAGCTTTTGTATTAATATTTGTGGTTTATAGATCACAGTACTGAGGCCAATGGATCTAGTGATCTCTAGCCGCCAGTTTGGTGTTTGACTATGGTCATGCAATTATTGAGTGGAGTTATCATGTACAGTTTTGTTTACATTTGCCATAATTAAATGCATTTCTTTATTTCGATATTTTAGATCTACGGGCAAATTACATGACATTTTCATGACACTTCATATGCCAATTGATGCGCCCGTGTGTCTACATCATTATTCGACTTGACAGTTGCTTCGCTACGATACTGGTGGGTTTCTGGATTAATGACAAGGGAATGAATAGCACCCTTTCATTTTTAGTGGGTTTTCATTAAGTGGAGCACAGTGGTGGAATAATTTTGTGTTCCAATGAGTTATACTCTCGCATTTATTTCCCATGCACATTATATGGGTGTCTTTTCACTGGATTACAATAGTCTTCACTGATGTGTGAACTGGTCATATTCTTGGGTTTGTGTCTAATTTTCTGGTATTTCAGTGGGTTATCTGTACCTACTAGACTTGATTTCTCCTTTACTTCTTTCTTCTCTTCGTTCTGCTCTTTTCGTTTCCGTTTTTTTAAGTGGATCTTTTGCATTGCTCATTCTAGTGAATGGTGCATTAATGTTTAAATACATATATTTACATGTTGCAAGAATTTTTAATTGTGTTTTTAAATGATGTGGAATCATAGTAGGTTGTGATAAGGTTCTATTTTATTTTTAATTTTTGTACATAGGGTATTTTTCTAAATTTGGTGTTTTGTATTTACATGTATTGTATTTACTTATTTTTCTAGCCTTGAAAAAGTCTGAGTGCAGACGAAACACGTGTCGGCTAGATCGTGTGCTGGAATAATTTTTAAAACATGAATCAATAAAGACAAGGATTTGAAGAATTGAACTCGTTTTTGGGCTGTGTGTCGGCTTTGTACAACACTGATTTATCAATGAAACTAATATTTGTAGTTGATTGGAGCTTTGAATTCAACCCAAATTTGTGTTGGACTGTATAATATATAACAAGGGTGTGCTGCAAGCGGCTGGATTAGGGTGCAAGTATATGCATGTTATGTTTTAATGTGCTGACAACATCTCTAGGTAGTAGATGTTACAGGCTGATAGAGCACCCCGACCTAAATATTTTCAGACAATAATATTACACGCCAATAATTACGATATTTTTATATATTTGGTCAGTATTTGATGTGCGGTTTCTCCCTTTTAGGGTCCACTACTACCTAATTTCTATGTGTATATATGTTAAGTGGTTACTAGCACTCGAAGTTCTTCTGTAGGCGTGCTCTGACAGAACAATAACATTATTTTCAGAGATACTGTAGATAATATTTGTTGCAAAATATGGCAAGATTTGAAGATGATAGGGACAAAATGTTCAATGACATCTTTCAAGGACAAAGTAGTCAGTCCAAGATGACTATTGTTAGTGAGGCTAGACCACAGGGATTGAAACAACTTTTCGTCAAACTAGAGAGATTACGCAAACTTGAACTCTCTAGATGGTGGGATCTCACAACCTTGAAAAAATACATTGAAATCAAACAAGTTCCAAGGGGACTCAGAGTCATTATCTTTCCCACGTTTGAAGATTTGGATCCCGATCTCCTTTTGGAGTGGGAGAACTTAATATCATCCTCATCGTATGGTATGATGGATTTACTCATTAGACATGCAGAGAGAAAAAGATCCAAATTACTGGAGGAAATTGAACAAGTTGAGGAGGAAATTAAAAGACTCAATCTTACAGAAGCTACTGATAAAAAATTTTAAAATACTAAAGGAAGTTCTCAACTCGCATCAAACTTATATTAGGGATAAAAAAAATCCGAAAATTAAAGAGAGATGACAACGACTATAAATCTGGCAGAATTTTTACCTTTGCAAAAAAATTTGATGAGGTCAAACCAAGAGGGGAGTCAATGCTTTAACTAACAGTAGACCGGTAACGCAGACATCAGCAAGTGAATCAGATCTTAGCATCACCAGTGACAATAGTGAGGCCAGAAGTGAAACTTTACCTATTACAAGAGAGAATGACAAAAATGGTACAGGCTCTTCTTCTTTTTTATCGGAGTTAGAGCGGTACAGAAAAGGGACACGACTAGGATACAACAAAAGGAATATAGGTGGAAGAGAACCAGGCGGGGGGCAGAAAAAATAGACCAAGAAGAGAACAAAAGAGTAACGAGGTCAGTAACACGCATACAGAAGAACTGATGAGTCCAACGAATGTAGCCGTATTGGCCAATACTTCACCAACTATACCGATGGTTGTAGAACAACACAATGATGTTTCTATTGTCAATCTGTCACAAAAAGTACTGACGAATGTTGAAATTAACATACTCAAAAAAGGTTTAAGTTTTTGTCCAATGTCTAGACCTAATTTTACACAAATCCATATAGATTTGTTTAAATTTGTTCGCAGGCTTAAATTAAAGAAATTTTTTGACAACAATAAAAAATTGTGTTCGGTACCCATTTATACTGTCAATGATAGTGGACAGACAATCAGGGATATCCAGAATGTACAAATGCTATTATCAATGGATGACAGCATAGAGGAGGTTCCTAGTATAGGTGATATATTACAGGACCTTGATATAGGAACTAATTATCAGATCAATAGTGGATTGAAAACTAAATCCACATTTACGCCAATACTACCCCCTGATAACATGATTGATTGTTTCTATAAGGCTGTAACTCAAGATCTATATGTACTAGAGGATAAGATAATGAGTATACCTGGGAAGTTCAAAGACAATCTTAATAAGGAAGAAAGAACTGCCCTATATGAACTAGCAGATTGTCCCAACTTAGTTATAAAGGAAGCGGACAAAGGGGGCAATATAGTGTTGATGGATAAGGATTACTACCTTGGAGAAATAGATAGCCAGTTGTCTGATAAAGCATCATACACTAGGATCCTAAAAAATCCTATGCAGGAAGTCAACAAATTAGTTGATACAACATTGAGATACTGGCAGAGTCTTGGTATACTATCTGACACCGAGGTGAAGTATATGTTTAACCAATCGCCCAGAGCAGCACATATATATACTCTACCCAAAATACATAAGAATTCTACTATGCCTCCTGGGAGGCCTATCATATCAGGGATAGGGGGACCAACAGAACGTATTTCAGAGTATATAGATATTTATCTTCAACCAATAGTCAGAAATCTACCTGCCTTCATTGAGGATACTAAGGATCTTCTTAATAAATTAGAAGATCTTATTTGGACTGATGACCTTATGTTGGTCACTTTGGATGTGAGTGCCTTATACACTAGCATCCCGTTCACAAAAGGGATGGAAGCACTCACATATTTTTTATCCAAGCGTGATGCGACCCTATATGAACATACTAACATGCTTCTTGAACTTACTAGGATGACACTTAATAACAATTACTTCATGCATAATGAGTCCTGGTATAAACAACACTCTGGAGTTGCTATGGGTGCTAAATTTTCCCCGTCGTTCGCAAATATCTACATGGGATTTTTTGAAGAACATCATATTTGGAAACTCTGCCCACCCAATCTGACAAATTCCATCATATATTGGGGTAGATTTATTGACGATATCTTAATGATATGGAGTGGTGACAGAGCTACTCTTGATATGTTTATTCTACATCTTAACACCAATGAATATAATCTGAGCTTCACACACTGCATCAGTACCAAACAAATTGACTTTTTGGATATCACACTATTTATTGAGGATGGAAAATTGGAGTGCAAATTATTCCGCAAAATTACAGCATGTAATTCGGTGTTACACGCTAGTAGTGCCCACCCTGGTTCCCAAATTCGTGCTGTACCCTTTGGCAAAATGACTCGCATTAGGAGGAATTGTAGCAAAGATGTTACTTTCCAACAGGAGATGATGAATCTTAAACAACGATTCCTCATTCGAGGTTATGATCATACCACACTAGAAAGGTCCCATACTAGGATTAATAGAACGGAACGTAAGGGACTTCTCAAATCAAAATCAAAAAAGAGGAATGCAATAGAGAGGAAATATATTGCCCTGATAACACAGTACAATTCACACACTAATAATGTATACAGGACAATAAATAATCATTGGCATCTTTTGAAATTGGATCATGATCTAGATCCTTATATTTCCAAGAAACCCCGTATTATACACAGAAGGGGTAGAACTTTGCGTAATATACTCAGTCCTTCCAATACAGTAAATACACGGACAGACGTCAATCTATCATGGCTACCAGTGAAACCTAAGGGTTTTCATAAATGTTCTATGTGCAATGTCTGCCAATTTGCTGTGAACAACATCACTAGTTTCAGCTATAATACCGGGCAAGTACATCAAATACATCACTTTATGAACTGCAATACTAAGTTTATTGTATATTGTATCATCTGTCAATGCAACCTAATTTATATAGGTAGTACTATCAGACCGCTCAAAGAGCGGGATACAGGAACACATTAGAGCCATTCGCAATAACAATGCCAACTATCCGTTAGCAGTACATTATAACACCGTACATGCCAATTCAGAAATACTGAAAATAAGGTTTCATGGGATAGCCGTAATACAAGAGGATCCACGTGGAGGTGATAAAACATTGTCACTTAGGAAACTAGAATCCAAATGGCTTATTAAATTGAGAGCGGTTGATTCAGGTCTGAATATTGATAGAGAACTTCATGTTTTTCTTAAAGACTGATGTCCTATAATAGTACCGTCATATGTGAATGTGCTGTACTGACCATCTAGGAATTTACATGTTATCAATGTAACTAGGCAGTCTACGCTGATGGGAACCAAGATTATTGTATAAATAAGAACTTGTATCTGGATAGGATTTTATTATGTTGGCTGTATGTTGTATATAGGATTTTCAAAGTTAATTTGGCAATGCATATTATGTGTTAAGAAATGCTGTGTTCAATAGCAGACATATATCGAGTTATTCCTCTTCTTACTCTTCTATAATAATACCTAAACACAATGGTGATTGGTCATTACTCTCTTTACATCCTTTGGGTATAAAACGATTATTGAATATCTTATGCTTCTTCTATTTCCATCATTTGGGCATTTTACATTACATGAATATTTGTCGGGTGTGTATTTAAATTGATACCACTGGAAAATACTACTTCCAAGTTTCGCGCTAATTTAGGTCTGGGATGCTGTTCATTTCTGAAATGATTTACACTAGTACCGTCATACCGATAAGCTTTGTGATTCTTTCAACAGAATCTTGTGGTATGTCTGTTTTACTACTTATCACCACTACAAGATGGCGATTATACTTATTATCAGCCATGTCCCTAGTTTGACTTTAGTCACATGAGCACCGTGCTCATGTTAAACACAATGGTGATTGGTCATTACCTGTATTACATCCTTTGGGTTCAAAACGATTATTTAATACCTTATGTTCTACATACTTCCATCATTTGGGTTTCTTACATTGCATGAATATTTGTCGGGTGTGTAGTTTAACTGTTACCACTTGTCAAGATTACATCCAAGTTTTGCGCTAATTGAGGTCTGGGGCGCTGTTTATTTTATTTTTGTAATGATCGACAGTAGTACCGCTATACCGATAAGCTTTGTGATTGCTTTGACATATCCGTGTGATATGTCTGTTCTACTATTTATCATCACTACAAGATGGCGACTATATTTACGATTAGCCATGCCCCTAGTTTGACTCTTGTTACATCAACACCGTGCTCACGCAGGTCACGTGACACGTGATCTAGAATTTAAATTTGGAACATGGCCTCCGATGCCGCGCTTTACTTCTTGCGAGCTGACTGTTGTGCTGTCAGTGTTTGTGGACTACCGCATACTTGGGGTGAGTGCTCAGCGATAATACTAGGGACACTCATATAGCAATATACGTAATGTTAGATGCTTATTTTCACCCCAATTGTTGTGCTCTCTTGATAGGTACTTTCTTATCATGGATGTGTACCTACAATCTCTCATCTTGAATATATAACCTATAAGGACGCACTACTTGATGCACACATATTGTGACTTTTCGTTTTTAAGGTATGTCTCAATTAGGTTGTGGTGTCAATTTTGTGGATTTCGCTATGTCACCACGTTGGATCATTACGTATTTCCCTACATGGGAACTTTCATTATTAAGACATCCCCTCATACTTATATCAGAGTCACTTTACCTGTGTTTGACTAGGATCATCAGTGGCTTAATACGATCTACAATATCTCTATGGACGCATTTACATGACTTTTAGCGGAGTTAAATTTACCCGTGTTCTATTAGGATTATCAGTAGCAGGTATTACCTTTTCTATCTATATGAATGGAACTAGGTTTTGTTTTCATAGCTTGTCACTTCTCGGCTACACCAGCTCTTGTATTAATATTTGTGGTTTATAGATCACAGTACTGAGGCCAATGGATCTAGTGATCTCTAGCCGCCAGTTTGGTGTTTGACTATGGTCATGCAATTATTGAGTGGAGTTATCATGTACAGTTTTGTTTACATTTGCCATAATTAAATGCATTTCTTTATTTCGATATTTTAGATCTACGGGCAAATTACATGACATTTTCATGACACTTCATATGCCAATTGATGCGCCCGTGTGTCTACATCATTATTCGACTTGACAGTTGCTTCGCTACGATACTGGTGGGTTTCTGGATTAATGACAAGGGAATGAATAGCACCCTTTCATTTTTAGTGGGTTTTCATTAAGTGGAGCACAGTGGTGGAATAATTTTGTGTTCCAATGAGTTATACTCTCGCATTTATTTCCCATGCACATTATATGGGTGTCTTTTCACTGTATTACAATAGTCTTCACTGATGTGTGAACTGGTCATATTCTTGGGTTTGTGTCTAATTTTCTGGTATTTCAGTGGGTTATCTGTACCTACTAGACTTGATTTCTCCTTTATTTCTTTCTTCTCCTCGTTCTGCTCTTTTCGTTTCCGTTTTTTTAAGTGGATCTTTTGCATTGCTCATTCTAGTGAATGGTGCATTAATGTTTAAATACATATATTTACATGTTGCAAGAATTTTTAATTGTGTTTTTAAATGATGTGGAATCATAGTAGGTTGTGATAAGGTTCTATTTTATTTTTAATTTTTGTACATAGGGTATTTTTCTAAATTTGGTGTTTTGTATTTACATGTATTGTATTTACTTATTTTTCTAGCCTTGAAAAAGTCTGAGTGCAGACGAAACACGTGTCGGCTAGATCGTGTGCTGGAATAATTTTTAAAACATGAATCAATAAAGACAAGGATTTGAAGAATTGAACTCGTTTTTGGGCTGTGTGTCGGCTTTGTACAACACTGATCTATCAATGAAACTAATATTTGTAGTTGATTGGAGCTTTGAATTCAACCCAAATTTGTGTTGGACTGTATAATATATAACAAGGGTGTGCTGCAAGCGGCTGGATTAGGGTGCAAGTATATGCATGTTATGTTTTAATGTGCTGACAACATCTCTAGGTAGTAGATGTTACAGGCTGATAGAGCACCCCGACCTAAATATTTTCAGACAATAATATTACACGCCAATAATTACGATATTTTTATATATTTGGTCAGTATTTGATGTGCGGTTTCTCCCTTTTAGGGTCCACTACTACCTAATTTCTATGTGTATATATGTTAAGTGGTTACTAGCACTCGAAGTTCTTCTGTAGGCGTGCTCTGACAGAACAATAACATTATTTTCAGAGATACTGTAGATAATATTTGTTGCAAAATATGGCAAGATTTGAAGATGATAGGGACAAAATGTTCAATGACATCTTTCAAGGACAAAGTAGTCAGTCCAAGATGACTATTGTTAGTGAGGCTAGACCACAGGGATTGAAACAACTTTTCGTCAAACTAGAGAGATTACGCAAACTTGAACTCTCTAGATGGTGGGATCTCACAACCTTGAAAAAATACATTGAAATCAAACAAGTTCCAAGGGGACTCAGAGTCATTATCTTTCCCACGTTTGAAGATTTGGATCCCGATCTCCTTTTGGAGTGGGAGAACTTAATATCATCCTCATCGTATGGTATGATGGATTTACTCATTAGACATGCAGAGAGAAAAAGATCCAAATTACTGGAGGAAATTGAACAAGTTGAGGAGGAAATTAAAAGACTCAATCTTACAGAAGCTACTGATAAAAAATTTTAAAATACTAAAGGAAGTTCTCAACTCGCATCAAACTTATATTAGGGATAAAAAAATCCGAAAATTAAAGAGAGATGACAACGACTATAAATCTGGTAGAATTTTTACCTTTGCAAAAAAATTTGATGAGGTCAAACCAAGAGGGGAGTCAATGCTTTAACTAACAGTAGACCGGTAACGCAGACATCAGCAAGTGAATCAGATCTTAGCATCACCAGTGACAATAGTGAGGCCAGAAGTGAAACTTTACCTATTACAAGAGAGAATGACAAAAATGGTACAGGCTCTTCTTCTTTTTTATCGGAGTTAGAGCGGTACAGAAAAGGGACACGACTAGGATACAACAAAAGGAATATAGGTGGAAGAGAACCAGGCGGGGGGCAGAAAAAATAGACCAAGAAGAGAACAAAAGAGTAACGAGGTCAGTAACACGCATACAGAAGAACTGATGAGTCCAACGAATGTAGCCGTATTGGCCAATACTTCACCAACTATACCGATGGTTGTAGAACAACACAATGATGTTTCTATTGTCAATCTGTCACAAAAAGTACTGACGAATGTTGAAATTAACATACTCAAAAAAGGTTTAAGTTTTTGTCCAATGTCTAGACCTAATTTTACACAAATCCATATAGATTTGTTTAAATTTGTTCGCATGAGCTTAAATTAAAGAAATTTTTTGACAACAATAAAAAATTGTGTTCGGTACCCATTTATACTGTCAATGATAGTGGACAGACAATCAGGGATATCCAGAATGTACAAATGCTATTATCAATGGATGACAGCATAGAGGAGGTTCCTAGTATAGGTGATATATTACAGGACCTTGATATAGGAACTAATTATCAGATCAATAGTGGATTGAAAACTAAATCCACATTTACGCCAATACTACCCCCTGATAACATGATTGATTGTTTCTATAAGGCTGTAACTCAAGATCTATATGTACTAGAGGATAAGATAATGAGTATACCTGGGAAGTTCAAAGACAATCTTAATAAGGAAGAAAGAACTGCCCTATATGAACTAGCAGATTGTCCCAACTTAGTTATAAAGGAAGCGGACAAAGGGGGCAATATAGTGTTGATGGATAAGGATTACTACCTTGGAGAAATAGATAGCCAGTTGTCTGATAAAGCATCATACACTAGGATCCTAAAAAATCCTATGCAGGAAGTCAACAAATTAGTTGATACAACATTGAGATACTGGCAGAGTCTTGGTATACTATCTGACACCGAGGTGAAGTATATGTTTAACCAATCGCCCAGAGCAGCACATATATATACTCTACCCAAAATACATAAGAATTCTACTATGCCTCCTGGTAGGCCTATCATATCAGGGATAGGGGGACCAACAGAACGTATTTCAGAGTATATAGATATTTATCTTCAACCAATAGTCAGAAATCTACCTGCCTTCATTGAGGATACTAAGGATCTTCTTAATAAATTAGAAGATCTTATTTGGACTGATGACCTTATGTTGGTCACTTTGGATGTGAGTGCCTTATACACTAGCATCCCGTTCACAAAAGGGATGGAAGCACTCACATATTTTTTATCCAAGCGTGATGCGACCCTATATGAACATACTAACATGCTTCTTGAACTTACTAGGATGACACTTAATAACAATTACTTCATGCATAATGAGTCCTGGTATAAACAACACTCTGGAGTTGCTATGGGTGCTAAATTTTCCCCGTCGTTCGCAAATATCTACATGGGATTTTTTGAAGAACATCATATTTGGAAACTCTGCCCACCCAATCTGACAAATTCCATCATATATTGGGGTAGATTTATTGACGATATCTTAATGATATGGAGTGGTGACAGAGCTACTCTTGATATGTTTATTCTACATCTTAACACCAATGAATATAATCTGAGCTTCACACACTGCATCAGTACCAAACAAATTGACTTTTTGGATATCACACTATTTATTGAGGATGGAAAATTGGAGTGCAAATTATTCCGTAAAATTACAGCATGTAATTCGGTGTTACACGCTAGTAGTGCCCACCCTGGTTCCCAAATTCGTGCTGTACCCTTTGGCGAAATGACTCGCATTAGGAGGAATTGTAGCAAAGATGTTACTTTCCAACAGGAGATGATGAATCTTAAACAACGATTCCTCATTCGAGGTTATGATCATACCACACTAGAAAGGTCCCATACTAGGATTAATAGAACGGAACGTAAGGGACTTCTCAAATCAAAATCAAAAAAGAGGAATGCAATAGAGAGGAAATATATTGCCCTGATAACACAGTACAATTCACACACTAATAATGTATACAGGACAATAAATAATCATTGGCATCTTTTGAAATTGGATCATGATCTAGATCCTTATATTTCCAAGAAACCCCGTATTATACACAGAAGGGGTAGAACTTTGCGTAATATACTCAGTCCTTCCAATACAGGAAATACACGGACAGACGTCAATCTATCATGGCTACCAGTGAAACCTAAGGGTTTTCATAAATGTTCTATGTGCAATGTCTGCCAATTTGCTGTGAACAACATCACTAGTTTCAGCTATAATACCGGGCAAGTACATCAAATACATCACTTTATGAACTGCAATACTAAGTTTATTGTATATTGTATCATCTGTCAATGCAACCTAATTTATATAGGTAGTACTATCAGACCGCTCAAAGAGCGGAGTACAGGAACACATTAGAGCCATTCGCAATAACAATGTCAACTATCCGTTAGCAGTACATTATAACACCGTACATGCCAATTCAGAAATACTGAAAATAAGGTTTCATGGGATAGCCGTAATACAAGAGGATCCACGTGGAGGTGATAAAACATTGTCACTTAGGAAACTAGAATCCAAATGGCTTATTAAATTGAGAGCGGTTGATTCAGGTCTGAATATTGATAGAGAACTTCATGTTTTTCTTAAAGACTGATGTCCTATAATAGTACCGTCATATGTGAATGTGCTGTACTGACCATCTAGGAATTTACATGTTATCAATGTAACTAGGCAGTCTACGCTGATGGGAACCAAGATTATTGTATAAATAAGAACTTGTATCTGGATAGGATTTTATTATGTTGGCTGTATGTTGTATATAGGATTTTCAAAGTTAATTTGGCAATGCATATTATGTGTTAAGAAATGCTGTGTTCAATAGCAGACATATATCGAGTTATTCCTCTTCTTACTCTTCTATAATAATACCTAAACACAATGGTGATTGGTCATTACTCTCTTTACATCCTTTGGGTATAAAACGATTATTGAATATCTTATGCTTCTTCTATTTCCATCATTTGGGCATTTTACATTACATGAATATTTGTCGGGTGTGTATTTAAATTGATACCACTGGAAAATACTACTTCCAAGTTTCGCGCTAATTTAGGTCTGGGATGCTGTTCATTTCTGAAATGATTTACACTAGTACCGTCATACCGATAAGCTTTGTGATTCTTTCAACAGAATCTTGTGGTATGTCTGTTTTACTACTCATCACCACTACAAGATGGCGATTATACTTATTATCAGCCATGTCCCTAGTTTGACTTTAGTCACATGAGCACCGTGCTCATGCTAAACACAATGGTGATTGGTCATTACCTGTATTACATCCTTTGGGTTCAAAACGATTATTTAATACCTTATGTTCTACATACTTCCATCATTTGGGTTTCTTACATTGCATGAATATTTGTCGGGTGTGTATTTTAACTGTTACCACTTGTCAAGATTACATCCAAGTTTTGCGCTAATTGAGGTCTGGGGCGCTGTTTATTTTATTTTGTAATGATCGACAGTAGTACCGCTATACCGATAAGCTTTGTGATTGCTTTGACATATCCGTGTGATATGTCTGTTCTACTATTTATCATCACTACAAGATGGCGACTATATTTACGATTAGCCATGCCCCTAGTTTGACTCTAGTTACATCAACACCGTGCTCACGCAGGTCACGTGATACGTGATCTAGAATTTAAATTTGGAACATGGCCTCCGATGCCGCGCTTTACTTCTTGCGAGCTGACTGTTGTGCTGTCAGTGTTTGTGGACTACCGCATACTTGGGGTGAGTGCTCAGCGATAATACTAGGGACACTCATATAGCAATATACGTAATGTTAGATGCTTATTTTCACCCCAATTGTTGTGCTCTCTTGATAGGTACTTTCTTATCATGGATGTGTACCTACAATCTCTCATCTTGAATATATAACCTATAAGGACGCACTACTTGATGCACACATATTGTGACTTTTCGTTTTTAAGGTATGTCTCAATTAGGTTGTGGTGTCAATTTTGTGGATTTCGCTATGTCACCACGTTGGATCATTACGTATTTCCCTACATGGGAACTTTCATTATTAAGACATCCCCTCATACTTATATCAGAGTCACTTTACCTGTGTCTGATTAGGATCATCAGTGGCTTAATACGATCTACAATATCTCTATGGACGCATTTACATGACTTTTAGCGGAGTTAAATTTACCCGTGTTCTATTAGGATTATCAGTAGCAGGTATTACCTTTTCTATCTATATGAATGGAACTAGGTTTTGTTTTCATAGCTTGTCACTTCTCGGCTACACCAGCTCTTGTATTAATATTTGTGGTTCATAGATCACAGTACCGAGGCCAATGGATCTAGTGATCTCTAGCCGCCAGTTTGGTGTTTGACTATGGTCATGCAATTATTGAGTGGAGTTATCATGTACAGTTTTGTTTACATTTGCCATAATTGAATGCATTTCTTTATTCCGATATTTTAGATCTACGGGCAAATTACATGACATTTTCATGACACTTCATATGCCAATTGATGCGCCCGTGTGTCTACATCATTATTCGACTTGACAGTTGCTTCGCTACGATACTGGTGGGTTTCTGGATTAATGACAAGGGAATGAATAGCACCCTTTCATTTTTAGTGGGTTTTCATTAAGTGGAGCACAGTGGTGGAATAATTTTGTGTTCCAATGAGTTATACTCTCGCATTTATTTCCCATGCACATTATATGGGTGTCTTTTCACTGTATTACAATAGTCTTCACTGATGTGTGAACTGGTCATATTCTTGGGTTTGTGTCTAATTTTCTGGTATTTCAGTGGGTTATCTGTACCTACTAGACTTGATTTCTCCTTTATTTCTTTCTTCTCCTCGTTCTGCTCTTTTCGTTTCCGTTTTTTTAAGTGGATCTTTTGCATTGCTCATTCTAGTGAATGGTGCATTAATGTTTAAATACATATATTTACATGTTGCAAGAATTTTTAATTGTGTTTTTAAATGATGTGGAATCATAGTAGGTTGTGATAAGGTTCTATTTTATTTTTAATTTTTGTACATAGGGTATTTTTCTAAATTTGGTGTTTTGTATTTACATGTATTGTATTTACTTATTTTTCTAGCCTTGAAAAAGTCTGAGTGCAGACGAAACACGTGTCGGCTAGATCGTGTGCTGGAATAATTTTTAAAACATGAATCAATAAAGACAAGGATTTGAAGAATTGAACTCGTTTTTGGGCTGTGTGTCGGCTTTGTACAACACTGATCTATCAATGAAACGAATATTTGTAGTTGATTGGAGCTTTGAATTCAACCCAAATTTGTGTTGGACTGTATAATATATAACAAGGGTGTGCTGCAAGCGGCTGGATTAGGGTGCAAGTATATGCATGTTATGTTTTAATGTGCTGACAACATCTCTAGGTAGTAGATGTTACAGGCTGATAGAGCACCCCGACCTAAATATTTTCAGACAATAATATTACACGCCAATAATTACGATATTTTTATATATTTGGTCAGTATTTGATGTGCGGTTTCTCCCTTTTAGGGTCCACTACTACCTAATTTCTATGTGTATATATGTTAAGTGGTTACTAGCACTCGAAGTTCTTCTGTAGGCGTGCTCTGACAGAACAATAACATTATTTTCAGAGATACTGTAGATAATATTTGTTGCAAAATATGGCAAGATTTGAAGATGATAGGGACAAAATGTTCAATGACATCTTTCAAGGACAAAGTAGTCAGTCCAAGATGACTATTGTTAGTGAGGCTAGACCACAGGGATTGAAACAACTTTTCGTCAAACTAGAGAGATTACGCAAACTTGAACTCTCTAGATGGTGGGATCTCACAACCTTGAAAAAATACATTGAAATCAAACAAGTTCCAAGGGGACTCAGAGTCATTATCTTTCCCACGTTTGAAGATTTGGATCCCGATCTCCTTTTGGAGTGGGAGAACTTAATATCATCCTCATCGTATGGTATGATGGATTTACTCATTAGACATGCAGAGAGAAAAAGATCCAAATTACTGGAGGAAATTGAACAAGTTGAGGAGGAAATTAAAAGACTCAATCTTACAGAAGCTACTGATAAAAATTTTAAAATACTAAAGGAAGTTCTCAACTCGCATCAAACTTATATTAGGGATAAAAAAATCCGAAAATTAAAGAGAGATGACAACGACTATAAATCTGGTAGAATTTTTACCTTTGCAAAAAAATTTGATGAGGTCAAACCAAGAGGGGAGTCAATGCTTTAACTAACAGTAGACCGGTAACGCAGACATCAGCAAGTGAATCAGATCTTAGCATCACCAGTGACAATAGTGAGGCCAGAAGTGAAACTTTACCTATTACAAGAGAGAATGACAAAAATGGTACAGGCTCTTCTTCTTTTTTATCGGAGTTAGAGCGGTACAGAAAAGGGACACGACTAGGATACAACAAAAGGAATATAGGTGGAAGAGAACCAGGCGGGGGGCAGAAAAAATAGACCAAGAAGAGAACAAAAGAGTAACGAGGTCAGTAACACGCATACAGAAGAACTGATGAGTCCAACGAATGTAGCCGTATTGGCCAATACTTCACCAACTATACCGATGGTTGTAGAACAACACAATGATGTTTCTATTGTCAATCTGTCACAAAAAGTACTGACGAATGTTGAAATTAACATACTCAAAAAAGGTTTAAGTTTTTGTCCAATGTCTAGACCTCATTTTACACAAATCCATATAGATTTGTTTAAATTTGTTCGCAGGCTTAAATTAAAGAAATTTTTTGACAACAATAAAAAATTGTGTTCGGTACCCATTTATACTGTCAATGATAGTGGACAGACAATCAGGGATATCCAGAATGTACAAATGCTATTATCAATGGATGACAGCATAGAGGAGGTTCCTAGTATAGGTGATATATTACAGGACCTTGATATAGGAACTAATTATCAGATCAATAGTGGATTGAAAACTAAATCCACATTTACGCCAATACTACCCCCTGATAACATGATTGATTGTTTCTATAAGGCTGTAACTCAAGATCTATATGTACTAGAGGATAAGATAATGAGTATACCTGGGAAGTTCAAAGACAATCTTAATAAGGAAGAAAGAACTGCCCTATATGAACTAGCAGATTGTCCCAACTTAGTTATAAAGGAAGCGGACAAAGGGGGCAATATAGTGTTGATGGATAAGGATTACTACCTTGGAGAAATAGATAGCCAGTTGTCTGATAAAGCATCATACACTAGGATCCTAAAAAATCCTATGCAGGAAGTCAACAAATTAGTTGATACAACATTGAGATACTGGCAGAGTCTTGGTATACTATCTGACACCGAGGTGAAGTATATGTTTAACCAATCGCCCAGAGCAGCACATATATATACTCTACCCAAAATACATAAGAATTCTACTATGCCTCCTGGTAGGCCTATCATATCAGGGATAGGGGGACCAACAGAACGTATTTCAGAGTATATAGATATTTATCTTCAACCAATAGTCAGAAATCTACCTGCCTTCATTGAGGATACTAAGGATCTTCTTAATAAATTAGAAGATCTTATTTGGACTGATGACCTTATGTTGGTCACTTTGGATGTGAGTGCCTTATACACTAGCATCCCGTTCACAAAAGGGATGGAAGCACTCACATATTTTTTATCCAAGCGTGATGCGACCCTATATGAACATACTAACATGCTTCTTGAACTTACTAGGATGACACTTAATAACAATTACTTCATGCATAATGAGTCCTGGTATAAACAACACTCTGGAGTTGCTATGGGTGCTAAATTTTCCCCGTCGTTCGCAAATATCTACATGGGATTTTTGAAGAACATCATATTTGGAAACTCTGCCCACCCAATCTGACAAATTCCATCATATATTGGGGTAGATTTATTGACGATATCTTAATGATATGGAGTGGTGACAGAGCTACTCTTGATATGTTTATTCTACATCTTAACACCAATGAATATAATCTGAGCTTCACACACTGCATCAGTACCAAACAAATTGACTTTTTGGATATCACACTATTTATTGAGGATGGAAAATTGGAGTGCAAATTATTCCGTAAAATTACAGCATGTAATTCGGTGTTACACGCTAGTAGTGCCCACCCTGGTTCCCAAATTCGTGCTGTACCCTTTGGCGAAATGACTCGCATTAGGAGGAATTGTAGCAAAGATGTTACTTTCCAACAGGAGATGATGAATCTTAAACAACGATTCCTCATTCGAGGTTATGATCATACCACACTAGAAAGGTCCCATACTAGGATTAATAGAACGGAACGTAAGGGACTTCTCAAATCAAAATTAAAAAAGAGGAATGCAATAGAGAGGAAATATATTGCCCTGATAACACAGTACAATTCACACACTAATAATGTATACAGGACAATAAATAATCATTGGCATCTTTTGAAATTGGATCATGATCTAGATCCTTATATTTCCAAGAAACCCCGTATTATACACAGAAGGGGTAGAACTTTGCGTAATATACTCAGTCCTTCCAATACAGTAAATACACGGACAGACGTCAATCTATCATGGCTACCAGTGAAACCTAAGGGTTTTCATAAATGTTCTATGTGCAATGTCTGCCAATTTGCTGTGAACAACATCACTAGTTTCAGCTATAATACCGGGCAAGTACATCAAATACATCACTTTATGAACTGCAATACTAAGTTTATTGTATATTGTATCATCTGTCAATGCAACCTAATTTATATAGGAAGTACTATCAGACCGCTCAAAGAGCGGGATACAGGAACACATTAGAGCCATTCGCAATAACAATGCCAACTATCCGTTAGCAGTACATTATAACACCGTACATGCCAATTCAGAAATACTGAAAATAAGGTTTCATGGGATAGCCGTAATACAAGAGGATCCACGTGGAGGTGATAAAACATTGTCACTTAGGAAACTAGAATCCAAATGGCTTATTAAATTGAGAGCGGTTGATTCAGGTCTGAATATTGATAGAGAACTTCATGTTTTTCTTAAAGACTGATGTCCTATAATAGTACCGTCATATGTGAATGTGCTGTTCTGACCATCTAGGAATTAACATGTTATCAATGTAACTAGGCAGTCTACGCTGATGGGAACCAAGATTATTGTATAAATAAGAACTTGTATCTGGATAGGATTTTATTATGTTGGCTGTATGTTGTATATAGGATTTTCAAAGTTAATTTGGCAATGCATATTATGTGTTAAGAAATGCTGTGTTCAATAGCAGACATATATCGAGTTATTCCTCTTCTTACTCTTCTATAATAATACCTAAACACAATGGTGATTGGTCATTACTCTCTTTACATCCTTTGGGTATAAAACGATTATTGAATATCTTATGCTTCTTCTATTTCCATCATTTGGGCATTTTACATTACATGAATATTTGTCGGGTGTGTATTTAAATTGATACCACTGGAAAATACTACTTCTAAGTTTCGCGCTAATTTAGGTCTGGGATGCTGTTCATTTCTGAAATGATTAACACTAGTACCGTCATACCGATAAGCTTTGTGATTCTTTCAACAGAATCTTGTGGTATGTCTGTTTTACTACTTATCACCACTACAAGATGGCGATTATATTTATTATCAGCCATGTCCCTAGTTTGACTTTAGTCACATGAGCACCGTGCTCATGCTAAACACAATGGTGATTGGTCATTACCTGTATTACATCCTTTGGGTTCAAAACGATTATTTAATACCTTATGTTCTACATACTTCCATCATTTGGGTTTCTTACATTGCAGGAATATTTGTCGGGTGTGTATTTTAATTGTTACCACTTGTCAAGATTACATCCAAGTTTTGCGCTAATTGAGGTCTGGGGCGCTGTTTATTTTATTTTTGTAATGATCGACAGTAGTACCGCTATACCGATAAGCTTTGTGATTGCTTTGACATATCCGTGTGATATGTCTGTTCTACTATTTATCATCACTACAAGATGGCGACTATATTTACGATTAGCCATGCCCCTAGTTTGACCCTAGTTACATCAACACCGTGCTCACGCAGGTCACGTGATACGTGATCTAGAATTTAAATTTGGAACATGGCCTCCGATGCCGCGCTTTACTTCTTGCGAGCTGACTGTTGTGCTGTCAGTGTTTGTGGACTACCGCATACTTGGGGTGAGTGCTCAGCGATAATACTAGGGACACTCATATAGCAATATACGTAATGTTAGATGCTTATTTTCACCCCAATTGTTGTGCTCTCTTGATAGGTACTTTCTTATCATGGATGTGTACCTACAATCTCTCATCTTGAATATATAACCTATAAGGACGCACTACTTGATGCACACATATTGTGACTTTTCGTTTTTAAGGTATGTCTCAATTAGGTTGTGGTGTCAATTTTGTGGATTTCGCTATGTCACCACGTTGGATCATTACGTATTTCCCTACATGGGAACTTTCATTATTAAGACATCCCCTCATACTTATATCAGAGTCACTTTACCTGTGTCTGATTAGGATCATCAGTGGCTTAATACGATCTACAATATCTCTATGGACGCATTTACATGACTTTTAGCGGAGTTAAATTTACCCGTGTTCTATTAGGATTATCAGTAGCAGGTATTACCTTTTCTATCTATATGAATGGAACTAGGTTTTGTTTTCATAGCTTGTCACTTCTCGGCTACACCAGCTCTTGTATTAATATTTGTGGTTCATAGATCACAGTACCAAGGCCAATGGATCTAGTGATCTCTAGTTGCCAGTTTGGTGTTTGACTATGGTCATGCAATTATTGAGTGGAGTTATCATGTACAGTTTTGTTTACATTTGCCATAATTGAATGCATTTCTTTATTCCGATATTTTAGATCTACGGGCAAATTACATGACATTTTCATGACACTTCATATGCCAATTGATGCGCCCGTGTGTCTACATCATTATTCGACTTGACAGTTGCTTCGCTACGATACTGGTGGGTTTCTGGATTAATGACAAGGGAATGAATAGCACCCTTTCATTTTTAGTGGGTTTTCATTAAGTGGAGCACAGTGGTGGAATAATTTTGTGTTCCAATGAGTTATACTCTCGCATTTATTTCCCATGCACATTATATGGGTGTCTTTTCACTGTATTACAATAGTCTTCACTGATGTGTGAACTGGTCACATTCTTGGGTTTGTGTCTAATTTTCTGGTATTTCAGTGGGTTATCTGTACCTACTAGACTTGATTTCTCCTTTATTTCTTTCTTCTCCTCGTTCTGCTCTTTTCGTTTCCGTTTTTTTAAGTGGATCTTTTGCATTGCTCATTCTAGTGAATGGTGCATTAATGTTTAAATACATATATTTACATGTTGCAAGAATTTTTAATTGTGTTTTTAAATGATGTGGAATCATAGTAGGTTGTGATAAGGTTCTATTTTATTTTTAATTTTTGTACATAGGGTATTTTTCTAAATTTGGTGTTTTGTATTTACATTTATTGTATTTACTTATTTTTCTAGCCTTGAAAAAGTCTGAGTGCAGACGAAACACGTGTCGGCTAGATCGTGTGCTGGAATAATTTTTAAAACATGAATCAATAAAGACAAGGATTTGAAGAATTGAACTCGTTTTTGGGCTGTGTGTCGGCTTTGTACAACACTGATCTATCAATGAAACGAATATTTGTAGTTGATTGGAGCTTTGAATTTAACCCAAATTTGTGTTGGACTGTATAATATATAACAAGGGTGTGCTGCAAGCGGCTGGATTAGGGTGCAAGTATATGCATGTTATGTTTTAATGTGCTGACAACATCTCTAGGTAGTAGATGTTACAGGCTGATAGAGCACCCCGACCTAAATATTTTCAGACAATAATATTACACGCCAATAATTACGACATTTTTATATATTTGGTCAGTATTTGATGTGCGGTTTCTCCCTTTTAGGGTCCACTACTACCTAATTTCTATGTGTATATATGTTAAGTGGTTACTAGCACTCGAAGTTCTTCTGTAGGCGTGCTCTGACAGAACAATAACATTATTTTCAGAGATACTGTAGATAATATTTGTTGCAAAATATGGCAAGATTTGAAGATGATAGGGACAAAATGTTCAATGACATCTTTCAAGGACAAAGTAGTCAGTCCAAGATGACTATTGTTAGTGAGGCTAGACCACAGGGATTGAAACAACTTTTCGTCAAACTAGAGAGATTACGCAAACTTGAACTCTCTAGATGGTGGGATCTCACAACCTTGAAAAAATACATTGAAATCAAACAAGTTCCAAGGGGACTCAGAGTCATTATCTTTCCCACGTTTGAAGATTTGGATCCCGATCTCCTTTTGGAGTGGGGAGAACTTAATATCATCCTCATCGTATGGTATGATGGATTTACTCATTAGACATGCAGAGAGAAAAAGATCCAAATTACTGGAGGAAATTGAACAAGTTGAGGAGGAAATTAAAAGACTCAATCTTACAGAAGCTACTGATAAAAATTTTAAAATACTAAAGGAAGTTCTCAACTCGCATCAAACTTATATTAGGGATAAAAAAATCCGAAAATTAAAGAGAGATGACAACGACTATAAATCTGGTAGAATTTTTACCTTTGCAAAAAAATTTGATGAGGTCAAACCAAGAGGGGGAGTCAATGCTTTAACTAACAGTAGACCGGTAACGCAGACATCAGCAAGTGAATCAGATCTTAGCATCACCAGTGACAATAGTGAGGCCAGAAGTGAAACTTTACCTATTACAAGAGAGAATGAAAAAAATGGTACAGGCTCTTCTTCTTTTTTATCGGAGTTAGAGCGGTACAGAAAAGGGACACGACTAGGATACAACAAAAGGAATATAGGTGGAAGAGAACCAGGCGGGGGGGCAGAAAAAATAGACCAAGAAGAGAACAAAAGAGTAACGAGGTCAGTAACACGCATACAGAAGAACTGATGAGTCCAACGAATGTAGCCGTATTGGCCAATACTTCACCAACTATACCGATGGTTGTAGAACAACACAATGATGTTTCTATTGTCAATCTGTCACAAAAAGTACTGACGAATGTTGAAATTAACATACTCAAAAAAGGTTTAAGTTTTTGTCCAATGTCTAGACCTAATTTTACACAAATCCATATAGATTTGTTTAAATTTGTTCGCAGGCTTAAATTAAAGAAATTTTTTGACAACAATAAAAAATTGTGTTCGGTACCCATTTATACTGTCAATGATAGTGGACAGACAATCAGGGATATCCAGAATGTACAAATGCTATTATCAATGGATGACAGCATAGAGGAGGTTCCTAGTATAGGTGATATATTACAGGACCTTGATATAGGAACTAATTATCAGATCAATAGTGGATTGAAAACTAAATCCACATTTACGCCAATACTACCCCCTGATAACATGATTGATTGTTTCTATAAGGCTGTAACTCAAGATCTATATGTACTAGAGGATAAGATAATGAGTATACCTGGGAAGTTCAAAGACAATCTTAATAAGGAAGAAAGAACTGCCCTATATGAACTAGCAGATTGTCCTAACTTAGTTATAAAGGAAGCGGACAAAGGGGGCAATATAGTGTTGATGGATAAGGATTACTACCTTGGAGAAATAGATAGCCAGTTGTCTGATAAAGCATCATACACTAGGATCCTAAAAAATCCTATGCAGGAAGTCAACAAATTAGTTGATACAACATTGAGATACTGGCAGAGTCTTGGTATACTATCTGACACCGAGGTGAAGTATATGTTTAACCAATCGCCCAGAGCAGCACATATATATACTCTACCCAAAATACATAAGAATTCTACTATGCCTCCTGGTAGGCCTATCATATCAGGGATAGGGGGACCAACAGAACGTATTTCAGAGTATATAGATATTTATCTTCAACCAATAGTCAGAAATCTACCTGCCTTCATTGAGGATACTAAGGATCTTCTTAATAAATTAGAAGATCTTATTTGGACTGATGACCTTATGTTGGTCACTTTGGATGTGAGTGCCTTATACACTAGCATCCCGTTCACAAAAGGGATGGAAGCACTCACATATTTTTTATCCAAGCGTGATGCGACCCTATATGAACATACTAACATGCTTCTTGAACTTACTAGGATGACACTTAATAACAATTACTTCATGCATAATGAGTCCTGGTATAAACAACACTCTGGAGTTGCTATGGGTGCTAAATTTTCCCCGTCGTTCGCAAATATCTACATGGGATTTTTTGAAGAACATCATATTTGGAAACTCTGCCCACCCAATCTGACAAATTCCATCATATATTGGGGTAGATTTATTGACGATATCTTAATGATATGGAGTGGTGACAGAGCTACTCTTGATATGTTTATTCAACATCTTAACACCAATGAATATAATCTGAGCTTCACACACTGCATCAGTACCAAACAAATTGACTTTTTGGATATCACACTATTTATTGAGGATGGAAAATTGGAGTGCAAATTATTCCGTAAAATTACAGCATGTAATTCGGTGTTACACGCTAGTAGTGCCCACCCTGGTTCCCAAATTCGTGCTGTACCCTTTGGCGAAATGACTCGCATTAGGAGGAATTGTAGCAAAGATGTTACTTTCCAACAGGAGATGATGAATCTTAAACAACGATTCCTCATTCGAGGTTATGATCATACCACACTAGAAAGGTCCCATACTAGGATTAATAGAACGGAACGTAAGGGACTTCTCAAATCAAAATTAAAAAAGAGGAATGCAAAGAGAGGAAATATATTGCCCTGATAACACAGTACAATTCACACACTAATAATGTATACAGGACAATAAATAATCATTGGCATCTTTTGAAATTGGATCATGATCTAGATCCTTATATTTCCAAGAAACCCCGTATTATACACAGAAGGGGTAGAACTTTGCGTAATATACTCAGTCCTTCCAATACAGTAAATACACGGACAGACGTCAATCTATCATGGCTACCAGTGAAACCTAAGGGTTTTCATAAATGTTCTATGTGCAATGTCTGCCAATTTGCTGTGAACAACATCACTAGTTTCAGCTATAATACCGGGCAAGTACATCAAATACATCACTTTATGAACTGCAATACTAAGTTTATTGTATATTGTATCATCTGTCAATGCAACCTAATTTATATAGGAAGTACTATCAGACCGCTCAAAGAGCGGAGTACAGGAAACTACATTAGAGCCATTCGCAATAACAATGCCAACTATCCGTTAGCAGTACATTATAACACCGTACATGCCAATTCAGAAATACTGAAAATAAGGTTTCATGGGATAGCCGTAATACAAGAGGATCCACGTGGAGGTGATAAAACATTGTCACTTAGGAAACTAGAATCCAAATGGCTTATTAAATTGAGAGCGGTTGATTCAGGTCTGAATATTGATAGAGAACTTCATGTTTTTCTTAAAGACTGATGTCCTATAATAGTACCGTCATATGTGAATGTGCTGTTCTGACCATCTAGGAATTAACATGTTATCAATGTAACTAGGCAGTCTACGCTGATGGGAACCAAGATTATTGTATAAATAAGAACTTGTATCTGGATAGGATTTTATTATGTTGGCTGTATGTTGTATATAGGATTTTCAAAGTTAATTTGGCAATGCATATTATGTGTTAAGAAATGCTGTGTTCAATAGCAGACATATCGAGTTATTCCTCTTCTTACTCTTCTATAATAATACCTAAACACAATGGTGATTGGTCATTACTCTCTTTACATCCTTTGGGTATAAAACGATTATTGAATATCTTATGCTTCTTCTATTTCCATCATTTGGGCATTTTACATTACATGAATATTTGTCGGGTGTGTATTTAAATTGATACCACTGGAAAATACTACTTCTAAGTTTCGCGCTAATTTAGGTCTGGGATGCTGTTCATTTCTGAAATGATTAACACAAGTACCGTCATACCGATAAGCTTTGTGATTCTTTCAACAGAATCTTGTGGTATGTCTGTTTTACTACTTATCACCACTACAAGATGGCGATTATATTTATTATCAGCCATGTCCCTAGTTTGACTTTAGTCACATGAGCACCGTGCTCATGTTAAACACAATGGTGATTGGTCATTACCTGTATTACATCCTTTGGGTTCAAAACGATTATTTAATACCTTATGTTCTACATACTTCCATCATTTGGGTTTCTTACATTGCAGGAATATTTGTCGGGTGTGTATTTTAATTGTTACCACTTGTCAAGATTACATCCAAGTTTTGCGCTAATTGAGGTCTGGGGCGCTGTTTATTTTTGTAATGATCGACAGTAGTACCGCTATACCGATAAGCTTTGTGATTGCTTTGACATATCCGTGTGATATGTCTGTTCTACTATTTATCATCACTACAAGATGGCGACTATATTTACGATTAGCCATGCCCCTAGTTTGACTCTTGTTACATCAACACCGTGCTCACGCAGGTCACGTGATACGTGATCTAGAATTTAAATTTGGAACATGGCCTCCGATGCCGCGCTTTACTTCTTGCGAGCTGACTGTTGTGCTGTCAGTGTTTGTGGACTACCGCATACTTGGGGTGAGTGCTCAGCGATAATACTAGGGACACTCATATAGCAATATACGTAATGTTAGATGCTTATTTTCACCCCAATTGTTGTGCTCTCTTGATAGGTACTTTCTTATCATGGATGTGTACCTACAATCTCTCATCTTGAATATATAACCTATAAGGACGCACTACTTGATGCACACATATTGTGACTTTTCGTTTTTAAGGTATGTCTCAATTAGGTTGTGGTGTCAATTTTGTGGATTTCGCTATGTCACCACGTTGGATCATTACGTATTTCCCTACATGGGAACTTTCATTATTAAGACATCCCCTCATACTTATATCAGAGTCACTTTACCTGTGTCTGATTAGGATCATCAGTGGCTTAATACGATCTACAATATCTCTATGGACGCATTACATGACTTTTAGCGGAGTTAAATTTACCCGTGTTCTATTAGGATTATCAGTAGCAGTTATTACCTTTTCTATCTATATGAATGGAACTAGGTTTTGTTTTCATAGCTTGTCACTTTTCGGCTACACCAGCTCTTGTATTAATATTTGTGGTTCATAGATCACAGTACCAAGGCCAATGGATCTAGTGATCTCTAGTTGCCAGTTTGGTGTTTGACTATGGTCATGCAATTATTGAGTGGAGTTATCATGTACAGTTTTGTTTACATTTGCCATAATTGAATGCATTTCTTTATTCCGATATTTTAGATCTACGGGCAAATTACATGACATTTTCATGACACTTCATATGCCAATTGATGCGCCCGTGTGTCTACATCATTATTCGATTTGACAGTTGCTTCGCTACGATACTGGTGGGTTTCTGGATTAATGACAAGGGAATGAATAGCACCCTTTCATTTTTAGTGGGTTTTCATTAAGTGGAGCACAGTGGTGGAATAATTTTGTGTTCCAAAGAGTTATACTCTCGCATTTATTTCCCATGCACATTATATGGGTGTCTTTTCACTGTATTACAATAGTCTTCACTGATGTGTGAACTGGTCACATTCTTGGGTTTGTGTCTAATTTTCTGGTATTTCAGTGGGTTATCTGTACCTACTAGACTTGATTTCTCCTTTATTTCTTTCTTCTCCTCGTTCTGCTCTTTTCGTTTCCGTTTTTTAAGTGGATCTTTTGCATTGCTCATTCTAGTGAATGGTGCATTAATGTTTAAATACATATATTTACATGTTGCAAGAATTTTTTAATTGTGTTTTTAAATGATGTGGAATCATAGTAGGTTGTGATAAGGTTCTATTTTATTTTTAATTTTTGTATATAGGGTATTTTTCTAAATTTGGTGTTTTGTATTTACATTTATTGTATTTACTTATTTTTCTAGCCTTGAAAAAGTCTGAGTGCAGACGAAACACGTGTCGGCTAGATCGTGTGCTGGAATAATTTTTAAAACATGAATCAATAAAGACAAGGATTTGAAGAATTGAACTCGTTTTTGGGCTGTGTGTCGGCTTTGTACAACACTGATCTATCAATGAAACGAATATTTGTAGTTGATTGGAGCTTTGAATTTAACCCAAATTTGTGTTGGACTGTATAATATATAACAAGGGTGTGCTGCAAGCGGCTGGATTAGGGTGCAAGTATATGCATGTTATGTTTTAATGTGCTGACAACATCTCTAGGTAGTAGATGTTACAGGCTGATAGAAGGCACCCCGACCTAAATATTTTCAGACAATAATATTACACGCCAATAATTACGACATTTTTATATATTTGGTCAGTATTTGATGTGCGGTTTCTCCCTTT